>JAACJT020000095.1:19740494-19770921 GCA_009936485.2 Gymnarchus niloticus | reverse complement strand
TTGTCATGTAGCGGAGGGGGGGGGGGGGAGGAGGGTGTGGCGGGGGGGGGAAGGATTGGGGGGGGGAGGGGATAGGCTTGGGAGGGGGAATTACCTGTGGCGTGCGTTTACAGAAGGACATGCACATGCACGCACGCACACGCATAGAGTATTTACACAAACGAACAAGAAGAAGTCAGGTACTCTGTTTTGTAAAACTACTTTTCACATCAATGATATGGCGTGACCCGGGCATATGAGAGCGCCCCCCGCCGAGCTGTCGGGATGTGCAGGAGCACAGGCCGGCAGGCCGGGCATCCTCGTCGCAGCTGCAGACGTGCAGGATTCGCAGCACAATAGACGATGTCATGTTGCAGGTTCAACGTATTTATGTAAATAAAAAGGGGGGAAGGGGGGGGGATTTCAATGCTACCGAACTTTGCAGATTTATTAACAAAAGAAATTAAAGGAAAAAAAAATGCAGATATGCAACATTTGAAGAATTACACAGGTATACCTGCAAGACCCCCAGCTGGAGCCCACTACGAATATGATTTGTCTCTTGTAGTATGGAGCTTATTCGGATTTGGATTTGGATGGAATCCTGTGAATGTGGACCATACTTCTCATTTAAGAGCCATGTTAACGACACGCTAGGAGTCTGGGTCACGCTGCGTAATGTGTTCAGTATGAAAGGGGTGTGACAAGACATTTTGCTTATATTTTCGTAAAAAAGAAAATTTAAACAAAAAAAGAGCAATTAAAATGCAAAGCATTTGTGGCTTTTTGTAGTTTATATAAGCCAGAATATGTTTTTGATAGCTTTGCTAAAAAAAAAAAAAAAAAAAAACCTAGAGGTTAAAATATGTGGGCTTTTTTGTATAGAAAGCACTACCCTAAGCCATGATGACAGATTGAAAAAAACCAATGCTTTGCTGAACAAGTAACTGTTTTTTCTTTGTAGAATTTTTTGTGTTTGTTTGTTTTTAAAAGCGTATTTCTAATTATATATAATAATATTAAGAATCTTTAAAAATCTGTGAAATTAACATGCTTGTGTATAGCTTTCTAATATATGAGTATATATAATAATTATGGTTATAGCAAACATTGTTTTATCTAATTAATGGGGTTATATATGTGCGTTTGCGCACATTGTCAGTGCTGTTTCGATAGATCTACAAACAAATTATTCAGGGGTGAATTTAGTTTAATCTTATTAACCAGCTGCAGAAAATGATCTGAATCTGTTGTAACAGGTAATCTTTGTTATAAAATGACCTATTCACAGAATATCATTATTGTGGAATCTGGCTGGCTGTATTCATTGCTGTGAGATGCACATGAACAGATGCACAACATTCTACATCTTTGGCCAATGATGAACCGCTTTTTCGTTCCTACCCAAGAGCCCCTCTGTCTAATGAAAGGACCGCTGGTGACGAAATGGCAGGAAACTTGACCTGTTTGTGTGGCGGAATGTTCCATCTCTGTAACAAATGTATACCATTGGTTATAGCGCCATCACCTGGCGGTAAAGGTTCAAACAGAAACATTTGTTGTTTTGTTTAGCAAAAACATTGAATTTGTTGAGCGTTGTATAACATGTATTGGAAGTTATTCCTTGTTTAACTGAGGATTTGGACAGTTGGTTCTTTCTCAGCAGTTTATGTGGAATGCTGTATCAGTGTGTGGCGTCGATACGGCAAGGCCAGGCCGTTTCCATTGGTGCCTAGTGTCATGTGACTGATTCGAATCACACTGTCAGGAACTGACAAGCTGTTTTGAAGAAAAAGCACAACTTCTGATCGTGACGGGAAAAAGCCTTTTCTGTACGTGTGGGCGTGTGGTCATGTGCAAGGGGCTGAGCCCACAGCATTTGTTATGGTCATTATTATTATTGTTATTGTTATTCAATCGCACATTGTCAAATTTAGACAACCACAGCCTATACTGAAAGGTACAGTATTTGTGATGTTGCCAGTTCAGCTTATAGTGATGCCTGTCACACAGCTCACATGTACAGGGTAAGTTCATTTAAAATTTCCCCAAACACCTGACAAGCAGTATTTATTCTTGCACATTCATTCTGTGCTCTTCCTAGGAGAAGAGGCTAAATTTAAATAATTTTGTGTGGTTGCAAATGTAAACTAAATTAACAAATATGCTTTGACCGCAGGCAACCTAGCTATCTACAGAAACAGTGCGAAACAGCGTAATCAATTTATAAGGCATTGGTAGTTGCAAGGAGCCGTTCATACCTAATTTTTTAAGCCACTTGATTATCCATTTTAAGGACTGATTTGCCTAAAGATCTAGTTGGTTGTGCCATTTCTTCTGTAACGAAACAAGACTAAAAGCACCTGCTCCAAGATGTTGGTTTTTCTCAGTTCTTTGTATGACAAGATAATCATTTTTAAAAAGAAACCTGTAGAGTGTTATGGTTCAGAAAATTGCTTTCGTTTTTATATTTTAACCAAAGACATGGGGCAATCCTTTTATTGCTGAACTGTTGGACAGTGTTTCTCCTTTTCATCTTGCTCATGTATCCTGCAACCTGAAATCTGCTCGTACCTCAGTTTGACCCACAGAGTACCTCAAATTGTCATTAGTAAGTCACTTGTGAGAAGGAGATAATTTGACCCAATGCTTTTATAGGATTTACTGAATAAAGCTTGGCGGCGGTCACTCGAGCAACGTTGTGGCAGTGAATTCCGAGGGTTCAAACAAAATTAACCAAAAACTTGGTCTCACTTTTCACTCTCATCTAGGGCAGTTTTAAGAAAAACTCCATGACTCCTAACTGAACATTTATTACGTAAACACTGAACAAAACTATGAAACACTAAGGGAGTTCTTCACTCCCACTGCGATAACATGAACATGTCAGTTTAGAAAACCAATGCTATAACTTGTCCTGACATTGTACAGAGTATAACATTCATATGGATTTGTTAGCATTCCTCATTTTATTCATAGTTTAAATGATAAACCCTAATATTGATTAGATAACCGCAATCCTGCCCTAAATGAGCAGTCACACATGGAGATGGCTGGATGGATGGAATTTACTATACAATCAAAACGTACTGATTGAGAAATGCATATTTTCCCAGTTTATACCCAGTTTAGTTGGAATTACAAACCTGTTGCACAGTATGAAACTACCACATGCAAAGTGTTTGTTTATACAGGTTTGTTTGCACCCATGGAACCTGCTGCAGTATTGCTTGGCAACAGAAGCACTTCTGCAGGACTGTTTTGTGTTTTTCCTGCACTGGTTATTTGGATCAAACAGTCCACAGAAATTTTTTTTGGATTGCTCCGCTTGGTTTGCTGTTCAATTTTGTGCTCTTTTTTTGTTCAGATACAATTTTTGTCCATTCATATAAAATACAAATGTAATGCATACAAAAAAAAACAATGTAGTAACTAATGTAGCTTGTATAAAATAAAATGGGGAACGTTTAAAGTAAGTGTTTTGAAACTAAAAACCAGTGGCATAAGCTGGACTTTGTCGCCACTTGAAGACAAGATGTTATTAATTAAAACCACATCTCTGTATCTCAAGGGACTTCATTCAGCTGTCTGTAGTGATTATGGAAATAAAATAAAGTTTCTCCTGCTGGAAAAAGGTATTTGTATTTTGCAGACAATTCAGTAAAGTTACTGGCTTTCTTAGTTACAGATGTGTGTGTGTGCTTTATTTTCACTTAAAATATGTTTTTATCCATTTTTTATGGATGCCACTATCTTTCACCACAAAGATTCATTTACTATTTACTTTTCTAATCAGATTAATCAGGAAATAGCAGATATTGTGTAGATATTGATTGCAGATGTGTTAAACAATACATGATTCCAAGTGTATTTTAATGTGTGACTGATTCACATTGTTGTCTGGCAACGTGCTATCCAGACAAACTCAGGCCATCGTTGATCCTCCAATAAAACGCTGATTAGAAAAACCTGACCCCAGGTATCCACCAATCAGATTGGGGATTAGCTCAACTGTGCCACCCTAACAGCAGAGCACAACAAATCCACTGTGGAGGTAGCCAACATTGTAATAATCAGTGGAATAAGCATGTTTGACAAAATACAATAATAATATAGTGATACAATAATGAGATTACAACATAGAAGTAACAAGTGGAACAGTAAAGTGTTGCTCTTAGTTTTTCCATTAAAGTTTATTTGATATGTATTGTGAAAAATGTTTTGTTAATACCACTTAAACAAAAATGTTTGTATTGGTAAAGGGTTTGTTCAGGTTTTCAGACATGGTTTTTCAAGGTACGTAAGAATAGTGCCGTCAGTACGGCAGCTTCCGTTTTGAGTCGTTTCTGTTCATCTGTGTATAAACTACTGCTTGAAATAATGTGCATAATACTGCAGCAAACAACAAATGTGTTTTAAAATTTAAAGCATTTCAGAACTCTCATACTTTACACCTATTTAGCCTGTATGTACCAGGTACGGTGTATGCTGAGGAGCAAGTGTTCTGTCTCGGTGGTCTTTTCAGTGTTTGTGTTGATTTTTGTCATTTTGTTTGCTAATCAGATGTAAAATAGTTTGGTAAGCCGATTTTGTATATGATGATAAAGGCAGAGTTGCTATAGAACAGCAGTGTGAACTTTAAAGTGTTATTGGGAGTTTTATGTGTAAAGATGTTACTTCAATGCTACTTTTATGTTGTGTTATTTTTATGTTAAAGTTATACAGAGAAGCGTCCCCCAGAGTGTTCCTCATGCACACCCCATGGGTTTTGAAGACTTATTAAGTGCCAGCATTGACTGGATAGTTCAGGACACTCCCACCTACCTTGAGTTTTGAAGCCTCATTTAGCGACAGTATTGATTGGTTAGTTCAGGACACTCCCACCCACCATGGGTTTTGAAGCCTCATTTAGTGCCAGCATTGATTGGTTAGTTCAGGATACTCCCACCCACCACAGGTTTTGAAGTTTTATTTGTCCCATCACTATCTTTTAGAACACCCTGTACTGTAAGCAGCACTAAGTTGCTGCACTTTCCAGTTTCCAGGAACATGGAGACACAGACATGATGGTGCTCTGTGTGTCACTTATTTGTTTTAGGGGTCTTTCCATTCCCTCCTCTATTACCTCTGACTTTTGCCCCACTTGAATTTTTAATGATGGCAAAACTAAAGTCATTTTTGCCCTGATACCTGATTTCAATTTATTGCCATCAAAACTTCAGGTATACCTTTTGTGGTAACTCTTTAAGTTTCTGCCATAGTGTTGGTAAAATTGAATTGAGCTGATTTGGATCAATCAGAATATATTAGATAGAGAAACACAGATCTTCACAATGTGTGTTGTTTTCCCACATTTATAGGACATACTGTATTTCTCTTTCCTCTGTACATTTGCCATTACCTGTGAATAACAGTCCTCCTGACTGTCGTTCCTGGTTTTGCAAGGTGTGCAGAAAACTTCCTTTGCTCTAGCTACTTCACTCTGTGGCTCAGTGAAAGCCTACTCTGTGGTCAGGACCATACAGGCAGGCTTCCCAGACCACCCATAATGACATATGCATGGTTGGGATGAATCTACAAACCAGGTGGCTTTGGGAGAGAGGAGGCTAAAAGGTGGCTAAAAGGTCCCAAAGGGTGTATCAATAGCATCTCAAGATGTAGCAGTGCAAACCTCTGGGTGGAGGGACACGTATTTGTGGTAAATATTACAAGTATAACTTTTACTGGGGGCCTCATCATGTGTGCTGTTTGGGAGTCGTAGTAAATTCAGATGCACCATAGACCACCTAATGAAGTTAAATGCTTGGTGCAAACCCCCACTTCTGTTTTCTCAGTGTCAGCATTGGTGGGGGCTTCATGGCCTGCTAGCTGAGACAGCTTAACAGCCCTGTGGCTCTGCGTACTGCTGAAAAGATTCTCCTTTGTCATTAGCAGGGATATCAAATGTCCATCATGACTGTCAGTGGTGATGTTATCTAATGGTAGCTAAGCTTCGCATGCCATGGTAAGATTACTCAGCCTATTGCAACGGGGGCTTAGGCATCCCAGATCACTTCTGTAATGGATCTCTTTGGATCAGGTGTTTAACAGTGCCGAGGCACTTCAACCTGCTTGAGCAGTGCAATGTTAACAGTTTGGGTTCATATACTGTATCTAATGTGATATCTAGTTTAATTTCAATGTTTCATGTCCACTCATAATCACATCTAACATCTTTTGAAATTATTTGCAAAATCACTATATGTGTCAAGTTAATTTTAGAACATTCCATGGAAAATGTCATGTATGACACTGACCTCATTTTTAATTCTGTGTTTGTACGTTAGTTTCACTCAGAAATGTCTGGATTATGAAAGTGAAACTGAACAGGATCATGTTTTTTGACACTGAAGGTATTAAGAGGACTGTTGCCTCACACCTACAGGGTTGTGGGTTCGAATCACACCTACATTCTGTGTATGTAGAGTTGTTCTTCCGACGAGTTTCCTTCCAGTATGCCAGTTTCTTACCACAGTCCAATAATGCATAGATAGGCTAATTGATATTTCTAATTTGGCTGCAGAGTCCGAGTGTGTGGGTGATTGTGTGTGAGCGTATCATATATGTACTCTCTGATTCTGTGATAGAATGGTATCCCACTGTGCTGCCTGGGACAGGCGCCCCATACAGGATAAGCAGAATAATGAGCAGCTCAAGCTATTGACGTTTTATAGCAAGCTAACTTTGATTGTATATTTTTATATCTTTAAAGCCACATCACTGGAGTTGCTTTGTCGTTGATGTCACCAAAACGCATCAACAGGAAGAAAAAAAAAAGTCTTCTTTCATACTTGCCGTGCCAAAACACCCGTGCATTCTTTATTCAGTTAAAATGACTCCACGCATTACTTTAAACTGCGTTCTGCATGTTTACAGTACATAGGACATTTTCCACTGATAACTGAATTTATACATTCGCTCACTTTAAATTTCCAAGGTTAACATTTCTAACACCACAACCTGAGAAGTTAAAGTTAATTTACCTTCTCAAATTCTGTTTACAGTAAATCTTTTGTTTCTTTGGTTAGCAAACGCAATTTACTTCCCGATTACATTTAGGATTCTGTTAAACTTCCAGTGTCTCCAGTCTTTGTTTATGCACGGCCTTGCACCGGGAGAGGGCGCCAGTGTTCAGTTGCCTAATATCACGGTCCGCGAATTCAAGGGAATTACGGACGCATCAGGCCTTAGGTCCATTAAATAAAAATAACCACAGAGCGCATATCGTTTTCATTAGGACTGTGGAGGAACATGTTTCTTTTTCTTTGAATTAGAATATCCAGTCTATCTATCTTCTGGGGGGTTCAATCCAAGGAAACACATTTAATAATTAATTGAACCCTATAACCTACATCTGAACGTAACACAATTTACCGGTACCACAGTAGCCTACGTCAAATAACCTGATAATGTAGTGGTCATTTTGGCACCGCGTCCCAGACCGTAGCATACAGCAGAAGTTTGAAAAAAATTGTTTATTGTAGAAAATGAGCTACTTCTGTGGTCACAATCAAATGATACAAATATTAGTATTTTGATGACTTGACCTACCATTTTCCATCTTATACAATCGATTAAAATCGTTATAATAATGAGATACGCACAGCATTCCAGATTAGCATAATTCCATTAACTAACGGTCACACCGTAACAATTTAAAGAATTTCGTATCCACCAAACTGTCGTAAATTAGAAGAAATACGTTAAAAACAGCTCCTTCGAACCTAGCTGAATTGTGTGAGCTGCAGAGATGCATGTGGTGTGAATTTTTAAACATATGCATTAACCACAAACGGTAGTAGTCTGAACATTGATGTCTGCAACATTTTGAAAATAAATATAGCAAGTCAAACACTTTCAATTTCGAAAATATTAAGCGTACCGAGACGGCGTATTTTTAATCTCATGCGAGTAATAATTAGAACACCACTAGAGGTCGTACGAGTGTTTAAAATATTCTATGCATTTTTTTTTATTATTATTATTAGACAAAGGCTACATACACAAATTTCACAGTTACGTGTCCGCGGAATTTACTGTCTTGTTTTAATTCTCTCAACCGCAGTTTTTACAAGATATATCAAGTCCCTAGTCGCATGAACAAAATGGTAGAAATGCAACGAAAAAACATACGTAAAAGTAGCCATCATTGACTTAAAGTAACAAAAATTCATGCATGCTAATTTATCTTACAAATGTACTCTATTGTAAATTGCAATAACATACTTGACGAAGAAAGTAAGAATTACTTTAGTTTAAATACAGCTAAAATGTACTTGTGAAACACGACAAGTCTTACCGTACACTTTCTGGGTTAGATTTTAGGATGACTGTACTATCGAAGGAATTAGCATTTTGCCGTCTCCTTAAATATACTTGTTAAATACGATTGAACGAAGACATTTGGTAAATTTTCCATCTTAATGCAAATAAGAGCCACAAAAGACAGAGATTATAGCACTATAAGTGGGATTTAAACCTTGAGTTATAAATTGCGTTCTCTTGTAAATGAAAGTGAAACAGTGATATACCAACGTGTAACAGTTTATGGTGAGACACCATTTAGAATACTGCCTTGTAAAATACTTGCCAGTGCAAACATGAACGAATTTTTATACCAACTAAAAATTGCAGAAAACATTATTTGTTTGCTTATATTTTATGAAAGTGAGAGCTGCTCAATTGTATAACATTTATGCCTTTTTGAAGGCATTTTAAGATTAACAGTAACCATGACACGTTGACAGTGTGTATTTTCGATTTTACTGTTTAAATGAACCTATAACCTATTATTGACCTCCCAAATTTAGCTCCGAGCTAGCGTCAGTCATTAACATTTTGAATTTCAAGTAACAAGCTCTCCATTAAGAGTATAATTAAATGTAAAAACCAGATCTTGATTAACAAAGTATGATGCGTCAGTTCTAATAAATCTGCAGTAAATGTTTTCAATGCGCTGCATGCATATGTTATTGATTAATAAAAACGTAAAACAATTTAGCACTTTAATGAATAATATCGTATTTATTTATTTTCTTGTGGTACCAAAACCATAAGGTCTGCTATTCTGGTGCAGAAATAAAACAGGCGATATGTAAAAAAATGCATAAGGTATGATGCGGTAAATTGCAATAGCTACTGATAATATTCAACATATTTAAAACCATAATTCAAGAACAAAAAATACTTTTATTCTGAACAGATATACTTCGAATTTTACTTCTTTTATATAAAACCAACATCAGTTAAACCAGCTTCGCTGATAACCTGTAGCATACGAAAATGTGTGAAGTGTAAAACTGATTCTATTTAATTTATTTTTAAACGCTTATGTATTTTTGATTGAACAATTGAATCAATTATTTTAAACATCTTATTTCATGTAACGCATATCATTAAACAGTGTGATGCAACTTTCTGACAATAAAAATGAATAAACAAAACAGAGGTATTTTATTTAAAGGACCGGAATTAATCAATAAAGTCGTTTATATACATACATATATATGTGTATATGTGTGTATATATATATATATATATATAATGCAGCGCCAGAGTCAATGATACTAATGATAAGGATATTCACAATATGCGTTGAAACCTAGTCGCTCTTTTGTCTTCACAATAGTTCAGTTACATTTTATTGTTGGATGCCATTTGAACGTGGTGAATACTGGCGATTATCTAACTGAAATGTAATGAAGTACGCGAATCTGCAACCCAGATTTAAAACTCAAAGCAGCCAAGTATATGTTCGTCTATGATTTCATTTGATTCATTTATTATTTCATGTAGCAAAAAGTTGAATGTCTAAAAAAAATCTAGAGGACATCATTCCAGCTAAAATTTATTATTAATAAACAAATAAAGCCAGCAGATTTCTGAACAAATAAAGCCAGCAGATTGATTAGTGATAAATTTGGGGGAATCTACAAAAGCAGACGTCAATCGCCGGCCGATGATGCGAACATCATTATAACCAAAACAATATATAGACTGATTTAAATTACGCATTTTTTTTATTATTATTTCACACAGCATCTACATATACCTGGTGCGCAGGGCGTGTCAATCAGCGCGCCCAACCGTTCCAGAATTTTCAATAACAAGAAATACGTATGTCAATCTGTTTGTTCGTTTGTTTATTATTAAAACGTGTAGATTCATTCTGTATTACATTTAAGTCGTGGACAAAACGCAATAATCGTTGGGGTAGATTATATAGATTCACTTTATTGAAATATTAATGGAAACCGTAAAGCACCTGCGCAGACAACGTCAGTCTACCTATTTTTATATTACCAGACTTCACCACTGGATGTCGCAATCAAGCAGCAACCGTGTCTCACTGACTCCAAAATTTTCTATGAAAAACTTATTAAATTTGCACAATTAAAACGATAATTACCAGTGGTATTTACTGTTAATGTATTTTGGAAAATTTATAGAAATTATATTGACGTCGAATCTGTCGAAAATATAAATATCATGTACACAATGAGTTCGATAGATAATTCGACATGGTTAAATTTATTTGATAACAAGTATCAGCAATTGAAGTATTTGATATTTCAATTGTTGCCAATGCATTGCCTTCGAACCGACTACTAGACTACTTTGCTATATATCTTGATTACAACATTTTAAACAATTGAATAGAAATAGTATATATGTTAAATAACTTAAACTACAGCATTCTTATTGTGCGACTAAAATTTATACAATTGTTTTTGAGTACTGAAACGGTGCTGGTAAAAATGATGCGCATGATGTCTTGTTAACAGAAAAAGTAAATGTCAAAGTTTTCAGGGCAGCAAATTAATTTCTTATGTCGTTGATAGGCCTACGTTACATTTTACATTTAATAACGTATCCATATTTACCTTGAATACCTTAGTAAACCATTGATTATGAACTCGGATATCGAACTAAGAACAAGCTCGCACAAGCGATTAACAGGAATAAGAATAATAAGAAATATCATAACCTGAAATTCATGACGTATAAGAAATTAAATGTATCACCCTGTTTAACCTTTTAGGTGCATATTTCTATGTATTATGAAATTGCTCCGGGTTTGAAATATTAGCCTTAAAATAACAAAAAACGAAGAATAATTATAACTGTTAATAAATGAAAATTATAAAGAAAATCAACACTATAAATTTGTGTAAAAAGTCTTTTATCCCCTCTTCACAAACTGTGTCTGAAGCTGTAAGTTAAGCTCATTATTCGTGTGACGGGTGTTGCTATTTTGATCTGAAGTGAATATGCATCAATATGGTAATCTATCGCCAGGTCTGTCACATAGCCGCATTCAATCCACGTGCGACTGAACTCTAAGAAGCCAGCCGGACGGTTAAATGGAGAATTTTACAAACGGTGAGTCAATTTTAAATACAGGATATCACTATATAAAGGCAGGTGCAAAAGCTACGTATAGATTACGATTTTTTTTTTTTTTCTTTCCACATCTTACTCCTTGTCAAACAAATGAGATGTCACCGACAGTTTTTCCGCCTTTGGAAAAAAAAAAGAAAAAAAAAAAACCTCTGCCTATCAATCTGACCACTTCTAGCCGACTGGTGACATCGTATGATCATGTCTGAGCGCAGGGTTTGCAAAATGTATTTGGCGGAGTTACAAGAAGAAACTACTACTCTAAGCAGTCCTGTATTCAACTCTGAATTTGACCGCAACTGAAAGACAATTGAAATTCGCAAACAATAAGGTAAGTTAAGCAGTGGCAAACTCCGGGGCTAATCGTTGTTCAACATACTACAAATAATCAATATAAAATTGGTCATGAAAACTAAATATACAAAAATGAATATTTAAACACGATGAACATTAACTTACGCATACATGGTATAAAACGTTCGGGCACCCAAGGAGGGTCTGTCTATACATGTGAGTGTTCCCTTTTGCAATAAAATAATCAGATATTTACAGAAGAGCAAGCTTTAGCGAGGTCCTGTGGTCTACTTGGACTCTTTATTTGCCTTTGTATTACAGACCTGATGTAGTAAAACATGGGCTATCGTACAGCTTGCCTGTTACGGCTGAAGCTGTTTTCGCAGCAGAAAAAACAGAAAATGAAGATGCCTTTGTTTATAATTCAACATTATTCCACCTTAACAGCATGGAAAAACGACTTTCTCGTTTCTCATTGTACCTACATATAATTGATTCATCATTATTAACACGAGGAGCATTGTGCTTTACACACCACGACGCATTTATTCACCGTAATTATAAACAGAGCATACAATTTATGTGCATGAATCTGAGTATGCAAATTATGCAAAATTAACAAAAATTTAACTCTCCGCATTGCAAGGTAAATTCAGAAGTTAGCAAATGAAGTAAATTTAAATCTACCTCACAAATGCATCAAATCAAAAATAATACAGACGCAGGACCCAACAGCATCGGGCTTGTGAGAATGGCGCAGCTGATGTCTCATTATGCATAGGCGATTTTTCCAACAGGGTTCTCCGCTTCTGCAGTACGCGACATACTCCTGGATTCGTAGGACGCATGATACAGTTAATCGAACCTACAAAAGATTAAAAAATAAGAAAAGAAAAATCAACTGAACTACTATTGAAATGTTAAGGAAGAAACAAGAGAATGTTCGAGAATATTAGTCCGTCTGTTGGGAGAAGGACTATGCGAGCAGGATTTGCATATTTTGATGCACTAATTTGCTTGATGTGTTTAAATATGGCTGCACGTAGCAAATATTCTGAACTACGTCATTAGACGTGACCTCGTTGTAAAACCTCCGAGTCGATCTGATCATATCAGACGGATAGCCTGCGATGGCAAGTAATAGTGTTATAAAAATCACAACTTAAAATGCAACGGTAAATCAGAATTCTTTTGAAAAGTTCGGCGATATATTGTTATATCTAATCAAAAACAATAAAAACTGGAAACGTATAAAGTTGAACATCTGCTTGCCAAACATTTTATTTATATGATAGTATCAGTATGGTGACGCTGTTTATTAGCTTTGGCAATTGTGAAAATATATATATTCTATACTATGTGTTGACTTTATTTTTAGATTTCGTAATAATATGGATTGTTTATCGACATAAAATTATACCGAAAATGGGTAACCCTTGCTGAAAATGCATTTTATATTAGCCACAAAATAGGACTATAACATCCAATTGAGTCTTGACTTTATTTCCAGTTCTAGCGTATGGACTTATATTTGTCAGGAATAAATTATGGTAACTATTACTTTTAACGTCCTAGCTGGATGTAGCTAACTTTGATGATTTCAAAGTTTATCGCTTATATTTTGGTCCGAGAAACATCTGCGACAAAAAAGTGAAATCAAAGTTGCACATCGGACATTACGTATCGTAAAATGTATTATTGGTGTTAACACGTTATTT
The DNA here is from genome assembly GCA_009936485.2 of Gymnarchus niloticus. Lineage (NCBI taxonomy): Eukaryota > Metazoa > Chordata > Actinopteri > Osteoglossiformes > Gymnarchidae > Gymnarchus > Gymnarchus niloticus. Next base: position 19,757,491 of record JAACJT020000095.1, on the reverse strand, counting down.
GATGACGATGATTACGATGATGACGATGATGTCATGATGTGATGATGATGACAACAATAAATTCACTTAATTAATCAAAAGACAAGCTCCGTTTAAAATGTGCAGTGAAATTATAGGTTTATATGTCTCATATTTCTAATGCGCAGTAACGTACAGTTGTATGTACAAATATCAAATTTCGTTTTTAAAAGTTTGCCAGCTAAAGTCATTGGTTGAGTATTTTTTATTTCTGCAGCAAAGTCTATGAACGCCGAAGTAGATGAACAATGGGTTTCAGTTAATATACAACAAAAGATTTGGCGAACTTGTTTGAATTTCTGAGCACGCCCTTCTCTATAAGGAGGGATGGACTATTCTGCGGCCAGTCCCCCAAAACTAGCTCACTCTTAACCCAACACTTCACTTTTCAATTTGTTGCTGAAGACAAATGAGCTGTTGGGAAGTTTTTTCTTTCTTTCTTTTTTAAATCGCTTCTTCTTTTCCTCGTCATCCTGCATGTGGTTGGAATATGTTTCTGCTTAACTCAAAGCACTGAACCAAGCGAAATGAGCAGAGAATTAGCGGCAATTTTAAATGCGGGCAAGACGAGGGATGGCTGGATATTTGTGAGTCCAGAGAAAGCCTTACAGACGTTCGAAGAACTTGATTTTTGGATGTTTCGCGACGTAAGGAGTTTTCCAGCAAAACCAGCTATTTACAATATATTATTGTATGGCATACGATTGATTATGTAAGTAGACATTTACTTGTAAGTGTAATGTTGATGTGCCTGCATATACCTCTATATATGATATTACTAGTAATACGTGAATGTGCTGCAATTTGTACACTAACGTCCTGAAAACTTAAAGCTATTTTTAAAGGAAAAAAGTATACTAGCTGTTTTCTGAGACTGAAGTGAACAGTCTCGTGGCCACGGTTATCGCCTCCAGCCTGACTACGAATGTACAGTTAAATAGGATTGTTCAATAGGCCACAGTTCACGTCTATATGAGGAAAAACACATTTAAATTATATCCATTTGAAATGAGAATATTCAATTACATACAAAGTATAATCGAATATAGTGTAATATTGTAAATGGTGTAGTTAGCGTCTGTTTGTTTGTTAGCGTGCCTTTTTCAGCATTTTAATAACGTCTGGCACCCTAATTTTATTAATGGGTTATGAAAATACAACACGGGTTTTAAATTGCATGTGATAGGATTGCTGCTTTCCGATTAATAAACCACAAGAACGACGAGTCTTCACGTTATCCATTGGGTGCAGTAACGCTTGCATCTTCGACGACGAAGATGCAATGTATTGAAATGAAACATTAATAACACTAATGACCACTCCATGTCATAATCGCAGTGACGTCATACACGGCATGATTGAATAAAACACCGCGATAATTGTCGCCCACTGTGACGTCGCAATATCTTCCTGTTCATCCCCCCAAAAAATAACGTAACAGATTTAAATGAAATTTCATTTTTATTATGTATGTACATAATATATATACATAAATGCATGGCAACTATATGTTTTCATGTCTAAATGGTAAAATAAGTATGAAAAAGACGTATAACATAAATATAATAGTTGCACAGTGCACTTACATACATAGCATCTTATATATTTGAATAAAGTAAAACTGGCACCTATAATTGAGTATAGATTAATAGGAGCTTTTGTGAGCAGTCAACAGTCGAAGGTTTCAAGTACGCCAATCTTCAGCCCTTCAAGGACTAGCCACATAATATATGTCAACATGGCCGTGTTTTTTGTGGAATTATCACTGACAGAAGAGCAAGTAAGGAGTACAGTAGCAAGCAACATTTACGGTACAGGTATACAGCTCGCATATTAATTATCATTGACACCCAGAAAATAAGGAACTACACTATAACGAAGATTTGTTAGGTACGCTTGATATTAGTTTACAGCTGGACAAAGTAATCGAGGATGACTGTTTCTCATATCTTACTTTACGACAATAAGACTTCAAACCTAGATGTAAAACTGCGCGACAAACTGCAGACAATATTCCCTTGCTGCATGGTATGCGTATTTTTGGGTATAAATATTTTAGTTTTCCTCGATTACAAAGTAATACAGTGCATGCAATTGGGTCTTTAATCACGTTATTACTTAATCGCGACGGTGCTCTTTTGAAATCATAAATCCATTCCTGACTGGCATAATAATACTACTACTACTAATAATAATAATAATAATAATAATAGCGTTTTACACTTTCAGATGTTGGCGTCGATGACCAAAACAGTTACATTACGTTATTGTTCCATCTAATAGACTTCAAAAATCACAATGACAGTAGGGTTCTTTCACACTCTCCGGCTCCTCATTTCTCTCTCTCTCTCTCTCTCTCTCTCTCTCACACACACACACACACACACACACACACACAGATAGATAAGCCAAAATGAAAATACCTCAACCTTTACTAGACAGAAATGCCTAAACAGCTGCTATTTGTACTTAATAAAATATAATAACGTACAATTGGATGCATGCCTGCAAGCCTGCCCGTGAATGAATGTGCTAAAGGCAAGAATCGCAAATATTTTTTGTAATTGTGGTAGTTCTGTAGTGCCGTTAAGGAAATGCGGTGAATTCTTATCAATAAAGGGAATTACACCGTTGGAGAGGAAATTGGCTTTTTATACGGATGTTCACGACGGATGGTGCAATTGTACATCAAAACAACTAAAGCCGGTGTTAATAGCTGCAAATAACGAGCAATTAAAACGGCGAGCAAGATATGGATGTAATAATGCGTCGCTTTAATGCATTTTAATAAGAGGCCCGTCAACGTGCAGCATCTTACCGCGATATGAGATACGCTATAAGCTTCATTCGGGTTATATCGAGATCCTCATGCCAGAAGACTGTTTTCAGGCTACAAAACAGTACCGCCTTTCGTCCCCTAGATTCCGAGATGCTGCGGGAAAGAACCCGAATTATTCCCGTGTACTTGGCAGCGGTGGGTGCGCGTCGCCGTGCTCTCGTGAACGAGCCCATATATAAACAAGTATTTTAAAATTCTCACGACATCATTACCGTACACTCCCCCAATATGAGACCTTTGACCTCGTCGGGTTGGTTCATATTTTGGCACCGCTGTCCCCATCATCCCCCCACCCCCACCTCTCGATGATGGCCCTGTTCTCGGTCTATCACACCGGTGGTCGCGGTTAGCCCGGAAGCACGGAGTCTATACGACCAGCGCCTTCTCGCAGATGGATGCAGCGAGAGCCTGCTCTCTTTCTACCGCAAACACATGCGTGTTTCTGCACTCCAGAAATTCAATCCCTGCATAACCAGAAACGTTTGCGCGATGTTGCTATTTTATCATCTCAGCAGTTTCATCTGGAAGGTTTCATTTTTTTTTTACACCACATTAACTAGGCTGGCTGGCGGAGCAAGATATTGTTCGTACCATAACGTGTTAACAGGAGTTAAGAAGCCTCAAGAGAACCAATAATGTAAATGCGGGCCTGTTCAAAGATGGATGCACCTAAATCTACAAAATCAACCATTCTGATGTTCATTATTTTAAAGCCACATTTGCTTAATTATTTTCAGTTTAATTGCTTGAATCAGATATTTTGTTAACTGTAAAACGCTTAAAAAGTTGGACTCGTAACTTTGCTGGATCGTAATTACAGTGAAGGTTGATCGTTGGAATAAAATAAAAATCTTCAGAAGGGGAGATGAAGACACGTTCTTCTTTTTAGGAATTTCATCTAAGCAAAATAGAAAGAAACCTGGAATACAACTGAATGATGGGAAGTACGTTGTTATCTTTGGTTATCTAGCTGTATGAGTGTGCTGGTCGTCATAAAGCTAGATAACCGAAAGTAAAAACTGCTTCCATTATCACCGTGAATTATGGAGTGATCTAAGACTGTAAGAAAACAAAGGCGGGAAAACTTAAATTGCAGAGCGTCTGAGGTGTGAGAGTCCTTACTTGTGGACCTGATGAAGTTGGCGCGCGCACACACACATATACACACGTGTGTGTGTGTATATATGTATATATATATATATATATATATAGTTTTCAGCCCATCGATGTCTGCGATTTGACATCTGATGCGTACGATTTACCGGAACAATCGAAGCGAAATTGTTATACTTCAACTGCGAAATCTTAATCAGTGCGCGGCACTGGCAATCGACTGCACACGTGCGTGCTTCCCTCGTCTGTTTTTAGGCGTGACCAGCGCTATAATACGACGTTGGTATCCCAAAATGAAGTAATTAGGAGGCGAGTAAAAATCGGAATGGTGCAGAGCCCTTCTTAATTGATTCCGTTAAACGGACTGCAGGAGATGTGAACTACTGGAACCTCCCATTCCCACGCTCGAGGGCAAGTGGCAATGTGTTGCCGGGGCCGAATATGACAGACAGAGATGGGGGTGGGGGCGACCTAGGTCATGAAAAAAAAAAAAAAAAAACACCAAGTGCACCCGACTCATCTGCATCACTTTAGAAGGCGGCGCCGTTTCCCACCCAGAGCAGACGCGGGTCCCAGAGTTGGAGTGGCAACAGTTTGAATGTGTAATAGTGAAGTGTTTTTGATAGGAATGGAGGACCTCGGCGGATTATTGGGTTATAGACGTGACTGGATTACGGAGTGCTGCAGGCATCAAGAGGTCATGTTGCAGCCTTGGTTTATCAAAAAAAAAAGTTAGTATACATTTGAACTAGAAAGTTATTAGTTATTGGTACAATGCACATTTCGTAATTCTCTTTAATGAAAAACAACAATAGTATTCTTCACAAAAATCGTATTTAAGGCTAGTAAATAAAATACCAATATGAATAGCATTAACACTAATATTATACTGTTATCGTTATTCATTTAGTTTTGTTATAGCAAAGGTTGATCCAAAAGTAAATGCATAATAAGATAACGTTCACTCAATCTTAGAAATGCGTTTAAAATAAACAACATTCTGCAAGTAAAATATTGTTTGAGGACAATGCTGTATGCCATTTAGTAAATTCTTGCATTTGATTCATTTTTCGCACGAGCGTTCAAAGAAGGATGCTGTTTCTTTAGGAGCAGATGGCTTGGAGCAATTTGGACTTGACCGTGAGAACACGTGCCTGACCCTTTGTGCCCTGTAGACGGCTGTTGTTAGTTTATTTGAACCGTCTAAGTCATTAAACGACATATTTACTTTTTAGTAGTCCTAGTAGTAGTACAATACATGTATTGTAAAGTGAGTTTCTACTGTCAAGCTATCTGAATTATATTGTTGACCAGAATTAAATGCATATACTACTGCCCGTCGACCATGGTCGGGACTCCGGGTTATTATTATTATTATTCAAAGGGAAAGATTGTCTGAAGGAATAAACAACAGCGAACTGTGCTCGTACATTTGCTCCTGTTTAGTGTTATTTTTGTTATTTAATATTTATTTTATTCGTTGATATTGAACTTTAAAAAATTAATAAGGACATTACCAACTGTAGTTGAGCCCAGCAGTTTTATAAAATGAAAACTATATTCACTGTTTCGCTATAGAAAGCAATACATGGTTATTTGTAACAATTTCGTGTACCATAAGATATTCTTGTAAAGTAACGAAATAATGGGACTTAAACCGGTCACTAAATACTATAGACCACTGCTGACTTTGCTAACCAATAGGCTTTGTAGCTTGTTCGGGTCTGGCGGTGCTGAATGAATGAAAATACTGCTTTTACATCGGTCTAAGTCAGGTTAAAACCGATGGCTGCAATACTTGGCTTGAGTCTCATTGTCAATATTTTAACTTGTTAAATGTTACTGATGTTACAGAGGCTGATGTCTTGGCGGCGAGTCTCTAGAATTATGTGCACAACCGGTAAAGGAACACGTCGAAGCGGGGAATAACCGAAGTGAATGTTTTAGGACTTTGTCACACTTCAAAAACTAGCCCGCTCTAGGCTAGACCATATACCTGCGTAACGACTGATCTTCATTGTTCCCAGCCATACCTAAAGCCATTAAGCAAGACATGGATCATACAAATAGCTCAGCATATTACGAATCACCACAGTGCTAATAACTTTTGTAATGAGGTGACCTGGTAACAGACTAATCTCGCACTGGAATGGGGCGTTTTTTTCCACCAAGAATTATAAGTTGTCTATTTTAATATGTTGAAACCTGTAATAAATAAATGAGTAAGCCTTTTAATCGTTTCCAATAAAGACAGAATTTGTTTGGATGCAGTCTACAGTCTAAAAAGCTTGATATTTGTATCGTTTGTAAATTCACATCAAAAAGTATAAATGGAACATTTTATGGATAAACGCCTGAGAGCCTTGTATATTATTGTTAAATGATTTTTCTTATTTTCAGTTAAACTAACAAAAGTATTCAATGAACTAAGAAAACCAAATAAATAAAAGAAAAGAAAAACAAGCAAAGAATAATATAGTACCGACTATATTTTATGATTCATATCCTTTACCGTCAACTTGGTGTTCGTGCCTTACGGTATTTTTAAAGTTGAATGTTTTGTATAAGAACCATTAACAGTCAACAATAATTTCAGTATGTTAGCTGAAGAAATGTGTTTGTGTCATGTTTATATTACGTTGTGAGCACAAAATGTCCCCAGGAGGTAATAAAAACGTGACATTTTTACCTTGTGAGGACATTTGTCATGTCGTGTTTTATAAAAGTCTGTGAATGCAATCAAAAAATCAAAAGAACCAAAAGTCTTGTATTTTGGTGGGTTACTTGCATGGTTAAGGTTAGGGTTGTCATAGTTAGGATGAGGGTTAGGCCCATAGAAATGAATGGAAGGTCCCCACATGGTTATAAATACAAATATGTATGTATGTGTATGTACATGTGTGTGTGTGTGTGTGTACATGTCATTATCATGTTGTGGGAATTCAACGGAAGAATGAAAATCTGTTACTTTTTAAATCATGGGGACATTTGTCACATTCTCACAAGGGAAAGCTAAATTTTATAAATGTCTGTGAATGCAATCAAAAAATAAAAGAGCCAAACTTATTGTATTTTGTTGGGTTACTTATGGAGTTAGGGCTGGGTAACGGTTAGGGTTGTCATAGTTAGGATTAGAGTTAGGCCTATAGAAATGAATGAAATGTCCTCACAATATTATAAATGCAACACTGGGAGTGTGTGTGCGTGAAATAGTTAGAGAGAGAAAAGGAGAAAAACAGAGATTGTATAGTCCTACTGTACATACATTGCCTCCTTGTAATGTTAATGTCTACCACGTAAACCAATGATATTTTACGGATAAAAGTTTGCATGCGATTCCTACACTGGTGAGTCACGTCTGTAAGGAGTTCTTCTGAGTTATTTTGGTGCTGATGTGATGTCTGACTGCTCTCCGTTTTCTCTAGTTGGACATGCATTTTCAGCCTCCAGTGAGGCTTAATGGAAGCCTTTAGGAACACTGTGGCTGTGGTCCGGGAAGAGCTGCAGATATGTGGTGCATGCCTTTTCATATGATCAATTCTGAATACATTGAAGTTTCTGTAGTTTACTGAATCATTTGGTTGAGACATCATGTTGGAAGAGTCATACAGCGTCAATGGAATATTTCTAGAAATTCACTGACGCCAAAATATAGATTCTTATTTGCATGGTTTGGACTCGGTAGGAAATTACTTATTTTGCAGGCCTTGTAATTTGTATTCACAGTATTTTCTTCATGATAAATACAGGTTATTAATGTTTTTTTTTGTTGTTTTTTTTTCGGCTGGTAAAAGCCTTGCAGTTGTTAAGCAAGCTTGAATTCATGCACCCACCTCATTTAGGTAAGTCTGTGGCTGATCTGAAGGCCCGCCTTGTCACAAACACAGTGCCCTATATTGGTGTCTGCCATTGTGTATTGTTGTTCAAGTTTCAGCGGCTAATCTGACTCACTATGTAGTGCCCTATAAATACCCACAATGCACTGCAAATTGTAGCGTAGAGATGATGTACACTAAAATGATCCACATATGAAATTTTTATAATGTAATGTGAAAGATGGCATCTGCTTGTAATACAAACAAGAGAGTAACAAATATGAGCACATTAAAAAAAGTAACTTTTTAATGATATCAGCAATCTTTGCAAATACTAAAGTTGGTATTCCCATTCAAAAAAATAACTAATTAATAATGTACCCCAGCCTTTCATTGGGAATAGGCTCCCAGGGACCCCACCCCCCCCACCCCAAATTTTGAACTTCAACAGGATTAGCGGTTAGAAAATAGCTGGATGGAAAAAAAAAAGAATTACTTTTTATAATAATTTCAAATATATAAATTACTGGTTTATGCATCCATATTCACATTATGTCCTTTACTTTGTTTATGTTGTGCTATTCAGATATGTTAGATGTTGCTGGTTGCTAGGATACGGACATAGAGTATCTTGGAATCTTAAACCGTCATCTTGTTTCACTAATTCCCTATATGGCAAACTACATAGATATTCTTGTGTATGGAATAGTGAGTCAACGAGTGAACCATTTCCAAAACAGCCTCTGTCGTGTGCAGCGGGTTATTCTGCTGATTGGTGTCGCCGTGGCAACAGTGAGGTGAGCTCACGGTGAATATGCTGCCAAGAAAACGAGGGTAGGAGGCCTAGCAGCAGGCGTGCAAGATGCGGGAACAGAGAACACTAACTTAAGTCATTTCTCTCTACTTTATATTGTATATACAACACAGTGAAAAAGCCTGAGACTGGTGAAGAAAGTGATTAAGGCCATTTTATCTGAACAATAACAGTGTATTTGCTAAGAAACTGTTTAAAATTAAAATATCTGTAAATATGTAGCGATAATATGAAGTGAACAAACATGATAAATGATAGTATCTAGTTGGATGGCTAGAAGAACACAGCTTTGGTTCTCAGATCTCTCCTTGAGAGCACCCAAACCAATGTATTTGCTAAATTTTGCTACCAGCTCACCTGTGAACTTAATCACTTAATTCGCATTATGGTGTATTAATTAGTCAATGAAAGTATACTTGTACTTGATTCTCACCAGCAGATTTACATATCGCGTGATAAATGTAAATTCTGGGGTGATATGGGATGTTTTGAAATATGTAAACTGACAGCTTGACAGACATAAAGTCATCATTTTACAAGCAACATAAACACAATTTAAATATTTTCTTTTTTACCTTGTACTTTTCCACAGTACTCTATGTATGTGTGTATATATATGTATTGCTATTATAGAAATTGAAGCATATGCATTGCTTGCAGCAGATGTGAATAAACGTGAATTCCCAAAAGGCAGACAGCAGACATTTATATGCAGATATCTATGAATATTTATTGCATAACTAATACACCTTGTTTCAACATTTTTCTGTTCTTATTTTTATTCAAAGTGAGCTTAAAACTTCATCCATCTATCTATCTATCTATCTATCTATCTATCTATCTATCTATCTATCTATCTATCATGAATACATTTAAAAACACATATTCCCACTGTATTAGGTAGAGTCCCTGAAGTACCAGGTAAGACCCACTTTTTTTTCAGTTTGTGCCATCCTCCTGTGACCCTCTCATTAACAGGGTGTTTTCAGCAATAGAGCTGACAGGACTTTTTTTTTGTTCATCACACGGTATTGTGTGAAACTCCCAGGAAGTGACTGTTTCTGTGAAGCTGAAACCACCACACAAAGCACCAATAATCACACCTTGTTTAAAGTCGCCTAGCTTATGTATTGTAGCCATCGTCGTTCAGAGCTCCATGGTACCTGAACCTCTGTACCCTGAATGTCTCTTGCAGCCACATGATTTGCCGTTTGGAGGACTAGGTGCAGGTATACCGAATAAACTCACCACTTGGTGCGCATTCACATGCATAGTTAATATAGCATTGTGCATTCTGGACAGTGTACACCCAGGCTGCTGCAGCCCTGATATGTGCTGGAGATGAATGCTGTGATCTCAGAGATGACCCATAAACCATGTAATGACATCATGCACGGCCATTTAGACAGGTTACAGAAATGCAAGGGGATTAAAGCAGTTTCACGCTGTGCCTCGTGGCTGATTACTTCAGCTTAGCTCTCTCATCCTGCTTTTTGTCTACTTCGGGTTGGGCATATTCGGGCCTGTCCTTGAGAATTTTCATCGCAAATATATTAAAACGTATTTCTTTTGGAATCATACCACTGGGCTCTTGACAAATTCAGTAGTCACTGCTAGTATTTTCTGCTAACTTACTGAGTGCTGATCTTTACATGGCTGGAGTACAGGTGTCTACTTTTGGGCAGCAGTCCTTCACACCTTTACTATTTGTGCTGTACAGCTTATAGGTCTGAAAATGTCAATATTTTGATTTATTTTGTATTAGTGCAATAGCTAGTTATCAAGAAACATGATCTGACTATAGGTTAGTGATAATTTTCTGGTTGAATCAGAGGGCCTGTCATACAGGAAGTCATGCTAGGTTGTATTTTTATGACGATCTCTTGAGATCAAGAGCAGGATTAACTATAACAGATCAATTACAATTTTCTTTGAAATACAGTATGCTTGTTTGTACTATTATATCGAGTACTTAGAATAGAAGCATGGACAGTTTTGGTAGTGTGTTTCTCATAAAAGATTTCTGACAAATATTCTTCATACATTCATTTTTCTAATTTTATGTTTGATTTGTCGTCTATAAATTCTCCAAGACTGCAACTACTGTAGTGAGATTGTACTTCACAATGATCCAGTTAGCTAGAGAAATTGGTTCAAAGTGGAATTCAAATATTGAAATGGTCGGCTGGTTAAAGGATGTCTTTTAACAGAAACCTGTCTTCATCAAGCACCTTCTGTTGTCCTCTGAGAGTCAGATGTTGGTGTATTTCTGTCAAATGACATATTGCTACTTTTGACTGACCACGCTGTTTTCTACCATGTGGTCCTTTTTCTGGTTGAATACATATCTTAGGTCATATCCTCTTATTAATACTTAATCCCTTTGAAACTGCTATTCCAAAGCCTAACATGTACTTTGTTAATATGTTCATTCTTTGTAAATATCACCTTTGGCTTGCAGATGCAATGCAATCTTGGACTTTGTTACATGAATGATAAGCATGTGTAATGCATTCCTTCAGGAGAAGTAACTAAAGGTGAAGACACATAATGTGTTTACAACACTCATGAGATGTTGTTATTATTATTAGGTGCCATTTTGTTATTAGATTTTGTTTGTTGAGGGAAATGTTGTCTTTTTACTTTTGCAGACAAATATTTAACCATTAAAGGTTGCAACTAGCCTGCACTGCAAATGCAAACAGATACTTTATCTTGTTTTACCTAGCTCTAAACATTACTTCGTCTATTTCTCTTTCATTAGAAGCCATTATTAGTATTAATATTTGGCTCATCTGTTTATCTGTCTGACTAATGTCTTTGTCTTGCCTACTGTATTTATTGGACTGAAAACAATTATGTAACATATTTACAATTCTATCAGCAATGATCCATTGTGTATTTGGGGATCACAAGCCAATTATGTTTTCCAATTAAAACCCAGTACTGTATTTTCTTTATTAGGAATCACTATCAGAGTGTATCAGTGCAATAATTTTGAATGTTGTGGTATAGCAAAACCCTTAGTGCTTTTACATTTTAAAGGCATTTATCAATGATTTATCGATAAATTAATGCATGTAAATTCATTCCACGTACTGTCAGCCCATTAAGATGAAAGGCTATGAATAATAAATCAACAGCAATTAATTATTCATTCAGGCTAATTCCCAATAACCAATAAGACGGACCTTAAAAGTTGATTTTTATGTTAAGGACATTAGTGATTTAATAGTTCTGTATAATAATGCTTGGCCGGTAATCAGTCAATCTATCTATCTATCTATCTATCTATCTATCTATCTATCTATCTATCTATCTATCTATTCTGCTTATACAGATATGCTTCGTCAACATAAATCTTAAGCCTAACTAAACAGCCCAAGAATGCTCAGAATTGCTGTAAATTCATTGGCTGCTTAGATGGAAGTAGCACATGATATTTTACACCTCATGTACAATAAACTGTAATTAAGAATCAGGCATGCTGATTATATCTGAAAATGGCCTAAGCATATATCTGTGTCCACTGGTGCAAATGGCTAATGTTCCCATTAGCAGGAAGAATTCAGGCTCATTAGCCCAAGCCTGCCTTTGCTTTCCTGAGAATCGCATCATTTTCAAGGTGCCACCATCTTAAGGCTTTGGCAGTGGTGAGCGACGGGGTAGACCTAAAATGTCTGCTGGCACTCACCAGCCGGCACGCACACACTCGTGCGCCACCAAGTAGTGACCGCGTGACGCTGTCGACACTGATTTTTAATTAAAGTCGCAGCTGACCCTCTCGCATATCATGCGGCCCATTTGCATGTATAATCCCTTGCGACTGGCATCATGACATGCTTCGCCCGTGGCGAGAATAGCCGTGCTCCTTGGATGCAGAGGATGCGAGTCAGTGTTTTCCTCCTCGATGGTTCTGTATACGTGGGAGGGCACTGGCCCTTTCAGCTAGCATCCATAAAACGACTAATTATGGCGCATAAATTGCACGGTGCACGCACACTGCGATTGCGTGTGGTGCCACGTGCTGTAGATCATGCGTCTGACTAAGTGCACGGCCACATCTCGCAGATTCTCCACTTTCTGTGCTTTCGATTCCAATGTCAAGTGTGAATGTTCACAACTATTGTCTTTTTCAAGATGGTTGTTGTGTCAATCTTAGACTGCAAATCAAAATTTATACATAATGTAACTATGTAGTAGCTGGGATGCATACTAAGGCCTGTTACTATTTGTTTATTAATGTTTCCAAATGTTTCTCATAATGGCGGTGAATTCTTTGTCCAGCAATGTGATTATTCTCTCTGTCAGAATTCAAAGACTCCATGGAGTAAGCAAAAAGAACATTATATAATTATCATATTTATACCTCTGGTAAGAAGTGTTCTCGATTAAAATGCTTTATAAATTTATTTTAATCTCAAATCATTTTGGTTGATTCTAGAAAAACAAGCAACAATGTTGCCCAACAGTATAAGAGATTGCCAATGAGGAGCTGAAAAAACACCTTAGAGAAACCATAAGAAGAGAAGGATTTTCCTTATAACTTATTTGTCTTTTAGTAATCCAGCTCACTGGTTCAAAGCTGCACAATTTAGCTTCTGGTATATTTGATTTGTTTAGCAAGTAAAGTTACAAATAATGCTTGTCAGTTTTCATCATAAATAAAACATGCTAAGCCATGTATGCTTTAATCTTATACTTTATAGGTGAACATTAATTCATTTAAAAAGTCAATGCTTTGAAGAAGGTCACCCACAGGTCTACAAAAAATATCGATTTCTACACAATTCTTTGATTTGAAAATTGTGCACAATCATTTCTCTGATATGTTTGAAAATGTATGTATCTACTGTGTTTTATCAATACTTAATGTACACATATCAAAGACTTATTTGGTGATTAAGACGAGGGTATAACGCAACCGTCTACCATACATAGAAGGTGGGAACTGGGCAACTGGGTTGGAATAACGTTTAATTTTTGAAATCATCAATATTAATAACAAAACATATTCAATGCTTAGGGGCTGTCGTTTTTAGACACCCTAACTGATACGAACCTTGGAGTGTGATAATCTGCGAGTGTGATATTAGCATACTTTGTTGTTTTTTTTAAATATTTATGAAATGATATTTCACAGTGACAAAACGCATATTGGTTTTTAGTCGTTCTTGTATTTACTGAGCCATTAGGAAAACTGCTGCTTTGTGTTTGCATGTGTCACGTGTGTGCGAATATGCAGAACGATGAACAAGTGCAAGAGTCACCGTGCTTTGTTCTGCTGGACTTCAACAGCAACCAAATCAGCACCGATTTGTGATAGAGGGACTTGGGGAGCCTAATTAAATTTGCACGAGTCCCCAGCAGCCCCTGTCATTCCATAACGGGTCAGGCAGAGCTAACCTGGACTCTGTGGAAAATGAAACACACACAGGTTTTTGCTGAGTTCACACTAGAGATCCCAGACAATGGATAACACTGGCATACAGTAACCCATATAGACATTTCATTTCTTCTCTTAAGTTATTGCATGGAAAACAGCAGTTGGTTGAATATAATTAGCAGCTGTAGCGTCGGTAACGGTTTTCAGCTCTGTGAATGTGTGTAGGCTGGTGATGGCTTGCATTTATGCACAGGCGCACTTTTTAGCCCGCGTTTTGTTGGACGCCAGCGTAGAGTGGGCATATCTTTCCATGCTGAGGGTTTAGCTTAAGGCATCTTAGGGGAGAGGACATGCATGCTGCACAGAAGCAGGAGGGGCTTGGTGTAGCCCATTCCTCGGCTAATCTGGAGGACAGCATACAGAGACATCCATATAGAACATCAACCTTTGCTAAAATACTGGGTCTCCCCATTTTAGCTCCATCAACTATGCTGAAGCCGCAGATCCCCGCTGGGTTGTAAAGTCTTAAATTTATGGCCAGTGTGTAAATATTTTAATTACAAAACTATGACAGCACGCAGATCATTTTAGACTGCAACCTGCTGCTATGAGAAATGTTTGAATATGAATAGAAATGCAAATGGAATACTAGATGGGCTTCTATGTAAGAACATGTAAATAGTAGAATGCATTTATTTATTGCTGGCGACCCTCATGAGGGAAAGTGATTATAGGAGGAATGGATAGATGTATACATTAATGCATGTAATATTAAAAATAAGGGCCTCAGATTATAACAAAATTGTAGTTATAGAAGAGCAAATGAATAAAATCCGTGACAAATCAAAATATATATTAAAAAATCCTAATGTGACGTCCCCAACAAAATTTTCCTCTGCAGACCAACAGAGGATGAATTCAATAAGCGTGAAGGTGTGTTTTTATTCTCTCTCGTCCTCACAAGGCATTCCCAGGGTCGTTGTTCCCAGCCAGTGTGTGTCAGGAGGGCCTCTTGCAATTTTGGGCATTCTCGTTGTCACGGAAGTGCAATGATATGTTGCGAGCACGTAAATTGAAGCAGTAGTTTTCCTGGACTCACCTCTGCGCGTGTGCATACGTGTGTGTGTGTGTGTGTGTGTGTTCTGTGATATTGCATTTTGTATTATGAGGCTGTTCCTGTACAGAGCCCAGACTGTGTGTATTTATGTGTGTGTATACATACATATATATGTAGACATAAAATGTTTTAAAAGCTTTGTGTGGTATTTCATGGAACTCCTAGCAGAAAGCTAACTCATTCCACCCGCGTTGTAGCAAGTAGTCCAATAAAGTATTTTTAACATTTTCATTTCCAAAATTTCCACACTATAACTTTAAAGTACAACAAAAATGTTATATTCTGTTTTGTTTCTGAAATGCTGTAGAGAGATTTTTTTCATGTTAAGGTCCCGATTCAATAAATACTTTCTGATTAAGATGTCGTTCAATTTTATTGTAAATTTATATCTTTTTATAATACACAGAGAAGTAGAATTTGAGACAATTGTTCCCTTGTGTTCTAGGCTGTAATAATGTACAGTACACAAAACACATGCAAAATCATTAAGAATCTGGTGTCTGTGGGGTTCTTCAGAAAATGCAAGCCAAAGAATGTTCCCATGTGCAAAATGTTCTTTACATAAAAATTTTTGCTTTTGTTTAGTGGTGAGGTTTTCTGTGCGTGTGTTAATATACCTCTAGAGCTGCATTTCCTTTTTGCACGCTGCTGTTACAATTAATGGCGAACCACCTTTTGCTTTTGTGCGATGATTAGACAACGTGGGCAGATCTAGAGGAGAAATGCCTCTTCTGGCATGTCCTCATGGTGTGGTGAATTCTGATGGCCTCCTCCTCCCCAGGCTGCTCATTAATCCAGACAGCCTGCTTTGCTATCTTACTGCCTGAATGTCACACACTTCAGCCTTGTCCATTCAGCTTGCTGAAATGTAATTATTACTTGCCCACTTGTTAGATATACCTATTTAACGAGTGGTCTCTAAATAAACAATTGCCTAGATTTTCCCAGATTATTATTCTGTTTTTCTTCTTCCTCTTCAGCTGCCCGCTTTGCAGTTTTAAACCTGAGTGAACGACATCCACATCCATTCAGTAACTCTCTCAGCACCCGGCTTTTTGATGAGTTTCTGTAAGCAGTTTTGTTCTGGTCATTTGCCTGTGACAGCCTTAGAATCCCTGCAGTGTAGTGGTGCGTCTGCCATGCAAGGCCACTCCTAATGTGTGGAAACAACTGAAAGCTCATTAGTTCTCAAGCCAGGGGTCGTCAGAGGCCAAGTGTGGGTTTAGTCCAAGGCCCAAGGAGGGGAGGGCTGGAGCTCATCCCAGGCAGGCAGCACAGGGAACCTGGCAGGAGTGCATCCTGGACCTGATGAGAGCCCAGGTCAGGGCACACACATACACACAATGCTGATACTGTACATGCAGATTAAAATGTTTGTTTACTTAGTTAACATCTGGCCAAAAGGCTGGGGGTATTTTTGCTACCCTCAGGCAGTAAGGGTGTCACACAGGTCAGTGTTCTCCGATGAAAGGTCCACATGCTTCCCCAGTGTGTCTTCCACTACTCTGTGTCCCAGAGTTGTTAGTGATTGCCATGGATCTCAGGTAAAAGTCCAGTTAAACAGCACCCTGCAAAACTGAATACCTTTTGTTTTTATTGCGTCATCTAATGTTTCTTCTGAAAAGAGTTCTGTGATATAATTTTTGGATTTTTTTATGTTTCTAACATTATCTATCTATCTATCTATCTATCTATCTATCTATCTATGGCTTTCAAATTAATCTTTTTTGAGGGTCTTCAGGTTTTGGATTTTTTTAAGCAGTAATTACAGGGTTTGCTGTGGTGATCTCAAGGGCGGGCACCCCGATCGCACCAATGGGGGGGGGGGGGGGGGCCCCAAAGATTCCCCCCCAACCCCCCCTACTGAAGGCTTATCAGGGGGGGGACCCCCAGTT
>JAACJT020000095.1:19717600-19731236 GCA_009936485.2 Gymnarchus niloticus | reverse complement strand
GGGGGGGGGGGGGGGGGGGGGGGGGGGGGGGGGGGGGGGGGGGGGCGGGGGGGGGGGGGGGGGGGGGGGGGGGGGGGCTTTCTCAGTGGGCTCTTTGTGCCTCAGCAAAGGGTTTGAGGTTAATCAGGAAACCCTAGGAGTAATTAACAGGCCTGTTTGGGCTGCATCGGCCTGAGTACACTCCCAGTTGTCTGTAGGACACAAATCCAAGCAGAGGCAACAATGTGGCCATTGTCCAGGAGACTGCATTTGTTGGGGGGGGTATTGGCAGAGGGTTCGAAAGCGGGTGGGAACCAGCACGGCCCCCGATGCCCGCCCGCAAACCACGCCGCAAGCCCATTACGGACAGGCACTAGCTTTTGACATCCATCCAGCCATCTCTGGGGGGGTGTGGTGTGGTGTGGTGGGTGTGGCAGGGAGGGGACCAATCCAGGCCTGTCATACCATCTTCACATCAAAAAGCCCATGAATACGGGGGAGCCTGAGCCTGAGCTGCATTCAGACAGAAGAAACAAGACAATAGAATACATTATGCCTTGTTAACAGAAGAAATCAATTAGCAAGCAAGACAACCTTGCACTCTCTTCACATGAGTGTGGTAGACATCTATAGTTTCCTTTTTTGTATTCATTGATGCACAATTCTCATCAAGGATCTGCTTTCAAGTAAACACTACTGGAAGAATTCTGCAACATTTCTGAAAGAAAATTGCTGTTAGGTGACAAACCATTTAATAACTTGTGTGTTGTATTGTCATTAGCATGCCTGTTTATAGATATTTACCATGTTATTACAAATTTGGTTTGAGACAAAACCAGTGGTAAAGAACACAGCTGAAAACAAGGACACAGTTTCAGAATTCCCCCAAAAACACCTTCCTGTGGTCTGACTCCATTTTAACCCCATCAGTGCCAGAGACACAGAATACAGTCTTTATTTGGAACAAGTATAAGGAAGTCTTGAACATTCACTATATATCCACCAAACATGAAACAATTTACTGCTGCAAAATGTCAGGCTTAAATGCAAGTCAAAGAGAAAGACATTGGCCATTTCAGGCCAAATTGTCACATACTATCAGTGATGCATAAAGTATAAAATTCTTCTTTTTCCTCTCAAAGAAAAGAAAGGCACAGAAAAGAAAAATTACTCCACTAATGATAGAAAGAGACACTATAATATGCCTGCAATAGCTTTTATGCAAAGGAAGAGTTTGTGTTGGAGGACCACAGTCTACTTAAATGTGCCAGCCTGGAGAAGTGAGAAATAAAGAAAATGCATTGCAGTTTTCTGTTTTTAGTGTGGCTCCCTTTTCCCCAAATGCTGTGTTTCAGATTGTGTTGTGAAATACATAAGCTAATTAAATCATTAGAAAAAAATCTGTGATAATGAGTCTCAGTTAAATAAAGAAAAAAAATATGTAATAAAATTCAAAACTGGAACCTGAAATGTGTGGAATATTGAAAACAAATATATTTTATTACAATTATCAAAAGAGGAGTGCATGCACGTTTTGTTTATACAGAGCTATCTGACTCTCCATGTGAGGTTTGACAGTAGAGGGGCAGGGTCTCATTTGCTTTTCATTTAAAGTCTTACTACAGGCTGAATTTTGAATTTTCTGGCCAGATAGTGTAGACAGGGTTGCTACACACGGATGCTAACCACCTAGGAGGTTTATCTGGGAGCACTCATCCCTTTTTTTTTTACACATTACTGATTGTGTGTGTGTGTGTGTGTGTGTGTGTGTGTGTGTGTGTGTGTGTGTGTGTGTGTGTGTGCCTGTGTGTGCTTGTGTGTGATTGTAGCACTGTGCAAAGAGCAGGCAAAAACCATCTTTATTATTCCTTTCATTCACTTTCAACGGCACTCATACGATGTATGTACAGATGAACACAAGCAGTGTCATGTACACTAGGTGCCAATAATAATAACAATTTGCATAGCTTGAAGGACACACTTAGAAAAAGGCACAGATGAAGTGGATTTTATAAACTGAATTCAGAATCTGTCAGTCATGGCATCTGTTTCAATTATTAATGTATATTTGGCAGTTTACCCCAAATATACAATGTAGTATATTTTGCTGGTCTCTCTCATCATTGATGTACAGTACTTTGGGATCACTTGCGTGATTTTATGATCAGGTCAGATGGTCGCAACGTTAGCTGCTCACACTTTTGTTTTGGCACTATGAAACAAATCTCAGACAATATCAGGGAGTCACATGACAAGGTCGAAACATGCCATAACTTCTCTCCCTGTTCTTTGTCTGCTGTATTTTGACACTTGTTTACAGGTCAGGTAGTTAGTCAGCTAATTTGTTAAAATTCAAAACTTCATGGGATCTGTTTCCATTTCATTGTTGTGTTCTGGCATTTTACTCCACGCTGATTATTATAATGATCATTTTTCTCATATCTGTCTATGATGATGTTATTAAGTATATTATTTCAAATGCTTTTATAATATCATACCTGCTACGTACCTTTTATCAAGCACTTTGGGATTATTATAATGGGGCTGGGTGCAATATATGTATTAAATGGACTGAATTGTATCATTGGCTTTTCTATGGGTATAGCAAATGTGCTTGTAATTGCAAGCCAACAGTAGAAGCCAGAACACCTCATCTTTACATAGTGCAGTGCTCTCTGCTGGCTGTCAAACGGTACACTGACAACAAGGCAAGCAGTTGGACAGCTCATAAGAATGAATGAACACAATGGGCTCCGAGTATATGGCATGAATATGTGTGAAGTTCCATTCAATAAAGGTGCTCCACATTTTAGCTCCAATCCCATTACTCAACAAGACTAGGACTGCAAAGAGTTAATGTCATGTTAAGTCAGCAATGCAGAAGCAAATATGTAGCATTTGGCTAAATGTGGGTAAACAAGTCTTTGTCTTCCAGTGCAATCTATGCTGTCAAAAGGTGCCTTTTTAACATTGAGTAGGAAGTAGAATATTGCTGTATGGGCTACCTGTCACAGAGGATTCTGTGAACAAAACCACCCAGAATGTAAACCCACACAGACAACATGCGTTGCCTGTAGCTAAACCCAGCACCTTCAATAGCTGCTCATCTTGTTCGGGTGACAGTAAGTCTACTCTGAAAAGCACAGGGCACAAGGAAGGCAGGCTATCGGGCTATCACAGTGAACTTACACATACACGCAACTACATGTAATGCATGGTCAGTGATTCAGCCTAACCGTACATCCTTGGAATGGTGGGTGGAAACCCCAGTGCTAGAAGGAGCCTCACATGAACACGTGGAGGATGTGCAAACTGCACCTGCAAATCCGCAATCCAAGAGGAGACTGTACAGGCTATCATAGTAAATATTTTTGGCATCTGTTACGCAGTCCAATATCTCATTTTAAACAAAGGCACTCGATCACCAAGGTGATTCTTATGACATATTACACAAATAGACTTTTGTTTTTAATTAAACATCAGAGTTCAGATTGTCTCCTTCATTCTTTTCGCCTTTCCTTGCTTAATTTTTTGTCTATTGTCTATTTGCTTGTACAGTTAGGTATAGCCTGGATAATTTGCATTTGTTTTTTTGGATTATACAACTCATATTTTATGCAACTGAATCCAGGATAAACAGCAGGACTAATAGGAGAACCTAATAAAGTATCTAGTTATACTAATTAAAATAATTGGATGTAATAAGGTAGACCTTTGCTCAGCAAATGAATGGATCTTTACTGGCTTTACTATAGTTTAGGAGTGGTTCACTTTATTTATCTCTTTTTTATTTTTTATTTCTTTCAGTTTCACAGTAATATGAGGGATCGAGTATCAAAACCCTTGTACCTCTTTGTGAGGTGAATTATCTTGACCTATCAGCATGCTAGAAAACTGCAGTTTTACTGTAAAATTAAACCTGTGTTTTGAGTACATTTGAAAATTTCAGTACATTTTGTATTTAAGTTGTTTAAAAATGGGTATATAAAATATATATTCAAGATTTCTAAAAGACTTATTGATTCAAACCGCTAGAAATGTATGCAGTCAGCCAGACATAAAGGATATGGCATTTTGAGAGAAATGTAAAAAATGGCACAGGAACAGCATACTGCATATATGGCTATGGATAGATGGATGGATGAATTTCAAAATGGCACTAGGACACTGTGTTGCATATATGGCTATGGATGGATGAATTTCAAAATGGCACTAGGACACTGTGTTGCATATATGGCTATGGATGGATGAATTTCAAAATGGCACTGGGACACTGTAGTGCAAATGTGACTATGGATAGATAGATGAATAAATGTACATAGGGCACAGGGACAGTGTACTGCATATGTGACTACAGATAGACAGATGGATGAACGTTAAATGACACAGGAACTGTGTACTGCATATACGACTGTGGATAGATGGATGGAGGAATTTCATAATGGCACAGAGACACTGAACTGCATAAATGGCTATGGACAGATGGATGGATGAATTTCAAAATGGTACAGGGACAATGTACTGCCAATGTGGCTATCAATAGATGGATGGATGAATTTCAAAATGGTACAGGGACAATGTACTGCCAATGTGGCTATCAATAGATGGATGGATGACTTTCAAAATGGTACAGGGACAATGTACTGCCAATGTGGCTATCAATAGATGGATGGATGGATGGATGACTTTCAAAATGGTTTGGAGACATTGTATTTGTCATGGGCTGCGGCTGTTATGGGTGTTACGTCCTTGGACTTTTAGGTTTTGGGGTCTCACAGGCAAGGATGGCAAGGATGCGGGTATGAGTGCAGACAGGGTTTAACAACGAAACAAGAGGAAGAAACACCAGGCTTTGCCTTGAATATAAGGAAAAGAAGTCAAAGACAAATAAGACAAGACAAAGTTAGAACCGTAGGTACAAAGACCTAAACAAGCATGAGTAGAGAATTACTAGACCGGGAACCAGGAACATGCCTGGGAATAACAACCATACTGGTAATGAGACTAATGACCCAAAAACAGACAACACAGAACAATCCTAATTTAACGACACAACAAACTGGGCTAAACAAACTAAACAAAACAAACACTCATCCCAGATAAGTGAGGAACCTAGACTTAAATAACCACAAAAACATGTGAGACATATGAGGGCAATCAGTGCAAAGGTGATTAAACAAACTTAACAGGGAAACGGGGAAACATGGGCCCAACCAAAACCCTGGTCTTGACTGGGGAACGTGGAGCACTGGTGCCGACGTGACATTGCTGCATATGTGGCTATGGATTGATGGATGGATGAACGTCAGTATGGCATGGTGACACTTAACTACATGTATGTCTATGGATGGATTTAAAAAGAGTCATTAATTTTATAATTACTCCAATTAGTGTATTGGTCTCATCCGTGAATTTATTCATTGACCACTGTCTTTCAGTAAATAAATTCTCTTTTAAATTTATGCATAATAAATATCTTCCATATACTCCTATTTGTAATGCTAATGCATACACAATATATACTGCCTGGCCAAAAAAAAAGTCACCATTTCAATTTAAATAAGCAAATACAGTACTTAAGAGCCAATGGTCTGGTCTGGGCTCAGGAAAGTTATGCAGCCACAAAATGAAATCAGCTGAGTACCTGACTCTACTGAATGACCAGGTTATCCCATCAATGGATTTTTTCTTCCCTGACAGCATGGGCGTATTCCAGGACAAAAATGTCAAGATTCTTCCGGCTCAGATTATGAAAGAGTGGTTGAGGTAGCATGAAGAGTCATTTTCACACATGAACTGGCCACCACAAAGCCCTGACCTTAACCTCGGTGAATGTCTTTCGGATGTGGTAGAGAAGACTTTATGGAGTGGTTCGACTCTCCTGTTGTCAATACAAGATTCAATGAAAAATTTATGCAAAACTAGGATGAAAAAATGTTGAGACATTGCAAAAGCTTGTCCAAACAATACCACGATGAATACTCCTTAAAGCTAAAGATGGTCAAATGAAAGACTGAAGTGTGTAACTTTTTTTTGGCCAGGCAGTGTATTTAATCTGTTTTATTTGGGGGTAGAATCTTTTATGGACAATTTAAAATGCCTCAATTCCACATTATTGTTTTGGGGTAAGTAAGAGCTCAGATTATGTAATCAAACTGAGAAAAATTTATACTGATCCCTGTAGCTGCGCATCATCTATTTCACTGAATTTAAAAACTACAGTACTGCCATGCTTTAATGAATTAATCATGATGATTTTTTAAGGAGGAACCTCTAGCTGTATGGTAATGCTCTATGGTATACTTGTTCATATAGAGATTTGGAAACGTTTAGTTTCTTTTTGTATGCTAAGCTTGTATCTTTTCTTTAATCTTATCTTTACTTAAAGATTGGCTGAAAAAAGTTCTTTTTGAAGTTTATTTTTTAATTAAAGGATTATTGAGCAGTAACCACCTATCAAACAGAAATTACTTTAAATACCTAATAAACCACTGATATTCTGTTCATATTCAGATTACTTCCTGATTCCTAATTCTATTTTCCTTCTACCAGTTAACAAGCTTTCGAAACGGCAACCTTGATATAATACATTGACAAGAATATTTAAAAGCTGAAAGGAACTTAACATGAAAAATAAACTGTCTTGAAATCCGATTTATTTCACCCAACTGCACTGCTATTTAGTTGATTACAGGATTACGATGTCCATAACCTATTGCATGCCTGGTTTCCTGTTTCTGGATTTGTGGTGCTGTTGCTGTTTCTGGTTTTGCATGCCAGCTTCTTGTTTCTGGGCTGGTGGTTGTCTTTAATGGTGTGTTATTTCTGGGTTAGAGGTTTTTGGTTAGTCAGAGTTCTATAGCTGTGGTGTCAGTTATCTGGAGTTCTGTATTTGCCTTTGTAAGGGTTTTCTTGTTTTTGTATTTAAGTTTCTGTCCCTTGGTATTGTGTTCCAGTTCCTCTAGTTTTCCACATCTGAGTGTTTGCCCTGAGCCAACCCTCCAGTCAGCAGCTCCAAACTCCAATGGTTACCTCTTTTCCATGGCCTTCTATGTCATTTATGGAAGTGAATGAGTTTTGCCATACTGCTGTGTGACACTTTGAAGATATTTTGGATCCCAAAGCTGAGAGGATTATTTCTGAACCAATGTAATCTATGAGTTACATTTCTGCATCACATGTCCCTGATAAGAAATTAGGGATCCCCACTACTGATCCTGAATAGTTCTGCACTGCCTCGCAGTGTTCTTATATAATATAATATGTCTTAGCTGTGTAGATCCTAGAGCATGTAGCAAGTGGTTTTAAGACCACAGTAATCCCATACTGTATAAGCTGGATGGATGGACAGATTTGATGGAGTGTTTCTTTTTTTCTTTTTTTTTTCAAAAAAGCTGTATCAGTTGGACTGGAAATTTGTTCTATATGGTGTTTAGTTTGAGACATTCGTAAATGGTCTCACATTGAAAGCTCTACGTACATTCATATATAGCAGAGCAGTGGCCTGAAAATCTTCAGTTTAATAACTAAAATTCATTAAAGTGTTCTGGTTATGTGCTGTGTGGGTTTCATTAGGGGCCACGCAGACTGTGCTCATGTTTTTGTTGTTGACAATGTAATGCTAGGCCACCACGATCTTCAGCAGCCATTAAGGTGGAATCTTGTTACCAGTCCCTTACGTGTCGTAAACAGTCCCTGTACTTAATGATTTTGAGACTATAAGAGGGATTAAACAGCCAGTAATTCAAATGAGGCCAAGGGGCTTCACCTGTCTTTCATACAAATGTCCATAGTAATGTAAAAATTTCATCTTATGGTAGTTTTTGTAAATAAAACGGTACATGTCAACAGAGGCGTGTTGCTGTCGATTTTGTTTATCTTGAGCTGATGAATGGGAGGAGGGTCATTATATACTGCAAAGCTTATTGTCCTCTCACAGCTGCTGTAGAAATGAGGCTTTCCCTTATTATTGTTAAGTGAAGGGGTAGAACGTGTTTGAGGGAACAGGAAACTGGGAGCCAGAGTGACAGCCAGTATTGTAGAGCATACACCCACGAGTGTGTGGCCCTGGGTTGGAGTGAGAACCAAGACTGAAGATCAACCCATAATACTTAGTAGCTGGAGTGAAGAGGGGTATCAATGCTTCTCGAAGGGCTGAAACTATTGCACTCTACCAGTTTGGCGGTGCATTTGAGCTAAATGCTAAATGTTTCTTTCTTATTCAGTTTCTAGCTAGCCATACTGATGTGACTATCCATTCCTGTAGATTGTATAAGCTGGGTAAAAAAACTCAAATGCACTGAAGTTTATTAGAGATGTAGCAATGCAGTTAAATAAAATGCTAAACAGAAGGAAGTAGGCTAGACAGGCAAATTGCTGTGAGATGACACAAGGTCCAGAGGTGAAAAGGGAAAACCTGAGCATCGGTCAGGGAAGAGGCTATGATTAGCTGTATTGTTGGAGGCCTCGTTCAAGCTTCATCGAGCCCAAAGAATACCCCCCCTAATGAATCTACCGAAGCTTAGCGGAACTTTGTGAGGAAGACAAACTTAGTTATGGTGGTCCCCCAGAGTATAGCAGACACATAATGATATAAAATGCTTGCACATATACCCCCCCTTTATCGGAGAAGGTGAGACAATACTATCCCTTCCATGTGGTCCATTTTCAAGGAGAAGAAAAGGCACATACAAAGATGCCTTTGCATGCACCGCCTGGATGCTGTCTTCTCAAGACCACCCAGCCTTTTCTTGTTTTCTCTTGTCCTTGAAGTTGATCGGGTTGACCGTCCTTGTCACATGGATAGTGGCAATATTAAGCTCATGCTACGTGCGTTTGGTCTCAAAGTGGCATTCATTGTTTCCTGGCCATCAGTTTTTTTAAGTTGGTTTGTTGGGATTTTTCAATCGATTCCATTGCCATGGTGAGCGTTCTTTGTCCTATTTGTGTCTGTGTTCGTGTGACTGTGTTCGCGTCTGTGTGTGTGCGTGGTGTGTGATCTCCTCTTATTTGTTCTTTGGTCTGGATGATGTTCAACTAAAGAGACATTTCCCTCATTCTGTGTAAGTGTAAACCTATGGCAGGTTTCAGCTCTCTGCTATTTGGAAGAATCAAGTCTGACATCTCAACTTTGTTTAACCCCAAAACACCAAAAAAAAATAATGTTATTCAGTACAAAATTCCACCCTGACTGTCGAGCCTGATATGGGATAGGTAGGGCTTCTCGAGATTTCATCCGTGTGTGGGAAGAGTGTGGAGCAAATCTAAGATCCACCACCGCGTTGACAGGCACATTGTCACAGGAAGAGTGTGTGCGTGAGTATGTATGTGTCGACTGATGGGGGGTTAGGGGTGTGCGGCATTCCATTGGCCTCCTTGCAGTTTGAGGCTAATCGTTCTCGTCGGGATGAGAGCGCAAGAATGTCCAAGGAGCGCTTCTTGTCTGTAAGTCTGCGGTAACTGAGCCGGCCTCCGGTGCACGAATCCCACTTTGTAGCCACGCAGCAGGTGCCCCAGACTGTCATGCATAACAACTTTATTGTGCTAAATTGAACTTGAAAGCGACCAAAGGCTGGAAGAGATAGAGTGGCTATGAGAGGAGCATGCTGTCAGTGGATAAGCAAGGCCCAGGACGGAGGAATAAAAGAGCGAGGCCCATGAACGAAACATATTTCATCGCGAGGTGAAAGGGAACAGCTAATGCAATGTAAATTTATTAAAATGGATTCCTTTCCCTCAAAAAGTTTTTTTTTTTTTGCTGTTGTTTTGCCTTTCTGAGGACTTTCCAACCCCCGCCCCCCCTCCTGATTTGTTTCTTGCTGTCACGCGGTAATGACACGTCAACGTTATTGTGCTCTGGTTCCTTTTGCACACAGGCAGTTGGCGGGGGCGGTGGGGGTGGGGCACAGATTAATAGTGAGCTTCGAGGGTTCTCATGGTTGCTGAAGTAAAACAGTGTTAGTCACAACAGTCCCCCAAATCCTCCTATTCTATCTTTTTCTCCAAGAAAATGTCCTCTCAGCCTTTGTGACTCAAGCCCAAATTAATTCTAATCAGCTCTCTTTTCTGGTATCCTGTCTTCTTTTCATATCATAACATCATGAAACCGTATCCTAAAAAAATGAAACGTATCACAAATTGTTGCTCCTCTCTTTCCCAGTCGGATTAACGATTTTGTAATCGACCGTCATGACCCCAGTGGTCTTGAGTGCTGCCTACTTCGATCTGAGGAGCTGCATGCTCAACGTGGTAGGAAAAGGTGCTCAGCTGGTCTAAGTCTACGGAATGTCTTAAGTGCCAGAGGTCCCAACAATAGGCATGCACTTTCTATTATACCATGATGCGTTTCCCAGGAGTGACCTGTAACTGAAATGGAGGTGGGGATCTACAGGGTTTCCCTAACATGGCTGTTAGCAAAAAAAAGATTCAACGTATGACTCTCACTCCTTGCAAGGCCAAATATATTCCTCAGCATGCTGAGAGCTTGTGAATCCATCCATTCATCGCCTGTCTCCACAGAGCTGTTATCTACTTGCATAGTCCCGAATTAAAGTCTTTGCAGCAAAGACTGAAATTCACTTTGTTTTTTTTTTTTTTGGTTATTGTTGCTGTTTTTTATTTCCAATGCAGTGCAGTACTTACTGTTTCTTGGAGTGAGATTTTGCTTGCAATCCCAGACAAACTTAAGGCATTTGCTGAATACCAGATAGATATTGGAATCGGTTAATCATCCTCTGATTTGCATTGTGTTTTACTTTGCAGAGACAAAATTATAAGTGAAAATTCCTGCAAAGAATATTCTCTGGAATATTTTGACAACAGCAGGAGAACAATGTGTGCCAAGCAAATTATGGCAACCAAGAAAAAATCAAATATTCCACATTAGTACTATCTAACTTCAGGAATATCAAGTGAGTGTAGCATCTCGATGTTCTGTTTTGTTCTGGGATAAGCTCTCTCTGTAAAATATCATTCTTGTTTGTGATATCAAAAACCTTTTTTTAAGCAATGAGATAAGTTGCAGTCAGGAGGCGGGCTCTTCATCTAGAGAACAAGTAACTGAGAGGAGATCGAGACATTAGGTTGGAAGATAAATGCCGATACTATTGGTAATATAGTTATTGTCATCATTAAAACCAAAACTGTTCCAGATAACAATTACATCACAACCTGCTAGTGATATTATTAGCACACGCCATGTAATGATATCTAAAGAGTCATCTGTCAACTGCTTGCTTACCAAGTTTGTTCTCCAGCCAACACTGGATTTCCTGTTAGTCTCCTGTTAGGATATCTGTGGCATATGTGTCACGCAATTTTGTCTGCCAACCTGTGTGGGGTGTGGGGGTCGTTATGACCAAACCACTGAGCGGTGTAATGGTTTGTGGTTGCAGCAAGTGTTAAGCGAGGCTAAGAGGAGACAAGGAGAAAACATCAAAGCACCAAGAGGGAGGGAAGTGAAATGGACGGCTGTTATTTTCAGAAGGTTATCATCTGAGCATTGTATCACCCTCGTGTGGTTTGTGGAATCACATGGTGCAGGCAAAGGCATGCTAATATTTTTGACATGTCGTGTGGGCTTTCTGTGTCACTTTTGCAGGGTTTTTTTTTCTTTTTTGTATCTGATATAAAAAAAGGGGGCAGTATTTGACAGATTTGCGTGCAACCATCTGTGTTCAGAAACCCTTTGGAAATGTGGGAAACTGTAGCTTCATTAGCATGAGAATAATTGAAACATCAAATTAGCTATACCATGTCGACGGGCTGCTGGCTTTGCATCTGTCTTAGATAAAATATATGCAATGAAAGGATGGTCAAATGAGAGATGCTACAGAGCAAATAGTTTAACTCTTTACTTTCTACTCTTGGTAAAATTGTTTAATGAGGCTCCAGGTATTTTTAGGAGGAGAAAATTGAGGAATACATCTTCAGTTTACTTGCAGTACAGGGTCATGGAGTGATATTCTTTCCATGAAATAAATATCCAAAGCAATCAAATGGTATAGCAGAGAGCTGAATTCCAGTCGGAAAAAAAGAATACAGGTGACAAAATCCTGAAACAATGGACCATATGCAACTCATGCAAAAACCATGATTTGTGTTTTATATTGATGCTGTCAGAAAGTTAGTAACAGCTTTCTCTTGTATTTCACTTTAATGCATTTAATGTGTCTTTATTATATTCCATAAATAAGTCTGTGACATGACTTCCAAAAGCTGTCTGTCACATTGCTTTAATGTGGACACATTAACAAGCATATAAAATGGAATTTGAATCACCTTTTCTCTATTTAAACTGGTTCAATATGTCACATTTTAATTTCCAGGACCTGTACCTTCTCACAGGTCAGTTGATGTACAAAATATACCAGAATTACAATTACTTTTACTACTTCTCAAAGGTGCCAATAAGTTTTTTCACTACCATGTCTTTAGTTTTTTTTTTTTTTTTTTTTGCCAGTTTTTTGTCTTGTTGAAATGCAAATAAACACATGTTAACATTAACACACTGTGCAATGTGAAACATTTTGTGGAAGAGTTGGTGCGTTATTTGAAGAAATCTCCAGCAGTGCCAATATTTTTGTCCACAACTACATTTTTGGTTCCTTAAATTCCACTCATAAGTCTCATGAGTTGTTCAAAGCTTTTACAGAGATGCTGAAATAAGGTGTTTTATTCCTGCAAGCCACAGCAGACTTGGCCCCCTGGAAGAATAATTGAGGCCATCTGGGCAGATGGTGGAGGAGACAGTAGAGACTCCACAGTCACCAGTTGTCCATTTTGCATGCGATGCTTTTCAAATGTTGTTTTGAGGACTTGTCTTTGAAAATATTTGCAATTAAATTTTGTATAGATATAAAATTAAACATTTTCTCCAAAGCCAAACAGGATGGTCATTATTATATTTCCACCTTCACAAATGTGATATTCCACTCAATAATAATGTGCTAAAAATATTAATGCATGGGGGGCTGACATTTAATTTTCAGATGGTGGAGGATTTGTCATGCAGATTCTCACATGCTAGCATGCTATGGGCTGCTCAAAGATACCAATTAGCCAAGGTGCATATCTTTTGTAAGGAGGAATGCCACACAATATGAGGAAAACATGTAAATTCCACACACCCAGTGTGAAAGTGAGATTTGAACTCCCAGTACTGACAATAGTACAACCTAATGAACTGCTAATGAGCTAATGAACTGCTACAAATACCTTGTCAACATGAAAATATTTAGTTGATGTAATATTTAGTTGAGTTTAGATGTAACTGTATTATTACAATCGGACTGTCAGTTTTGCTAAAAAAAGTAATATTAAGCTACATATGTAATTGTAATCTTTTGATGGAGTTGGTTGCATATGCAGTACTGTGCAAAAGTCTTGAGCCACCCATCATTTCTTCATATTTTGCTTCCAAAGAGCCAAACTGTCTTGTATTTTTTAATGTAGTCTTGAGGAATAGTTCTCCAGGCTTCTCGAAGGACTTTAAGTTTTTGGTTCTCATTTTCAGTCCAGTCTCTGTACCTGACCAGTTTCAAAGAAATGTTTTTTGTTTGTTAAGCCACACAGTGACCTATGTATGAATCATTCAAGCATAACAAATCCATCTAACTTAAGGCATGAACCAGTGAAGAAACAGGTGCAGATGATTACA
>JAACJT020000095.1:19690041-19712195 GCA_009936485.2 Gymnarchus niloticus | reverse complement strand
GGTTTGTGGTTTGCATGTGTGGTGACAGTTCTGGAGACAGTAACATCCTCAATGCACTTGCTGATGTAGCCAGTCACTGAGGCTGTGTACTCCTCCAGGTTCAGTGAGCTGCTGTAGGTGGCAGCTTTCCTGAACATGTCCCAGTCTGTGCAGCTGAAGCAGTCTTGTAGTGCAGAGATAGCGCCTTTGGGCCAGATTCTCACCTCACGCTGGGCTGGTCTGATCCTTCTCTGGATGGGTCTGTAGGCTGGGGTCAGGAGGATGGAGATGTGGTCTAAGTGTCCCAGGTGGGGGAGGGGTGCAGCCTTGTACGCACGGTGAATGTTTGTGTATACAAGGTCCAACAAGTTTCCCCCGCGTGTGGCAAAGTCAATGTGCTGGTGGGACCGTGGTAATACTTCCTTCAGCGATGCATTGTTGAAGTCCCCGGCGACAATGAAAAAGCCATCAGGGTGGGCCGTTTGAAGCCCACTGATGATCCCATAGAGTTCACCCAGGGCTCTTATGGCGTTAGCATTAGCGCTACTGCTAGGCGGGATGTAAACAGCGATAATGATGACTGCTGTGAACTCTCTGAGAATGTAGAAAGGTCTACATCTGACTGCTAAAACCTCCGCGAGTGGTCAGCAGTGTGCAGAGACAATTGCTGCGTGCGTACACCAGCTGTTGTTGATGTAGACACACGGGCCGCCACCGCGCGTCTTGCCCGACAGAGACGCGCTCCTGTCAGCGCGAAAGGCAGTGAGCTGGATCTAGCTGGATCACGGAGTCAGCGATGCTCCCGTGCAGCCACATCTCGGTGAAGATTAAAGCACAGCAGTGACTTACCTCCTTCTAGGTGGTCAGTAGCAGTCTCATGCAGTCCAGTTTATTCTCCATAGAGCATACGTTGGAGAGGAGGATGGTTGGAAGTGGCGGCCGGTTGGGGTTAGCTTTTAGCCTAGCATGGATGCCAGCTCGCTTATCGCGTTTCCGCTTCCTAGCGCACCGCTTTCGGCAAACTTCCAGTCGGCCGCTGTTCCCAGGTGGTGCCGAGGACTCCCAGCTCGGTCATCGGGTGATGCTGTGCCGGCGCAGTTGCTCCAGCGTGCATTCATCTGGCTTAGTTTGGCTCCGATAGCCGACGTCCATTAGCGATTGCTAGTTGTAAACATGTTTACCAGGTGTTCTGGTGAACATGGAGTGCGTAAACAGTTGCGCTGAGTTATCTAGGACGCTCAATAACGCACCATTTGGGGACTCCGGAGCGGCCGCTGCGACCTGGCGCGCCGCAGTCTTGTGACATTTTATCAATAGAGAAGACTGCAAAAGCATCTGTGCTTTTACTGTGGTGTGCATATGACCCCTTGCTGAAAACCTGGCCAGTGTGTCCTAGGAGAGATGACTGGCCTGGCACCTGGACAAGAACCTCAGTCCTCCTTAATGTCTCGGAAAGAAATTCACTGTTCCTGTTCTGCTGTCTTTTTGTCCAGTGACCCTATCTGTGTCAACCCTCATTGATTCTGGTGCAAATGGGAAGTTCATTGACACAGAATGGGCGAAGAGGCTGGGAGTTCCTTGTCCGAAGATCATGACCCTCTGTTGATTAACGGCCTGGATGGAAGGGCCCTGGGAGCTGGGTGTGTAACCCTCCTGACCATTTCTCTGCAAATGCAGGTGGGGTTACTCCACTGAGAGGTGATTCAGCTCCTGGTCATGTTATCTCCTCATGATCCATTAGTCCTGGGGCATGCATAGCTTCACTATTGTGATCCATCCATTTCCAGGAATAAAGGTGAGCTGACAGCCTGGGGAGCAAACTGTAGAGCTTGATGTCTGCAGTTTCCCTGCAGGGCCACCCAGGTGGAGAGTCTACAGGCTACCTAAACAGCCACAATCCCTGAGGCCTACAGATGGTTTGCTGATGTATTCAGCCCTACCAAGGCTGCTGCACTGCCTCCTCATTCCACATGCAACTGTGCTATCGACCTCTTACCTTGGATGGCGCCACCTAGAGGCAGGGTCTACCCATTGTTGATGGCAGAGAATGAGGCAATGAACAAGTACATTGATGAGGCCCTGACTTTGGGAATCATCTGGCCTTCTACTTCCCCAGCAGCATCAAGTTGTTTTCTTTGCAGAGAAGAAGGACAGGAGCCTCCATTCTTGTATACTTTATTGTGCCCTGCATGATATGACAGTCAAGTTCCAGTACCCCCTTCCATTGATTCCAGCACTGGAACAGGTACATGAGGCCAACTTGTTCACCAAACTGAACCTCTAGATTTCTTGTAACTTCATCCGCATACAGAAATGTGATGAGTGGAAGACAGCATTGATCACCAATAGGGGGCACTATGAATATCTTCTGATGCCTGATGGGTTTGCTAATGCCCCATCAGTATTTCAATCATTCATGAATGAGCTCTTCAGGGACATGATCAACAAATTTCTATTGATGTACATTGATGATCTGTTCATATGCTCCTTCAATCTGGAATCTGTTTGAAATCATGTATGCCAGGTCCTGAAGCGGCTGCATGAGCATAACCGCTACGTCAAAGCTGAGAAATATGAATTCCACACTACGGTTTACTTCTTGGGTTATGTTCAAGGACCTGAGGAGGTGAAGATGTGGGATAGTAAGGCCTCTGATGTATTTGACTAGCCAGAGCCCAGCACTCTTAAGGACCTGCATCGATTTCTTGGCTTGGTTAATTTTTACCACAGGTTCATCAGAGACTTCAGTTCTGTGGCTACCCATTTAGCACTCTGTAATACAAAAACGGTTGCAAACTCACCTGGACTGATGCAGCTCCTGCAGCCTTCTGGTGTCTCAAGCTACTCTTCACCACATCACCAGTGTTAAAGCAACCTGACCTCACTCTCACATTCATGGTTGAGGTAGAAGTGTAATATTTTTTAAATGTAGATGTATTCTTATGTTCTTTGGGGTTATTAGAAATTAGGTTGGTATGTAGAATGATATTTTTGTCTTCAGTGCAACACTTTGGCTATGCATAAGCAAATTTTTATAGATGAGAACAAGCCAATTTGCAAATTTTGAGGAATTAAAGACTGACAAATCATCTAGATATAATCTTGATGACTTCTATAGATGACATAATATTCTGCAATGTTTGGGGGGGATGAAAAACAATATCTCATATTCAAGAAGTATTATACTGGCCTAATTGTTCTTTAAATCATCCTATTTAGTATAAATGTAGCTAATAAAAATTCAAGGATCAGATATTTTTTAAATACTAAGTTAAAATTCAAAAAACTTTGCTGAAGTCAGTCACATTAAACTGACAGGTAATTTTTACCAAAAAATTTGTTTTTGTAGTGGGTATATTATTAGTGCATGTTATTTCTCTTATTTCATTTTAAAAGATTCCGCTTGAAACACGTTATGCACTACATAGTAGGAGACTCACCAGAGGCTGGAATTTGGCACCAACAAATTTAGGTAAGAATTTCTATGGACATCCAGACATCCATCCATCCATCCATTTTCCAAACCGCTTACCCTATCCAGAGTCAAGGGGGGCCTGGAGTTCAAGGGGGCCTAGCAGCACAGGGCACAAGACAGGGACACCCTGTACAGCATGCGTATTCTTTAAACAACTAAGAACACAAATTTGAACAATTTGTTGAATTATCTGTCTGGATATGCCACTCTCCTTAGAAATAGTTTTAAATCTGTTTTTAAGAGTATACTTTTGAATGTTAATATGCATCACAAAATAAAATTGTGCACATAATTCTGCTCAGATACCATTTCCTATTTTCAGTCATTTGGAAGGGCCTTGTCTTAATACCACCATAACCATGTCTTAGGTACAGGCTTCTCGGTGAGTCTAGAAAAACAGGACACAAGGTATAGACTATGCTGGATTTAGAAGCTAAGCTTTCACAGGGCATAAACTTACACACTATGGCCAATAAAGTGTCACCCATTACAAATTTTTAGACTGTCGAAGCAAACCTACGCAAACGTGAGGAGAACAAAGCGAGCAGATTCCAACCCACTGAGCCACCATGAAGCCTTACATTATATTATTATTACATTATATTATTATGAAATATATTTTTAAAATCCACTTAAAATGTAATCATGATTTCACCTCCATGCACTGATACCATTAAAGATAGATCCCTACTGTGTTTCAATTAAATTTGGTCTCGGCATGTGTTCAGCAGTTTGACTGTTGACCAATGTTCAATGCATGTAGAATAGTAAGCTATTATTTCAATCACATTCAAAACTGAAAGGCCACACACTGGAGTAATATATTCACCTCTCAGAGTGAATGTACAAATTAGCAAGACTTCAAGACCATCAATACAATGAAATTCTGCACGAAATGACTGAGAGAGACCAATTTTCTGTGATGTGAACGAAAGCATAGGACATTTGTACCAGAGGATGGAATGAGGCGTTTTTACTAGTACCCTCAAACGAGTCAGTCAGGGGAACCAGGCAAGCTTCAAAGCATGGTATTGCTCTCTGACTTGCCCAAGTAAATCACAAATTCAAGAGCATGCCAGTAGCTTTAAGACTCACTCTCTTTGTAACATTGGCAGAACTTGCTCTATATTCATTACAGGTGAGTCAAGGGGCTTGCCCATGGACCTTGCCTCTCTCCCAAAACATCCACACCTTCCCACATTCCAAAACTAAGAAATTCAAGAAAATTGATTAGAGACTACAAGTGATGATCTCTCTTTCCCGCGTCCTAATACACTACCTGAGCATCAGGTGTGGAACAATTCACTGATTAACCTGGAGACAAACTTATTTCAATGCATTTCAATGAATCTGTGAATCAGTTCGGTGCAGAGCAGGACTCCTCCTTACTGTGAACGAACACGTTTCTGCCTTTTCTATTCCCTCCTACCCCTCTAGTGGTGAAGGGAACAATGAAGCACAAGATTCTGCACGACAAGCCAAGGCCAAAGCACATCTCTGCAATGCAGCCTGACTGCTGTGCCTATCAGGCTCAACAGACTCTGGTCTGATGTCGGTTACACAGAGTAACAAATGGGAGCAACAAAAAGTGGACATCAAGTTCTGGAATTTTAGAAGCAGCCCCCACTCAGAAGATGCCCCCTTAGGCCAAGGAATATGCAGTGTGCAGTCGCTTCCTGAAGAGAAATCCCTTTTGAATCTTTTAGGCTTTATCAGTCTGTACAAAGTAATTTGAACTGGCCTGTACTAACAGATCACCAGTAGCTATTCTGGTAGAGATAGTGGTACAGGGCAAAACCAGGAGATCACTTTGGCTTTCAAAAACTCATGTGCTGAAATTTTTATTAGAATTCAACAGAAAATTTCTTGTGGAATTTCAGCTCACTGGTTAAATATCTGTTTCATTCTCAATGCTGCTTTTTACTTAGACTCATTGCGTTTCTGAACATGGGATTTGCTCATTTTAGGACTTGTCCGATTTGCTTCCGCCAATCTACTGCTTTTCAGCCTGACGGATCCAGAGATCCAGAGAGGAGTTAACGCGGGTTCATATTCATTCTGTGAATTTCCAGGATCTAAGAATAGCTGAGTAGCTTGGGCTGTGTGTGTGTAGAGTGACCCCAAAGACATAAGAAGCACTCCCTCAGGTCTTCTCATCACACATTACCTCCTGCTGAACCTGCTGCTACTAGCACAATCTTCATGAAGAAACTAAGTTTAAAGATGCCTTTATAAACTTCCTATCGATATTCAGTGTGGGTTCTGTCTCAGATGCTTTCTGTCCATCTGTAGTGTATTTGGAATGCCCATTTCTTTCAGATTCATGGTCATATATCTGTTTATAGCTACAAAGGTATGCATACATTCAGCTGGAAGTGGGCGGTTCCTGTATAGGCAAATATTCAAATAAAGTGCATAGTTTTTGAACCTTGACCTGTTCTGTAAAGTCAATTTAAAGTTAACAGGTTCAATCACCTGCTAAAAGGGTCTTACGACTCTAATATGAATAGTAAGGTTTGCATTAGACAGATGTAATGATTAAGGTAAGTTTTGATTAAGGAAATGTATATGCTTGGATAGACTATTCCTAGCATGTGACACCAAATAGTCTGATTTTTTTATATAATTGTTAGCTGAATTCCAGTAATCTTGGACAACAGATCACACAGATCGAAATTGCAAATATTTGTCCCAGATTACCTCAGTTCAGCCTATGTATATTTTTAAATTATGAGCAA
This sequence comes from Gymnarchus niloticus, assembly GCA_009936485.2. Lineage (NCBI taxonomy): Eukaryota > Metazoa > Chordata > Actinopteri > Osteoglossiformes > Gymnarchidae > Gymnarchus > Gymnarchus niloticus. The sequence goes on along the minus strand of JAACJT020000095.1, from coordinate 19,706,003 downwards.
TTTAAATAATGTTGGAAGCATTCCTTGGCCTGGAAATTTTTTAGTCAGTGACTTCAAAACCTTAGCTGATATTGTAAACATACGGAGACAAGACATATGTTTTCCTCATAATCCACAATAAGGAAGCGAAAAGAGGAAACATTGCCTCTCATCCAAATCGCATCTTACCGTTTAACCCAGCTGCTTCACTGTCTCCTTTGTTCTTCCAGAGAGCCCTGCAGGAGCATGGCATAGATGCGTGGAATATTTCCCGCCTTTCAATTAGTACGCACCCTGCAGCGCTAATGTCATACTGTATCTAGGTTATACAGGTGCCTGTGTTCGGGCCATTCTACCAGCAAAGTAAAATCATTTTTGTTTGTGCTTTCCAACAGTAGCGGGTGGATGCTCTGAACAGCCATCATGAAAACATGTACTTGGGCATGTCGTCAGCCTGTCAGCCCAGCCCGAACATACTGTGGGTCAAGGATGATGTTGCTGCATCTGAGCAAAACTGTGATTTAACAACACTGCTGCCTCAAAAAAGTCATCCTAAATTCACTCGTAAGTTTTATTTCAAAATCGGTCTGCTTCTGCTCTCCCCTATAAACTACAGGCAGAACAAGAATTTAATCAGTCACCACACTTGGTGTTGAAATAGCTCCACATAGACCTTTCATACTAAAAGGACCGCTTAGAGTTTAATTTGCGGTCCTGAAGTTGATTGGACATTTTCACAGCTGGAGTTCTGTTTTATTTTAGTCTTGGCCTGTATGATGTAGAATGACCTCTGTTCTCAGAACTAAATTGGTGGATACACACTCTTTCGGAAAGCCTATCCAGGCTTCCAGGCCAAACTTCACTTTACCCTGTAGTTAAAAAGCATTTTTTCTGACATTGATTCTTAAAAATATGTTTTGCTTATACCATCTCATGGTCCTCTGTTTTTGTACCATTGGTACTAGTATAAACAAAACAGCGGCACATTTTTGCCACTCTTACTGATGTGTAATGGTGACCTTTTCCTTTTGCTCTGTGCACTTAATGCTGTTTTTATGTGTATTTCAATGCTCATTTTGTAGAAAAGTACCCAACAGTCTTCTGATGGTGTTCAGTTAGCTAATGAATTGTTTGTGGCTAATGATTAATACACATATGTGTCTGTCTGAATGATTTAAATAGGGTTGCGATTCAGTACATGATCTGTTTTGCTTGTTATTTTTTATGTAGCATTTCATGTCTATTGTCTACCGCATGTTTAACCATTTTTCCTGTTCTCTAAAGAACTTTGCATTAGTTGAGGTAGTGGTACTATGCTTCATCATGGCATCCACAAAATAAACAAAACGTATAAAGTGTCACATGACTAATCTGCATTAGCAGAGAAATAAAGCAGAAAGCAGCAGAGAAAACATTTGAGTTAAACATGTAGTTTAATGGCTTTGCACTGGAACATCCTCTAAGCATAAATCTTGGTGCTTGAACTTAGTATCAGCCTAGCTTGGGATTCGCACCCAGACCACTCCCAGTCTGAACTCTTTCACTGTTCCCACGGAGAGGAGGTCACAACAGTGGAGGTCAAGCACGGGTCAAGCTCACGCATTCAGATGCGATGGGGGAGGTAAAGAAAAGGTGTCTGGACCACAAAAGAAGGATCGTCTAGACGTTCTGGGCACTTCAATCTGACCATATATTTGAATTTGCTTTCCCCAGAGGGACTATAATGGCATTGTCCTGATGTCTGTGGCTTCACATCCCTCCTGTGCCATTTCATATGTACTTACTTCATAATTATAAAATACCCAGAATGCTATTCTGTTGTTAGAAGTTTTAAAGAAAAAAAAAACTTTTTAATGCAATTTTTTTGTGTTGAACATGCTCAAAAAAAAAAACAAAAAAAAAAACACAGATTAATTTTGACACATGATAAAATGGATTGAAGTTGACAATTTTACTATATACAAAACTCAAAGTAAATGCTTTACAAACAGGCAAATAGGAAAAGTTTATCATGTCACCTGCAAGAACAATTTATACAATCTTTGTCACACCAACATAACCCAGCCGATATTAATAATGACGATACACAACAATACTTAAATTTGCCAAGCCTTGTTGTCTCCCATAACAGGGTATAACAGGGTTTGTAACCTGGCACTTGTTATTCCTAGTTGAAGGGATTGTACTATTTTGGTTTGTGTTGATAAGTAATGGGCTGAAAACATGATAAGCAATAAAACCAGATTCAGACATGTCCTAGACAGTGTGATTAGGTAGACATTAGCCGTCGAGACAGAAAAATAACAACCATGTTCAATGAAGTCCTCCCTTCCTCCCATGGGAACATGTACCATTCCTGTTTTTGGGAGGCTAAGGATTATCCTGCACAAATGTGACATGGCTGCATTATATGCAAATCTAATCCAAGATCCCTGTATGGTGTACTGGGGTTATGAGACTTATTGCTGTTTCTTTCCACAAAGGAGGACCAGGCAGGCATCTGATTGCTTATCAAGATGATGAGGGCGAGCAGACCATGACTGTTGATGGCAGCCATTTTGGCTCTGGATTTTAGCTTAATTCTAAATGAGAGATTTCTTTTTTTACAACTACTTACAATCAATTCTCATTCTGCCATTGTCCATTGTTCCATAGTCAAAAGCACACCACCTATGTTGAAGGTGTGAGAAATGATTGCTTACTTACGTCTACAATAATTATTATTATTAATACTAATGTGTCCATACAGTGTCCTTTGTCTCAAACTTAGTCTTTCTTGGGTAGACTCTAGACTCACCTAGACTCTGTACTGATTTAGTGCTATGGATTATAATCTATTCATTTATTGATCATTTCTAAATGGGCACAGCACCTTATTTATAGCGAAACAGTCTTGTTTGCAACCAAATGTCCAAATTAGCCCAAGTAGCCTGATTTTTTAATCTGCTGTTAGTGGACCAGCTAGCAACTTAGTTCTGCCCTTCAATTGATTATTGTTAATTGTTACTAAATGGATGCACCAGAGGATTTCTTTACTATTATTATCATCATCATTTGTTAATAGGCATGTAATAGGATGAAGCCATTGACGGAGAGCCCTTTTGGTCTGGCTGATGGATCACTTTCTTTCTTGTTTTTCTACACTAATCCTCCTTCTAAAGCTTCAGTGTTTTGTCACTTACACCTTAGCCCTCAATCCCTCAGCATTACATGTTGTCCAAACTTTGAATAACTCAATTTTTTTTTTTTTTTTTTTTTTTTTTAAAAGTAAACTTATTTTGCTCTGTTGTGTCCTGCCTGTCAATTTTCTTCCTTCTAATACGTTTAAGGGAGAAGTGTAGTACAGAATGAGATTCCGCTACAACACTTGGATCATTTTGAATTGAAATTCAATTTGCCATTGATGCTTTTTATCTGAACTTAAGCCAGATCACTCTGTAAGGCTGTTGAATTGGACAACCAGAAACATTTGTAAGCTGGAGTCGGTTGACAAATAATATCCTGCTATATTCATGAAAATCCAGAGCATTTGCTATTTATGGAGCAAAGCATCAAAGACTCTAAAATCAGTTAAAGCCACTTTCAACAGTCACACTGCAAAGTAACAGTCACTTATTTCACCAACAAAGGGACAACAGTTACAAAGGAGGAACAACATAAACCATCATATCCTTGCATGAGGTTTGAGGAACTTCCACCAAAACTCCACCTTAACAGAACGGCAGCCGTTATATGCAAGTTCTACCACCTAAGCTGTGCAGCAATAAGACCTTTGTCCCCCGTGATGGACACAGCCCAGTGGTGAATTCAACAACCTGTCTGGCCTACGGAACAAGATGATTCATTCCCTGCAGACCCATGTTTTTCTCTGCTGGCAGTCTTACTGTGTACTGCCAGCATCCTCCGCCATGTCCACATTGAGCTCCTTTGCATTCTCACAAGGTGCTGGGCCACAACGGCACAAGATAGACCTACAAGTCATACCCTAACAGAGGCCCCGTCGCACTTGCTGTCACATCAAGTGAAGGACTAAATCATCACTGTTTCACACACTATTTATGGAAGCGGCCAGTGACCCTCTGGGCTTTAAGGTGACTCATATGACTTAGCCCTTCAGGTCTGGGTGGACTGACTCATCACTCCAGCTCCAACACGCTGAGCTCAGTCTTACATCACCCCTTGATGCACCCACCGCTGACACGCAGCGTCGCAGCATGAGGCCATTGCTGCAGTCTCGTTCGAGCAGAAATAAGGACGCTGATGACTTCACAAGAACATACAGCTGCTGCTGGGTGATAGAGACAGCATAAACTCCTGCTACCTTAGCTTAATGTAGCCAGCACCCAGATGAGCATGAGATCAAGGTTATTCTGAAAAGCACAATATACACAAGAATAAATAGAACTTGTCTCTTTTCATAGACATACCCTTCAAAGGACAGGCATCCCATCAAGCATGTTTCCCTGTCTTGTACCCTATGCTTCCAGGGATAAGGTCCAGGCCATCTCGTGACCCTGACTAGGATATGCAGTTAGGAGATGAATGGATGGATGGACGGACAATACACATGCTGCTAATTATAAACTGAATATTAATATACAGTACATAAATCAGAATACAATGTATATATAGTATTGTTATAGTGCTAAATAGTGATATAGTTTCAGTATACTCAGTAATTGTCTTGAAGTGAGTTATATGTTTCTTATGCAGTACTATGTTCCTCTGTGTAGACAGAGAAATCCATTTAAATTAAAATCCACATTGTGTTCCGCTATTGCAAGGATGATCCATATTCATTAAAGGTATTAAATTATGTTACAATGTCTGGCTAAAATAACATTTTCACTGAGGTGGTCTCAGCTGCAGTCAGTTCTGCTGAGATTTGAATAGAAATTCAATTGTATTCATTCTAAAATATATATCTAAATTACAACATATTGTCAGTCTAGTAGAATGCTGAATTTAGCACAATAATTATAAAGAAATTTGTGCAATATAATGATCACTGCAAAATAATAGTATATATCCAGGGTGCGTGCTACCTGGGATAGGCTCAAGACTTACTGAGACCTTACACTGAATAAGCAATTACTGATGGTGTATGGATGCATGTATGGATAGATGGATGGGGATTTCATGTCGGATCTATATGAAATAGCTCATGATGTTGAAGTGGGGGGGGGGAATTTAGTTTTCAAAATAACTGACAGATAAAAGCAGAAAGGTTGTGATTGCACGAGTGTTCTTTTTGCTGCAAAATACCGAAATAAGCTCTGGTGCAACCAGTTGCCTTCAGAAATCATATAAATAGCTGAATTGAGTCAACCTGTGTGCAACTAGAGTGCAACTTAAACCTAAAATATATACACCTGTTTTTGGGAGGTCCCAGAGTGTGCTAGAGAACATATCAGACAAGTGTGTGGGTTAAGGTCTGGAGAAGCACCAATCAGCGTATGGATATAAAAAAATATCCCCAACATTGAACCTCCCCCAGAGTACCAGGACATCCTTCATTTAAAAAAGAAAGAATATAGAACAGCCATGACTCTGTCTTGTCCACCAAATCTCAGTGACCGTGGAAGGAAAATGATAGCCAGAGAAGCAACCAGAAACCAATGGGATCTCTGATCATAGAACAACTGTGGCTATCTCAACTCTAACCCAGAGGCTCAATAAAACTAAGCTTCATAGAACAGAGGATGGAAGAGAATAAAACCCACGAGACCCCACGTGGAATTTGCCAGAAAGCATGGGGAAGACACAGCAAACATGCAGAAACAAGTTGTGTGTTCTGATAAGACCAAAACTGAACATCCTGGTGCAACATGCTACATCTGGCAGACAGGAACACCACTCATTACTCTGAGCAGACCATCTTACTGTGAAGCATGGTCGTGGTAGCATTACATGGTGGGCCTTGCAAGGGTGTGGATCATGATACCCTGACTTGTGACTTACACCTCCCGGGATAACTTTATCTTTGGACATTAAAGCCTTTAGAAGGCAAGTGATGATGTTAATTAGATGGATGATTGGTATGACAAAAAAGTAAACATGCAGCCATATATATTTTTAATAATGGTTTATCATTTCAAGAAAAAAAGACATCCAATTATAAAAAGTTTCTACTTGTTTTTGTTTATGAATGAACATGTGGGTGTATATGGAAAAGTACTATACACAATTTTAAAAGAGTCGAGCATAATTACAGACATAAATTTGTAACTCATTGCCCACATTCCTTTGCAACTGCAAATATTATAGTTAGATGAAACCTTATAAAAAAACCTTAGTGATTGTTAATTGTTACCATGAACGTAAAAGAGACACTTGTTCTTAAAAATGCAACTGTGTTGTATGTTATATGTAAGAAAAAAAAAAAAAATCATACTGCTAAAAATGAACTTCTGTTTAAACTATGTGGGTGTTCAGCATTCAATTATAGGTTTTTACAAAACTTGCGAAGTTAAAAACCTATGGCCACACACAAAGACCACACCTGCACTGAGAAGAAAAAGTTTTCCATCTAGACATTGCAAACAGGCACACCTCAATACATACATTACTTCCTTAAAAAGACTGAGCTGATGTTCTTCCATGCATAATAGGGGATATCCAAACAGTAAAAATATTTACAACACATACGTACTCAAACAGCAATATGAATAACCATCTTGGAACAATGCCAAGCATTGGAAAGGGGAAAATGAAAACCATCACAATGGCTGAATTCTGAAAGAAGCAGTCCAGCTAATGTCTAAAACTGGCTAATGCATTAAGAATAAGTGGTACAGGTTGGTCTGGGTTGCCTGGCTACATCAAGCTACCCACACTCCCTGGCAACATACTATACCCCGGCTATGGCAGTTTCTACGAAGAACTGGTGTTTACAGAGACAGCCTGGGAATGACTCGTCAGTGTAGCTGCTCTTAGCCGCAAACCTTCATTCACAGCAGCATATGTAAACAGGAAAAGTGTTTAGCACGCGGGGCGCCATCGTCTCGGCGGTTTGTCCCCGCCAAGTTAAGACCGGCCCATTCTGGGAGTTAGACAGGGTTGAAAGGGCTTCACATTCCATCAAGTTGAGGGCAGACTTGTTTTGCCATAGCTAGCACCCCCAAAACCCCCATGCCCCCACCCCTTATGTTATTTTTCCCCCCTTCGGTGTTGTTGATATTGGTACATTTCAATTCAAAGACCAGAGTCTGCAGCTGCCCGTCTCGCCAGGCTGAATGGAGGGCGGAGAGCTGGGGGGAGAGTGGGGTGAATTATTCTGTGAATGCTTTCCCAACGCTAGATGGGGCATATTGAAAACTATATTAAATTACCCTGATTAAGAATTTAGCCACGAAGAGGGGAGTTGCGGAAGACTTCTATAGACGGGCCCAGGGGCCCATTCATCCTGGGAACTCGGGGGTCGAAAGGTTCCCCAAGTTCACAGGCTCTTGGTCTTTGTTATGCTAACACACAATCTCAAATCAGCTGCCTACTGGAGTGTGAAATAGAAATGATGATTCCTTGAGAACTTTCAATAAGTTGTCATCCCCTGTTCCCCAAAAACCATCTCGAGTTTGAGTATAACACTTCTTTTTTTCCTCTCTCCAACAAGAAGGGGGGGGAGACATTCTCAACATACATGAGTCAGTATATTTACTTCATCCATTTTTGGGAATTGGTCATATACCAAAGTCAAACTGCAGTAAGGTTTAGACAATATAACAAATAGATGTTAGAGAACAGACAGAGTAGTAGACATCGAAGCCAAGGTCACACTAAAAAAGCTATATTATTCCTTTTGTCTGAAAGAACACGTGTATACTGATACATTTAGTGCTGCAGGTACAAAGAAAACTATATTTTGGACTTTTAATAAGATTTAACTCTCAGTGCAGTCATCTGAAATGGTAGGTACAAAATATAAATCTGAAAAGTATACAGATCTTTCAATAAAATATATACACCACGCATAAGTTGAATATATAGTTGCCCAATATTTACATGTTTATAGGAATACCCTAAAACAAAATAAACCTCTTTTTTTTTAATTTAATATAGGCACAGATTTTGAGTTCTGGTCATTTGTATATTTGATTTATGACTTACCATTATCAAAGATAAAATTTAGAAGTTTATGACCGATGCTCCGTCATACAAACGTTTATTTGTAAAGAAAACTACTTTCATTGACATAACTAATTTTTATTGAAAAAGTCATCAAAACTTTTCTGTACGAAATCCAGAAGTTCTGTTCTCGGCAGGAATTTAAAATTAAACCAGTGGTGGAACATGTCATCGTTCTCAACCATTCAGACGTAGTAGGGTACTTTGATATTACTTACCAATACATTTGTTTACCGTCTACTATGCAATCAAAATTAAATACTTAAATAATTTCGTGAAAGCTTTCGATGTAGTTTAACTGTAAACTTCATGCGAAGAGGACTACTGAAATTGTCACGCACCCTTAATGATCAGGACGTGGCTGTATGAACCGAACGCACACTAAACCTGGAGCTTTCTTCATAAAATATTACTATAATATATTTTGCATAAAGTAAATAGTTAATTTATCCTTTGATGATAACAAAGCCACTAAAATTAAATAAAAGCAGAATGTATGTGTAACCTACCTCGGAACAGAGTTTCACTTAAAGATTCCCGGCTTGCTTGAAATGACTCTGTATTGTATAATTAAAAACTATACTTACATAATTTAAAATGTATATATGTATTAAACGTCAATACAAAAAATTGAACGATTTCCCGAGTACGTAGTTCAAAATGCACTATATGTATCATTACTTGCGATCTCCAACCAAAAATACAGTAATACTAATATATACATTTCCAAAGATATTTTCTAGTCACCCAAACAACACAATACCAGTGTAATACAATAGACGTTTAAAACAATTGGCTGTATATTCTATCTAGGATTATCAGTTTATCGTTGCATGCAATCTGTAACATCTATTGTAACCTATACATTATCCGCCACATATTTTGACGTGAGACAATGATATGCAAAGCCAAACAGCCGAGTATTACAGAAGTCTCATTAATTTCAATACTATTTCTGGTTTCACATTTCTTATTACATATACGTCAACGCCTCCCTGTTCAAACGCAAAACGGTAAATAATTTATAGGTTAATCGCTGCACTGTAATGAAACAAAAGAATCGCATTTTCGGATGTGGTAAGAACAGGTAAAGAATCAATTTGACGTATCGAAAGCGACTTTATTTTAAAATCATTTTATCTGAATCCTATATTTTGCCCACTCACCTTTTTACTGTTCCTTTGTGAATTGTATTCTTTATTAGAAAAACGTCTTTTGCTTATAGCAGATAGACATAAGGCCTTCATTTAACCAAAGTGCCCTGATTGCTTCGTTAACTAACAAATAATTTACCAGACCATGCATTTCGAGTGTCATTTAATTATCTGTTAACCAATGGGAAATTTAGATTTTAATGAGTTCACAACGACCAGGCATTTGATATGAGTAAATTCTGGAATTCATATGTAAGAAAGAAAAAATGATAAAAAATAAACGCACAAACATATCACTAATGACACAGTCTTATTCGTGCGATTACAAAGGATTAAACTCACTTTCTTATGCTCAACGCTGGAATAGATTTATGATAAACATTCCCCAGTATCGTACTGAGTTAAGCAATATTGATATTTTACTTGGAAACAGCACTACAAATATGAAACTCTGTATATCATATAACACTGAACTTGAAACCAATGCAACGTTTTTCGAATCGTTGTTTGGCTTGATATAAAATTTGTAAAGCTGGAGCAAATTAAAAATAAGTCATTTGATTGGCTTTCAAACCTTTAGAACAGGGTTGTATAAAACGTGTTGCTTCTGACACAGAGTAATTATCTGTTAATATAATAGTTTTTCCTGAATAATATATGGTTGCTATCACTCATAACTGGAATTTTATATTTGGGTCAGTTTGCCTGGTTGATCACAGCGGAGGTCCGACTAAACCAGTCTTGCAGGGGCGACGGCGAGCCCCGTTTCACTCTTGACGGGTGTGTCGGTTGCCCTTGGGTATGCCCAAGCAGCAGACGCATGCTCACGAATGCATATGAACACAGTGCCCACATCACAGAGCGCAGCCTGTCTCCTTCAAATCCTGTTATCTGACCCCCGGGCAGCACAACAAGTGCTAACACATTATCCAAAAAGGGGTTATCTTTGTATCAGGATTAAATCTGACTTCGTTTTAACTGAATCAAAGAGGGTACATTTTAAAATGTATTCATTTTTCTTGACTTCATAAATTCAACTGTTATACTTATTGTGATTAAATAAAGCGGAATACCGGCTTACGACCTTTTCAGACTTCTTTCCAGCATGATGTCGAATAAAACAGGTATTGCCACTTCAACAGTTCATTAGAGAAACACCATGTCACCTTTGTATTTCAACATCTACGTTTTAAATGTTTTGGCAACATCTTTCCACGTTTTCAAAAATTCAAAAATTACTCTAACCCTAACGTAACGGAACGTGGTAACAGTAATTTTACATCAACGGTATACTGAAACAGAAAACACCAGGAATCTTAACGGAACATTGCCAATTCAGTCAAAAACTATACGTATTTTTTTTTTTTTTATTGTTTAGGTCTGTTGCATTCGTTGCAAGTTTCAATTTTTGGAAGACAAACAGACTTTTTAGCCAGAATATTCCCAAGATGCCCTACGTGTGATGCTGTATTATCCTGGTTTTTGTGATCACATTTAATTTTAAAAAATGAATGGCAAATTGTGACCATTGAATGTAAAGCCCATAACTGGTATATCATATAACTATTGTTGCACACACATCCCTTTTATTTTGTCTTAAGTCTGTTTTGTGTACAGTCTAGTGTTGTATACACACAAATACACTATTGTATAAACATACGTACATCTCACCAAATTAAGTTTGAGGTACTTGTGCCATTCAAGCTGAGATAGAAGTCGTCCATGTGATAGGCATTGGTGGATTACCTACAAATGTTGGGAACAAAAGTATCTGGGCCTCTGGATGCCTCCTTCTTTAATAAATCCCTACAATGAAGCAGCAGGCTAGCTTCAGATGGGGTTGAGAGGGTGTGTAAGATCTCAGGAGATGATCAGTGTCACCTAATACACCCATCACTTACCTCACCAAACCTGCCGGAAAAGGGTAAGGCGAGTCTTGTGTGACCCCATCACCCTTTACATTTTCATTGAGAAAGCAAGTTATCAGCTGGTCAGAAATTGCTGCTGTTTCCTCTTGACTCCAATTCCTTATTAGTGAGTTTACACACCTGTGATTCCAAAGCATCGTAGAAAAAAAAAAAAAACAGCCTTAACATTATTCAACTTTGTTCTCAGCACGAGATCAGCAGAAACAAGATTTCCACACCACCCAAGTACATTCCGTGTGCTGTGAGATGATGTCCAGCATTTTGCATCAGAGGATAGAAAATGTGGCAATAACAACACTGAGATTTTGAAAATAAAAGGGAACAGACTAGTTAGCTAGTACATACAAATTTCACATTGTGTAGAATGAAGTTGTTGTATTCCTTTACATAGTGATGGGACAAATAAGATTTCAAAACCCGTGGCAGGTGGGCATATCCCAAACTAGCCAATTAAAGCTCACGCTAAATGAGACATCAAAACCTGTGGTGGGTGTGAGTATCCCAAACTAACCAATCAATGCTGATACTAAATGAGGCTATAAAACCTGTGGCAAGTGAGAGTATTTTGAATTACCAGTCAATGCTGGCACTAAATAAGATTTCAAACACCATGGCGGGTGGTCATATCGTAAACTAATCAAAGCTCATGCTAAATGAGGCTTCAAAACCTATGGTGGGTGGGAGTATCCCAAACTAACCAATCAATGTTGGTGCTAAATGAGGCTTCAAAACCCGTGGCAGGTGGGATTATCCTGAGCTACCGATCAATGCTGGCTTCACAAGACTTGAAAGAGCATAATGCACAACATCTGAGATACATGTTTTATTAATTACAATTTTTAAATTAAAAAATAATATATACAGTAAAGTTTGAATTCAAGAAAAGCTAAAAAAATAAACTTTTTGTAATCCATGTCAAATTACTTTCAAAGATACCATATTTTTACTGCATACTTATATTTGGTATCCATAAACAGCATTTTCTATCACCAGGATATGGTTGTTGGTCATTACTCAAATTTATGACTGATGAATTTTCCATTATAGGAGTCCAACATTTATACAAAATTTGTCTTTTTGTTTGTCCTTGTTGTGAAAACAACTTAATATCACCACAATTTGCATTGCACTCACACTGTAACTTCTAGACAAGCACCAGAATTTTTCACATCTTGAGACATTGACTGCCTCCAACTAGTCAGTATTATCAGTTATCATTTGTATTTTTTATTTCTTTCATCCAGCTTGATATTAGTACAGAATTACCTCTGTGTTGTTATAGCAATCAAGGTATTATAAATACATTTTTAAACACCAGGAACCTGTAGTACAAAGCAAGTTCAACAAACTCCAGGTATGTCTGAGCCAGCCGATTTGACAAAACCAATCACAACCAGTCCAGAAAGGTGTATCACGAAGCGGGTTAAGTGCCTTAGCCAGGTTACTTGAAGCTTACTTCCGGGTTTTGGGTACTACAATTTGTAGCTCACTTTAAAGCGAGGTACACTGCCATGGTAATTTATGCTGAATGCTAAACCTGCTCCAAGCAGTTTTAACTGCTGGGTATCAGATTAAAACTGGTGTAAGTCCTGCCCTTTCACCAAAAAAAAAAAAAGACACCAAAAACTCTGACTGAAAAGTAATTGCATGGAAATGCCAGGACAATTTCTGCTATGGTTTCTAAGTAACAGTATCTTCTACTTTCTAGAATATCCTATTATTTAGAAACCATCAGGATCCACTAGTTTACCTCAAATTATATCCTTTATTAACAATACCAATTCTCATAACTACTATGTTGTCCACTGCTGGAAGCAGCTCCCCATGGATCTCAAATACACTCCAACTGTAGCCACTTTTAAATCTAACTTAAAAACCATAGAGTTTTTTTGCAGCTTTTAAGTAATTTATTTTACTATATTTATTCTATAATGTCATTTATACTTTATTTCATTATTTCTTATATATCTAATTTCTTGTTATTTTTGTAAAGTACCTTGTATGATAATTGTGTTATATATAAACAAGCTTGCCTTGTTTTACATACCACTTTGTGTAATATGCTTATGTTTCACGTGTATCTGCTGCAATGTCCTTTTTACACCAGTCTTACTGCAGCTGAAACAGTTATGAGAATAAAGGCCATGTGTGAAGGATTTCTCAGCTCACTCAGTTGCAATGATAATCTTTCACAAAATTATATGTATACCTGCAACTTACGCCATTTCTAAATTCCCAGTAATGGATGAGGACGCTCCAGTTTAATTTTGTAATTGCCAATTTCTCTTGTGCTTAGAAATGTATCTACTGTATTTACACCTAGTATTACAAATTTCACAGCAGGATGGGTTCATTCATGAATGAACTCATCAATTCCATTGCAAATTAGTAAATGGAACTGAAATAAACCCTACAGGAAGCAGATCTGAATTTAATTGAAATGTCAGGAAGTTTACTAAAATACACTGAAATTCAGTGCAATTCCATGTTTTGTGGGTTTCCTTAGCAAATGATGTCACATCATCAGCCATCCCAGCTTGTCACAGAACCCCCTCCTCAGAATACTAACACTTGAACTGTACCTGAAGCCCTGCAACCCCTCTGCACATTGCAAGATATTGCATTTTTCCAACCATTACTGAACGTCTTCTGATTGTTTCTGACTAGCGTACATGATCCCTGTTCGTTCTTCGATTCTTGGTTTTACCTTTCATCCTGGTTCTTGTTGTCGTGCTTTTAATGTTCTGGTGTTTGGATTGTTTTTTCCTGTTACTTATTGTTTTTTTCCTGTTTCCTGGTCTACCCTTTGGGTTTGGAGGTATCAGTCTGGTATCAGGCTGGTTTGTTCCAGCTTTGACCTTGTCTGTCATTCGACTCTGATTAAAGAATTCTGCATCCACGCTTGGTTACTCCATGGGATCATTACAGAATACCTCACCGAAACCATGGATCCAGCGAAGATGGCTGTTAGAGTGAAGCAGCAGGAACAGCAGATCCACAAACTCTAGCATCAACTCCGCCACTGCCTGCGTCGCCAGCCTACTGCCACTTCCGGAGTCTCTGCTTCCATTGTTATCATCGCTCTGCCAGAAAAGTATTACAGAAACCATCGCAAGGGGTTCCTAATGCAGTCCGCAATCTACTTAGACAACCAGGCTGACATATATACCACCGATGTTCAGAAGGTACAGTTATTGACTTCTTTGTTTACGGAGAAAACCTTGGAGTGGGCAACAGCCCTGTGGTTGGAGGAGAACCCAGTAGTACGTTCTTATGATGACTTTTAAAAAGTGATACGGGAGGTGTTTGACAACTCAGTGTTTGGAAGGGATGTAGGGCAGCATCTTTTTGAGATCAAGCAGTGTCAGTGCACGGCATATAAATATGCTTTGGTGTTCCGGACCCTGGCGGCAGGAAGAGGATTGATCAAACCTCCCTCGCTCACTGCATACTGTTATGGGTTGAACTAATGTCTTCATAACAAGCTAGCCTGCCAGGGTGATGAGAAGAGGCTGGAGAAATACATGGCCATGTCTATTGCTGTGGGCAACCTTTAGAAAGACTGGGCATGTGCTAACCCAGGGCATGGGGCATCAGCCCCCCTATGAGCTCCCTTAGCTAATGGCCAGCTGGAGAGTAAACTGATGTAGCTGGGAAGAACCCCCATCACTCAGGAGGAACGAAGGCGGCAATTCCAGCAGCAGCTCTAAATGTATGGCAGTGCAGCTGGGTGTCCTACACGTCCTGGGAAGAAGGGAGGTCAACCCGGGCTTTCAGTAAGTTGATCGGTGTTGTGTGGTGTTATGCAGAAACCCTTCACAGTTCCAGTACAGGTGACTTGTGGGGGCATCAGTGTGTCTGTAACAGCCCAGATTGACTCAGACTCAGCAGGAAATTTCATGGACACCACTCTGGCAGATAAATTAGAAGTTCCCCTTAAGACCATAACACCACCACTGTCAGTTCAGGGTAGATGGTCGATCCCTTGGGCCAGGGGTGGTTGAACATCATACACACCCCATTGTGTTACAAGCTGGTGTCCTCCATTGGAAGGAGGCCCAACTTCTGGTTATTCCCTCTCCTCGTGACCCATTAGTTTTGGGACACCCTTGGCTCCAACGTCATGAACCAGTTATTGCTTGGGGCTGTAAGGAGCTAGAGTCTTGGGGGAGGGAACGTTGGGGTCATTGTTTTTTCCTCCCCCCTGCTAGGTAACAACAGTGGAGACTCCAGGGGCAGCATCAAGGCCTCCAGTCCCAGAAGAATACCTGCCCTATGCTGATGTGTTCAATTCAGTACAAGCTGCCACTCTGCCTCTGCACTGTCCTTGGGACTGTGTTATTGACCTATTCTCTGCGAGTATACCACCCAGGGGTAAGGTATATCCCTTACCTATCCCCGAGAGCCAGGTAATGGAACAGTACATAGATGAAGCACTAAACCCAGCCACTGGGGGTACATAGACCAGTCTATTCCTTCATGCCGTCCCATGCCCAGATAAATAGGGAGGGTTATGTTAGGAAGGGCATTCATTGTAAAATTTTTTTGCCAAATCAAATATGCGGACAACAACACAGATTTCCATACCGGATCGGTCGAGGCCCAGGTTAACAACGACCGCCACTGGTTTTGTTAGCCAACAGGGTGCTGGTGGAAATTGGGCTACCGTTGGCCAAAGCCAAAGGAGGAGAGGGGGAAGGTTAGGAGAGTGGAAGTGAGGGTAGGAACTTTGAATGTTGGCAGTATAACTGGTAAAGGGAGAGAGCTAGCTGATATG
>JAACJT020000095.1:19670882-19689941 GCA_009936485.2 Gymnarchus niloticus | reverse complement strand
GAAGTTTAGGAAGATGCACACAGGTGGACTATATCCTATACAGGAGGGTGAGTCTGAAGGAGATTGGAGACTGTAAAATGGTGACGGAGAAAGCATAGTTAGACATCATAGGATGGTGGTCTGTAGGATGACTTTGGAAATCATAAAGAGGACGAGAGTGAGGGCAGAGCCAAGGATCAAATGGTGGAAGTTGAAAAAGGAAGACAAGGAAATCTGGTGGTGGAACGAGGAAGTATAGAGAGGAGAGTATACAGTACAGAGGAAGAGGTTTGCGAAGAAGAAGTGGGATAGTCAGAAAGATGAAGAAAATAGTCAGGAGTACAAGGAGATGAGGCGTAAGGCAAAGAGAGGTGGTAACGGCTAAAGATAAACCATATGGCAATTGTATGAGAGGCTGGACACTAAGGAGGGAGAAAAGGACTTGTACCGATTAGCTAGACAGAGGGACCGAGCTGGGAAAGATGTGCAGCAGGTTAGGGTAATAAAGGATAATGATGGAAACGTACTCACAAGCGAGGAGAATGTGTTGAGCAGTTGGAAAGAGTACTTTGAAGGGCTGATGAATGAAGAGAATGAGAGAGAGACAAGGTTGGATAATGTGGGGATAGTGAATCAGGAAGTGTAACGGATTAGCAAGGAGGAAGTAAGGACAGCTATGAAGAGGATGAAGAATGGAAAGGCTGTTAGTCCAGATGACATACCTGTGGAAGCATGGAGGTGTTTAGGAAAGATGGCAGTGGAGTTTCTAACCAGATTATTTAATGCAATTTTGGAAAGTGAGAAGATGTCTGAGGGGTGGAGAAGTAGTGTACTGGTACCAATTTTTAAGAATAAGGGTGATGTGCAGAACTGTAGTAACTTCAGAGGGATAAAATTGATTAGCCATAACATGAAATTATGGGAAAGAGTAGTGGAAGCTCAGTTAAGAAGGGAGGTGATGATTAGTGAGCAGCAGTATGGTTTCATACCGGGAAAAAGCACTACAGATGTGATGTTTGCTCTGAGGGTGTTGATGGAGAAATATAGAGAAGGTCAGAAGGAGTTGCATTGTGTCTTTGTGGACTTAGAGAAAGCATATGACAGGGTGCCTAGAGAGGACTTGTGGTATTGTATGAGGAAGTCTGGTGTAACAGAGAAGTATGTAAGAGTGGTACAGGATATGTACGAGGGCAATGTGACAGTGGTGAGGTCTGCGGTAGGAGTGACAGATGCATTCTAGGTAGTGGTGGGATTACATCAAGGATCAGCTCTCAGCCCTTTCTTATTTGCAATGGTGATGGACAGGCTGTGAGATGAGATCAGACAGGAGCCCCCGTGGACTATGATGTTTGTGGATGACATTGTGATCTGTAGTGAGAGTAGGGAGCAGATTGAGGAGACCCTGGAGAGGTTGAGGTATGCTCTAGAGAGGAGAGGATTGAAGATCAGTAGGACTTAAACAGAATACATGTGTGTGAATGAGAGGGAGGACAGTGGAATGATGAGGATGCAGGGAGTAGAGTTAATGAAGGTGGATGAGTTTAAATACTTGGCATCAACAGTTCAGAGTAACAGGGAGTGTGGAAAAGAAGTGATGAAGAGAGTGCAGGCAGGGTGGAGGGGGTGGAGACATGCAGGGTGTGGTAATTTATGATGGCGAAACCTCAGAGCCATTCATGATCAAGAGCGGAGTAAAACAAGGCTGTGTCCTTGCACCAGCTTTGTTTGGCATCTTCGTTTTGCTCCTGCTGAACTTTGCATTCAGACACTCTGCAAACAGTGTCCACCTACACACTAGAAGCGAGGGAAAGCTGTTTAACTTGGCACACCTGAGGGCCAAAACGAAGGTCCACACAGTCCTCCTCAGAGAATTGCTATTCGCTGATGATGTAGCACTGGTCTCGCATACTGCAGAGGATCTGCAAGAACTGATGAATCAGCTTTCCCATGCCTACAGGGAGTTTGGGTTGACTGCCAGCATCATGAAAACAAATGTCTTGGGTCAGGACATCCCAACACCACCATCAATCAGCATTGACAATGTAGTGCTTGAAATGACAGACAACTTCAGTTATCTGGGCTCTACAACTACCAACAACTTGTCACTTGACAAGGGAATCGAGAAGCGAATAGCTAAGGCTGCTGGAGCAATGGATAAATTAAGCAAGAGAGTGTGGGATAACATCCATCTGACCTTGAACACCAAAATTAAGGTGTACCAGGCATGTGTTCTTGGCACCCTGCTGTATGCAGTGAATTCTGGAGAACCTATGCTAGGCAGGAAAACCGCTTGGAAAGCTTTCATCGTCACTGTTTAAGGCAAATCCTCTGCATCACCTGGCGTAACAAAGTAACAACTGTCAAAGAGTTGAAGCGGGCTGGTTCTCTGAGCATTCATCTTCTCCTTTGCCAGAGTCGATTGCAATGGCTAGGACGTGTGCACCGAATAAAAGATGGCTGCATACCAAAAGATGTTATGTATGGTGGGCTGACCAACAATGCGCTGTAAAGACATTTATAAACGTGGCTGGAAACTCGTAGGCATTGACCCCATGAGATGGCAACTTCTTGCAGATGACTGGGGTGTCTGGCAACATGCGATTCAAGAAGGAGTCAAGAGGGGTGAGGAAACGCATAACAAACAGCTGGAGGACAGAAGACAATGCAGAAAGCGGAGACAGCAAATTCAGACTTCTGATATACATTCAGCCTTTGTCTGCAGTACCTGTGAGAGAGACTGCCATGCTAGGATTGGGTTATTGAGCAACTCCAGATGCTGCTCACAACAGGACTGATCAAGACTATCCAAGGCACTACCATTATCTTTCGAGATAGATGGATGCCGATAGATGGACGTGCAGTGGTTTTTGGGCTTTGCCAACTTCTACAGGAGGTTCATCTGCAGCTTCAGCACTGTGGCAGCCCCCTGATGGCTCTGACTAAGCAGAAACCCCAGAAGATCAAGTATACCAGTGAGACACAGGCTGCTTTCTGCGAACTGAAGCAGTTCTTCACCAAAACTCCCATTCTGAAGCAACCTCACCCAGATTTTCCATTTGTGGTGGAGGTTGATGTCTCCGAGGTAGGAGAGATGGCAGTACTCTCCCAGCATCAGGAAACATCACCAGAGTATATCCCTGCACTTTCTTTTCCCACAAACAGTCCTCAACAAAAAGCAACTACGATGTGGGAAACTGTGAGCTCTGGGCAATGAAACTAGCCCTGGAGGAGCAGAGGCATTGATTGGAGGGGGTGGCCCATCCCTTCCTCGTGTTAACTGAACACTGCAACCTAGAATGTATTCAAGTGGGCAGACATCTTAACCTCAGATAAGCACAATAGACACTATTTTTTACCTGATTTTAGTTTACAGTTACTTACGACCTAGAAACAAAGAACACTAAGGCTGATGCCTGGTTAGAAATCTTAGTGTCTTAGTTGACCCAGACCTGTCCTTAATGCTCACATTAGCAATATCACTAAAACAGCTTTTTTCCATCTGAGGAATATATCCAAGGTTCGGAAAATGCTGTCCTTCAATGATGCTGAGAAACTAACTCATGCTTTTATCAGCTCCAGATTGGATTATTGTAATGCTCTGTTTTATGGATGTAACTCAGGGTTGTTACATAGACTCCAGCTAGTGCAAAATGCTGCAGCAAGAGTGGAACTCGGAAGTTCGATCATATTAGTCCTGTATTGTCATTTTTACATTAGCTTCCTGTTAAGGCTCGCACTGACTTTAATGTACTATTATTTATGTATAAGGCCTTTCCTGGTTTGGCTCCAGAATATTTGTCTGATTTCTTGGTTCCTAACTCTCTCCCCCGCCCCCCCGTTTGCTTCTTACTCAGGGGGCAGGTTATTTATTAGTTCCAAGAGTGAAAAAAGCGACGTTGGGCTGCAGAGCATTCTCCTACAGAGCTCCGCAGCTGTGGAATGGTCTTCCAGCAGCAGTGTGGGACTCTGGCTCACTCAATATCTTTAAGTCTAGGCTTAAAATGCACCTTTTTAGTGTAGCTTACAGAGACCTTGTTTTGCTACTCACTCCCCAACAAGGCTATAGCTAGAGAAGGATGGGCTTCCCCCTTGAGCCTGGTTCCTCCCAAGGTTTCTTCCTTCTGAGGGAATTTTTCCTTGCCACTGTTGCCATTGGCTTACTCCCTGGGGATTCTGGGCCAGGGACTATGTAAAGCACTTTGTGACACTGCTTCTTGTTAAAGGTGCTATATAAATAAAATTGAATTGAGTTGAACTGAATTTATGTCCAGTCCCAACTCTTCCATCCACCACTTTGAGAATCTGCACCGGAGACAATCCTGTTACCTTTTCAGGTGATCGCCCAAGTCCATTGGGAGATGATGGAAGTCCTCTAAAGCATGCTATGAGATGACCCAGAACCCCCAGATTCTCCCATTGGGAAACAATATGTGCTGGACACCATTTGCCCCCAATTGCTGCAGTGGGTGCATACATTTCTGAGCTTTGGACACCCCAATATCATTCGGAACAAGGCCCTACTTACCAAGAAATTATAGTGGCCCTCCCTGGCAGATGATGTCAGAGACATCGTATTGACGGGTCCTGTTTGTGCTCAAACTAAGACCCCCCCCATTCATTGCCTGTTGGGACCGTTGAGCCGTTGAAAGTCAGACACTAGCCCTGGTTGCACGTTGCAATGGACTTTATCACAGATCTGCCACCCTCACAAGGATTCACTGATATATTGGTGCTATTTGACCATTTTTCAAAGATGTGTAGTCCAATCCATTTTCCGGGCTTGCCCACAGCCATGGAGTCTTTTTGACCAGGTGTTCCAGATATTTACAATCCCAAAAGACATAATTTTGGACCCAGGGACCACAGTTCGCTTCAGGAGTATGGAAAGCATTCTGTTCAAGGCTGGGGGCATTGATCATCTAGGTAATACCCTTAGTCAAATGGACAGACAGAGCGCTTGAACCAGGATATTGGGCGATTCTTAAATCAATATTGTGCCTCTGACTAGTCGAGCTGAAGTAAGTACCAACCTTGAGTATAATATGCCCAGAACTCACTAATACACACCTCTCTGCCAATGTGTGTTAGGGTATCAGCCACCCCTCTTTCTGTGGAAGGTCAAGCCTAGTGACTGCCCCACTGTAGAAGATTGGTTCCAAATGAATGAGATGGTCTGGAAGGCAGCATATGTGCAACTTTGATGGGGAATTTGATGCACAGCGATAGTTTGCGAACCGGTGCCATCGTCCCATGCCTCTGTGCCATTCAGGGCAGTGTGTATAGTTATCAACCAGGGGCAGCAAGCTTGATTGCCCTCCAGAAAGTTCTGTCCACGTTATATTGTTCCATTTAAGGTTCTCTGCTGCATCAACCCTGTGACCTACCATCTACAGTTACCATCCTGTTACAGGTTGTTGCCCACGTTCCATGTCTCCATCCAGAAGCCTGTGGTCTGCAGCCCCCCGGTCCCACTTGCTGTCTCAGAGGTGCCTCCTGCACCACTGGATGTGGGGGGTTAAGAGGCCTTTGCTCAGTGAGCCCTTCTGGACTGCCAATGCTGTTTAGGGATTCTGTAATAGCTGGTGGACTAGAAGGGTTATGGGCTGGAGGTGCAGTCCTGAGTCCCAGGACTGTACCCTGGGCTCATCTCGTTACATTAGATCCACATGGATCACCTGGTGCCCCATCCCCAGGGGAGGCTTCCTCATTACCTGCCAGGTGCCACCCATGGAGTGGGGGACACTGTCACATCTTCAGCCAGCCAGTCATGCCCAGCTCATCACAGAACCCCCTCCCCAGAATACTAACACCAGAATCGTGTCAAAAACAGTACTTGAAGCCCCGCAACCCCATGTTGCAGGGTATTGTCTTTTTCCAACCATTACTGACCGTCTTCTGAGTGTTTATGACTTACTGTGTATGATCCTTGTTCATTCTTCCACTCTCGCTTTTGCCTTTTGTTCTGCCTTTGATTGCTGTGCTTTTGATATTCTGCTTTTTGAATAATTTTTGCCTGTTACCCCAATCACATTTTTGGATTACCCTTTGGATTTGGAAGCTTCAGTCTGTTCCAGTTTTTATCCTCCCCCGGGGACGGGGAGCCAGACGATCTGTGTGGATCCAATGACTCTGATTGAAGTATTCTGTATCCATGCCTGGATCTACCGCATGATCATTACATTCAGATTACAAGCTGTGAAACATATTTCCATTCCTGAATATAATAAAATGTTTAAGGTACCTTTCAGGTATAGAAGAATAATTTGTGTAAAGTAAATAAATGAAAACTTGAAGGAATTGAGGAATGACAAATGAGCAGTATAATTGTAGAACTGAGGTACCTCTGGAAATCCATATCATGATGTAGATTTGAATGTACTATTTGTACTAGTAAAAGATCACTTAAACTTAAATATTATTCTTTGATAAAGTATTATTTATAAATGCAAGTTACTACCCAACATAAAAATGTTGACGTGTGAATGGTTGTTCTTGCTTCTGTAATACATACATAGAACATTACAATAATAAGCAATTTATTGATTTATTAATGTCCTTTTTTATATTCTTTCATACAGATATTTTCACTTTTCATGAAATCAGTTTTCATGTCGATCAGATTGCATCTTCTGGGCCTAAATACTGTGCCAGTGACACTAAAAATGCATTCTACAGGCCCAGATGAGGTAGGAATGGCGAAGTATGGTGACGCAAATTTGGCTAAGTAAGGGAAAAGGTCCGAGTTGTGTTATCCAGACCTGGACAGGAACAGAATCTTCACCATGGCATGGCAGGCTCTAATCTACTGAGGAGCAAAAGCTCAGGTGATGTTATCTGCTCCACTGAGAATACCAGGATGTTTTCTCTTGGAAAATAAAAAAAAAAAAAAAAAAAAAAAAAACATATTTAAGATGACAAAACTGCATTCTATCATAGTAAAATGCAGTAGTTATTGGAAGTTTAAGAGTAAGGTTAAAATCTTTATTGCCACATGACCAAGGTCAGTGGAAATTTGAATTGGTACAGCTTGCTGCAGTTAGAGACATCGTAACATAGACGATTAACAATTAGACATAGAAAGACAAAAAATAAATACAAGATTCAAGATACATAGCAGGAAAGTTAGGTGAGGGTAGGTGACTGGGTCCAAGATGGCGGCCGGAAGAGTCACTCTGGTGCAAGCTCTGTTATGTTTCATGTTTTTGTTGTTTTTGTCAGTAAGAGAAAACTTAGGTACTTGTATTTACAGTCGTGAAGATTT
Source organism: Gymnarchus niloticus (assembly GCA_009936485.2). Lineage (NCBI taxonomy): Eukaryota > Metazoa > Chordata > Actinopteri > Osteoglossiformes > Gymnarchidae > Gymnarchus > Gymnarchus niloticus. Next base: position 19,682,701 of record JAACJT020000095.1, on the reverse strand, counting down.
ATTACACTTCAGGGAGTCTGCATATAGTTATTCTGTATACCAATGCGCATGGAAACTCACCTATGCCAAGTAAACAAAGGAGAACAACTGGGCTAAGTACAGAAGATGACCATACCACCCATCTCTCCCAGCTTGGCTGCATTCTAATGTCCGTTTGCTGATGAATAAAATTCACTAACTTTTACTACTTCTGCAAATGCAAAGGAACTTCAAGGAATGCTTGACGATCTGTGTCGCAAAGATCTGGCTCAACCAAACGGTTCCTGAATCAGCCATGACTCCCTCAGGTTTTTCTGCCATCAGAGCTGACAGATCAGCTAAACTTCCCTTAAAATCAAATGGAGGCGGCATCTGTTTCATGGTCAACCAGCTGTGGTGCAACAACATCTCCAAAATCAACCAGTTCTGCTTGCCAGACATAGTATTCCTGAGCATTAACTGCAGGCCCTTTTACCTGCCAAGGGAATTTACCTCCATTGTCCTCATCGGTGCGTACATCCCACCGCAAGCAAACACAAACTCTGCTGGAGCTCACACAACACATCTCCAACATTGAAAGAACTCACCTGGATTCAGCTGTAATAGATCAGGGGGATTTTAATCATGCTTGCTTGTCCAACGAACCACCCATCTATGTACAGCAAGTGGATTGCAACAGCTGCAATAACAAAACATTAGATCACTGCTGCTACACCACATTCCTGAAAGGTTTTTTGTCATGCACCCCTCGGTAAGTCTGATTATGCTATATTATTTTTAATTCCCTCATACAAACAAAGGCTCACAATTAACAAATCAAAATCAATATCTGTAAAGGCATGGATGAAGGATGCCACTGAGACATTGAAGGACTGCTATAATTGCACTGACTGGGACATTTTTAAAACCACATCGGACAATATAGACAAACACACAGGTGTGGTTTCTTCATATATAAACTTCTGTGAAGGAATATTCATGCTCCATAAAACTGTGACTGTCTGCAATAATAACAAACCCTGGCTTTCAAAAGAAGTCCAAATCCTGTGAAGAATTAAAAACACCGCTTTCATCAATGGGAATAAGGAGGAATACAAACATTAAAATACAGACTACACATTGCCATAAAGGAGGCAAAATCAAGCTACGGCCAGAAGAGCAAGGAAAGGCATGCTTATAAAATGAACGTTTTTGCATGTGTGATAATGCTGAAAAGATGGAACACAACTACAAGAAATTTTGAGTGACAAAATGAATGTCTGTCAGTGTTATGGAAAACGGCGGACATACAGCATTCCCAGATGCATTCTACAGGAGCCCAGTTTTACTGCATTCCCAAAAATGCCTTTTAAAGTTGGATGTTACACGGTTGAATGCACTGTAATTCCCTGCAAGTCGTCGAAACAGGTTCATCAAAATTATCTTTCACTGAGGTCTTTCCAGGCATTTTACAGCTTTCATTCATTTTCATGTCATACACAAAAAAGTAATCTAAGTCAAGGAAAATCTAGTCAAAGTCAAACTTCCAAACACTATAAACGGCCAGTCTCACAATATCAAGACAGATACATTCCTGCTAAAATTTAAAAAGAAAAATTTTGAAGGAAAAGATCATGACCCACAACTGCGTGGATTTTTGGTCATGTACTTTTAATCAAATTCAAAACAACATAATTATTCTGGACAATATATCTGCAATGTGAACAATGCAAAGATTCACCTTCTCACAACAAAAAGGCAGGTTGAAAAATTATTTTGCAAAAATTAAAATACATAAATTATGATCAAATGTATTTGTACGTCACGGAGCTCTGGACTATCACCAGGGGGTGCCCCTCCCAGCTGCCCTCAAACCATCCCCACATCTGTTCTGTATTGCCTTAAACACTGCTTTATTTATGTCTTGCATTCAGTCATTGAGCCTCTGTCCCCTATTTTCCGTGCTTGTCACGACCGCTCTAGCAAAACTCTGTTTACCCTGCACTTTGGTCTGCTGTTTGGTCTCTGTGCTTGGACCCCAATCCATTACACAACAGAATAACTGAACCAGCACCGGGTTGAGTAGAGATTGGCATGCTCCAGTCTGTCATGGATAAGATGCAGTCTACCATCGCAACACAGAACCATACCAAACAGATGCAGTCTCAGGAGATAAGAGGCTTCATGCAGAGCCCTTAACTGGCTCTCTGGGTCGGCGGCTGCAACCAACTCTGCCTCCCAAGGGAGCCGGCTTACTGATCCAGAGCGATACAACAGGGGACACTACAAATATTTAGTGATGCCTTTCGGGCTCTCTAACAGTCCAGCAGTGTTCCAGAACTACTTGAATTATGTTCTCTATGACTACATAAGCTGTATTGTTTTTGTTTACCTGGACGTGTTAATGGACACGTTCAACATGTCCGCTTAGTAGTGGAGCACCTTCACCAACGTGGCTTGTTCTGCAAATTACAGAAGTGTTCTTTCCATAACTCGTTCACTTCCTTTCTAGACTATGTGATCACCCCTGAGGGAATTACCATGGATCTGGTCTCCACAGTCAGAGAGTGGCTTCAACAAACCTCTGTCAAGCAGCTGCAGTGATGCCTTGGCTTCACAAATTTCTGCAAACATTTCATACAAAACTACAGTGTCGTAGCCAGTCCACTGATCCATCTCATTTGAACAGGGCGCGGTTTCCATTAAGGTAAGAAGGCAGCAGCGGCATTCAACAAGCTTAGACGGCAGTTCACTTCAACTCCTGTCCTGAGTCATCCTGAAATGGAACATTCCTTCGTCATGGAGGTCGATGCCTTTGATGTGGATGCTGGCACACTTCTGCCCACCAAAGGGCCAATGGAAAGCTCCACCCCTGTGTATACTTCTCACAGAAATTTTCCCCCATGGAGCAGTGATACAGCATGGGAGACCGGGAACTCAAGGCTATTTGGCGGACTCTGGAAGAGAAGCGCCGCTGGCTCCAGGGAGGTAACCAGCAATTCAAGGTTTGGACAGACTGTCGCAATCTGCTAGCCATCCAACACCTCTGACAGCTGAAACCTCGCCTGGAGCACTGGGCCATATTCTTTGAGGAATTTAATTTCACCCTGACCTACCACCCCGAGTCCAAGAATGTCAAAGCAGATGCCCTGTTTCCGTAGTTCGAGTTAGACATCCCCATAACCATGCCTCAATACATTGTTTCCCCCACAAGGATAGTAGTGCCTCTCCGATGGGATGGGGAGACCAATGTAATGCAGGCATTACAGACCGAACATGGCCCTGCCTCGACTCCTCATGGCCACCTCTAACCAGAGGTCCTCCAGTGGGAAAACACCTTGGTGCTTTATGGGCCACACTGGGGTCCGTAGTACCCTCTGTCGTCTTCCATGCCGACTGTAGTGGGTCAAACTGGTTTCAGACATCCAACGCTTATAGGCTGTGTGCACCATGTGCATAAGGATGTGCTATGAGAACCAGCCACCAATAGGCTCACTTTATCCTCATCCTGTCCCATGACGCCTATGGTTCCACCTGGCCCTAGACTTCATCATGGGACTCCCTGTCACCAAGGGCAACACTGTCATTCTCACCAAAGTGTACGTTTCTCCAAGGTAGCGCACTTTGTGCCTCTCACAAAACTTGCATCCACTCCAGAAAAGGTTGAGATCCTCCTCCAACAGATGGTGCACCTCAACGGTTTCTTGTCTGACATTGTATCTGATGGTAGCCCTTAGTTTGTGTCCCAGTTTTGCCTGTCTTTCTGTACCCTACTCAGGACCTTGGTCAGCCTGTCAGTAGGCTTTCACCCCCAGTCCAATGATTGGGCAGAACAAGCAAAACCGTAGGTCATTTGGTTTCTCCAGCGATTTGCCTATGCCAGTTAGCATATCTCCTTTTGAATTCATGTATGGCCGCTCATTCCCTCTGTTCACTGCGATGAGCCAAGTGTTGAGAAGCTTGGCGTCGCACCTGGTGGGCTATCCAGTGAACCAACCTCTGTTACACCCGATAAGACAACTACCATCGTCAACCCGTCAGGCTATTCCACCCTAGGGACCAGGTCTGGCTGTCGACATGTCACCTGCCCTCCCAGGGGGAGTCCTACAAACTGTCTCCTTGGTACCTGGGTCTCTTCCAGATCATTTGCTAGATCAACCTGGTGACCTACTGCTCTTCCTCTGACCCTCCAGGTCAACCGTACATTTCATGTCTCCCACCTCAGCCCTGTTGTGCGTGGGTCTCTCAACGCCCCATATCATTGACTGTGCTCCAGTCCCATTGTGGACTGCCAATGCTGGGGATCATGGGTTCCAATACTTGGTAGACTGGGAGGGCTACAATGTGTAAGACTGCTCATGAATCCAGCCTTGCTTCATCCTGGACTGGTCGCTCATGGAAGACTTCCACCATGACCACCCTGGCAAGCCTCGTCCATCTGGTAGCCGGTTGTAGAGAGTCCTGTCACGCCACTCCAGACTACCACCGGGGGTGACCCTCCTGGCTGCCCCTCGACTCTCCCCACACCAGTTTATTAATTATCAATTATTTATGCCATGTGCCCCCATTGCTTCCTGTTCAGTCATTGAGCTTCTGTTCCTTGTTTTCCATGCCAATGCCAACTGTCCTAGTAACACCTTGTTTACCTTGCACTTTGGTCTGCTGAGTGTTTTGTCTCATTGCTCGAACCCCAACCTGTTACATGACATTTTAATGTTTATCTTTTTGTAAAATACTTCATATTACCTATATAATATTTAGCAAATCAGTGCATTCTCAATTCATGAACGGCCCAACTCTGCTCTCCAGTGCAATTAACAACAATGGTAAGGCTGACAATTAGTTCTCTTGTTGTCAGTAATGTGTTGCAACAAGTTTCTCTGTTCTTTTTGCAGGCAACTGTATTACTTTTTGCTACTTTTAACCCTGTATAATCATTGTGGCACATAAAGATGGTGTCTGTCACATTTTCAAAGCGATTGGTTTGCAATGCTGAAACTGCCCCTTTCATGTGAAGATGCACAGACTCTTTAAGAAACCCTGGCTTGAATTAATCAGTTGATAATCATGGTTATAGAACTGATTACCTGTGATCATGGTTTGTTAACATGGCACAATCGAGTTAAATCTGGGTAGGTACAGTGGGTATAGAAAAGAATCACCCCCCTTCAAAATATTCACATTTTGTTGCTTTGCAGCCTGAAATGAAGATACACACAGAAATGATTTTTTTTTTTTTCTGAACTGTTGCTATTATATCTGTCACTTGTCTGTTATACATTGCATTGAGCAAATACAGCTGGAATTTTTTTTGTGTGTCTCTTCAGTCAACACACCTTAATGATAACTTGGAAGATTTTGATTCTTTAATGACTTGCTTTAACTGTCGTTAACCATTTGCAAACATAAATTGTAACGGTAGCTTATAGACTACATGTGAAATTTGAGTCACCTTAAAAAAAAATCTATGGTAAGAGTAATTCAAACATTCATGATGTTTACCCTAGCTGCATGGGGGTAATTCTTCTTCCAATAGGATTTGTCCCGCTTCAGTGCAGTGTCCTGTGATGATCTGGGGGTGCCACGCCCCCTGATCCTCAGTGCCAGAGCCTATGGCTTCCCTTAATTGGGGCCTGCATTCCACACAACTGGGGTGGAAAGCGAGAGGAGACACAACCGGCCCCATTGCCAATTAGGTCCTTTGGAGCATAAAGGAGCAAGAGCGAGCCAGGGAAGGAGAGACAGGATTTGTGGGCCCACTGAAGGACAAGCCACTTGAAATGGAAGTGCTGAGGGAGACTGCCACCTGCCAAGAGGATCAACCTCACGTAGTCATGTCCTGCTCCACCCGCCCTGTATGTGCTACTATGTCCTTGTGTACAGGTCAGCTACCTTTGGGAGTTGTGACTGCGGCTTTGGTGGTCCATGTGTGTCCCCTGACAGTCTGCTATTCTGCTTGCTGTTCTCCATTTAGCTCTATCAAAGGAGTCTTCGGGACTGGTGTATTCTGCCTGCATGTGTCCTTTTAGGCTATCCATCAAGCACTTATTTGGACAGCCACGTGGTAGTTTTCCAGGAGGACTGGGCAACATGCATTGCCTAAGAAGGATGCCCTAGCTTTAGGTAGATGCTGATTTGGCATTTGCTGATCAATCAATACGACAAATAATACACCAATCAACATGTTGCTTTGCTTGACTTTGGGGACCCTCACCATTTGCCAAGTTCCCGGAGGTCCATGTTTCAGGCAGACACCATGAAGAGGTGGGATTTTGCAAGCCAAATAGTTACATGAATTGTTGAAAGATTACAAAGTCCATGAGTAGCGTACAGACACAAGCTAACTACGTTTAAAGCTTTAATTCAGAGCTACAAGCTAGTTTTTAAAAGCAAGATTCTAGCTTGATGTACTGCTGAGAAACAAAGGGAAAAAAATAATTTCTGTGTTCATAAATGATTGCTGACTTGACAGAGGAAAAGTTAAGAAAATTTCAAGAAACGAATGAATAAAATAATGTTATATTAGTTGAGATTTTAGTTACTGTGTAATCTCTTGGGCAAACATCCAAGAACACTACTGTTCAAGTTATCCTAGGTAAGGAAAAACCTTGGGTTGTATGAATTCTGGGGAGCGGTCGACAACAAAGATTGTTTCCGAATATTTAGGGGGTTCAACCATGCAGTGCTGAATCCCCTATTGGAATTGTCAGTTGTCATTTTTTTCTACCTTAAAAGTCCCAGCCCATCCATTACTGCCAGATTTGAGCTGCCCAGCAGTCATACCCCTAAAGGGGGTCTTAAACTCTTTTACAGGGCCATTTTGTCTTTTCGTCCTGTTAATGTATTGTGACATCAAAGGTTCAAATGACATTCCGTGGCCCATAGCCAATCAAAATGCTTACTTTTGCCAATTTGCATAATTCCATGGTCATCTAATCCAAGTGCAGCTCCCATCCCAGCCCAACTGCCTAAATCTACAGTTCAATACAGACCAATTGCTTAATTCTTCAGCTCAGTACAGCTTTCTTGTGTAATTCCATGCCGAAGGTCTTTGAAAGGGGCCCCAACTGCCCAAGTATCTACTCCAGCACTGCTTGCTTCAACTCCCAATCAACACTTTCTGCATTAATGATCAATTAATTAAACACTTTCTGCGTTATTCAATTTTCCGTGCTGTCCCTACCACCACTGCATGCTTGAACCCCCAAATCACTGCTTGTGGTTATTTCTTTTGTTTTGTAAGTACTAATGTGATACCCATAACTATACCCATAATCCTGCAACACCAACCAAAAGCAGTAGCAGCTGGCTAGCAATGGTAGAGTTATATATACCAAACGGTTTTCGTTAATGTCGAAGGCCAATGATAGCGACATGATAGACTAAATGTGAATCGAAAAGCAAATGCTTTGACAACGCTGGATTTACCGAATAGCTAATGCTAGCTAACAAATGAACACATTTCTGGAATGTACCACAGTGGTCTTTTAGTCCTTAGATTTACACACAGCTACGTGATGATATAATAGGTAGTTAACCGTGCAAACATCTTAGGCACTTGTTAATAAATAGAGAGAATGCTTTTAAAAATAATGTCAATGCACACAACCCAACAATAGAATTTAAATAAACATAATTCACATGACTCCGAAGGTGAGTCACCAACAATGAACTGCCAAATACCGTATCATATTTTAAATTCATGACCCTACAAAATTTCCAAATGACTAGCATTACTGTTCAACAAAGCAATAACCGCGTGTATGGAATCAGTTTGGACCTGGGCCGTTTGCGAAATATTCGTTCTTTTTGAATTAATTTTTGAAATGAATGCAATGATCTCGGCCACTGCACAGAAATCGTTCAATGAGTGATTCTTCGTCTAGTTCCTTCTGAACAATTCATCGCTCAGTTCTTTCACGAGTGAACTCTATAGAGAATGCCGTTCACCACGGAGACACCGCCACCACTCCAGGGAGCGAAAATTATTCGTACCCTGGAGTGTTACACGTCGGAAACTAATGTTTCAATACAACAAACTCGATAGAGTCGATTCTTTGAAGAGGATCACAATTTCCATCTCTAGTCACGTGTCTCCCGACCTCTGGCTCTCTTTGAAACGTCAGGGTCCTTTTCTCTTTCTTAGTAATCGGTTTTAAACGCCAGATTAAAAAAAGAAGCGAAAACAAAACCAGGACAATCTTCGAACTAAATAACACCAGAAATCTATATACGAAAATACGTAATTATTTACCTGTTAGGATTACTTTATTTTACATTTTTTTTTAAATGCAGGAGATCACGTTAATTCCTTTTATTTTTGTAGGCGAATCAAAAGCCAGCTATATACCAAGAGTCTGAGCGTGACCTCTACAGCAGTTGAAAACACACTGGATGCATAGGCACAGGGAATGAGTTATGCTCGTTCCTGTGACAGCTGAAGCTAATGGAAGGCGCTGTGAAGTAAGGTTACTCATCTTAAATATCTACAACTTTTGAAAAGGGCTTATGTGCTCCGAATCTCTGGATTTCCGCCTAGGGGTGCTTAGTGAGACGGCAGGTGTCGATTTTGGTGCTGCACTGCTACGACATGGTAAGTGGCTTTCGGTAGGTATGCATAACACACACACACACACACACACACACACACACACAAATAAAAACTGAGGTTTGCCAGTTAACCCCACCACAGTCAATTTTAGCAGGTAATTAGCTGCCATGCAAACTAATCCAGTCCAAGATGCTGCTGTCATCCATGCAGGCCGACTAGCGACTTAATTTATTTTCTTTCTTTTGTCGTTCCTTATCATTTCTACATTAACTTGCTAATTATTAGCACGTTGCTGAGTACATATAACAGTATTTGTTGTATATTCATTTATATAGACAAGCACTACAGGCTTGGTTAAATCAGATTACTGAACTACCAATATGTAAAACAAAAAGAAGTGAAATTTGACTTCTTACGTTATTGATCTCTTACTCAGACTGATCAGTGTGCCTTTAAACTATTTACATGACCTTAAACTGTCTTTTGCTAATTGTCAAAGGTAAAAAATCGTCCAAAAACCCATTTTCTCCTCTGTGTAAATCATACATTATGGCTAAAGATCAGTGCAACTTTCATCTCCAGTTGCAGTCAGACTGATCTGTCTAGGTTGAACACTTGTCCCTGTTTGTTAGATGGGGAAGAGTTGTTAGTCAGTACAGAATCAGTTTCCTGGGGTTATGATGATTACAGTTCTTTGGTTTAGCAACTGTGGTCCTGAGAGAGAAATTATAGGTTGTTTTGAAAAAAACACCTAAGTTATGCAATGCTTACTCCATTTTGTAGTGCTGCCTGCTGGCCCTCAGCATCTGAAAGAACATTTATTTTCTGTTAACAGCATATAAACTTGGATACACTTAGGTCATGCAAAGGCTTCTTTGTTTACCAGCTTAACACTTGAAATACAAACCTAATCAAGAAACTTGGAAAAGCACAGTCTTCCTTCTGCAACTGTTCATTCTTATCACAGTTTTGCATTTTTGTTTTTTAAACTGGGCTGTCTACTGCTACTGGATATGTTACAAGGAATGCCTTTGACGGAATGGCACATTGCTTTGTATCGATGAGCTATCAATCCCAGTGCATCTGAAGGATGGTCAGCCTAGCAGTGGACTGCTAAGACTTGCATAGCTTAAATTGTTTCCTTGGGTTGGTGATACCAGTTGTGTTTTGTTCTTGTGAGTGTTGTGAATGAATGAATTAAATTTTTCAGTGACATTTGCAAAATTTCACACAGTATGAATGTCTTTTTTTTTTTTTGTATATCCCATCCTGCTCTACATTACATACACCCACAGGTGAGAACAAGCTTAGGGTTAGAGCACAAGGTCTGCCATTTATCCCATGCCCCTGGAGCAGTTCTGCGGTTAAGGGCCCTGCTCATGGTGATATGGACACTTTGTGTTGTAGATTAGTCTGGTTCATTTTACTTGTCATTCTGATTTAGTTTCTGAATGGTTGCTGCTATGCTGGGATGCAGAAAGTCTTAGTCTTGTTGTCTGTCTTGTTCAGTTCTTGTTAGTAGAAAGTAATTTAACGTCACTGCCTTTCACTATAGGTTAATTTTCATACTTTTCTTTGCCCTCAAGATCATTGCAAACTTGAGTTTCACATGCTTCGTTTTCAGTTGGCTATCGGTGGACCTGCAGCAGGGGATATAGATGAGCCTTAGTGATAATTCTATAATATAATGGCATTTCATATCTTGCATTAGTTTTAACTTTCTGTTGTGGCAGGGAGTGATGCAACAGCCTCAGATAGTAAAGGAGAGAAATCCTTTCATGTGAAAATGACCTGATGTTGTTGTAGCACTTCCTGGATGTTTTGAGACTCTCCAAAAGCTTTACTTGAAAACGTAAGACTGTGGCAATGTTTTCCAAAAAAAAAAAAAGATTTGAGGCTGCAGCCTTTTCACTGAGCCAAGTAAAATGTTAATTTCATTTTGTGCCACTTTTGCATTGTTTTTGGTTAGTTTGCCGAGTCTTGTAGTATTTTAACATGAAGTTTTGAGCTTTTCCAGTTAACTACATCAGTAGAGGACATGGAGTGATTGATCACACAGGCACGCTGGTAATCCCAGCAAAAGCCCTCCCCGATCCAGCCTTTCCTTATTTTGCCCTTGCTTTTTTCTGTTGAGAAGTCTGTTCACTGACAGATAAGTATATCCCACGCTGGTTTAATTTACTCAGCCGTGAGTACTTCTTCTGGCTCACACTTTGACTTAAACAGAGTGCATTAAGTGACGCTCTGTACTCTGATGCTGTGCCAGCCCATCAGTGCATCACACCATTGTGAGCCGATAGGCTCAAGTAATTATTTATCTCTTTAGAAGCACTTAAGGAATAAATTGGGACATTTCGGGCTACTCTGTGTGACTCCAGAGAAGGTAGTTCGTTTGGAGTTTAGCCTCCTGATCTAAATGTGGCAGTTAGCCAAATCCCTGTGTTGCCTGCCACCCCCCTGCCCCCCCATCCCCAATCGAAAGTGGTCTTCCAAGAAGCTACTATGGGGAGAGCCCCCTTCAGACTCATTAAAGAGCTTCAGCAACTTTTCTGGCAGCTTGAAATATAAAACCACTTTCAATGAATTAACAGTGTGAGATAAGGTTATTTCTTTATCAAGTACTGTTAAATTCTTTATGATAAGGAATGGTGGAATTTTTTTTGACTGAAGTGGTCTCATGCTCATATTTGGTTGTCCTCTGCAATTTTTATTTTTAAATAACATACTGTAGATCTAAATACTGGCATTGTAGTTCAGCGTACATTTGTTTAAACAAGTGTATCTGAAAAAGTCTGTCGTAGCCTTCCTAAATTTGGTACTGCATATAATCAATGAAAAAATCATCAGACTGTTAATTCTGTTGTTGGATTAGCAGTGCTCTCTGTTTATATGTATGCAACGTAAACATAGACAAAAAGCTGGACAAAGCCACTATCAACACATGCTGATGTTCTGGTTCGGCAGGCAGTAATACTGAAGTTGTAGAAACACCAATTTGACAGAGCCTGACTGCTTAATATAAATTATGCATATCAGCAAAGTTGGACATGATAAATAACTGTTAGGACAGCACTGAAATCATCTGCAAGTTGGTTTGTGGGAATGGGGTTATGACAGTCTTGTCTTATTCAATACACTTTATGATAAATTCCTTTTTGTACAATAAAAGGTTTTTGTTGATATTTGCAGCTTTGTTCAGTGTCAGAAAAATTTGTCACAACTTGGTATCAACTTTGTTGTTTAGTCACACAGTCGTGTCCGACTCTTTGCGACTCCATGGACCACAGCACGCCAGGCCGCCCTGTCCTCC
>JAACJT020000095.1:19639195-19668031 GCA_009936485.2 Gymnarchus niloticus | reverse complement strand
AATACTATTGAGATCATATCTGTATGGCACAGAGGCTTTCCCTACTTTTTTCAGTTTAAGTTTAAATTTTGCAATAATTGGTATCAACTGCTTATCCTCAAACTATAGCTGGGAATTCCAAGCCCCCAAAAAATGATCTGTGGCCCCGAACATATACTTCAGTATAGAACTGTGTGGCATAGCTGTGGGGCTCTAGAATCATCACCACCTTTCTCCTCTGTGGTTAAGGCACTTGTTATTCTGTTCATGCCTTGACGAGCACTAAGGTCTCATGCTGAATTGTGCCTATTTGAATAGGACTTGATGAATGATTCTAGTATGAATGTTTCTGTCATGTACTGGTGTTCCATATAGGTTTGAATACACTCCCATTAAAACATCACCTTCTAATATGTTTGACCGTACTTGGAAGTCTAGGTTTGTGTTAAGTTATTCAACTTAATACAATTTGATTTCATGTTATGTGATAGTGAAGCATGTAGCAATCAGAAGCAGGAAGTTTTAACTTCAGCCTTCTGGACAGATTTCACTTTGAAATAGGGCGTGGAATAAAATATGATAAATGTTTAAAGGCAGCCATGATCAAGTGTGCTAAAAACACAGCTGTTATGCATAGGTGAGCACTCCATAAAGTTGGAGGAAAATATGAGAACTGGATTGGCGGGTGTTGTGCTTGAGTAAAGCAATAAAGATTCTCCAGGATCCGAGGCCTTAAGTGGTGTTCTGGCTGACACTCCGAGATGCATACAACCTAAATTAGAGTCAGCACGCAGGGAGAGTGATCCCAGAAGTGGCCTTCACTGCAATACCAGAGGGAAGCCTTTTCTTCACACTGGACATTGAGATGGCTTATTGCATGCATCCTAGAAATGTATGCTTTGTTTGCCAGGTTTAATTTTTATTTTGCATTAACTTTCTCTGTGTATTCTTCACCTCTAACCTGTTAATGAAAGATAAAATTATGAAAGTTTGTCTTTAGGTCACCCCTAGCTCTGTGTGGCAGTGGCAAGAATTGTTTCCTCCTGCAGTAAAAGGATGGGTCAATATTTGTCTCTGAATTGCTGGTTGTCTGCAGTTGCGTGTGTGTGTGTGACTGGCATCTCGCCCAGTGTGCACCCTGCCTCATGACTTACCAGGCTTACCAAGACCCTTCAATGGATAGATGGTTGGATGTCATCAAGCGACAGTAAAGCCAGCCCACCATTTTCCATTTGTTTGGTTTTAATGAAGGGGATGGTAACACCATGCATTTAAAAATAAATACAAAGTTTATGTCCTGTAATTATTTTATATAACCATTTTCTCTCCATCACTTGCACTGAAGATGGATGTATGAGTATTGAGGTTGTTTACCTCTGTGAGGGACAACTGAAATGGGCTGTAAACATGGAGTGCTTCCTGGCCTCCAACTTCTGCTGTTTCACAGTTGTGATTTGATTATCTGGGCTGTATCTGCTGCCTCCTGATGGCACTCCCAACTTTACTTTTGGAGGTCATGCTGCTTCCTGTCCTAGTTTCTTCATCATGTTCTGGCTGGACAGCTCCCAGCTGGCCCCGGTGGGCAGTTATCAAGTTGGTGTACTTGGCGCTGGCGTTGGCCCTTCATGGTTCCCGGCTCGCCCTTGAATCGTTTGGACAGCAGTTTTATAGCGAAGCGCCCCGCTGGTGTAAGTTAGCGTACCAAATCGGACAGGTTTCAGGACACACTCGCCTCTACAGAGAATTGTGCCCTAGTAAGATGAGGTACTGGCCAGTTGTACAGGTATGAGCACAGAGATGTTTTCACATATACCATCTAACTGACCGTGAGAGCAAACTCGGGGTCAGAGCATGGGGTCGGCCATTTACCTGGAATAGTTTTTGGGGTAATCGGCTCTTCCCATAGTTCACTGGCACATTTTCACTGTTAGCTATTCCTATTGCCATAGTCTGCACGCACACACAGACATGCCCACCGAAGGACACGGATGATGTTGGCAGGCCAGACTGGCAGCCGCTGTCGGTGCTGCTTTTAGACATCGCCGTACTATGCCCAAACCCCCTCCTGGCTGCTGTTTGGTGTCACGTTCCTTATCCGTTCCTGTCTTCTTCACCATGCGACTTAACCGTGTTGCGCTGGCTGTTGGCCCTGATTTCAAAACCCCTTCCCGGATCCCTACATGCCAGCGTGTTCCCTTCCCATTTGTCTTGCCATTTTCATCTGGTCGGTGTGTGGCGACTCACAGCCGATCTTTGCCTTGACGGCCAGGTCAATTAAAATGCCTTTTTTCTTTCATTAGATTCTGTAAAATAATGCCATGGTGCAGATCCTGTCTAAAGCCTGGGTTTATCAAGATGTCGACCAAGATTTGCACATTAACATTTCCTTTTGTGAAAAGAACAAGGAGCAAAGTTTAAAATCTTGATATGAACGTTACAATAAAATATACAGGAGTCAAACAATACATTTTCTCACAAGGAAGGACATTTTCACCCCATGCTTAGTTTTCAAGACCTTAAATGTGGTACCAGTGTTGTGCCAGGCTGACTGCAGAAGTCGTTATGAACTGAACTGAATCAAGTTGCTGTTTTAAGTCTACCTTAGGTGTATTTAACAGTCACTAATAATATCCTCCCCCCAGGGTGTGATTGGTGTTCAGCTGGTGGTTACCATGGTAATGGCCAGTGTCATTCAGAAGATTATACCTCACTACTCCTTTGCAAGGTGGCTACTCTGCAGCGGAGGGTAAGGCATGCGATCTTTGCATCACTTGAGTTACGATGCTCCTTCCCGAGTCGCTTCATGCCTAAGGTTTTAAAAGGGTGAAAGATTTATTTATGATTGCTTATTAACAGCATGCTGTTCCTCTTCTTCTTTTGGTGATGTGCTCGTCAGTGCTGCTGTAAGGAAATCATCTTTGTCCTTGGGTCATTAAACCAGAGGGCATCATCCAATATCAGGACACTCTTGGGGGGGTGGGGACTGCATTATTTTCTCTAATTTGCACTGTATGTGTCCTGCAGTAAACAGCTTTTCCGAACATGTTGAATAATTAATCTGCAGCATTCGTGGGCGGCTGGTTTGGTGTGGGTACCGGCCCAGTTACAGCTCCAGAGACTTTATTTGTTAATAAAAACTTAATTAAGAAATAAATACGGGAAAAAAAATCATCCCAGTCCCTCAAACCTCAGACAACTTCAGAAGCGTTATGGTGTGACAAGTGCCCCCCCCCCGTGAAAATGAAGGGGCTCGTGTAAGTTTTTGGCCTTCAAAGGGAGTTTCTGAGAGATTTAAGTCCATCCCTTAAGGAGGATAACTAGACCTTTGAAATTCTTTCTACTCCTCGCTTTGAAATGGATGGAATTGGGATGCTTGATGGTTCTCTGTAGAAGGGAGCTTTTCTAATGGGTGTCGCGTTGTCAGCGTCTTTAGTTTCTTTATTGATGGTAAAAACCAGACCATTACGCTAAATGAGCATCCAAAAGCATTTAACACCCACTACGACTGCAGAGAGGGGGCTTATTCTATTTTTGAGGTACATGGCCCTTCCAGTCACTTTCTTAAGAGTTAAAAAGTGACACGCTCTGCACGTCAGATGTGTGCAATACAAATTACTCGATTCCTCTGCTTTACTTCAGTATATCAGTGTGACACGTCATCTGAGGGTTATCATTTCATGTTGACCCTGGGGCCTTAGAAAAAAATTCTTTTTAAACCTGTTTATTTAATCAAAGTGAAACCACATTTTTTTTTTTTTTTTGGTTATGCTGTGCTAATTCTACCATAACATTAACAAGCCTCATTTCTTTAATTGGTGATGGAAAACGGGGCAGTGTCAAATCCAGGCCTAGTCTACACTGTACCAGCAGAGGTAGGGATGAATGAGTTTGGTACCCAGGCTCGGAGCTGCCTCAACCCCCTGTCTGCTTTCCGTCAGAGCATCCAGATCTGACCTTCTTTTGGGGTCCCCGTCTGTGTGCCAGTCCGTTGGGGGTGTGAGAGCCATAAAGACAGGACTGCACCCCCAAGGTGTCACGGCCTGCCTCAGTGAGTCCCATCTTCTCCCCTCCCATAGCTTAAAGTGGTACCAGCATCCTACGGAAGATGAGCTGAGGAGCCTTGCTGGGAAGCAGCAGAAAGGAAAGAACCGGAAGGACAGGTGAGGCCCATGGGGCGTAGATGCATACGGTAACAATGTCAGAGCCGTGAGGTTCTTCACGTCTTTAGTTTCCCCTTCAGAAAAAGAGGGCGTCCCTTTTGCTGTGTGTTGTTTATATTCTACCCAGCCCTTTAGGACACTTGTCTTATTTGCCCAGGCTGACACGGGGCTCAGTACTCTCTGTGACATGATGAAAGACGGTCTCTTTATCTGCACTTCTCTTGGTGGGTGTTGTCACATCATATGCTGGAGATGAATTGCGTGTACAGTCACGCAAACAGAGTGGGCGCTTTGGTGATTTAAATAAGAATTGGTGTCAGGCATCTCACATGCGTGGCTCTGAAGAAGTCAGTCCTGATGCACTTGCATGCATTTACCATGTGCTCCCCAAACCATTTTGAACCCCCCCCCCCCTTTGTATCAATATAATTTTAGGGTTAAATAGCCTGTATCCCAGTATCATGCAGAGGCCTCAGTGTCTTCCCCCGCTGGTGGCCACCCAGCAGTATGGTCCAACACCTGTGCCTGGCCAAGCAGAGAGGAGGGAACCGTATCTTTCTGTGCTTAAATGTTGCCTTTTTTACAGCCTGTCCTATTAATCCTCTGAGAAAGCGGGGGAGGGGGGAGATTAAAAACGGCTGGTTATTTCCCGGTTTCCCTTGGAAACGGCCGAGCCCGTCGCTGGAGAGGCCCATTCCGCACTGTCATCGCAGCGCTCGTCAGTGGGCTGTGGGGGGTGGGGCACTGCCTGGCGACTGCGGTGTCACACGCCTCCGCTTTTCTGATGTCGCCTTTCTGTTCCCATTAGCCATGGACGAGAGCTACTCTGAGCTACTTATGGAGTAAAATGAAATTCATTACAGTCGTGCTACATTTTAAGGGTGCCCCCCCCCCCCCCCCACCAATGCTGTAACTAGGGCCTTCTGCGGCACTGTGTTTGCAGGTTTGCAGGCTACCCTTTTTGCCGATGTTGTTAGAGGGGGTCCCCCCCCCATATTCGGAGTGGTTGATCTCCCCAGGTCCCCACTGTGCCACCCATCAAATATTTATATCTGATCGCATGTACCAAACATTTGCATTTCATCCTGGTGATGAACTTGCCTTCTGTCATGGAAACCCCCTTTGCATTATGGGAGATGGTCATACATAATGTATTCTTTTAGTTAGCTCCTAGGCTGTTAATGTATGCCTTTATGTCTCTCTGTAGCAGTTACATGGTGGGGCTGGCCATTTTAACATTTATGACAGCTTGACTGATTCGAAAAGATATGGAGGTCGGCAGTTGTGTTTTTTTTTTTTTTGTTTTTTTTTTTTTTATAAAAACGATAATTTTCTTGCCCTCATCTGACCTGCTGCTTTTGCACATTCTCCACTCAGGAAATACAATGGGCACATAGATAACAAACCCTTGACCATTCCTAAGGACATTGACCTGCAGCTGGAGACCAAGTCAATCACTGAAGTAGACACACTGGGTAAATATTTTGTGCCATTTATTTGCATAACTGTACCGTTGAGTATCTCCAACGGTTCTCATGTGCCTGTTACCAGTTTAAATGGCCCCTTGATGTTGTTCTGTCCAGATGGGAATGTGACAGTACCTATCCGTCTCTTAACCATTTCCAGCCCTGCATTACTTCCCGGAGTACCAGTGGCTGGTGGACTTTACCGTGGCAGCCACTGTGGTGTACCTCATCACGGAACTGTACTACAGTCTGGCCGAGCCCACTGGAGAGATGAACATTAGCGTGGTCTGGTGTCTTCTGGTGCTGGCCTTCGTCATGTATCCTTTGTGAGCTTTTCTTGTGTCAAAGCTGACCCTGCCCCCCAAAAAAGGAGACCAATCCATCTGAGTCCTCAAATATGAGGTTCATAGATTTCTGAAGGATTGAGCAGATTAACTTCAATGGGAACATGCTCAGTTTCCTGGATCAGAGTGCAGATAGGGTAGCTTGCTAAATAACCCCATCAAATATCAGATTTGATATAATTTCTAACTCATTCATTGTGGTAATCATTGACCTGAGGGGGATGCGAGATTTTAATTTGGAGAGAATTGTTCATATGACTGCACCTTGAACTTCTAGATGAAAACTATGACTAACTGTGAAACTCTGTCTGTGCTAAGCAGTGGCAAAAACAATACCCAATCAGAATATCTTTATTGTCATTGTAATGGGTACAACGAAATTAAGTGGAAACAAAATACACAGAACAACATTCCGAACGGGAGAGCACCGAGCCGCTGCAACTGTGTGCGCCGCCATCTTGAACCGGAGATACCCAATTCAACCCAATAACCAATAAGGTTACCCAATCAGGTAACCTTAGAGACTTTGATATAGTAGTGTAATGGTTGGCTTCATGCTTTGGAATATGGATGGAGGCTTATTCAGAGGCTTTGAATTGCCAAGTTATAAAGCTTTCCAGTCAACACACAGACCAAAGTCAAATAATGTGGATAGAACCGTAACGGAAACATTTTAACATATTATGGATGCCAAGCTAGTGTCTTCACAATTTGGCAAAGCTGTAATTTTTTTTTTTTTTAACTGGTTTGTTTTATGGTCATCTTACAGGAGGCTGGTTCTCAGAGTTAACAATCATGTCAGGGCCTTTTGGGGCAGAATATCAATACCTCCATGCTGAGAAGCCTGCTGTGAGAAGCTGTGGCAGTGTTTTGGTGTCAGTGACAACTCAAACGAGTGCTCACATCTCGTTTTCCTATGTAAGCCAAGTAGCCCTCGAGTTGGTTTAAGCTGTCGTAAGCTCTGTGCTGTTTTGAGGTATAGGAAAAAGCCAGTTTTCGTAGGGAAAATCTGCACTGCTGCTTAGGGAGTACCCGGAACTATTTGATGTAGTCCAGATTTAAAATAAAATAAGGGAAGAAAAAAAGCCCTTTTGAGATTTTCAAAATATATGGGTGTAATCCATCAAGCTTTTAACCACCTTTCTTGGTCAGGGTTGCCCAGGGGCCTGGAGCCTATCCCAGGCTGCACAGGGCACATGGCTGGGGTACACCCTAGATGGGATGGCACACCATCAGCAGGCACTTCCACACGTGCTCCCGCCCAAGCAGTCTTGCCCTACAAGTAAAGGGAGAACATGTAAACTCCACACAAACACAGTGGAGGTGGGATGTTTAATGATATTTGAACGTCTTAAAATGACAATCAGTGAAAAAGATCTCAGAATCAGGATTTGTATAGCCGCAGGCTGACAACCCAGTACGGTTTAAATAAATACAACTCAGTCATACAGCACCAGGATTACATTTTCAATGGAGAGTCAAGTCTATGTAGCAGTAAAACAAGTGAATCGAATGTCAGGTATTGAGCTCATTGGCTTGGTAATACGTGTAGGTCTTCAGTAGCAAGCAAAAGGGCTTTTGGACAGGATTGCAAATTCAGATACTTAGCACCGTGTGAAATATACGTAGTTAGCTGCACAGGGGTACTAGCTTACTACCTGTCTAATTCAACTCATTAAGTTTTGAGGAAGGATTCTTCAATGAAAATGCTTCTCTCACCTGTGGTAAAATAAACAGGGTCCTTATTTTATATGTATTGTTCTTTGCCCCACAAAAATGCAAAGAATCATCATAATTAGGGTTGCACGTACTGAACATGAGTCTCAGAAGTGATTTTGCATTAAGGATGACTATCATTAGAGTCCTTAGGTTGCTGGCTGGTGCATCGTGCCAGAGCTGCTCTTAAATGTTACAATGGGAATTACTGAAAATAGAGTAACATCTTTTGTACTTTCAATGGAAAGGTAGTGTGGCACAGATGAAGGCTGCTTCAGACAAAGTACAAACCCTTAGAGTTCAAGTCTGGAAGTGCAATAGAGTACATAAGCTGCTTAAACACTACTCTTCTACTGCCCTGTGTAGCTGCAGGTGTGCAGTGTTATCGTGTGCTAATGTAGTCAGCGGTGGGCCAGGGCAGAGGGGAGAAGCCCACGTCAGACACTGGTGCAGAAACTGAGCAGTCAGCCCTGCTGTTTCTGGGGAAGTTGCTCCGATGGAAGGGGGGAGCGTGGTTATCTGCAGAGCGGGAGGGGGGGAGAATAGAGCCAGGAGGCAGCCATAATGGACGAGAAGGCACAGAACGTCAAGTGGGGCTTCTTGGATAGAAGCAAATGTGGTTTTCAAAATAGTTAGCGGAGACTAGGAGAGGGACTGTTGCCTATGACCATCTTAAAGCTTGTTAATGCACAAGTATGGTGTGGACTCAAACTGTAGAAGTGAGCCTTTGGGGAATAACTGTGTTAAAATGCATTATTGATGGAAGTGCCTTGATGATCCGGAATTGCCTGAGGAGAGTATTTCGTACGTGGATTATGCCTTACATAGTGTATTGAGTGGTAGGACTTGGTCTGCTTCATTTGTTTCACTCATTTACAGCTCAACGGTACAACAGCTAGCTCCATGCAGTAACTTGAACCTTGAGCTTTTGCTCACAGTTTTAGTGTGTAAGGTCTTAGATGGTCTTTTATCAGCCTTTCAACCTTGTATTCGTTAATGCATTTTTCATATAGGTCCTTTGATGGAAGCCTTACGGTATCGTGTATGCCTTCTAATCTAGGTAGCCGTATATAATACATTTTAAGAAAAATACACATCATTTGGGACTGTGTATATGACTTTCTGTAGCCTGAAATAAATGGCAGGGGCAGATGGGGAAGGTCTGTAACCACAAAGGTAGATATGCTGTCCCCTACTCTATACTTTCTTCCACTAATTTGTCACCAAATCATAAGAATTATCCCAGTCACAGCCCTAGGGTTCAATCTGCTTTGATAGGAGTCCTCCGTGGCCAAGTATACATTTGGTGAAAGCCCACTATTGCCTGCTGCAGAGAATCGAAGACGCAATATACCCTGCAAGCCCATGACTGATTCACTCTGCTGAGGGGGTCGGGTTTTGAGATAATGATATGGCCGCATGTATGAATCGTGCTGCTCTGTTCCGGATTTATTTACGCTCGTCTGACAGGATCTGGCAACGGGGTGTTGAAGCGCTGCTGTGTGTCGCGGAGGGACAGGTGACTCGGCTACCCGCTGAGGTGGTGGCATCTAAGGCAGCGTGGCAGGTGATTTGGGGTTCCCAAATGAGCAGGCCAGCCCTCGAGCCCTTGATCGTGCACATGCATACGTCGCAATCCGTGGCAAATTCACCCAGTTTTAGAATGGCAGGATGACCAAAAAGGCCGGAGCTTTTTGTGTGGTGTTTTGTTGCCATAACCAAACTGACTCCCTGTGTCCATATTCCATTCTGACGTTGAGCACTCCAGCTGGCACATGGCTGCTTATCTCCATGCTCTAGAGCTCTGTTACCCCAAATCGGAAGCTGCTCTGTGGAAACTTCTGTTTCAGCTACAGGGGCACTTGGCCTCTGGCACCGCATCCCCTTCCCAGCTGTTGCCACAGGGAGGCCTTCTAAGAGAGGAGGATGGAGGTTCCCTCACTCCTCAGTGGCTACGGCAGGGGTGGTTGTCCTGCCTCTATCAGTGTGTTTCGGGCATCCATATTTGCTCCACTGTCCTGCCTCTCTGCGTTGTGGCTAGATAGCATGTGTGCCTCTGGTCTCTCCAAAGAATTACTAGCCCATTCACTTTTGTCAATATCATCAACGTGTCTTCTATGCTGCTAAGAATACAGAACTTGTGTACAAATGGTACATATACAAAATGCAGTGTTTGAGTGGGTTATTGTCGTCCCGGATTTAAATTGTCGTTAAGTCTGTAAAGCACTTCAGAATAAGTGGATAAAATCAACCCCCCCATTGTGCAAATTTCTATAGGCAAGGTGAGCAGCTTATCTGTAAAAAGATAATTTATGTCCTTTAAATAAACAAAAAGTCTATAGTAGGGGGAGTCCCTTGAAGTTCAAAAAGTGTTATGTTCATCCAAGGTATCGAAATCAAGATGCAGTTGAAGCACAGGTTTTGATAAAACCTTTTCAGAAGTGGTGGCGTTACTTATTCCCCCCCCATGTCCTTCATTCTGATTGTCTGCACAGTTTTTGGGTTTTTTTTCCAATCCTAACTACACTGAACTCTTGCTGGTGGTAAAGGCATACCCATTTGATGGTTCTTTCTGCTACAGTTTGGATCCTTAACATCACTATCTCCTAGAAAAAATCTCTTCTCCCTGACCATGCACTACTTTAGGGTGGAGGAGGGTGGGGAGAGGTCCCTCTGCATCACCTTTGCTTTCTTTTTCTTTGTCAAAGCCATGGCCATTCTGATCGTGACAGAGAATTACTTGGAGTTTGGCCTTGACACAGGTAAATGCCACAAGGCTTGATCCAGCATGATTTTTACTATGTATTTATTATTTTTTTATTAAAATTTTGCTGACTGGGTAGCTCTTGCTTCTGAGGCATTTTGCGTAGGGTTTTTCAAAATGTACTATCTGTGCAGCTGAAGCAGATAGATCTGTGAAATTTGCAAATCATTGAATTAACAACGGAACTTTAATTTGGCTTCCATTGGCTTCCAATGTTTTAATATATACAAGTCTTTAAGTGGTGAAAAACTTTTAAAATGACAGCCTAATTTTTGCCGCAAGTGCTCTGAAGGCACTTGGCCCACACTTTAATAGAAAGGAGGAAAATGATGAGTCTCAGAGTTAATGGTGGCCTGGTCATCTGCTGGCCTCCCCAGTTATTTTCTGCAGCTGGTTTCCTTTAAAAAAAAAAAACAAACAGGCTCTTTCAAAGGCCACCTTTGTCAAAATGGCAGAATGTTACCGTACTTTGCATTATTTGACGTTAGGGTTTAACGATATTGCTAATTGCTTAGCTTCTTTTACCTTTGCTGATTTTGTCGGTTACCAAAAGCCTGGCCCTGCACTTATGGTGATTAATTGTCACTCTGTAGGCTTTACAAACTTCTCAGAAAGTGCTGTGCAGTTTCTGGAAAACCAGGGCCTAGAGTCACAGTAAGTTGCCAGACCGCCTGAAGCAGTTGCACACAGTACCGCCGGTAGGTTCACACTTGGCCGTCCGCTTTCTGTCGCCAGGGGGCCAATATCCAGGCTGACGTTCAAGCTGATCCTAGCCCTGCTGTGTTCTTTGATCGGGGCCTTCCTGACCTTTCCTGGGCTGCGTCTGGCTCAGATGCACCTGGACGCCCTGAACCTGACTACAGCCAGAGTCACACAGTAAGCAGCTCAGAGCCGCTTTGCCTTTACGGCCGTCGGCAGGGTTCCTCCAGCCGGGCAATCATAGCCATACGCTTCTCTGCTAAACTACACTGAAGCACCGGCTTTTTCTGCATTTGATTGCCCCTCCTACTACATCTGGCCTGTCTCCAGTGTCTGATTGAAAGAATATGTAGCTATGCGGCTATGATTATATGCGATCGCATGCTTGTGTTAGGTGGCTGTGATGCTCGTGTTACGCACTTCTGTTCAGTTAGGTGATTTGTTTGAGAACAATGCAATGTTTTTAAGAGGTCTGTCTTTCCGACTTTTATTCAAACTCTGTAATGGTATGTCAGTGAGCCGGTATTTCTACGGAGCCTGTTGCCAGTAAGTTAGTTCTGCCCTCCGTGCTGCTTGCAAAAATATTAAAATGTCGACTTTCACAGGTGCAAGAGGAGAGAAATCCAAGGAATTTATGAAATTAAGAATTTAAGAGGCCGAAATAGCCTTGTCTGGCCACTCAATGTCACCATTGTCTTCCGTTGTCTCGGGGGAAGTGGCTCTTCATCCCTTCTCTGGAAGATCCATGAAGTCGTGTATGTGTCTGCTTTGGTTTCCTGGCTTCCTGCAGGACGTTGCTGCACATCAACTTTTTGGCTCCGCTCATTATGGTACTCCTGTGGGTGAAACCTATAACCAAGGACTACATCATGAACCCCAGCCTGGGGAAGGACAGCGTGCCTTTGTGAGTCGTCTTCCTGCTTTGTTATTCCCATCTTCTCTCACTATTCAGTGTTTTCTGTGCCTCAGTGGGATTTAAGTGTTTGCCTTAAAATCTGTATCAGTTTAGTTGTTCTTTGAAAATAGTCTTTGGGCTGATTTGACCGTAGTGTGGTGGTTTAAACGGGGAAAACAGCTGAACCTGTGTCCAGTGAGTTGTTTAGTCGAGTCTCATGGAGCTGTGTTTGTCAAGAACATCTTTCAGTAAAGTTTTAGATCTTATTGTGAATGTCATGTAATAATCTGTTGACCACCTCCCTTCCTGAGAGGTAGTATGTGCAGCAGGTGGCGTACTGGTTAGAGGGCTTAGGTCACGTGGGGTAAAGTTCAGCTTGTACATTAAGCCTTGATAACCCAGCTCCACAGCAAGGCCAAGGTGACCCTACTAACCCTTGTGTGTAAGCCAGTATGCTGACTAGGATGCTCCACTCCACAGGATGACGGAGAACACGTACGACACTCTGCGCCTGTGGGCCATCCTGCTGCTGTGTGCTCTACGACTGGCCGTAATGCGATGCCACCTGCAGGCCTACCTCAACTTGGCAAAGAAGGGGGTGGAGCAGATGAAGAAGGAGGCAGGTCGCATCAGCACAGTCGAGTTACAGAAAATGGTAAGTAGGTTTCGGGGGGCTGCAGATTACACAACCGTGCTGATGAGTGAAAGTACTCACTTTATTCAGAGAATATTTTGCGTATAAAAATCCTATTATGTAGGATTATGTACCATAAAAACTCCAAAGAAACACTTTTTTGCCTGTTGAATTAAACCCTGTGAGATCAAACTCCAGGAGCTTGAAGGCACAAAAAGAATGTTCTTCAGATGCAACAACAAATGTGAGGCTTGAGTGTCACTGGCAGAAAAGCACTATCCTAATAACTGCCTTGAAATGTGGCCCAACTCTTTCATTACAGCCAGCGCTATTCTAAAAGCCTCATTTGGTGATCTCCTTACTTCTCACCATCCAGATTATGTCTATAATGTTCTAGAAGTTTCCTATAACAAGTTATCTTTTTATACAGGTGCTTAGTGTACCCATTCCTTCCTTCCAAGTCATGTGGTACATTTTACCCGGTCCTTAATCTGAATAGTTTCAGTAACTAGCTGTCTCAAGGGTGTAAAATGATAAGATTATTAGTGAGCCCGCTTGCTTCTGGCAATCTTGATCCCCACACGGGTGGTTGAATTGAGTACCCATTCTTGGTTGGGTTTCATACACTTATTCTCTGATGAGCACAGTGCCAGAGGAGTTCCTGCAGTTTCTTTTTGTGCTGCAAAACTCCATAAATGTGATTTCCTCAATAACCCCCCCCCATTTAGACTCTGCAGTGTGCTCATGTTTGTAAAATAAGACGCGTCTTTCTGTTCCTAGGTGGCTCGTGTTTTTTACTACCTTTGTGTGATCGCCCTTCAGTATGTTGCCCCCCTAGTGATGTTGCTGCACACAACCTTGCTTCTCAAAACTTTAGGTAAGACGATAGTGCTGATCCACTCTGTGGCCTCACACCCTCCAGGGTCCTGGGTTCAGTTCATGCCTCCGATTCTGTGGGTGTGGAGTTTGTGCATTCTCATCATGCTTGTGTGAGTTTCCGTCAAGCTACCCAGCTTCCTCTTGCAGTTAAAGCAGATGCTGCTAGCTGAATTCGACATGTGAATGAGTGTGAGGTGATGGAGCGGCATCTCCTCCAGGGTATGCCTTTTGCTTCCCCCGATTAGGTATCAGACTTGCTATGGCTTTGTTCTACATAAAGATGGACAGATGGATGGATGGTCTTTCAGTGTGCACCTTTTTTTTTTTTTTTTTTTTTTTTTTTTTTCCCCCTGCTTTTCATGATTCGTGTACTTTTCAGGTGGTCACTCCTGGGCCATGAACTCTGGCGCCACGGGTGTTGCTCCACCAGAGCCCCCGACCGTTCCCCCTCTGGCCCCCGCATCAGTGGCCCAGCTGTCCATGGCGCTGGGGAGTCTGCAGACCGTGTTCAGCCCGCTGCTCTTCCGCGGCCTGCTGTCTTTCTTCACCTGGTGGATTGCTGCCTGCCTTTTCTCCACCTCCCTCTTTGGCCTGTTCTACCACCAGTATCTGATGTCAGCATAGAGGTTGTGGTCTGTTCCAGCCCATCCCAGCACCCGGGGGGCGAAGGTAGGCTGAGAAGAGGATGGCGTCCTTCCTAGCTGCAACGTCGTTGGCCACCTTCCTGCCCTTGAGTGCTTCTTCCTGGGTTTCCATACGGCGAGTCTTAACGCGAAGACCCTTATCTAAATGTCTGTGCACTTTCCCCAGACGCACGTGCACAGTCACTTGGATGGTCTTATTGTCGACGTCTGGAGCAAAGATTTGGCTGATTTCTGAAAGAGGGGGTCGAAGAATTTATCAGCTGGTCAGAAAGGTCACATTTCAACCTTTGTGGTCAGAATTGGCCTAAGCCGTCATGAGAGAACAAAGACCATTAGGATAAGTTAATATTGTTTTAATGAACATATGTCCATGGAATGCAAACAGAAGTTTAATATAATGTGTTTTACAGAGAATTTTTTTCTTCTAAAGTAGAAGCTGAGCCGTATTTAACAGAAGTACAATTGTTACCTATTGGATGTCAATGCTGTCAATCAATGCAGCTTGTGGGTGGAAACATTTCCAATGGGACTGGAGATGGATGCTGCTGTATATTACAGTGAAGAGGAGGAGGGGCCAGTATGGGCGTGGACAAAAGCGAGGGTTCAAGGGCGGGCTTTGCATGCATTAGTGTGTAACCCCCAAAATGCTGCATTGGGGCATTCTGGTTTGCTTGCCACCTGTGCTGAGATGAAGCAGAGCATGGGGGGAAAAAAAAAAAAATCAGTCGGAAGTGAATGGAGAACAGCCCAGTGTATCAGCATAAACATAAACTCTACCCCTGAATCATCTTAGTTTTAAATCAGAGATTTTAAAAAGAAAATGGGGGGGACTAGTGCCAAGTCTTTTTAGTTTGATTAACTGTGATAATTATTAGATTGAACCAGTAATTGTCTCCATGTTTGCTAAAGCATCATTTAATTGTTTTGTTATTATTCTTAGTATTATGATTATCATTTTAAATTGGCTGTTATGCTTTTGAGTGCTGGGTTCATATAAAACACTTTTAATAAAGTCCACATAGACTTGCACAACAGGGTATTTAATTAATGCTTGTTTGGTTCATTAATTTTCAAGTCATTTTAATCAGTCATTCAAGTCATTTTAAGTTTTGGTCAAATTGCCCTTGCCTAGTGCTTCTGTCACAATGCCTTATTTATGAAATAAAGTTGAAGGAGGAAAATGCTTACAAACACGTCATATTTATTTTGAGTTATAAAGTAGCTGGGATTTTTATTTTGCTAGCGCTTTTTTTTTTTTTTTTTTTTTTTTTTTTTTTTTTTTTTTTTAAAAAATTTTTTTTTTTTTTGTTTTTTTTTTTTTTTTTTTTTTTTTTTTTTTTTTTTTTTTTTACAAAAAACATTCAACGTATTCAAACAGCTGTTTTTTTTTTTTTGTATGGTCTCTTTATTAGTCAGTGTTCTGGAAGCTTCGTTAGACTTCCATAGTGTCTCTTCCTGTTTTCGATGACACTGTATGACGTTCAGTAGACTGAGGTGGTTTTGTAACCGAAATTTAAATGACGTTTAGCACTTATCACATCATCTGGTGTTGGTGCCAAAACGGTGAGCTTTTCACACTCCCTTGTCTTGAAGTTTTTAAACGGTCCGGTTTTGTTCAAAAAAGCGCACACTGCAGGATTGGAGAATCCTTTTCAGCCTTTTTGTTAGCAGAGTACCGTTGATCTATCTTAATCTAACTCTCAGTGCGAATCCCATGCCTGTTGTCTGAGCACATCGGCACATCTGTTGCCTGACTGATATCTCTTTGCTGGTCAGACCTGGAAAACTGCTCATGAGGAGGGTTTACACCCAGACTGTAGAGAAGTATCGTTTAGAAAATGGACCTTCAGATGCATGTTTTTCTTGAATATCTGCCATGTGAGAGTAGTCTCATTGCAGTTTCTCTTCACATTTTTTTCCCTCGCCAATTGTGCTTCAAATCAAAACATTCAGGTACTGACCACAGAGTTGCATGGTCAATCCACAAAGTAAATTCTTGAAGTTGCGCCCTCCTGTTCATTATAAACGAGATAAATGCCATAGTTTGGGTGTACCTTACGTTTTAAGTGTTTATTTAAACAATCATCTTAAATCTGACTAATGTAACAGACTGAGTTTCAAATGTCACTTTCGGCCTTGTGTTAATCAGTTTGCGCATCAGTCTCCAGGTAGTGTACTGCATACTTAATATATTATTTAATAATTTGAACAATATATACCAAAGACTGCCTCATGGAACTGTTTAGATTAATATCACATCTTGGGAAAATTGTACCTTGGACCCCTTTTTTTTTTTTTTTCTAAATGATTTAAAGTCATGTTTTTATTGATTGTTGAAAGTAAATGATTTGGTTCTTGAACATATCTAATGTTGAATTTAAATGGGTAATGAAAGTCTTTGTTTTTATAACACTGACTGATTTTAATACCGCAATGTCTGAAAGCTGTAGATTGATTTTTTTTTTTTTTTTTTTTTAATTTTTATTATTTTTTTTTTGATATTGAGTTAAGGGTAGACAAAAAATCTAAAGCATATAAGTTGTATCAATGATTAGGGTTAGAATTTTATTTGTATAAGAGAACAGTGCGTCTAACTGCTTAATAAAACGCTTTTTAATTTTTCCATTTTCAGTCTTCTAGTCTCTTTCAGTATATTAAAAAGGCATGACTCTCTGATGTGATGTTTTGGCTAATGTGACCACCTTGAGCAGCATGAAAATAGATTCTGGTATGATGCGGTAAAATGTGGTCTCTTTACAAGGGGATTTGTAGAAACTTAAGAACGGATGTGGTCATAGTATATGTAATCAAAAAGGTGGTCAAGATGGATGGCAATGGCAGTTAATATTCTGGGGGTAAAAATGTCCTACCTTACATTACGTGCAAAATGTAATGTAGCGTATACATTTTGTCTCAATTTTGAGCACACTTTGTGCCTGGAGGTCACAGTGAGTTTTTAAGGCATCTTCCACTTTCTTTACTGATTGGGGTGCGATTGTAATGGTTAGAATCTGAAAGCTGCCAAAAAGACCAGTCTCACCACCTGCACTAAACATTTTATTTTGTTAATTTTCTGTGGTTGACTTCAATGGCTCCATTTTCTTCCAAACCAAGACAATAAAGTTACTGTCACAGAAAAGTGTCCCAGGTTTACTTTGACTCTCTATCTTCGGGAAAACTAAAAAATAAATGGTGTGGTGATGTCATTGTCAGGGGAGTGGTACTCAAAATAACCACTCCTTTCTGTGGGCAAGGTCATTTGGATAAATAGTTAGCCCTTCTGTCTTCAAAAGCCATTGTTTTTCTCACAAATAAGAAGTATAATTTGACAGGTGCTTATTTTAAGGAGGGGGGCGGATTTCAGGTGTGAGAACACAACAATTAGTACCTGTGTTTTTGCTATTAACCTGCCTTAACCTGTTTTTCCCAGTTTCTTGCAACCTTAAATGAGGATAATGGCATTGGGAATTGAAGACAAAATGCGGACAATCACAGTGTCAGTAATGCTCAGATGTCCTACCAATAAAGGTCTCAATACATGCTAATGTTGTGATCAGAAGCTCAGTGAACTTGAAGGCCAGTCTTTAGAAGATTTTACTTTTTTTTTTTTTTTTTTTGCATAACCGTTTAGTTTCAAATGTGTTAAAATGAAAACTGTTCCTGCCTGGGATTAATGCATTTTTGGGCATTGATGTGGTTTGTGTGCGTCTTTGGAGTGCTTGGCTGTCCCTAGTAGGCCTCTGGACACACATGCTGTGCTCCTCTTACCTAACTCTGAACACTGAAGTCTGTTCACTGCTTCTTTATTGAAGATTCTATTGGTGAGGGGGAAATGCTCACTCTGCCGACTGACATCGTGCAAGATGTGCCAAATCTGAACCACAGGAGTCCTCTGAAATCCTATTTATGGGGAGCAATCATTTAAGCACTGTAGAAAGTTGGCACTTTTTTCAGCTGTATACAACACTATGATACCCCTGCCCCAAGAAAAGCTCTGAACATAAAATTTAATGGAGCAAGTTTTTCTTATAATTAGGAAACCTGCAGACTTTTCACTCTGCTTTAAGGTATTTTCCCTTTCCTTTCTTAAAATATGACAAAGTGCAGACAAGTAAATTGGCTGCAGTGTTTGTCATTTGTGAATGTCACTACATTTTATTCTTTAAACACCCATATGGCAAAAATGTCACTTAATGTAACAGGTTTATGGGCCCCATTACAAAGAAAATCAACTGAATGAAAAGTTGACAGCAAATGGTTATAAGGTTATTAACCTGCCAAAAAATCTCTGATGGAGTTTATAATCTTACGTGTACAATGTATTTAAATGCAATTTTTAAAGCTTGCTGTTTATGCACAGCATTAAAAAAATCTTTGTATTTCCCTGGTTACCTTTTGCAGTGTGTAATAACTTTCGGACTGCTTTTAGAACACAGAAGGTCAAAATAATGTAGCATTGAAGATACCAGTCATTCGAAGAGTCCACGCCATGTGGTCTCAGTGGATAGCATTGTTGTCTCTCTCCAGTGTTGGGGGTTTGAATCCCCTTCCTGTTTGTGTGTGAAGTCTGCATGATCTTTTGGATTTCCACTTTGTACTTCGGTTACTTCCTGCCATTTAAAAGCAGATCACTAATGTTGTCCATCATGTGAGTGTAAATGCTCCGCAGTAGACAATAACCAAACCTGGGGATGATGCTCTAAGTTTTGTCCTGTGCTTTTTGTGACCCTATACTGGATATGCTGATGGAATATGGATCGATGTGATTATCCACCTGCTCTTGCTGTACCTTTATGTTTTTACCCTGAAATCTCTATTATGAGGTTGCTTGAATGGTTACAGCTAAAGGCATTAGTATGGATGTTGCATACGAATACTGGGTTTGCAAGAGGAATTGTATCAGAGGTTCGAATTCACGTCAAACCAGAGCAAAACCATACTCTAAATTCCCTTTCAATGACAGTGTAATCAGCCATTGTCTGGAGGGAACTAGGAAGGAGGAATTTGTGGTAAATGCAAGTTGGGTAGCAAATAGTGCGTCATAGGGACCACACTGGGGAAAGGTAGTCATAAGATGGTTTTCACATCTTTATTAATCACAAGTTTTATTTCTTCTCCTTCGTTTTCCACCTGCTTCTAATCTCAGGCTTGAAAAGCTTCCAAAGAAAGTAAGCTTAAAGTCATGCTTCAGTATTTTTTTATTTGATTAATCCTGTAAAATATGTACCTTAAAAAAAACAAGTGATGACCAAAGGATGGTAATACTTTATAAGCCGAAAGAGCACAATTTACACTTGTGATATTAAGAGAACTATGCTCTACTGGGTCTACCTACACTTTTCTGCTATTTTCCTGTCTTGCCATCGAGAACGATTGTGGCCTCAAAAGTAATTTGTTCCACAGAGTGGCTACTGTCTATCAAGCTAATGGCTCAGTATAAATAGCTTGAGAATTTGCAAAGTTTCCTGAAGAAGACAAACTATCACAGCATTTAATGGCTAAATATGTTGCAATCCTTATCGAAATGAAAAACTTTTTTGTATTTCTTAGCTATAAACACCTTGAGGATCAGATGAATTGAAAATTTGTTTTGAGAATGTTTTGAGAATAAGTGAATCACATTAATCAGAAAATGAACTGATTGAACTTAATGAACTAATCAGAAAGGGGCTTACTTTATAAAGCAACTAAAGATCAGTCAGTTTTATCCATTTATCCATTTATGAAGTTTGACAGGGCAAAGACCCATAAAGCACAGCATACAGTTGATTATGTGAACCCCAGTCTTCTAAATTTTCAATTATCTGAACCACCCCCAATTCCCACCCCAAAACATTTCTTCCAGAAGTTTTTTTACAATTTCCTAAATCGATTATTTTTTTAATAATACTTCATATCTGTACGTGCAGCAGTCATGTCCATGAGTTTGATAATTTAGCTGTAGACCTAATTGAACTTTCATATAAATTGGTTTTGTGTATGATTGATTATATCCAAACTATTTGATTAACCAAACCGACTTTGCTTTGGATAATTGACATTCTACTGTATTCCTAAACTTGACCTAAAAATTAAAAAAGGTCTCTCATTTTTAATTGCACAATATTCATTTTACTAAAGCAATGTACATTTTACTTAAGTTAGCTTCATGGCCACGTTAAAGTTAATGTAATTCTTTCCTGGTGGTGAGTTCCGTCATGTAATGATTAATATAATAGAAGGACCAACACTTTAACCAAATTTTTTTTTACTGCTTTTAAAGTGCTGGAACAGCTTCACAAATATGGTTCTTATTATCTACAATGTGATTTTCCTGCTGTCAGATATTCAGCCTGGTGTAGCATCAATCTGTGTGGAGGCGTGGAGTTGTTGCCGTATCCAGGAACGACAGATACTCCTTTGATATCTCAGAAACAGCATTTTGACAAATGTTACCCCTATAAGCAACAGGAAGGCCTTATCTTGCCAAGCTCTGGGTGAGCCTTCTCATGAACAGATTGCCTTTCAGATAGATCAAAAATGCATCGTACTTTCAGGTTGCAGAGACGTGTGCCATACGTCCTTTTCTATTGCCCTGCTCTGTCTTGAATCGTGGTCACCAGCATAGCACCAATGAATCATGATGCAGCTTTGAATTGTGTCCCCTCCAACATCATACCAATACTGTATATGCGCAAAGTTATATGAGGAAAAAGAAATTGGCAAATGCAATATAATCCTGTATATGTCATGAAGATCAAACGACTTGGTTGGTGCAAAAACAGCAAGGACCCCTCAAGTTGTCAATCTTTTAGAATATGTTTGAGAT
The DNA here is from genome assembly GCA_009936485.2 of Gymnarchus niloticus. NCBI lineage: Eukaryota > Metazoa > Chordata > Actinopteri > Osteoglossiformes > Gymnarchidae > Gymnarchus > Gymnarchus niloticus. The sequence goes on along the minus strand of JAACJT020000095.1, from coordinate 19,647,043 downwards.
GAAAAATGTTCATCTGTGGAACCATTACAGGAGAAATTAATGGGCTTTCGGGGAAGTCTCAACAAGGTGCTGAATTTAAATTTAATTGTACTGTAAGCACATTCAATTTTGACAAAAACTTGTGATTCTAAGATTTTATGAAACTGCAGGTTCATTTGGACATTTTTACTGCTTGATTTAGACAAAGTATCATCTATCAGTTTTATAAACCACTTAACCCTGTTCAGGGTTGGGGGGGCTAGAGCCTATCCCAGGCAATCTTAGGGCATAAGGTGGGGGACACTCTGGATGGGGTACCAACCCATCACAGGGGACAGTCTCACACACACACACACACACACACTATGGACAATTTGGCCACGCCAATTAGCTTACAATGTATGCCTTTGGACTGCAGGGTGAAACCCACAAAGCGTGGAGAGAACATACAAACTCCAGACACACAGCACTGGGGTTTGAACCCCCAACCCTCCCGCAAAGTATCACTTGACATTTTAATAAATATATTAACCACACAGCCCTGACCAGGATGGATGGATGGACAATTTTTGTGTAAAATAAGAGGCATGACCTGGATTATTGTCCTGCTCAAAGATGCAAGCAAGACCTACAGTATTCTAAACCTCCTAGAGAAAGCAGCCAAGGTTTGGTCTACAATCTCCTGATATTTGTTGGAATCTGTGATCTCATGTATTCTAACAAGACTCCCAGTACCTTTGGAAGAACAGCCACTCAACATCATAGATCCACCACCATCCATCACAGTGGGGGTCAGGTTCTTCTCTTCAAGACCTTGACTTACTTCACACCAGACCCACCTCTGCCATTTGTGGCAAAAAACTACTTTTTGTATTATCTGATCACAAAACCCCCTAACACTCACCATTCCAGTAATGCTCAGCAAAACCTTCCAAAGGCGCTTGCTTTTGTGAAAGTGTGTGCAGAGGCCTTCTACTGCCAAGCCTGCCAAACAGCATGTTGGCATGGAAGTGGTGTCTAAGAGTTTGCAGTTGCAAACCTGTTGCAGTTGTCCATCCTTGGGGAAGACGTTGCTAGTCAAACCATCCTCCTCACTGTTTGGTGAAGCAAAATAGGCTTTCATCCTCTTATAGGCAGATTCATCATCTCTCCGGTTGTTTGAGATTCGTTACTTATTGTTCTAATAGTGGAAGCAAAGATCAAGCATGCAGGTAGTTTTTTATAATCCTTGCCTGATTAAGGAAGGTGAACAACATTTTGTTTAATTTCATGCGTGTTTTCTGGACTTGAACACATTTTTGATGATTTTGTCCTGTGTGATACCTCATATTTACGCTCCAGTGGAACAGGAAGTTGTTCCACACTACTTTAAAGCTCCTAATAATCAGATGTGTTGTAAAATGTAAAACTTGAATGTGAAAATATCAGTTAGGTTTTGTTCATGAATTTTTTTAGGGGTGTATTCAGAAAATAAAATGTTTATTTTTCTTTGAATAAATTTACCTCAGTAAAAGATTTCTCAATTTATGATGTAGCTAATGAACAATAAAGAGCATTTTTCCTAGATTTCGTTGTTTTTTTTGTTATTTTTTCCCAAGTGTGGCACTAATTCTGGAGGGCACTGTATATGTATGCATATATGTAGTATGTGTGTGTGTGTATACACACATTAGTTCATGTAAGGTAGTGGCTGTCTGTATTTTCCTGTGTTTGCAAACGGGCTATAATTAAAAAGGTTTTCCTTCTTTTTGCATGTATTTACATTTAAAGCCGCCCAAGAGGCTTTAGTGGTCGGTGACTGCAGCTCCTTAATGAGCGTACAGCCATCAGGCTCCTCGTGGTGTCTCAACGTGCATAAATGCGTTGTTCATGAGAACATTAGAACATTTCAATAAAAAAAAAATGAGAAACGTGTTTTTATTTCGAATAGTTACAATAAAGCTGATTTTATGCTTTTGATGTACTCGTAAACATATATAAAGGAATAACTGAGGGCAAAACTATTTTATGCTATGAAGCACATCACAAACACTTTACCAATACATTGTTTTGCCAGTATATTATTTATAAAAATTGGAAGGTATACATTTACACCGATTTAGCACCTATTTACAGGTTTAAATATAGTGAACGTTTAATATTTATTCCTTAAAACAAAAGCATGAACTAAAAGATTAGACTTTGTGGCTATATGTGCACTTATATGTTCTAAAAATAAAAACCTTATATTTAGCAAAAATGTAAATGTTTTAAATTAATTACTGTTCAAGGCATAAAAAGCTAACAATTCGATATGGCAAAAAAAGCTATAAAAATGGCAAATCATTCATATTTATACATGTTCTAAATTGATAAATGATTTTCATGCTCTTCTGAAAAAAGTTTCCTTCCCCAATAAATAGGAATTATGTTGTTTGACATGATGCGAAAAAGTCAAATTCGTGTCCAAACGTATAAAGCGATCCATCTTGGCGGATAACGGCTTCTCCCCATCTTGAGACGAAGAAGCACTATCTACTGCCCCCTGCTGGTTCACCTGAGAAACCTGCCTGACTGTCTTACGACTTCCACTGGCAAGGAAATCCCCCCCCAGCCACATCGCTTATCTGGCTCCACTGTCCTTTTATTTGTCATCATCCATATTGTGATTGTTAATTTTATCCTGATAATGGAGCGTCCCATAGAGGACAATTTAAGAGAACTTTTCAGTCTTAAGGTTATAGTGTTATTTTTTTGGGGGGGGAAACAAGCAGTCATGTTTGGAGAGAATTAGCAAAACAAAAAAAGTTCCATAAGTGCCATAGAGGAAATCATAAATTTATTTTTGTTTTATTGGACATTAATGTTTTTTTTAAGAAAAAAGATGGTTCTAGTAAGTCTGATTTTCAAGGGTATAACATCCAAACCCATCCTAGGAATTTGACACATGACCTTTAACTTGATTTATGAGTTTGGTTCTTTAACTTCAATCCTGCATCACATATACCTGGATCTTGAGTGGCAAAGGCATCTCTTTACTTCCCATCTATTGTATATTTACATGGTTTGTTGAAACATTGTGTGGCTTCTCAGAGGTGACCAAAGGGTTGGGTTTATACTTAAATTTTACAGGTTGATTCTGATAATTTAAGTTTAAAAAACTGCTGATATAATGCAGCATTTGAAGCTCATTATTCAATTTTGATCAATGTCTCAAGCTTTTATCTTAATTGCTACGTTTTCTTTTTCTTTCTATTTCTTTCGAGACAAAAACATAAATTTTTATAAATATTAAAATGAATGTGTATGTATAGTTTCATTTTGAAAAAGCATACATTTATAAAATATGAAAATGTACATTAGAAATGTATTATAACAATAAATCACATTTTAGCATTCCATAAAAATTGTATGAGTCATGTAAATCCTCTGCATAATGTCACCCACTATTAATAAAACTGATCTGATAATAATAGAGAACAATGCATTCCTGCAATATTAACCCAGCACCAGCAGTTGTATTTTATGTGCTACCTTAAAAGCTGCAATAATTAAATAAAACGGAAAACATTCACGATACTTGACCTAAGCTATTTTGTAAATAGAGTCATAATGTGTAGCCGGTGCTAATGGTCAAGGTCATGGCCCTTGGCCTCTGGCATCCCATAATGTCGAGCGTGTTCAAGTCACCTGTTTAACATGGGGCCACTGGGCTGAGCTCTGGGGGCAAACAGATCACTGGCCACTCATTAAGGAGTCAATTGCCTGTCCCCAAGGGGGTGTCAAGTATTTGCAGGAGGGGTAAAAAGGCCAACCCCAAGTCCCCACCTCCACCCCTTGGCAGATCTGGACCTCCAGCCCATCCTGGGACTGCCCCCAGTGGCCTTTCGGTGCCTCCAGAGCTGAACATGTCTGGCGGCGCCAGCGCGGGAAAACGGCGCTTTTTAATCTGCTGAAGCTGCATCTCCAGAGCCCCAGCAGGATGTGAAAAGGGCACACGTGTGCAAATATAAAGAAAGCATGGAATTTTCCATGTGAGATGGTGGGCTGTGTCTGGAAGGCATCTCCTTACAGTTTTCTCCCTGCATTTAAGACAAAAAACGGTCTTGGGGTAGGAGTGGGGGGGGGAAGCATAATGCTGAGAACAAAGGGTGGCTCTTTGATCCCTATCAATCTGCTGGATCATAAAGGGAAATAATTACATTTTAGCTTCTCCCCATTAGTCAGAAAATAAGAAGTAAAAAGGAAAATTCCTTTTGAAGGTGTTTTCTTTTTCTATACTCTGACTGTGTGTTACCCAAAGACTATTATCTGTTAAAGGGTAATGCTTATTAAGTCTAAAAAGCAGTCATCATTCATCTTGCACAATGCATGTCTGTAAATTATGACATTATCTATGAGACCGTGGAAAAGGAATGGGGGGGATGTTAAGGGGAGAGGAGAGAGAGATAGAGGCAGAGAAAGAGAAAAAAAGAAGAGATTGAAGGAGCTGAGAAAGAGAAGGGCAAGACCTTTCCAATGGGGCCTGTCAGATTTATTTCACAACATCAAGGGCTCAGCAACACCGGCTGGTTCAAGATCATTGCGAGGCTGCCTCCCGTCCTCATGGCCAGGCCAGAGGGGTGAGGGGCCCCGTCTCCTACGGACAGTTGCCAGGGGATGGGGCCCCAAAGCATCTCATCTCGTCCAGCGTCCTGGGCCATGGCCTGAGCTCCTGTCCCGCCTGGTCACCACTGGAAACAAGAAGCTGTCAGTGAGATAAAAGGGTCATCGCTTCAGATCTCCATAGAAATAATTCAAAAGAAAGAAAAAATCATAACTGTCGCAGTGATACATTTTATACTTCATATTTTGCACAGTGTTTTTTCTTTATTTGTGTACACAGAGTTTCATCTTTCCACCTGCTTTCATTCTTGGCTGGCTTTTCCTGAACAGGAGACTTCACTCCTCGATGTCCAACAACATATCTCTGTTTGGACACCCTGGAGTAATTTGAGAAATTTCTCAGCTTTGTAATAAGCATGTCTTTATTTTGGCTGCGAATGAATCATATAATGTGATCTCCATACAACTCAGAAAATAAACTCTCGTGAGGAAGCAGCCTGAAAAATGTTTCTGATTTGTGCCATTTGTCATATAATCATAAACGTGGCTTTCTGGGGAACAATCATATAGGCACATTTGCAATACCCCCATTGGAATAATCTGACCAAAATTCTTCTTTGTGTAACCCCCCCTCCAACAGCTGTTGGGAAAAAAGAATAGAGAAATGTGTGCTACAAAAGGACAGAGATGTTATTTAGATATACAGATATGCACACATACGTGTTTGTGAACTGGGAGGATGTACGTTTCCACAAAGATTTACACACACTTCTTCACATTGCCAAGTGTAACCTAGCAACTATTAAATGAAAATTGCATTCAGCTACTTGGAGGGATGGTATTTGTCTGCTACTGGATTTCGCTTCGGTTTCACTAAGCTCCCCCCCTAAAATTTATTTGAAGCCCCCCACCTCACTGGTCTTTTTTCCAGTTCTTGTTTTTTTATTTGATGGTTCTCAAATCAGTGGCATTTTGGTCAAGATGGGTCATGTGTGATGAATGTGCAGTAAGTAAATACATTCATAGATAAATATATATTTATATAGCGAATGACACGTGATGTCTTGCTAGCTAAAAAGAATATAAGAAGTCTTCCTTCCCGAGATGGTCAACTTACCCCTCATTTCTTCTTGCACACAAATAACACGAATGCACACAACCTTGATGGTATTTTCATCTTAAGTGGAGGCAGCGACGTGAGGACACGACGTCATATTTCATATTCTAGGTCATCGCTTCCCTGTGTTCAAAAGAGTTATCATGGGTGCAGTGCTCTTGGTAGTATATAGACATTTGATATCTCTTAAGATTCAAGGTCCTGTGCCAAAGTGGTCCTCATGTGTGAATACCTTCAGCTTCTTATCTTTGGACTGTCGAACAATTTCTGTCAATGGGGACATCGTCAGCACTTGTCTGAGCTCACATCCAGCGTGGTCATGTGATTATTATGCTGCTGTCTGCACCTGGCAATTGTAAAAGAAAACTACCTTCATTTTTATGTGACAATGAGAAGATTGTACTTGTGGAGACAACAAGTTATGACTGTAGTAATTTAATAATCATTGCAACATTTTTTGAGAATTCTCTACTTTGTCATTTCCGTGTGATGATCTGTGTGGCTCTGCAGGTTAGGGAAATGTGCCTGAGATTGGAAAGTCAGCCATCTGAATTCCATGAACCCCAGTCACTGCAGGTGTTTGTTGGCTGATACCTGTAGCCTGACCCCAAAACCTTCTCTCACCTGTATATGGAGAGCAAGGTGGGATATATGAAAACTGCCCAATTTCCCCAAGGTAGGACTAGTTTATGCACCGTACATTACAGCCCATGCAATCTAAGGTTTTTGGCTAATTTCCATTGTGTTAGATGAATCTCAATAGAACATTTTTCTCCACTTGCACCAATTTCCCTGCCCACCAGGGAGGAGGTGACAGAATCATGAAACGCTCTTCAGATTCCCAAGGTGACATATGGGTCAGTATGCAGAACAGCAGCAAGCTTAGAGGAGAGACATGATACACATAAGCCCTGCATCCCTCAGCAAAATGGTGCTCAGCTTTGGAGCGCCTCTTCACACCCACAAATGGCACATCCCATCTTTGCCAAGCAAGTCACCCAAGAGGAGCACTAATTACCAGCTTTATCCACACTACTGGTCCTTGCATTTACCTAAGAGTATAAGCTAAAAGCTCCCAGTCCACTGAGAGTTTAACCGTTGTCCTGTTTTTTTGGCCTCAATTGAGTTCCTTGCACAAACATGGCTGTTTAACTGAAAATAGGCCAGAATGCATTGTGAACTACTATGAGGAAGACTGAGGCAAAGCAATTAGAAAAGGGAAGCATCAATGAAAGCCAGCCTTCATTCTATAACCTGTCAGTCAGCAGATATCCATAGCTCCTCTGTTTTAGCAAGAAAACGTTGTGGAGACCTAATTTAAAGCTCCCAAAATGGCAGTTGAGTTCTTCACCCAAGAACGACCCGATCACATTATGACTGCAAAACAAGAAAGTCTCTTCAGAATAACTTCAGCTATCGTTCATCCGCTACTTTGATGTATAAGTCATTTTTAATCGTACTGCTGCTTCATTGAGGAACGGCTTGTAATTTCTACATCTTTTTTAACTAAGAAATGGAACGTGTCATTAGTTATCAGACCTATGGCATAAATTGTCTGTACGCTGAACCATTTCCCAGAAACTGAGAATAATCTAATTTGCTTGTTTTTAAGGTTTTTGTTTTACTTTGCCTTTTGATTTAACACAATGATTGGAATAGAAAGGCCAGGGAAAATCAGAATAGTATGAAAAAAACGTGCAGTTATTTGATTTTTAACTGTGCAGTTGGGAACAATATTAATTTACAACTCCATATGTTATGTATGTTGTACTGTATTTTGTAACATAAAAACAGTAAATTACACAAATCCAAGATCAATGTTTGGTTGAGATGCAGCTAACTGGGCAGCACTGTCACCTTACATCTCCAGGGTTGGGTGCTTAGATCTCACCTCTGTGGTGTGTATGTGTGGAATTTGCATGCTCCACTGTATTGCATGGGCTCCTCCTGCAGTCCAAGGTCATGCTAATTGGTGTCTCTGAATTGTCCGCAGTGCATGAGCGTAACTATGTGTGTGCCTGCAAAGGGCTGGCATCCTGCCCTTGGTGTACCCCAGCCTTGTGCCCTGTGATGGACTGGCATCCTGCCCTTGGTGTACCCCAGCCTTGTGCCCTGTGATGGACTGGCATCCTATCCAGGGTGTACCCCAGCCTTGTGCCCTGTGATGG
>JAACJT020000095.1:19610738-19626797 GCA_009936485.2 Gymnarchus niloticus | reverse complement strand
TAACATGCAATAAACCAATCAGAATGGCACGTCACCTCACCTTTAAAAGGCAGGGGCGTATGAGCTGTGGCGGATTGCTATTATAATGGCGTGTTTACCTGGCAAACCAGATCGGTTTTCGGCCGAGGAAACGGACATACTCATGTGCAAAGTGAAAAGAAGGGAGCAAATCATTTACGGGAGCATCACTGTTCCACCTAAGCCTATTGAGGTGAAGCAGGCGTGGGAATTCTATAATAAACTCTATAATAACTCTATAATAAAACGTATATGAAATAAAACGAAAAACCATTAGTCCACTTCGAGTGCGCACCTGTGTCTGTAACAAGCATCATGCACCCGCATGTTTCTAAAACACGCCCCTTAAATATAATTTAATAATACACCCCTGAGTTTAGACGTGGTTTTTGTTGGTGAAAAGTGCAATGTCATTTCACTGCCTTAAAATAGCAATGCACCGACAATGCGCCCAGCCACACTTCATTTAAAGAACACCACTCCTGGCATCCTATTCAGGTTGTCCCCTGCCCCACACCCTTTACTCACTCTGACGTGCTGGAGAAGCAGTTATGGAAAGCAAGGCAGACCTCTGCAACATGTTCTAGGTTTTTTGCAAACAAATGACCAATTTAGACCGAAGGACAGCAAGTACTAGTTCCTGTCTTCATCTCAACACCCATCAACATTTTGAGGAATCTGGGCAGACATCACAGGCAAAGCCCTCTTGACATTTACTTCTACATTTGACATGAGCTGGAAAATGTGTTCTGCACAAACAAACGAACACCAGGACCTGAATTTGAAACAAGGGCCTCAAAAATATATATTTGCTACAAAACAGCACCTTGTAATGCGAGCTTTGAGAGTAAGGAAAGTGAACTCACATAATTGAACTTCGCACAATTCCTGAACATTAGGAACACGTCAGCCACAAACTCCTCAGCTGTGTAATAGTGAAGAGGATTCCTCTTATTCAGTTTGCTCCTTATCACTGACAGGTCCATAGGCTTCCTGATTATCTGGTAGTAATGGCGAGCCTACATGGGCACAGTAAACATTCACACGCACGTATCCATGCTTACATGTAATCATTTGTTGCAATTAAATTGTTGATTGTATCTAAAACCTAATTATTTCATGATGACTGTAGATGACTGCACTTTAGTACCGCTGTCTTAATTGTGATGCCGTAGCTCATTTGACCGACAATGCACGTGTACGTGGGTTGAAATGTGCGTACGTGGTTTTAATACACACGTTTAATGCATGTCTGCTTTGTTTGAGCAAAATTGTGTTTTGTTTTACACTTGGTCTCCTGTTGTGTTTAATACCACCTTTGATTGTTGTGAAATGTTTTGTAAAATGCATGCAATGGACTATTGGAAAACTTCGTTTGCTGAACCCCTTGTGGAGTGAGTTATGTATTTTTTGTTTGCAAACCTTGTTTATGAGGGATTTTGTACATGCTTTATCTTTGTCGTTTTCACGGTGTTTGTGTAGGTTTATGAAAATGTGCAATTGAAGGTTAAAGCACCGGTGTCCATTTTGGATTGTCACTGTTATACAGTATGACTCCTAAGAGAATTAATAAAAAGTGAACACCCTTATCAAACTCTTTGCATCCTCCTCATTTGGAAGCCAAGGAGCCACCGCAATGACTACATGACTGACTAAAGGAAATCCATGTAATGTCCTTAAGCTGAATATAAACTGGTATTCAACTTTGTTATGTTTGAGTGTGTAAGCACTTGTAATTTTAACTGATCAGATTAGCCCTAGTATGTTTAACTGAATGTATAAACATGGGTCAGCTTGAGTGTGTAAGGTTGTGTAAGAGTTGGTAAGTTTAATGAATGCTGTAAGCACCGAACAGGTGAACAGAGTGTCTATGCATTGGCTAGCTGCCTGCTGTTCAGGTCTGCTCTCCCTGCGGTACGGCTTTGATCAGTTGATCAACTGAAATGTAGGGAGATACTCACCAGTGGGCTGACTGGCTCATGGAAGGGGGCACTGAGGATGTTGCAGGAGATGAACAATGTCAGCTTCTCACATTTCTGCAGTGGGCCAAGCAAACCGATAATGACGACGTGAACAAGAAGCTAACAGCAAGCATAAGCTGAAGCTGAGGGCACTGTACCTACCCGCTGGTCACAGGTGGATAGGCCGTGCAACGCCGCCTTCCCCGAGGGTGGAGCAGAGTGGCGCGTGTTCTCGCAGTCGTACTCCACCTCCGGCCTCTGGATGTTCCGGCACAGTGTGCACACCCAGTCACCCCTGCAGGGGAGGGCAGCCATAGCTCAGGGTAACTACCAACATAGGCCCATGCAAAATGAAATGGATTCCCCACACAAGGGCATAGAAGGCAGGTTTAATGTAGGAGAACGACTCACACAGGGAAGCTTAGCAGAGGTGGGATATGGCAGGAAAGGTGGAAGACCTTGGGACAGCGGTCACAGCAGAGCAAATCCCCCCCATTGAGACACACGGCACAGAAGTCCTCGTTCTCCATCTCTACAGTTTCCTCCTGGTGGTCACTCTCCACGGACACGCCTTCAGCGAGCTGGTGAGGACTTGCTTGAGTTTCATGTGTGCACAGGGCCCCTGGTTCTGAATCTGCAACTGGCTCTGATATTGGGTCAGTCTCTGAAGTCGAGTCCTGGTCTGATTCTGGGTGTGATTCAAATTCTGGTTCTGAATCAACAGATGTCTCAGATTCAGGCTGCTGTTCTGATTCCAGCTCGGAATCTGACTCAAGTTGTGAATCCGATTCTAAACCTGGATCTGATTCCGGTTGTTGCTCTGACTCTAAATCTGCCTCAGATTCCATATCTAACTCTAAATCCAAATCTGGCTCGGATTCAGACAGGGGGTCAGATTCAGATCTTGGTTCAGACTCAGATCTTGGCTCTGATTCAGATGGTGGACCAGGATCTGATTCAGAATGTGGCCCTGGATCCAATTCAGGCTCAGTTTCAGCGATCGGTGTTAGGACAGTCGGCTCCTCCACTGTTCTCTGTTGATCCAAAGACTGCGCATGTGCATCAGGGCTGAGGGACGAGGGAACATCACCTGGTGGCTGTTCCAAGGACTTTGAGCTTGAGGGTGTCCAACATATGACAGCTGTCTGCTCCGCAAACAATCAAGAGAGACGGAAATTACAACCAAGGAAAGAAAATATTTCAGCATAAGCCAACTCTTCTAGCTGTTTTGATAACATTTATGGAATGTAATCAATGATACACCACAGGAATAATTTGGTTTCTATCATGGACATACCTGGGTGGATGAGCTCCGTACTGAATCTTCAACAACAGCACCCTCTTTCTTCAGTGCTGAGTCAACACAAGGTCCATTTTCTTCATCTGCTGCTAGCCGGGATACAGATACCAGCCCCGGCTTCACTCGTATCTTTAGACGTTCCAAGCGCACAACTGGAATTCTCGTGCTGCCTGGAACCTTAATCACTTCTTGGGCCATTCTGTCATGTGAAAAGCAGAACACCCACATTGCGTTCTTCATGTATGCTATAGAGGGTTCATCGCAAAAGGACGTTTGGGTACCTTGTGCCTTGTAGGTCTTTTCTTGATGCAGAAGAACTCTCTTTACCTCCAGGATGAATCTCTTCACAAGCACAAATATCTGTAAAAACGTACAGAGTACACTATAAATAACAATATGTATTGAATGGGGGAAAAAAATATCATAGGTATCATCCCATTGGGAACGTTGTGTCATTCAAAGTCTGGCAGTCACTCCCCAGGTGTGGGATACCTGGTTCTGTCTTACACGGGGACAAGCAGAGGACCAACGGGCTGCTGTTGCGGTTCACGGCAGAGGAGGACACACACAGCAGCCCATCTGACACGGGACTCCTCACATGTGACGAGCTGGAGTCACCCTGGGGGGGGGGGGGGGGGGGGGGGGGTTTCTAACAGAGAAGCATACGGGGAGGGTGGGAAAAAAAAAAAAACAACACATTGTGGTTTTCAAATGGATGGGAAATGATTCCATGGGATTTGCTGACAATTATGTTCCCCCGCCAATCAATTCATTCCATGCAAATTGCTGCGTAAGCCGACACCTCGAGAACAAAGGCACCGTCGGTGGGCTGTACCTGAGAACGCAGCAGGCTGTTGTAAATAACGTGGGGCTGCGCACCCTCGGTGGCACTGCATGTAGGAGCACGCCAACGCCATTGACTCACAAGCTGCCAGATCTGAAATGGCGAGCAGGTCCTGATCCATTACTCTGCAGCTCGAGCCACAGGATGCGACCAATAGCTCCGTGTCTGTGGATGTTCTTTCAGAGCCGGTCTCACTCATTTCTTTGACATTGATTGGTTAACACCACATTTTAAAAGTCCAGTAAATTATGAACAATGCATCCTAGCTTGGACATGTTGCCATTCTTCTGGGTTCCGTCTTAGGTGTTATTTACAACATGCATAGAACAGATTGTACAAGTTAGCCTTGCTGTCTATCCGTATTCCAGGAAATAGGAGTGCTGTAGCTTATCAGCAGCCCTAAGCAGCAGTGGCGACGACAGAGACAACAACGACCACGGGGGTTTTAATGTGGGTCGGCTCTTTTTTGATAAGCGCATGCCTGGATTACAGCATTACAATAATGACATTTTGAAGAAGAAAAGGCAAAAAGCCTCCCACAGTCACTGAGGAGAGAGATTTAGGAGGTGTGCTCAGTGTTCACGGGGAGCTCAGTCTCTTTAGGATCTCATTTGATCTGAGGAGTGACAGGTGGTCCCCTCGGCACTTACTGTGTTTGGTGGTGGGTGTTAGAGGCTCCGCCTAGCCGACTGGGGTCAACCAGCCATGTTTAATTGGGAGATTCGGGCCCGTGAAAGAGCCGTATAGCTCATGGGGGGGGGGGGGGGGGGGGGAGGGGGCCCCGGACCGGGGGGGGGGGGGGGGCCGGGGGGGGGGCGGGGGGGGGGGGGGGGGGGGGGGGCGGGGGGGGGGGGGGGGGGGGGGGGGGGGGGTAAGCTGCACCTGAACTGGACGGGTGCCAGGACACTGGGTCACCCGTCATGCTGCGTTGGGGGCATTCCTGCCTTAATCCTCCCCCCAACTAACAGAGCCCTGAGCCAAGATCAGGCCTCACCCCTTCAGTTCCCCAAACCAGATTAACAGCCCAGCAGGAAAGGGGAGGACTGGCCTTGAATCCATGCAGGAACGAGTGGCTAGGGCCTCACTGCCAACAGAAAGCCATAATAACGGTTAAATCTCTCGTGAAATAGCTAACGCAATGACCCACTCATAACTTTTGCCAAGGAAGTAAAATGGGTCAAGGCATCAGCATAAGTGTTGTTATTTTTATGTTATTTAGTCTGTCTTCTCGGTTACAACCACAAGATGAATTCACACATACAAAAATGCAATTTTATTCTTTTAAGTAAATTAACAAAATAACCTATTGATTTCAGCTATTTTGAGCAAGTCACTTTTGCTCTAAAATGCCTTTACTTATTGAATGTCAGTAATAAATTAGTCAAATGTTAATGCCAATATGCATGCAGATATAATATTTAGCCTTATTCCTCTGAATAAGGTCCAAGTGATACTATGCGCTTAAGATTTATAATTAGCAGAAATGATAAAATGAAAAAGATTGCCAATTAAAAAAATGGCACTTAGATCCCAGCTGGATGATGAGTGAAATTGTTAGGTTCAATAAGCAAATCCATTTTGCTTTTTTATATTTCATATTTCCTTGTACCTGCAGATTTATTCATATTTATTTCCTCTGTTGCAATTTTCTGCAGTATAATTATGAAAGAATATACTTTACATACAGTGGAACAGCACTTACGATACAGTAATAGTGCTCCGTCCAGCAATTCTATTTCGTAAAAGCCATCAATTACCTTAAATATGTTTTACATTATAATACTGTTAAATGCCTGCCTTGATATTGCCAAAATCAAAATTGGTTAAAGAACTTTCCAGACAGAATCCTGGCTGGAAGCCATTTTTTTTTTTTTTTTTTTGCGATGCCGTTTTGTCTCCCAGCCAAAAATAGAAAATCAGGTTAATCATATTTAGTGAGACTGCTTTCAAGTTTAGAATGCTTGTAATTTATAGTGCCCAGTAAATAAATAAATGTAATGCTTGATCCTATTATACTCGTGGTGTCATATAATTTATTTTTCACTTTTTATGTATTTTTCATTACATATACAGTGTATATATAAAGCAACAACAAGTCCACCACGATCCTGGCTCGTGTTCCTGGCAGAGATACTATCTGGAGCCTACAGCCCGAAAATAGGCTTTATTACTGTGGGACAAAAAAGACCTTTATGAGGACGAATGAATGTCGCCAATGTCAGAGGTCGAGCCGCTTCCACGGCGACGACGTTCCGGAGCGTGGCTCGCACCCCATCTGCCGCGCCGTCTGACAGCCAGGCCCTCCTCGACACTGCCTCTCTGAGTGGCAGTCGCACCCCTCCTGCTCTAACCCTCTCCGGGTCCTGACCCCAAGGAGCGGATGTATGGCACCCATGTCCCTCAGACTCCAGGAAATCCTAAAACGCGCACCGCCACACCCAACAGCAACGGCATCTAGGCACACGCATCCACCGCGCCTGTCCGTCTAGACCATTTCCCTGCATCACTTCAGCAAACTCTAGCACGTCGGGGACACCAAAATGGCTTCAAACTTCACCCCAATAACACCGGCCAACTCTAAATCCATCTGCCATTTGGACACACAAAATCCAGGGCTTGTGGTAAGGCAAAATCTAACAGGACTGATGACTTGTCAGTGTTTGCGATTGCTTTGCACTACACAATTGAGTTTTTTTCTCCTAGTAATGTGGTATATTCATGCACTCATCGATGTTTTCAGTCAATGCCTGCAACGATTTCCTCCAGAATATGCCCCTGCAAGATGAAGACTGCACCTCTGTTCAAAGTGTTGTGCTTGTTCACTCCTACGGTTTCCCTCCTTCTTGCTTTCAGCATCTCTTTCTTCCCCAGAGGAAAATTCTTACATAACGATGCTTCTATGGAAGTCCCTCACTAATTTGTCCTTCCTGCGTTCTAAGAATCATTCACTGCAAGTATAATGCATTTAGTATATTAAATAACAAAATCCCTTGACCCTGATAAGAATAAGGGGTAAAAGATGGATGGATGGATGGATGGATGGATGGATGGATGGATGGATGGATGGATCACCCATTTTCCAAACTGCTAAATCTTATTCAGGGTCACGGGACATGGAAATTCATATATACTTATTTCAAATGACTCAATTCTACTTGATTTATTTTTATTTGTCCCCTTGGCTTACATTTGACTCAACAAAAATGTAGGATTAGATTGAGTATTTTGCATTCCTGTACTTGTTAAATGTACATTTCGTCACAAAAGTTTTATATAATTTCCCACATTTTCTTTGTTGTTTTCATTTTTGTGTATTATCAATTTTTGTTTTAAATAATGTTAAAATGTCCTTATGAATGTATTTAATTACCAACAAGAAGAAACAGGGAGGGAGTTTATACATTTATAGACAGTGTTGGAAAGACACATGTTAATTTAATCAGTTAGTAATGAAAAGCAGTGTATTGTGTACCGATGCACCCACCTTTGTATGAAAGGAACTCCCCACCTGTTGCTGTAATGTTAACATTCGGTGGATATAGAAATTAAGAAAAAAAAGACTTTAACTAAAAATATTCTTGTTCTCAAAAATCGTGCTTAATTCTCTGCATGTTAGCAAAATGATCATATTGTTTTATGCATATTCAGACACTTAGTGGTCAGTGTATTAGATACATTAAGGCAAACCACTTGCTTCTCCAAACAGCCAATCACGTGGCCACAACTGAATGTGTACAGCATGCAGACAGGGTCAAAGGGTTCACTTATACAGTGGCTAAGTATTAAAATGGCCGCCTTGTGTAAATGTACGTTATACAATTTTTAGTGCCTGCTTTGTATCACAAAAATTGAAATCCTGAGATTTTCATGTACTACGGAGTTTAGAGTTTACTGACAATGGTGTGGTAAACAAAAACATGATTCAGTCTTCAGCGTTTGCCTTTGCCAAAAAGACCTTGTTAAAGAGGAAGGTCAGAGGATAACCCATAAAATCTACAAGGGAGGCTTGACGAGGAAAAAACAACCACTCAGTACAACAGTGGGATGTAGAAATACTTGTCCAAACACACAACTTGAAGGGATTTTGGAGACAATGTGGGGTCCTACCTGGTGCTATTTACAAGTGCCTAATAAAGTGTGTATATGATAAATTTAAATCTGACATATTGTCAGTATTATATCACTTTTTTTTTTTGAGGATTCAGCTAAACTACAGTATCACAATCAACACACAACACCCTAGAACTAGAATGCATAATGGAATGACGTTTTTGGTAATGGCTAAAGAATTTAATTGGCAAAATCCTGTGGAAATGATGGCGCCCTTTTCTGTGACCATCTCTTATTTCGTTTAACTCCAGTTTAAATGGGATTGAGGTGAGGGTTAATACAGTGAAGTGATTGCATTAAAATTATATCAATAGTACTATTCAACAAAATGGCAGCACAGAAATTATTTCAGTGCCAGTTAAAATTTGCAGCAGTTCTGTGTCTGTATCTTTGTTAACATTTTGACGCATTATATGTTCCTCAGAAAAGTAAACTGCATGTAGCTATGCACGTTACCCTTAGTAAAATAAATGTTGTCTGATAGAATTATTTATTCTACCATGTTCTTTATCTACATTCAGAGTCCTAGTGGTTTTCAATGTGCGTGCATTAAAAAAAAAAAAAAAAAAAAAAAGAACAAATTGCCATTACTGGAGAACAGGCTGGCATCTCCAACACTGAAACTAATCAATCGATATCTTTTTCCATGCTCATTTAGTATTGAATAGCACATTGAAAGAGGCCTGGTCTTTATGTGCCCAAAAGAAAAGAACGTAGTGCCGGTCCAAATTTGTAAAATAAAATATGCGGTGAGAACTAGTTCATGAAAAAGAACGAGGCGGCCTTCAATTAGTGCAATTCCTGCCCGCGGTAAAGAAAAATGTGGACTCGCCTCTTCTTTTATGCATTTTGATTTAAATTAACTGACAAAAAGGATCCAATTAATCCTCCATGGGAAAAATCAACATTGGCGTTCACAAATTAAGCCGGAATTCCAACCAGAACCGAGTGCCCATTTTAAGAGCGATAAACAGCCGTGTTGTTTTTCTCCCCATTCATAAAGAACTTCACATAGCAGTGTAGACAGAATCCGCAAAATCAAACGGGACTTATGAATAGGTGCGTTATTTCTACCTACTGTCATTTTACCCTATGATGATGACAGCACATACATGTACTCACGTGCACGCACACACAGGCACACGTGCCTTACAGACACACTAAACCGACCCTTGCTTGGCGACTGAAGTCTTAGTTTGGCATGCCCCTCTTTAAAATGTGATGCTTTTGTAGCTTTTTTTTTTTAATTTTTACATTTTTCACCCTCTTATTACTTTACAGGAAGAGATTTAATCGGGTTTTTAACATGGAGGAAAAAGACACAAGTTGGGGGTATTGTCATTGTGTGAAAGGCTGATTCTGAGGGAGTTCTTTCAGGTTTCTTTAGCACAACCTGCTGCTTCCATTTTCTCTCTTTCAAAGTGAAAGAGAAGGAAAATAAAGGAATAAGTGATATAGGGATAAGAGTCCCCTATACAGGCCCGCGGTGGGTGAGTATTTTCCTTTGTAACCCAGTTAAATATAAGACAATTAAATCCCCCTTCTCAATGCGTTTCGTTACTGTGACTCCCCTGGAACAGCCTACAAAGGATCATTTGAAGGTAAGCGATACGAGGGCGCCGACCTGTGAAGTGTCAGACAAGTGTGACAGCGTACACGGTAAGTTACGCAAGAAGAGGGGGCCTCTCAAGGCGCACGCCAATTGGGGATGCAGTGCATGAACTACGGGCGTACTGCACACCTCTCTGCTGTTCACCTTCTTGCAGAGATCTTTGACAGATAATTAGAATGCTTTGTTTAACTCCAGTATCTGAATAGAAGATTTATCTGTGATGAAGTTTGATATATGAAAAGCATAGTGTTTTCTCTACATTCATCCAGAAATATATATATATATATTGATTTTACCACCATATTCCCTGGGAGTCAAATTACGATTTACTATATTTTAGTTAAAATACAGATTTTACATTATTATTTTCTGCATAAGTTACTTGTTTGTCAGTAATCCTTTGCCAGTGTATATGTGTTCTTGAACAGACCATGTCGCTGCAGTTGTACAATTAGCAAGAATTTGTAGTGGCACTTGACAGAAGTTCTGCAGTGCCATGCAATCGACTACATTCAGAAAAGCACTGTGCTGACACCTAGTGGTGATGGAGCACCTGCACTACAATAATAACGCAATCTAAGAGCAATGACAATGATGACAACAAACAACAACAACAATAATAATAATAATAATTTAATTCTACTTTCATATTATTGTTGTAAGCGTGAAGATGTTTACCAGGAAATTCTGCTAAATTCACACAGGACGTTCATTTCATATTTGCTTAGGTGACACTTTTAATACCTTATACAAAGTTTCATTGTACTGTTATTTCATGATAATCTGTACTGATTCATTAAGCAGTTGGAGGCTACAGCAGAAGAGTCACAAGGCAGGACGCCACAGCACTAGCTGACCGGTTTGGCCGTTGACATTGTACATGCAACTTGTCATTAACATCAAGAAATCACCGATAAGGCAATGATTGCATGGTTGCAACACTGTTAATGAAAGTAAATAAAACACCTTCTGTGGAGTAGTATTATAAACATCATTACAATTAGGTAAGTACAACAGGCATATTAAGATTCCTAGATTTAAGATCTTAGACTTAAAATTTAAGAGCACCTATCCCTGTAATGAGATACGCCAGCGCAAATTACATAACTTCTCCGAAAATTTACACGTATCTCATGGCATTTATATTTGGAGCATACAGAATAACAACAAGATACATGAAACAAGCATCACACTAATTTTGAACATATAGTTTAGAAGTCATGAGATCTGTGGACAATATGCTGACTTTAACCTACAAAGTATACAGCATATTCTCATGATTTAATAAATTTTCTGATTCTATTTTCATTTTCATCCAGTTATTCATCTTTTTTCAATAATAATTTCATACCAGGTTTTGTGTCCTGTCCTTTCCAGGATAATATTTAGGACGTAAACATACAGACTTGAAAAGCTGGTGTTGAAAATGGACAAATCAATAGTCAGACTTATTAGAAACATACACCACAGTGAAAACCGATGGCTAACTGGGTGTAACATGAAATTGCCATTACCTGTGGCATTCAGAATGGAAAGTCCACCTACCTGTCTATGTCCATTCTCAACTGGCTCATGGTAGGCCATTAGGTATATGGTAAAATAAAAAAAAACGATTTATTCAGCTCTTTGTATTTCACCTAAAATAATGCATAATATATAACTCGGAGATATCCTTTAGAGACATCTTTTAGAAAGATCCTTGTATAGTAAAATAGAATTTGCAAATATGATATGCATATGAATTTATTTTGATTCTAAATTAGCCGATCGATATTTAATTCATTGGTGTCACATGTCAGAGTGCTCTAGAAGTCCCAGAGATCACCAAACACAAACTGATAGACTCTCATGACCCTAGCCATAACACAGTTACACAGGTCATACCACTTTTGCAACATTTCCGTGCCCACAATATCGCCCCACCCTCCCCCCGCCCCAGACCAACCTGGGTCGAAATTGGCAGCACTCACTCATCTTGTGAAATTATGTCGTTGTTTGATTTTAATTATTGTAATTGAATAAATTGAATAATTAATAATAATTGAATAATTTCAGGAGGTAACACTTAGCCAGAAGCACACAAATTAATTCAGAGATCACACACACAAAACACAAAAATGAATACACATTCATATATACTTGTAACACAGACTGACATGGCATTGAAAGAAGTCAGGCTTTTAGCTGTGTACTTCATTGTCAGTGCAGATAAAAAACAAATAGGAAGCAATTAAAGACAGACAGTAAAACTTTATTCCTATCTTCATAAATTTATTACAGTTATTAAAGTGTATAGAAATAGATGTGTTTCATTGTCTGGTTTATGAATGCCTTCAACGATTCTTTTAACTCAAATACAGCATCCTAAACACAGCCTAATAATATAGGCCAGACACGTCACATGGTTTCCTTGGTAACACATTTGCAGTATTCCAATTACCCAGTTGGGAAAAGAGGTGTTGCGCTTAGGGTCCAGCTAATGAATGCAAGAATAAATTAGTTTGTAATTGCTGATTGTCTGCATGCGCACCTGTGAACATGCTACAGACAAAAAGAGACAATACAGTTAATGTTGTCTGAGGTCATTTTTTTAAACCATCTTTTTGTTCCTGATCTTATGTTTCAATAAATATATGTTCTGTCTATTAAAAATGTTCTATACAAATTTCCAGATTTTGTCTGAAAGTTACAGCATCACCATCTCTGAGAGGTGTTTACAAAATGTATCCTTGTAAGGATATAATTTATATTTATATGATGTTACTGCCATTGTAAAATCTTCTAAAGGTTTTTTTAGGTTCTCACCTTTTTCCTATTCACTATATTCTGACAAGTCATAATATATGACAAAAGTTAAATTACACAATAAACAGTAAAGATGTAAGCACATTACTGAATAGATGATCTTCTAAACACATTTTACATTAGCTCCTAAACAGTCATTTGTTTTTCCAGCAAGGTAAAATTGGTAGTTTAATTTTGTTCACTGGATGAGTATGAAAATCTGATTCAACATGTATTACATGTTCATCTGTTTTAATTGTTAGGCTAACCTGCCTTACCACATATTGTGGGAATTCCACAGAAATATCATTTCGGTGTGTAAAACGGCCTTAAGAATTCAAGCTGCAGTGGATTTAGAACTTGGTGACATTACAGATTTGGCATATCTGGAAACAAGGTACCCTTAACTGAAAGGCTCTTTCAACATAGACAGAACTGTAATACTATACAAGGTGATGAGAAATTCCAAAGTGTGCATTCTACAGAAATCACAGTGTCTTGTAAGATATAGTCCTCGGTGAAATGAAGAAACAGATTATATTTACCACGGGATAGATGTAGTGATTATTAATAATAATAATAATAATAATAAGCCTTTTAAGCTTTAAGACTTAAGATATATTTGGACTCAAAAAATATACACTTACAATGCACAAAAATAAATTTCAGGTAAAATGCATCTATTGTTTAGGAAGGAAACAACACGTTCTTCTCTGCTGACTGGGCTAAGTAATGTGCTCACAGGTCATTGTTTAAGGTAGACTCCATGTGCAGGGATGTGCTTCTGTATAACTCAACTGAGCATGAGTTTGCAGTAGTGTAACTGCACTGTATCAGCTTGAGTAAACAAAGGGTACTTGATGAAGATGATGATGATGATAAGAAAAGCAGTACGTTGAACAAATAACTGGAAAAATCAGTTTAGAGCTTTAGTCTATTGTGACATTTAAGCTTCTTGCAGGACAAACGTGTGCCATTAAAAAAGGATGTGTATTGTAAAAACAGTCTGAGGTAATAAGTACTGTGTGCAACTAGGCAACTGAAAATACAACGCATTTCTTCAGGATAAGAACTGCAGTCTCATGAATCTGATGAAATGATCTGCTCAGTTAAATAATCCTGTCTGATTTCTATGTCTTCAATATAAAACTATAGAATTGATGACTGGTAATTATGAACTGTCTTAGCTCATTTTTATTACTTGAAAATGAATTTATGCTGTAACATTCTTAAACGTTTTAATGGAACATTGAACAAATTTTCCAACACGTTATTACACATTCTTTTTCAGCAAGGTTCGACTTCTTAATCATGACATAAATTTGAAATTAGATTGTATTCATGTAGCACAAGTCAATTAAACAAAGAACAAAAAATACCTATATCTGGTACTTAGCTTTACTGAAGAAAAAAGCATAAAATTGACCACACAAAGAGTGCTCATTTAAAATTTAGGACCTGTTCAATTTTGGGACATGTATGTATTTTTGTTCACCTGCAAGGCTGTCTGTCCCGCTCTCACCTGGTCCACTTTTGGTTAAAGTCACGGAAGCTCAGGACCTCCTAGACAAGTTCCAAAAATGCACGTCCATTTCTCCTGTGCAGCTCACTCTTTCTGAGGCAACTGACATGATACAATGATATAAAGGGTCACTTGTACGACTGTGCAGAAGCTGCCAGTTAAAGGACTGCTTTCTCACCTGAATAACTACAGCTGCTTCCTATTTCCTCCTCTGCATAATGATGCCCATTATTCCAGAGTCAGAATATGCCTTGTGACTCCAGACACGGGAATCTAGGCCTCATCTAATTAAGGAAAATGGGCACCAAAGCACATTTTTGAGTGAGGACAAACGTTCGAAAATATCAACATTAAGTGTGGCTGTGCATTGCAGTTAACCCCACAAGTATTTCTTTCAGATTCTATCATGTTCTACACCACCACAGTGATGAGGCCTGCTGTTTTGGCTAAGTCTTCGTATTTTTGGCTAAATCTCCATATTCAATGAAAATTTCAGTTGAATAAAAAAAATGAAAATTTATTTCAATACCAATTTATTTTTACAAATAGCCATTTCCTTCATAGTTGCCCCAAAGCTCCAAAAAATTATCAGTATTACAGTTAAAGCAATTTAAAAAAGAACAATGACATAAAAAGCCATTAACTGTCAGTCGTCCACATTATTCTAAACGTGGATTTTTACTTCTCAGCGCAAAACACAAAAAGTCATCTTCATCATCGGTGGGTAAGCCCAAGCTTTAATCTAATATACATATTTATCATGCATGCTCCAGTTTTTTTTTTTGATTTAATTGTATAAGTAAAAGGGAATAATTTCACAGTTGTGTATGCAGATAATAGGTAAAATCAGTGCGAATATTTGGTGGAGAATACAACAATAAAAGGAAAATAGGTATGTGTGTAAAAATAATACAAAGAATAATAAAGACAGGTGTCACTACGTAGAGATGACTGTGACAATCAAGGGTGTGCGTTTCTCAGTAACAAGTGAACCTAAACTGCCACCTTTTTGACTTTGTATATTCTTGCAAGAAGAAGCAAAAATAGGGACAAAATATTCCTTAATTTTACACTAATTTAATTATTAATATTGGAGGTGTTCACTTTAAAAAAAAATGCTGCTGTTATTTTGTCACATTGGTTCTTCATTTTGACAAATTAGAATGGCTGTTTTCCTTACTGTACTGCTGCATCTGTCTTAAGACCCCAACAGCGAGACAAGAAATAATTCATTCACTTTGTTTGCCTTTCATCAAACACATTTCTTCCTCACCGTCACCCGTTCCTAGCACCGTTGGTGGGGTTCGGAAAATGCTTTGTGCTGTATTCAGTACACAGAGCATGTAAAATAGGTCCCCTGCTTTTCACCGCACAATGCAGTTGGACTCCTCGGCAACACTTATGCAAATCAACACTTCTGAGAGGACTGCTGGCAGACACAAAGATCAATTAAAGGAGCCTGATGGCAGCTGGGGGGGGGGGTGGCGGCAGAGGAAGGGATTCTGGTGAGGACAGCTCAGCGCCAAACCGATGTGTCTGAGTCGGCTTTACACAGGCAGGGCGCCTCAGACTCTCTCCGTTAGCTGTCCTCAGCCAATCGAAAACCTGTTCACCCACTTCCCGTTGGTGACACTAAACCCTCCCCCTGGAGACAAATGGAAGGTGAAGGGGGGGCAGCTGAGTGGAAGACAACATTCACGCCGTCGACAACCCGCAAAAACATGATGGGTCCCTTCCAGATCTCTGACTACAAGGGCCAATGCTCAGTATAGAGGTGATCAAACTCCCATCCGTTTTCATACAGTTATGCCTGCACCGTTTAGAAAGAGAACAACAACAAAGCAAAGATATATACAGTCAATCTTTCACTTCTCTGCTGGCAATGTCATTTGAAGGTTGCTGCAGTTC
>JAACJT020000095.1:19550348-19610638 GCA_009936485.2 Gymnarchus niloticus | reverse complement strand
CAACAACAAAGCAAAGATATATACAGTCAATCTTTCACTTCTCTGCTGGCAATGTCATTTGAAGGTTGCTGCAGTTCTTTTGCAGCTAGGTGTTTTATGTTCAGTTGCTTGGATACGGTATTTATTCACAGCAGCAAAATGATTCAAATATACACCTAAGCCCAGACAATAATTTCACGGGTTTTAATAAGCTACAATAAATAAGATGTCTAATATATGTCAATATTCTGCCCTTTTCTGATCACCACTTACAGTGGTTTCAATAGCTATTATTAACCATATTAGAAAAAGTCATTAATCCAACAGAACTTGAGTGACAGCCTACCTAGAAATCCTTCAAAATAATACAACAAAAACAAGCTTAATTTAGAGTCCTTTTTGTAAGAAATACCTATTTTGCAATTAATATCACTGTAAAAAAAAAACACAGGAAATTGCAAGTAATGATGTATCTACTGATCAACGAGTAGGCAGTATGTGTGTGTTTTAATAATCTAAGATTCACAATCAAAATGTAACAAGGTAAGCACCAAATGTGTGCTGGTGGAAAACGGGTAGAAGACACAAAGAACCAAATCACAGCTCATTACATACCTACTGTAAATAGCACCAAGCGAAGCCACCAGTAACTTAGGTAAAATGTGAAATTATAAGTGCTACAGATCCACAAAAGTAAATGCAGGTTACTCTTATCATATTATTTTAAAGCACAAAATCACTACAGAAAATAGCCAAAACAGTTGAATATTTAAAACATCTAAAACGTTATCAAGTGTCAGTCAGTTTTTTTTTTTGTTTTTATTGTAGAATCTACGACCTTCCAAAATGCTCAATAAAATATTATGCAATTTTGAACAACCGATGAATTTGGAGAGCTGTAGAAGTATGGCCAATGGAGAAATGGGTTTGCTAAAATGATTCTTGAATATTAGGAGCTTGGAAGTCAGTCAGGACACATCGCTCCCGGAGATATTCTAATAGCAGTTTATTACAGATTAGAAAAGGAAAAAGCACAGGCATCTTTGTGAAGGTAAAATGTAACTCAGAGAACGCATGGCTAATTTGATAAGGGAGTCGCTGATTCGATCCAAGCCTACTCTGCTATCCTGGTAATATCATTCCTTCACGTTCCCAATCTGAAATCACATGCAGTCTGTCTAGTCATGTTGATAAAGCTCTTAATCACCGAGACCTACAATCTACATTCACTACTCCATTCTCTAAAGCTCTTATTAAACTCTCATGCAGGTGCATTATTTTATATAGAAAGTGAGCTCCATCTAAATACCAAAGATGCTCATCAATCAATGTGCCTGTGCTTTTGTGGTAGAAGCCACAGCAAATTATTTTAAGTACAGAGATAGAAATATAAATACATTTAAACAAATTTTACAATCTGCTATACCATACAGCAGCTCATTATAGTGCTGGTAGGAACATTAATGTTCAGAAAAACAATGTTTGGCTTCTCGAAAGAATTAAAGGTCACTGTAGTCCCTCGAACAATACTGCAATTGATTGTTTTCATTGATATTATTGTTGTCATTTAAGAAACATATGGATCTGGATATTATGACCATGAACAGTTTTAAATTTATGAAACATATGGATGTGGATACTGTAACTACACTGTTTAGAAGCAGCAGCAATTAATCAAGTTCTCCATGGTCACAATGCATTTTGTTGTTGTTCTTTATTTTTTTGGTACAACTGATCATAAACCAGATGCAATATTTAGATGAACCGTACCTCTGCTCACATAAGCAAGAAGAAGCATCATTTCAGCACTAAATGGTATTAGAAACTATTCAGCTCAGCATAAAGAATTGTAACGTAAAGGAAGCTGAAGGTACAATTAGTCAAATTGGAGCTCATCAGCACTTTTCTCTCGAAGTACTCAGCTGGCACTCATGCTGGTCAATGACATCATCATCAGCTAACCAGGAGGTTATTCTTCTATGAAAAATTGACACTTAATGCATAGACCTGTGTGTAACAGTTCCTATATGGACAACAATTTCAAAAAATGTTGAAGAAGATAAATATGCTGTAAATATTATTACGTTTCCAACCAGAGCAGTCAAATCACTTTTTAGTCAGATACTTGCCTACTTGGTCTTAATAATGATATTCTTATAATCATAAAGAATAAAACCATTCAGGATTACAGCTAATTTACCGTGGATCCTTGGTAATGTTACTAACATTAAAAATGATAACAGATTTAATTCCTTTTCCATTCAAGAATGCATATCATGTGTGTTGTGTTAAATTGAGTTTAAAAAGTTAAGAAAAAGAAGCATTTTTCACAATGTATAAATGACTCAATACACGCCTTGGATTTATAACACCAATGTGGATCATTTAAGGTTAGGAGGATACTATACAACTATCACAATCAGGACACAATTTTCTCCATCATCAAATACTGATTTGTAGGCAGACAACGTGGAAAACAAGATATAGTTCTCCCTAAATAAGACAGACAAACAAATAAATAAATAATTAGAGGCCATCCTATGATCCAAACAGATGTACAGACAAGAATTGAACGCTCGCCAAGAAGCCTGTGCTCACATGAAATGGGCCCCTAAGTACAGTAATTGTTGTTTTTGAGCCCAAAATACAGAAGCCTGCTAGACGAAGGTGCACCCAATTCCCGGATATGCAAGCACATTTAAGGGTGAGGAGTGCGGTGTCCCCATCCTTAACAATGCCACCCCAATTGGACCAAAGGCAGCAGAGAGGCAGGAAGGCTGTTCAAGAGCGATATATAAATAATGCATGTGCTTGCACAGTCGCAGGAGAGCAGGAATGCAGGAGGCAGTAATTCCTGTTATCATGGAGCGGTGTGGCAGCATACACAAACGACATCTCTCAAATAAAAAGCAATTTGACCTGGACTCCGTCTCTCTCTTCTTGTCTTTTTTTTTTTTTTAATTTATTTATTATTTTCATGTGTACCTCTCTACACAATGCCTAAAATTTGACCTGCTTAGCGCACGGCATCTATAATCGGAACCACAGAAATAAATAAATAAACAAACAAACAAATAAATAAATAAATAAAATCTGACATCTTTATCCTAGGGTACGAAAATGCGGAGTTACTGCCTCGATCCGGTTTCGACCCGAATGACTTTACTTTAGAGAGCCTGGGGTCAATTCGGATAAACAAAGTTTAAAGGGGAAATTTGGAATTAAAAAAAAAAAAAAAAAAAACAACAAGCCCTGCGGGATGTATTCATGCACAGCGAACACACCACCGCACATATAAAACACTCATCGATTATTCAGCAGCGCTTCATGTTTATGCAAATAGTACAGAAAATGAGGTCACAAACGCGATGGATATTTCAGATAGGGGCATACGAAATGCTGCATAAAAAATACCGCCAGACGTCAGCCCTATTCATGAAGAATACTCAAGCTACAGTTTGTGAAACATGGTAAAAAAAAAAAAAACACTACACTGAAATATTAACTACGCAAGGAAAGCTCGCGCGTGTGTACGGTAGAAAGAGACAGAATAAAAATACTTACATATTTTAATGTTTTCCTTGATTCTGTTTTATGCGGCTTCTAAGAGCCTGATGATAACACTGCACACTGGAAATAAAACTGAAGTGCCATGGTGATATGCAAATGAATAATTCCCCCAGTACGCAAGAATCATTTATTATTCATAAATTACTCATGTTTATGCAAATTGAGGCATAAAGAGGGGGAGGGCTTGGTTTCGTGTGCGGGCAATGGGGGTGTTCCTCTGGCATATTGGCATAATAAACATTTAGATCACTGCCATATTCGGATTCAAGCCTAGGATTATTAAAATATTAAAATAATTCTACCCCAGATCCATTTCTTTGGGTTGCACATTAGGTTCAGTGTGTTAATTACAATGTAGCTCACCACATGAAACTGCGCAGATGGGCTTTGTTGTTTGTAAAGTGGCACATACCTACTAATGAAATAAAGGATTCATAAATTGTACGGAATCTGCTATTTGATCCAGTGCAGTTGGGCACCCCGGACCACTGGGTAAGGAGAAACTCAATAAATATGTCTATGAATTTGCATGAGACTTTGATCTGTAATGGACAACAGTGGGCTAATAGGGAATGACAGTTTTTAGAGCGTGTTCCTACTCAAAAGTGCTGATTTTTTTTTTTTTTTTTCGCCTTTCCAAAATGAAGGATATATGAAAGGAGGCAGCTCAGCAGCGTCTGACATCACTGCAGGAGACGGAGAAGTCTGAAGCGAGCCTGGTAGCCAAATATTACTTCATTAGGCTTGTTTCGCACGCTGTCCCTGTACTAGGCTTCTTAAATTACCATTTAGTGGATGTTTCACAGACATGTAACATCACACAGCTTAAAAACAACTTTTTAAATCTGCTGATGCCTAGTTTATTTTTCAAGTTGTCACATTTATCAGTTACATATATGCACAAGGGACAACAGATACATTGCCCTGGGTTACTGAACTTAATAATGAATGTACAAGAAGCTCTTTTTTTTTTTTCTTTTTACTCTTCAGTGTGTTTCATTCTTCATAAGATGGCAACACATATTGTACGGACCTTGAACAGAGCTGACTCTTAAATTTTATATATTAAAAAAACTTCATTAAGCGAGATTTGTTGTCCATTTGTGTATTAAGCGTAAAATAAATTCATCCATCTTCCATTACTGTCCAAAAAAGGTTTATGGTGAGTCCGGAGCCAATGCCAGGCCCAGTTAGCATTCCAGTTCATGAGGTGGCACTCACTAATCCATATAATCACGTACTATAGGTAATTTAGAGATTCTATTTAATTCTTTTTTTGGACTCTGGGAAAACACCTTATAAGCATGGGGAGAACATAGAAACTCCACACGCACACAGCTAGAGGTGAAAATCAAACCTCAACAGTGATAATTATTGGTGACAGCTATGACATGGTTGAGTAGGCTATATGAAAGTAAAAATACTAGCTAGGAAATTTCTTAGTGAAGACTACTTTCACAATCAGACCGAAAATAAAGAAACTGCTTATTTTGTCTCCACTATAAAGGGAGGGAATGAGATTCTTTGTACATTGTATCAAAAACACAAGAAACAATATTTTAAATGGCTATATGCATATATGTATCCATCAGTCAATCTTACAAACACCTATTTGGAGGAGTGTTAATGGGACTTGGCTGAAACCCTCCCCCAGGCAGCATGCAGCACAAGACTGGGATACTCCCAGGATTTCAGTAGATACCACTTACAAAAATGTAGAAACACTGTTAAGATTTAAATTCAAGGCCCAGAACATACTCTGATTATTAAAGTTATGCAAATTTTGTTCCATTAATGTGATAAATAATGACTGACTCCTGATTCACACTAAAGGCAGATTTCCCATAATGCCCAGCTGTCAGTTATCTAAATAATAGCTGGCAGTATCAAATATGAAAGCTGTAGAGCTCAAATGAGAAAACAACAAAAGAAAGAAGAGAGACTTGGGATAGGGAATTTGTGCCTGATTCAGAAGTGATTTTGCTTTAATTTAACTGTTGATGTAACCAGTGTTGCGGATTCTCCAAATAATTGTGGCTCCTTCAGCTTAGTCACAGTAGAGGAGCATGCAATCAGAAGCATGCTGAGGAGCTTCCCTGAGAGATCCATTTTTTAAACCTGACTGCTTTTAATAATAAAGAAACTGGCTAATTTGACCAAAACATGATACAAATATCCAGAAGAACTGCTGGTAGACTATGAGCCAGAAGGGAAAAGACTAAATCAGACAAAAAAAGGATACATTTATGACAACATATCCAAAAAAGGATATACTATTAACTGTGGTGGATTGGTGACCTGCCCAGGGTGTACCCAGATTTTCGCCCGAAGTCGGCTGGGATTGGCTTCAACTTCCCCATGACCCTTATGGATAAGCGGCTAAAGAAGATGGATGGATGGATATACTACTAAAAGTGTGACAGAACTATTGGAAGTCAGGGCAATAGTCTACACACCAGCAAATAATAAGGGCCTGTAAAATGCTTGTCATTGAAAGAGTCCATGTGTAAAAACCACACGGCAGTATAATGTTGAAGCTGGTTTTGCATTAATGGAATTGTTTGTTCATCTTGAAAAACAAAACAATGGGAGTAAACAAGTCATTTTCATGATTGCTGCTTTCTGGTATTAACTACAGAAAACTGTTTTTTTGGAATTAACTTGTATTGAAACTTGCAAGGTTGACTATACAAAGAATTTTTTACCATTTCTATGCTAACTGACATATTTTGAACACATTGCAATAACCATTTAGCACTATCTCTATACCATATAGCTCCTATTTGCTGAATATTATACTTGCATGGTCATTTAGACATTTGCATTAAAATGTCACCGACTCCCTGTGGTTAGTCTTACACTGGATAATAAAATTACAAGCAGACATTGTGACAGCTGTATCTAAAATGAATTAGATTGAAAACTTCTGCAAGATCATTTACTATTTCTCAAAAAAAAAAAAAACTCTGACCGACGTTTTGTTTCATCAGACATTATCCTCAGAGCATGTTTCTTTCTTTTGCCTTGGAACAGCGTCACTCTCTCAACTGAATACTGGGCCGCTAGAGGGCGCGCTTACATCGTGGTCGCTCAAACGTTTGCAAAAAAATAAATCAATTAAGAATCACGCCCAACAACGCCACCATGCAGTCATAACGGGGCCGAGTAGAGCAGTTTTTAATAACCACTAATCCAATTAAATAAAAAAATAATTTTAAGACTTTATTGCATTGTTTTAAACAATTTATGTCACACTGCTAATATAGGTCACAGAGTAGCATAATGGGTTGCACAATTAGGTAAATTCTCATCTCCAAATTAACCAGGGCAGTGTGTGCTCTGTAATAGACTGGACACCCATCCAGAGTCTTATTCTGTCTTGTGGCCTATGCTGCCTGGGATGAGCTCCAGGCCTGCCTGAGACTGAGTATTGAATAGGCAGCTGGAAGATGGATTAATACTTTTATATAAATGTACACATTTGATTTTCCCCTTATTGTGTTATTTCATGGAACCTTAGGACATTTAAATGAATATACGATCTGGGACCTTTCAAAAACAAATGTTGACTGGAATGTTGCATTTCTTGTGCAAAATAAAAACAGGAAATGTCACGCACGTTTTTACAATTTATTTTGCTTAAAAAAAAATACAGTACTTAATTCCTTATCAGAAGCTTACACTAAGATTATAAAAATAACTATGGCATACAATAAGTATTGAACAAAAATCCATGACATAATTGACTTCAAAATACATAAATGCATTTTGTCACATCATGTTAATCTACTATTCCAGTTCAAATTTTCAGTGTATATGGAGAATCTTTGTGCCAGATCATGCTTAAATATCATGTTGTAGTGTCAAATCATGTTTCTTTTTATAGTAAAGCTTGTTTTGCCCGATTGACTGCTGTGAAGTGCGATTGTCGTACTTACGGCTGACAGTGACAAGGAGCCTTACATCAAACTCAAAAACTAGGGTGAATGAAAATGTCAGCATTTACACCAACTGTAAGCAGCTGTTGTACAGGTAAACCTCCATTTGTCTCAAGCATTTTAGTGATTTAATCAAATTTTGCTAATGGAAAGTATTTGCAGTACTGGTGTCAAAAGAAAAGTTGGAAAATCTGCATACAAGGCAGCCATTCAGGACTCAGAAATGGGCCTTGTTTATAGATGAAGGCACGATATTGTTCAGCACTAAGAACTTCCAAATGTTCCAGGCGTTCAAATGCCACACGCGTTTTTAATCCCACATTCCTGGCATGGTGGCATGTTAAAACCACACCTGCAGAAAACGGTTAATTAAAACAAGCATTTAATAGTTCAATCAAAAACATGAGGTTTTAAAAGCAGTAAGACAAGCTATATGTCTTGTGCCTCATGCAATGTACTCAGGCAGATAGAAGTTTGGCCATTCATGTCTGTCCATTTGGCTTAAAATATCAGGTTACTTGGATAGCACTTGTGAGAGACACAACTGTGCACTCCGCTCTGAAATAAGACAGAAAATTGTACAATTAGAGAGAGGGAAAAAAAAACACACACACAAACACAAACACACACACACACACACACACACACACACACGAAATATTGAACTGTAGCAACCAGCCACCCTGAGATTTCATAAGAGAAAGGGCTCTGGGTAACCCGTCAGCAGACATATGGAATTCTCAAACCAGAAGCACAATTTTTCACAGCACACACCAGTCTGTGGGCTGGATTTTCACTGGTAAGCTTAAAACAAAAAAAGCTTACGTTCCTCTTCTAAAGAGCATCCAAAACACCTGAGATTACATGTCTGGCTCCTGAGACTTGCTTACTTAGTGGACAGTTGAAACAGATACCACCAGCAACCATGGCAGAACAGCTCCCTCAATAAAAGCTACATCAAACTGGCCCAGTTGGGCTCAAGGGTTTACCTGGACAAACTACTATACAACAAAAGATTAAAAGAAAGAAAAATTCACTGGAGGACATGTGTAAACAATACGTATAAATCAGGTAGCTAAGGTTGCTGGTGACCTTATAATGTCAGCAATTTACAGTCAGAAATCGCCCACATCCACATGCAAACAGAACATTTTGTGGCTCTGCTTGCTCAAGAACTACTTTCAATTTTGTTGTGTCCTGGTCCCATAACCTGTCCGCTGTCTGCCTGAAATAAGTCATTTATATTTCCATATGAAATTCTGATGCTATAAAAACTGGATAAAAATATACCTTTAACATAAAATGTCAGTTTAAACTGGACCTCAAACGTACTTGATTTATATTTAGAATCTGAACAACCAGACACTGTTCAACTTGAGTCTTATTCTACAATTTTTTTACTTTTTAAAATTCCATATTGTACTGAGAGATTTTTCTATTACACAATGCATTTTACAAAAGGCTTAAGTGGTGTATTCCAGATATTTTGTACTATTATATAAAACATAATTTGAAGCTGCTTTTTCAAAATTATACATATAGCATACACCCATGAGCCAAAATATGAAAACCACCCCCTCGTAGAACTGGCTCTTCCCCGCAGCTACATGGCACACCTATGAAGGTACAAATGAGAAAGAGGATATAAAAGGACAAGTGCATGCTGACCAGAAGCAGGTCTATTGATTGCTTCAGGTTATACATGTCCATCCTGGCAAAGCAGGTCTACCCCTTTGTGATGACTGTCTACTCCCATGACACAGGTTGATTCCAGGAGGTTCATTCCCCTGGCCATGTTACTAGGAGTGTGTGCAGTTTGAGGAGAAAGACAGTGACATCAGCTTGCAAATTTGAAAAACACAGCCCTAGTAGGTGGTATGACATCTTTGTTCTTCCAAAACTCCAGCTATGCGAATAGGCATTGATTCAATGAGACCTCTGAATGTTTCCGCAGGGATGCTGTACCATGTTGACATCAGAGCTTCCCTTAGAGCATTGAAAGTCATCGCTGGTTCCAAACACCGATCCTTTTCGTTGAGTTAATCCTGCAGATGTTCAATAGGATTGACATTTGGAGAACACTGTGGCCAGGAGAGTAGACTGAAGTCACTGTCATGCTCCTCAAACCATTTGCACACACTCCTAGTGACATGGCCAGGGCTTTGGCTTACTCTCTGGGGACTGTGGGCCCGGGACTATGTAAAGCGCTTTGTGACCGTGCTCTGTGTTAAAAGCGCTATATAAATAAGATTGAGTTGAATTACTCTGCTGAAACCAACCTGTGTCATGGGGGTAGACAGTCATCATGAAGGGGTTGACCTGGTTCACCAGGAGGGACACGTACCCTGGAGTGATCAGTAGACCTGCTTCTGGTCAGCATGTACCAGTCCTTTTATACCCCCTTTTTCATTTGTACCTTCATAGGTGCACCATCTAGCTGTGGGGAAGAGCCAAATGTACTATAAGGTGGTTTAAATGTTTTGGCTTATCGGTGTGTGTATAAATATAAAAATTTTCCTTACGCTCGACCTGGTCTTAAACTAAACCAAATTGCAAAATTAATATGAAAAAATAAATTTAAAAATTTTTACAACATTTTTCCTATTTTGTCTTAAGCTATAAGACAATAAATGGAAAAAAACTGTCAGTTTCTATGCCATTCAAAGTGAGTCACTTTGGCAATCTGTACTTATATCAACCTTTTAGCTGTTAAGACAACTTTGGAACAGCAGAACTGGGGCACACAAGTTCCGTTTTAGGTCACATGGTACAGGGAATGCAAGAGGTGCACTGGAGGAGAATGAGGGAGGAGGCGACATGCGTTGCTGAGGTGATGAGTGTGGAACATTCTGGGTCCCCTCTCAATGGTGGAGGGTTACTACCTGTTGTTGTTGGAGACGGCATAGTGTGCCTGCCTTTGTTGAAGCAGCTCTGTGACTGCCAATAGCTTTTTCAAAACATGCTACAGGAGAAAACAGAAAGCAGTTTCACAACTACAAACAACTTAAGTTAATGTCTCATTTTAACGAAGTGGTTCATTAACCACACTGCATCTTTGAACACCTTCGACAGTATTGTGACATTGCTGAGCGTGTTTTCTGAACAAGGATTACGACATTAAAACTAAATAATTGCTACTCCAAATACTAGGCAGTAACCGACTCTTACACCCATACAGATGGTACACTATATGGACAAAAGTATTGGGACACCAGTTAATGGGAAGGTTCACATACTTTTGGACTTTTGTTTGATTCCTCCCAAGGCTTCTCCCTCCTGAGGGAGTTTTTCCTTGCCACTGTCGCCTTTGGCTTCCTCTCTGGGGACTGTGGGTTCGGGACTATGTAAAGCGCTTTGTGACCATGCTTCATGTTAAAAGCGCTATATGAATAAAATTTAATTGACTTGGGTAATTAAGTCATACTCATTCCTGAGACAGGTGCATAATTAAACACACAGCCATGCAATATCCAGCAACAAACACTGGTGGCAGAATGGATCATACCGAAGAGATTGGTGACTTTCAACGTGGTACCATCATGAGATGCCACCTTCCCAAAAAGTCAGTATCAAATTTCTGCCTTGGTTAACTGCAAGTGAAGTGATTGTGATGTGGAAACTTCGATAAACAAGAGGTCAGTTGTGATGTCATAGGCCACACAAACAGAAAGGGACCCGATGGCCCAACATCAATACCCAACCTCACTGACACTGTTATGGCTGAATGGCAGCAAATCCCACCAACAATATTCAAACATTTAGCTTAAACCCTTTCCCAAAGAGTGGAGGCAAGAGAGGGCCAACTTTTTATTTATACCCTTGGTTTTGGAATGAGACATTGCACAGACAGGTGACCCAATACTTTTGTCCATAGTGTATTTATAGAAATTAATCTTGGAAGCAAGGTAATAATTGATTCAGGCAACTACCCAGACAACGGTGCTTACCTGCTGTGGTCCACGCTCGTTACTTAGGATGCGAAGCTCATCAGAGTGGCTCAGGCAGATCTCATGCAGGGCTGCCAGGTCCCGGGACAAATCTGTTCGAAAGTTTTCCTGTGTCTCGGGAAGGTCAGCTATGTTCTGAAAAGTCATAAACTACATTATTCTTGTTGTTGTGGTTCTAGCATCATTAATTAGATAGTCAATAAAAGAATCTCTTCACACACACATGGCTTTTTGGTCTGAGAACCCAGAATCCAAAGAATGCAGAGCATGTTGAAACAGAACTTACCCCAAGTTTATCAAGAAACGTGATCATTTGGTGCTTGTTGCTTTTAATAAACGGATTCACGCCTTCCATATAAGGCTCCTGTAAGACAAAGATAGATACGGGAAATTCAAACAAGCCTACAAAAATAGATCCACAAAACGTGCAAATATTTATGCACCCCTAAATTATATATCAGAGAAATACTGTCATTAAATGCCCAGCGGTTCCCCAAATAATAAATGCAGTAAGAGGAGGAATCAGGCAGCAATCCCATGCACAATGAACCCCATTCTTGTGACCAGCTCCTGCTCCCTTGTCCCCCTGACAAAGATAAGCAGCTTGAAGCCCGATGGATGTTTGGCAAAAGAGACTGCGTGATCTCATACCTTGGCTCCAAACTCAACGAGGTTTGCCAGGTTCTGCACAGATTTGGCGACCAGTGTGAGAGTCCGAGCAGCAGTGGCAGAGGGTGGGTCTGGACAGGGATGCAAGCAGAACAGACAGTGAAGCCCGGCACTGGCGGACAGCAACGTTGCATCGATGTCACACAGAACGATTATCAAATCTATTAATGGAAGTGGTTATTCATCGGAGTATTAAGCAAAACAAGCTAGAAGACAGAAGTCAAACAATGAGTATGATTTCAGTCACGTTTATGGAGAAGTCTTACCGGTAATTATATTGAACATTCTTGGGTTGAGAATTGCTGGGCAAATCAGTCTTAAAAAAACAAAGCCACTGGAAAAGAAAAAGGAGTTAAATGATAACACTGCTTGCTACAGTTAACAGCTGTATGCTCATATTGTACTGGCCTCACTGTATATTGCTTTGGACAGAAGCACCTCCTAATTAAAGAGTAAACATAAGGACTGGACTAATTTTCACTAGCAGCTGAGAGAACAACATGCTTTTTGACAAGCAAATTAATTACCTCACAACTCGGGTCCGCATAGTAGCATTTTCAGGCCATTTTTGCTGCACAGATTTCTGCAAGCATCCATAAATGAACCGCAACGTCCTACGAAATCAAGAAAGCAGTAGGAAAGAAGTTTATATGGATAGGTCTAATATTTACATCTCAATTGAAGGCTTTTTCAGACATTGCATTTGCAGCATGCTAACTTGGCTTTGCAAATCTAAAACGCCAAAGACTTCAACTGACCGTGGCAGAATCTCAGTTGCAGAGAAGATCTTCTCTACCAGTTCTGACAGGATGCTCAGGAGGTGGGCCTGATTCAAGTTCACGTCTTCGTTCTTTTCCAGTTTGGACGGATTCAACTGGAGCAGCAAAACAGGCGTTAATCTCTTGCGGTATAGTTCGCTAAGCTCAAGGACAAGATCAAAAGCTAACTCTAGCATTCTGTGTCTGGGGGGGTGACCATGGGATGGACTATGGTGACTTGGAAGGGAGTCACGTTATTCCAAACCTGTGCCATTATCAAAATTTCCACCACAAAGGTCAATGATTCCAAGTTCCAGACTGACTGAGTGTGCTTGTGCCTGGGGAGGAATGAAACCTCAATTTAAGCCAAAGACCCAGAACTTCTGGTGAAAACAGAAGATAAGAATTCGCCCCCAGGAGATGTCATCTATTCACCTGGCAGTGACACCGAACCTCAGAGACATGTTCTAGCTCATCTAGCTCAAATATCTAGAATTGGTCAGAAGGCATCTGAAAAACGTGCTGGAACCACGTGCCTCCCAAGTGCCACTGTGGTCCAAATCATGCATGTTGTACAATGTGAAGTTGGGTTCAATCCCTGCTGTGTTGCTCTGATGTGAAGAAGCCCCAGTAAGTCCTCAAACTGCACCGAGTGGATTAGACTGTCAGAAGCAAGTAATTGAGCAAACTGCACACTGCTCCCATTATAATCACCACTTGATGAAGCCTAATGATCACAGAGGGAAAATCTGTCTACACATACCCCAGAGAGGGAGACCTACAAGAAAAAGGGTAACAGGTCATTAAATTACTAGGCTCTCAGGCCTTCTCATTATTGGCTTTATGTTAATATATTCAAGATAAATTCCCACTATGGTCACTAGCCTGGTCAATGTCCAAACATCTCTGCCTGTTCAAAGCATGTTAATCAGCAATGCTCAGTCAGAGCTGGACTCTGAATTGAATGGTCATACTTGCTCTTCAGCATTACCTCGCAGGATTGCTTGCACTCCATGATCTTCAGAATGGAGTCCTTGAGGACATGCAGAACGAAGGGCGTGGCCGTAGCCTTCATGTACTGCTCCATGAGTGTGCTCGCCAGGGTGGTGGCTCGGAACAGTGTTGTGGCCTCATCTGGGGGCAGGTGCTCAGAGTCAACTCAGACAAAGTGGTCCGTCTTTGGTTTTTATTGTTACAGTACCAGGGTCCTCTAAGGGCTTCAGGTACATGTTGGTTTTACCTTAGTGCTTTAGCAAAGTCTGATTTTACCTGCTCAGAGTGTAATGGGGACTATCCTTGTAAAGTCCGACAGATTTATAAAAAAAAAAAAAAAAAAAAAAAAAAAAAAAAAAAAAAAAAAAAAAAACACGACTATGTAGCAACCTCCTCCCAAAAGGGCATAATTTTACACATAATAACGTAGTAACATCGACTAAAACAGACATGGTTTTACTTGCCCCGTGGATGTAAGTTTGACCTGAAAACAGAGGTCAGATATCAAATGTTTGACATCTGTGCTAGAAATCAGAGCACGGGGCTGCATCCACACCTGAGGCAGCCCGGCTCGTGTTCACCCCTCCAGGCCGGGCACAAATATTGGACGGCTGGCACCAGGGGGTGGGGGTGGGGAGGCACAAGCTTAAGTGGGTATCCGATTCCTCTATAGGGTTTAAAACCTCAGGATTTAAAATCAGATAAGAAATGTGAGACACTGGCTGAATACAGGAAAGAACAGCACAGACTGCATGGCAATAAAACCAAAGAGAGAAGACGGAGCCGAGTGCGTTTTCATCTCACGTTCGGTACGTTCCCATTTCAATGGCAGTGATCCCCCCCGAAAATGCTCCACATACTACCAACACTTTGTCATCTAAGATGTAGAAACATTTCTGATCCAGCTGGGATAACCTACGAGATGTTTTCATTACAGTTAACCCTTCACAACCAAAATCTCATGAGAGGCTTGATTCTTGATTTAAAAAAAAGGGGGGGGGGTGTGGCTTTCATAAAGCTCGAGTCACCTGAAGTTGGCATTTAAACCTGGTAAATTTCTCACTTAGGAACCTCAGTTAAACGCATGACCTGTGTCAGTACAAGAGGCCGGGGCTAATCTTCACAGGGCAACAATGAAGCAGCAGTTAAGAACGTGAACTCAAACCCAAGCCTGCAGGTTCAGTTGTGGGGGGGGGACCGGACCTTTGGAATTAGCCTGAATCAAACTACTCTGAAACACTGGACTGAGGGGGGAGAAAAAAAACCCAACCCAACAAAACAAAACAGACAAATAAAATTCCATTTGAGAATTGCTGATGTGGAAGACATTCTTGAAAATTAATTTTGAAGAACAACAATAGGAAAATCCAAAGGCTCAGCCATTTGATTAACCATGAGTATAAGAAATCCTTTCAAAGACCTGACAAGCTCCAGGTTGGACTGAACCACATGAAAACACTGGAAATACTGAGTTATTTCCTCCGCTGTGATCCTGTTCGGGCAGCGTGCTCGTGGTCAAAGCACGAGCCGGCATGTTCGAGCACAGCGGACCGTAAAACCCCGAGATCACGGGGTGCCCACAGCCTGAAGTGCCTCCCCATGCCAGTGAAATAAAAATGAAATAAAATGAGCAAATAAACCACAAGCAGGACGGCAGGAAGCAGAGGCCAAACCTGGGCCACCGCAGCAGAAGTTCGTCAGGCTGAGATTCAAAACGCACAACGCAAATGAAGATATTTAGGCACAGACCACCATAGTCAAGGGTTCATAAATATAAACGTGCATTTTAAATTGCACCGTCTTCCCCAACTGACTCTGCAGAGCTGTGGATGCGACACGTTTTTATTTAATTAACACCGAAAGGCTTAATAATGTATTAATGGGAAAGGCAAAATAAACTGTATGAAATGTTCATTTGAACGGTACGGCATTATTAAACACAGATGGGGCTGTATTTCCAGCATTATGAACGAATGCATTTTTAAATTTCGGTCTTGATCGCACATCTTCAGAGGGCCTCCAAAGCATCCCAGTAGACCCCACCTGACCTTGACAGAAAAGTGCGAGACCTCGCAGCCAGACCCCCTGACTACTGTTCAGCTCCCAGGTTAGGGAACATGGCAAGAAATCGCCCCCGTTTGCTGAATCATGTGGGACAGGCAGCACTCCGCACACAATGATCTGACCAGCCAAAACGAATCAAACTGCTTCCAATTCCGCCAGGTCTGCACGGATTTCGAGTATTACATTTGTGTTCTAAATCAACAGGATGACAGGCGAAAGGAAACAGACATTAAGCTCCTTTATTCTTTAAATACCTTAGCATTTCAGAACTGCTGGTCAACATGAAACCTTTGGCACTGTATGCTACCTGTCTGACTGTATGCACAAGGTTTGCATGGTAATGTGGGGGGGTTCGCACCTCAGTGGTGTGAACCCAGTTCTGTCCATGAGGAGATTCTCACGGTGTCCCTAATGGGTTCATCCAACAGTCCATCCAACAGGCATACATTTTACATAGACCAGTGAATGTAAAAACAGAGAGTTTTGTGCAAATGCCCTACGACGGGCTGCTATATCTAGATCCACATGGCTTTGTAACCTCTGATCCCCTGAACTGGCTTCAGAAAAATCAGATGAACCGTTGCTGATTTACAGACAAAAAGACGAGTTGTCGTCGTCACACACGACCAAAAAGCCTGGCTAAAGAAAATCACTTTTTTTTTTTTTTGTTGTTACTGAAGACATAGCCTAGGCCTTAGGCAATGGTTGTCTACAGACGGACTCGGCTCGGCTTTCCAACATGCTGTGGGAAAACCAGGCTGTCCGAGCCTCATGTTGTATTGCCACTGATCACGACACTGCCGGATGGCATCCTCAGCCAAACACACGCCTGTCTCTCTTAAGCAGGTCTCTGCACGGGCATGCTCAGGAATTATTCCCTGCTTCACAAGGAACTGAGACAAGTTTCAAGCAGTTTCTAGGTCGTTATTTCCTCCTTTCTCTTTCTAGATTGCACGATCATGAAAATTGAGGGGAACAAAGCAACAACTTGCATATTACCTAGCATTGATGCATTTAGTAGACCTGTTACCCTTCTTAAAAATAAAAGCTTGAAAGTTAAATGATTTGGCTTCCCTGGACTGATCACCCAAGCAGGATGAAGGAAGGCAAAGCGTTCCCCGCCACAACACATCAGATGGTGCGATGCACGTCATTAGCCAAACCGTGAACTCGGGTGCAATGTGTGCAAAAGGGACTAATGTTGCTATTTCTGGTGAGCTGAAGATCCGAGGCTGAGACCTGGGATAAGTGGCAGCATTAGTGCCAACAGCTGCAATACGGATGAACCCAATGGACATGGTTCCGTGCCTCATGAACATTGAAGAACGGTACCTGAAGTTCAAGGGAACCCGGACAGATGGACAAAGACAATACTGTGCATTAAAAAAATAGGTACAGTGCAGAAAATATTCAGACCATTACCTTTTTTCACATTTTGTTACATTGCAGCATTATGCCAAAATTGTTTAATTTTTTTCCCCCCCACAGTGAAACGATTAGAAATTTCTGATACAAAACGAAGTGGTCTGAGTACTTTCTGAACACTGTACATGCAGCACGTCAAACTGCATATAATTACACAAGCAGCCACAAGCACATGGCAGATGGAGAAAATTGAAATCAAACTTTACTTTTTTTTTTTTTTAAGGATGGCAGATGAAGCGAGGATGTTTTGATTAAGCGGACCCACTGTTTACAGAATGTGTCAACCGAGCCTTGCCCGCACACGTTCGAACCATTGGTAATTGAGAGAAATGCCGACTCCCAGCCACGCTCTTCAAAGAGTCGGAATGCTTATCGCATCTCTCGGAATTTCGCCGCCTGTGTAAAAGGCCATAGGAGGAATGCTTCTTGCGAAACACGCAGACTGCTTCCGCTCTGGTCCTGCGGCAAAACCGATCCCACAGGGAAACCACCCGGTTGTTCCTCACCTGGAATAAACCATAGGCTCTCCGGGGGGGTGAACACGATGGGACACTCCTGAAACCACAATGTAATCGGCGTGCCAAAGTCCCATTTAAAAAAATAAGAATAGCAGTACTGCTAAACAGTTCAAATGAAGTTGGCTTTAAGCTTATATTAGCACTTTCAAGCACTCTACAGCCATCTACGGCTGCAAAGAACCAGCTACCCTGTGGAAAAGCTGGAAAGAAGCAAGCCATGACCCGGGAGTCTTTCGGACCCAACGACACTTCATCTGACCTTGGCCTGAAACTCTACACACTTGGCAGAAGTGTAGAGAGCCTCTGGACTGGGTTCAGAACAAAGTGAAGGTGGTCTGGGTCCATCCAAACTTGCTTCAGGAAGCAGGGTGTACCAAAATAATGGAACCATACACTGCCCCCCGAGCTTGGAGGGATCGTTTCAGGGTGTTCTCCTTACGCTGATAGAAAGCATCAGCTTGAAAAGTTGGAGGACGACCATACAATCTCATATTTCACTGACTGCCATGGAGGTTTCGAGGCTTAAAAAGGTCACATGCCGCATAAAAGGGCCAGACAGGATGAAGTCATTCCATTCAGTGAATGCAAGGCCTAAAGCTGGCCCCATTAACAAAATTAGAAGTAATTACTCGGTGAATTAGTATTCCCAGCCCCCCTCCCAACAAATGACTCAAATTGCTATTTTCAAATTGCATACTTGCATTTATACCTTAAAGTAAATCCCTCAAGGTCTTTCAGAGGGTTAAAAACAAAAAAAAAAAAAGAATTGTCAATTGTGCAAAGCACTGTTTGGCACTATGGGATACCTTGGTACTCTGAGGTACTTACTTGTTGCTGTCCCTGTACTGGTAGATGTAGCAGCCTTGGGGCATTCCTGTGTCCTGGTCCAGGGTGAACGACAACTTCAACTGCATGAGGCGAGAAAAAAAAAAAAAAGGGGGGGGGTTAACTAAACCATAGGATGGGATGGTGTCATTTCACCTGTAACCTGAGTAAAATTACCTAAAAACAATAAAATACACAGTTATCAGTGTCCTCCAGATAAAGGTACAGAATGCTGTAATGTGTTAGCACACGTATGAAATGGACAGGGGGTTGGACAGTTTGGCCTCAAAAGTCTGAAGGGATACACTGAAGGAAGCACAATAATGCAGATTCCGTATCATTAGTAAGTTGATATTACAATAAATACATGCCCAATTGTCAAATCCAGATATCCTGGATGTTTCTGATGAAATCACTAATGAGATCATGATCTAAGGAGCCTTGTTGTGAATATCTGTGTCTGTTGACGAAGGAACACATGAAAACACGAGAAGCTAAAGTGAGAAGTCGAGCTGGCCTGCAATTCATCGTTCCCCTTTGCCACACCCCTCCTCAGACACGGAGAAGCCAGCTGAACGCCCACGGTGGGACCCGCCGCAGCAGGACGCTGGGCCTGCTTGCTCAGATGCAAGGAATTCTGCTTCATCACGATCCTTCTTTAATAACCAAAATGTTTCTGCGGAATTCTAAAACAGGCTATGAAGTGTATTATATGCCACCAACTGCGCTGTAAACAAGCGGCATGGTTTCAAAGCCTTCCAGGTATCGCTAAGATGTGCCAAACTGATTTGCCTAAAAATGCTATTCAGTGCCAAAACCATCAATGAGTTTACCTGTATTACTGGATAGCCAGCTAGTTATCTTAAAGAGCTTCTGTTTTTGATACTACCGAATCCTTGGTATGGCTTTTCTCTTGAGAAATGCCATGTTTAATAATAACTCAATACAGCCCCAAAGGCAGCATTCCTCCACCTGGGGCAGCTCCCATTAAGGCTGTGCACATCCAGGCAGCCCAGGGGACATGTAAAATGGTAGTATAGTTGCAGGACATGCAACAGGGCCTACTTTGGGAAAGGTATTTCTGGGCAGAAATCGCTGTGCACCCCAAAGCAGCACTAGGCCCAACCACTTGGAGGGGACGGTGACTTTGGCGAACGTGACCCACTCTGGCAGTCTGCATCTCCAGAGACCACATCTGGGCCGGGAGCACAGCAGCAGGGAGGAAACCAGACCTCCAGGGTGGGGAAGAGTTTGAAGTTTCTGCGAAACTGCTTTCTAGGAATTTTGACGGCAATCAAAACACAACCGCTTACTCTAAGGTTTCAAGAGTGGGCAGAGTGTTAGAAATAGCCCAACTGATTTGAACTCAGAGCTGAAGCCAACACCAAACTACATTTCCTAGATGGTGAAAAGCAGTTTCAATAGACTTTCATAGGCTTTGATAGGGCTGGGTCAGATACGGAGTTGAGATGGATTCTTGTTCATGTTTGTAATATTGTAAGGTGAGCAAAAACGTATTTCATGAAATTTACAATTATTCCCATTTCGGAGAAAATGGCTGTATGTAATGCAATCATCCAGTATAAATGAATCATTCTGATATAGCACAATGAGAAGTGGATGACCTAATGTGACTTACAAGGCAAGACCACGTACCGTGAGCCCTTAGGAAAGATCCACAGTCCGAATGGTAACATATACATTTATCTAAGGCCTTTTTAAAAACTTACACAGTTGAATGTGTGACTGGCTCAAAGTTGCATAGAGAGATTGCAGATGGACTGCTTTGACTCCTGACTGTAATAGGATGGGGTGACATTCCATGGACAACCTAAACGTGGGTCACGCAAAAAGGAAAATACGGTCAATCGGCTCGGCATAAATTTATGACCAAACCCAGCTGTGCAGAAACCTGGCGAAGGCAATGAGATCAGATCAGCCAGGGGCAGCCAGTGACAAGCAACACACGACTAGGTGCTGATACGCTCATCTCCACCGCCCACAGTGACAGCCTTACAGACCACGGCACCACACCTCAAGACTGTTAAAGTGTACCATGTCTCACCTGGTTGCACAAACTTATAAAGCAACAGGGTCTGGCTTAGACGCAGATCGCTCAACCTCATGATGATTCACGCTGAGGCCTGGAGGGCTGCGTCATTAAAGCATGT
This sequence comes from Gymnarchus niloticus, assembly GCA_009936485.2. Taxonomy (NCBI): domain Eukaryota; kingdom Metazoa; phylum Chordata; class Actinopteri; order Osteoglossiformes; family Gymnarchidae; genus Gymnarchus; species Gymnarchus niloticus. The sequence continues at coordinate 19,589,781 of JAACJT020000095.1, read as the reverse complement.
CTGCAGTAGCAAGATGACAACTTACCATTGCCTGGGTAACGTCAATAGCTCCTGAGGGAGTATCCACTCGGAACCAAAACAAAATCAATCACTCGTGTCAAGGCTTGGTAGCTAAACTCGCGATTGTGCTGTCAAAGTGGGTGGAGCTCCCCAAACAAGAACTACCCCCCAAGCTCCACCCCTGTTTAAAAGCAGGTCATCAAGATTTCCATCCTATCATAGCAGCAGGGAAACAGACAGGTGGCAGTAAACAGTTCACCACCGTGCTTCAGCCTTCCCACAGTGAAGTGGTACTGAGGTCACCCCATCCATTTACCTCTCCCTGCCAGTCCCATTGCGACTCTGAACTATTCTTCGCGAACCTGTTTCCTCAGGTAGCCGCCACACAAATAAATTCCTCTTCCTTTCTAACGCTCCAGTGATGTGCCGGCAGGATGTTTTGACGGAATTCAAGCCAACCCAGCATGGCGGTGGCAGCGCCAGCATCTCTGGTGCCATTCTGTATGCACGGATGCGTGAATGTAAAACAAAACTCTGCAAGTCACTTTGCCTAAAAAGACGATGGCCACATCAGGCTGATGACAAGTCTTTTGTCCTGGAAACTTTCAGCCTTATGTTGGGGGCACAATTACTCCAAGTGACCCAGAGTCACAAAGGAACCTCCAGATCAGGCTGCACACCACCATGTGGTGCTGTCAGAATGTTTAACAAGTCATTTACTATTACACCACCTTGTGGTCAAATCATGAACAGCTTTCTATACTGAGGTGTTAAGCATACAAGACCGCCAACTCACCTGGTCAAGGCGCAAGGCGCCACTCTCAAAGCGCTGTTTGCGGAGCTGGCGGGCGATACGGTGCAGGTCCACAACTGCCCGGTGGACCTCGTCAACAGGGTGTTCGGGAGCGCAGGGGGGCAGCTGCTCGGGGCGCAGTAGAGCATCGGGCGAGTCAATCATGCTCTGGGCATGGTCGTAGCTCAGTTTGATGCAGGAGCGAATCACAGACCGGCCAAACCACTCACTCAGGATCTGGGCGTGGGGGAGAGAAAAAAAAAAAAAAAAAAGAAACCCATTGCTAACGAGATCAAACTAATAAACACAACAGTCGTTCAAGTGTGACAGACTATGGTTCATTTAGCCAGTGATTAGCTGCTTAGCTGACGCTTGGCCAAGGCCACCTTGATTTTCACCTGTTTATACAGCTGGATACTTGACTGGAGTGCTTTGCTCAAAGGTACAACAGTTGGGCTCTCTGACGACTCGAACATGAACCCTTGAGTCCATGTTTTTAACCACGACAGCACTCAGAACTGATCCATTCTCAATACAAGTTTAACACATTGATATGTACTCAAGTCAACATTTGACAATCGAAGTAATGACATCTTGTGTATGTGAGTTAGTGTATATGGGTGGGAGTATCCTGAACTAATCAATCAATACTGGCGTTAAATGAGTCTTCAAAACTCATAGCGGTGGGAGTATCCCATTTCAGGATACTCTGACTGACCACGAGTTTTGAAGCCTCATTTATCACATCACCAATTACAACTACATCTGTGTTGCTGCAGCCAGTACCTTCTAAAAACCCATAAGGAACAGTGGGGCCTCTGAGTTGAACACACGTGGCCACTTTGAAATTAGCTCATACAGCTGTACTAGTCATCGGACTGTTTACCAACTGAACTGTGTTTTTAAAAGGGCTGTATTGGGAGCTTCATGCCACGTGCATAAAGACATGATGACACCCGAACCCACAGCCAGAGATGGGAGACCGTCAGATGGCCAAGTTTCACTGGTTTCCTTCCCAATCTCAGCCATTCGTGGCAAAACATTGTTTAAACGTTAACAGCAGCCCCACAATCAGCTGTCCAGCAGTAAGTGAAGAACCCAACTTGAAAAGTACATATTAAAAACAAAGAGCAGAGAGTAAGTCGATCAGCAAATCATTATCCTATTCATCAGCATGAGGCAGGCAATGGGAGACAAGTCACCAGAAGATTCCAGTTTCCAACACACACAGCAATAGGCCAGTTAATACAGGTAAACAGGCCACAGTCAGTTACCGCCGTGACAGCACTGGATAGTCTGGTAGGCCACAGGCTTTACAGATGCAAGACCGGCAATCAAGATAGTCATTTCTGTACTGTATAGAAGCAGAGTGTAGACTAGGGCTACCCTGGCAGAGCTGAGGCAGCGAAAGGCTGTCTCGTCAAGCTGAGCCCATCGCAGAAGATATATCCTTATAAAAATGACTCTCCGTGTACTTAAGGAATCAGGCTGGAAGCGATTCAATCGCAGGCCATTCCAAGAGGGGAGAAGGGGAAAAAAAAAAAAAAAAAAAATGTAGTTAGAAAGGAGAGCCAGGGCAATAAAATTCCACCTGTGAACCGAGCGAGTGCCGATGTGCCAAAATCAGTCTTTTTGTGTGCGGGTCGCTGCACTACCGTTTCTGGTACGTGCTGTTCACAGACTCCCTTTTATTTTAGTCGCTGGACACAGATCAGTTCACATCTCAGGCTTTTACACCCTCTCGGTGGTGTCAGTAGACTGAATTGACCCTAGCTCACCATCAACCTTCCTGCCACCTAAACTCCTCACACTGACACCTCCTCCCCTCTACATCACACGCAGGTATTAACATTACCATCCTGTGTGGGCACCTGCTATATTTCCAGGACAAAACTCAAACCGGGGCCCCCCGAAGACCCCGTGTTGGCTGGTACCTTCCCCTCTGGAGTGATTTTCCAGATGACTGAGAATGTCAGCCGGTCGGTCATCGGGTTCAAGCTGCACAGCTCCTCACAAAGCAGCCTGGGCAACATCGGAACCACCTGGGGGTAAAATGTCAGGAAGGAGAGGGGAGAAGTGGTGGCGTTATGGTGGGGTTAGGGGTGGCATCCAGTCGGAAAGCAACAGAAGTCACATTACCTTTGGATATGATGCAAACCTCAATCAAATTAACAGGAGCGCAAATAACCAAAACCGAGGAAGCTGCTAAAAATACCTGAAAGTCATGACACACTTAAATGATATGTGAAGAAAAAAGCAAAGCTTTCAGGTTGCTGACACTTTTAAAGCCTCTTTTGGAAAGACCTACTCCATACAGTCCTCTGCTGGAGTCTGAGGAGAGGTCGAATTCGTCGGTGACACGCTGGCTTACCAGCTCTCTCCAACAACTTCACATCCTCTCCCATTCCTCCATTCCCGAGTCCAGCTATGATGTGCAATAAAAGCTCACTGTTTTACACGAGGTGTTTGTGAGCAAAACACGACAGGCTTAACTTCAACATGAAGTCCTGAACAACCAACTGTTGCCCTTTGGGGTGGCTAATGGCAGCTGACAGAAGACGCACAAAGGCGGCTGCCTCAATCCTGTTTACTGGCCAAAGTGTATGGGTGTCAAGACGTCCCAATCAACTAAAAACCGTCTAGATCTAACCGAAAGCAGCAAGCATGGGTTACACAGTTAATAAAAAAAGGGTGGAGGGAAAGAAACTGAAATTTTCACATGGACAGATTTAATTGATACCCTAGCCCCCTTACATGCATCGCAGCAGATATTCACCGGGAAATTAACCTTCCGCACAACACAGGAACAAGCAAGTCCTCTGATCCACTCACGAAATCTGTTGCAAATGCTATGCCTTAATTGGTGCAGAGAAAATTTATTAGGAAGCAATATAACCAGGAGATTTGCTAGCTTGCAATGACTACTTCCAAGCTGTACAACCCTTAAATACACAAATTTAATTGACACTCCAACCAAGAACACATGCTGCACAACTGCGTTAATGAAACTGAAAGGTAATTAGAAAGTGGACCTTCTGAACCAAGTAGACACTGGTCGCTCTTCTGCTAGCAACACAATCCAGTGAGCTTCCTTCCGCCACAAAATAGCTCACGTCTGCGATGTGAACTCCAACTTCAAAGTTTCCTACGTGAAAATGGAAAGACAATGAGGTTATATATGCAATGCACACCCCCCCCATCTACTTCATATCTTGTCTGAGAATGACAGTGCTAGACCCTTCTGTTTTTGTATGCCTTTAATATTTCACAGACCTTTTCCAGGTGGGAAAGTGAGGAACACAGTATGGAGGGGTTTGTTCCAGCAGAGGTCTTAAAAATTTAAGCCTGATCACCCAACTAATAGTATACAGGGACTGACTTTGACATTCTGACAACTGTTGTAAATAATTTGGGGTGGGGGGAATAAAAGTTCCTGGATGTGCATTTTAGCCAATGCAATGATAAACTAATGGATGGAGCTCCAAGGCATGTTTCCGATCTGGTTGACGAATTAGCTAAACAGCATTAGTTCAGCTGAAGAAATCTTAAAGGGCAGAGAGAGAACAATAACTGAACTACCAATAATTCTCAATTTAATGACTAGCTCACATTATGAAAGGCACACATAATATTAAAAATATTCATATGCAGTGGGAGGGGATGCACTTTAAATGCTAGCAGTGACTGGGACCTGTGGTTGAGGCCCTAACAACTGGCCTAACATCAAACCAACACAGACTTATCTGAGAGTTAGATTCATTTTAAAACACAGGAGAATTTGAAATTTTAAGAGCCAAATTGCTCCTTTTCAACAGATTATATTTGTGTTTTGAAAATAAGTTACACATTTCCTTTTGTCTTTTAAGCAGAGTAAATACACCTGGAACAACACGCGCGCGCGCGCGCGCACACACACACACACACACACACACACACACACACACACACACACACACACACACACACACACAGTTTGTCAAGATGACACACAAAATGCTCTGGCAATTCCAGCACACATGCAATTAAAAGCTAGGTTTGTACAAAAAGCCCCCCTCATCTCCTTCCCCAGGCAGGGTTTGGGAAATTCTACTCCTGGCTTTACTAATACATGCTTATCTTTATTTGGTGTTATATACCATTCTTCAAAAAAAAAAAAAAAAAAAAAATTAATCCTTTCCCGGATTAATAAAAATCATTTCACAACACCACAGTTGGTGCCACTATCAGCTGATGAAATATGATATTTACCAACACTATTTCCTCAATAGGGCTAAGCTATTAAAAAAAAAAAAAATTATGCAGTATCTAAAAACACCCTTGATGTGACTGCTAATCCAGGACAGGGTTGCAGTGGGCCTATATCACATCCTGGGAAGCAGAAGGCTACATCCTGGACAAGATGCCTGTCCATTACAAGACTGACAGACAGACAGACAGACAGACGAACTGGCGCGTGCGCGCGTGTGTGTGTGTGTGTCTGTGTGTCTCTCTCTCTATCTGCACGTTTGGGGGCTATCGAAGGAAACAGAAGGAAACCTGGGCAAGATCTTGCTCTCACACACTCATCCTGGAGGTGAGAGACCACATCACCCATACAAGAAATGCATTTAATAAAACTCAAATTATTTCCCATCGGGAATTAATAAATTGTCTATCACATTTCACACACACTACATCCCACGAGCGAGAATTTTTCCTCATCCTAACTGTAGAAGAGCTCGTTTCCAGCCAATTCTGCTACGTATCAAAATGCTGCACGGCACGACGATGCAGAAGGTGGTCATGTCTGCGGCTTTCTGGCCGAACTGCATCAACAAGATGCCGGAAGGGCAGATTGCTAAGTTTGGTCGTACATTGCCGGGCTCTCACTGAGGCTGCGGGTAGAGCAAGTCGAGGCGGGAGACAGCAAATACAAGTACTTAGTGTTTCCAGGGAACAAGAGCACAGTGCCCGGCGACACACTCGGCACTTTCCACAGGGCCACCCCAAAATGACGTCATAAAAACAAGCGGCGCCGAGAACACTGAACAGCTACAAGGTCTGGAGGAATCGCACACACAGGTACAGGAGAATTAACACGACACACAGATAATTACTGCTAAATCTCAAGCGTAGGGGGGTCTGGAAAACTAGCTATGACCTTACTCAGAGAGTCAGCACAGGTGTGAGAACCATACTGTACAAACATCCTTTCTTTGGGATACTATCCGGTTACACCTGAAAGCCAGGCCATTTACCAAAAAGGCAGCACAAGTGACCCTGTCTTTGCAATGGAAACCAATACCATTATTGCATTGCGGCAAGAACAGAAAAACTCGCACGGGCTAGGACAAGAGACTGCTGCAAGGCTAGGTAACCTCTGCAGATTGTCCTGAAATGGCTGAACTTTAACTAGGGCACAACTGGTGCATGTGAATTCTCACTCGAAATACCAGGAAACGGGGGCAGCCATGGCATTCATGGCAGGCATGTGGCTTCCACTTTCATGACATGAAATTACGAAGAACGAATATTTTCCGTCTCTATTGAAATGACACACATTGGGCTCAGCAGCGTGATCCTTAAGTGGGGAAAGCAATCAAGCAATCATACATTCCGTATCAGAACACGGATGTGAATAACAATTAGATACAACAGCACCCAGGTGTTAAACGCTCCCAAATCAAGGGGAAGAAAAAGATGGTAAACTACTAAATAGTAATTCACTTAATTTTTTAAGTAACAGGCGAAAGGAAATTGACAACAAAAGAAAATCAATACCCATCATTAGCTGTTACCATAGGCTTCAACTTTCATATGATAATTCATTCAACACACATGGAAAGAAACTCCAGCCCCAAGGTGAAATCCAGTGTTTAACTAAACCGTAAATTAAAAAAGGTTGCCTCAAAAAGCCGTCACCCAAGAATGTTCCAGCATTTTTGGTGGCAAGTGCGCTCCAACACAATAGTCAACGATGGAGAAATATACGGCAACAGGAGCTGGCATCTGATCAGGAGTCCAAAATGAATCAAACACGAAGTTCTGACTGATGGAGCAGAAAGGCCCGGGATGAGTTACACACCATCTGGAAGAGGTTTGCAGGACAAGGCATCGTCCAGGTCTCTGGCGGTGGCTGGATCGACAGTGAAGATGCACTCTGACCTACAAGCAGAAGTAAAGCAAAATAAGAATAAGTTTGATGTGTCAGCACTGACACTAGGAATTATACCATGAGAGGTACTACTGGAAACACACTTCATTCTTATGGCCATTAAAAGATTAAGTATATCCTCAAAACTGCAGCAAAGAATTGACAGGTCCTACAGGCAAGACTGGGCACGAGAGACCTTTCCAAAAGTGGGAGGGAGAACGTTTAAGTGCTCTTAAGAACAGAATTGTCAAATTACAAACAAAGCTAATCACGACCTTCCTCATGTAAGCCTACATGTGGAACAGCAATAAAACCACACAGGTTCGATCTCTGCAAGCGATCCTATCGTCGCTCAGTATTGTGCATCGTTCCCGGTGACCACTGGTTCATCCTTTGCTCTCAAACTACAGAATCATGGGAAACTACAAGTGAATTTTTTTCTAATTTTTTTTTTTTTTAACTGAACATTACACAGGTGTCATAACATCAGTCAGATGCCTTTTCAAAGCATGTTCAATTTAAAATTTATAACTTCTAAAACAGTTGAAGAGCACAATGTCCTTCCAGATAGTTCAGCTTTCTGCAGGATGTGTTATAATCATTGACATTTAACAGAAATATTTTTCCTTTGAGTCCTATAAGGTGATGTGATTTTTGTCAACTCTTTCAACTGGCACAGAAAACAAAGGGGGACTCTGGGACGGCTCCGAGTGTTGGACACAAAGAGCTTTTAACTATTGTTTTGGAACATGCACACGGAATCCAAGCTCCATGCAAACTTAACCAGAAAGACAGTGACACCAAAGCTAAAATTAGAGCAGACATGTACAAGAACTACTGGCAACTAACACTTTATCACTCTTAAAAACACAGATTACACGACTGGTGAACTATCTATAGTTCCTCTGCTGTCAAAACGCTTACACATCTATATATATATATAGCACCACATGGCATAGAAAAAAATCCCATTGAGAAAAAAGGCAGAGCCTTTCTTCATAAGACTTTGCTCTGAGTAAATCTGGAAATGAACAAAATAGTAAAGGCAAGAATGCTGAACATATGCAGAGTGAGACCACACTACCGGACTGGAAAGAAAGAAAAGAAAAGAAAAGAAAAAAAAAAAAAAAAAAAAAAAGAGAACAGAGACGTAAGCCAGAGATGAAAACCCACCTTCCTAAACAGAACACTTGTTTATACGTGAGGGGAACATGTACAAAACACAGCCTAGAAAAGTAAATTCAAAACACCTGTCAGCTTTAAATAAGGAGTTACATCTGTTAGATTGATGATGTGCCACTTCCATTGCAGGAAACATACCCAGATGAATATTTAATGTCTAAAACTAATGATCTGATCTGAAGACTCGGTATGGGAGCCGATCAAGGCACATTTTAATCGATCGGTATGGGCTACATCAAGCCCACGGTACTCTGACCCTTTCTTTTACACCATTTTACCCCACATCACCCTGTTAACGCCAGCTGCCCTACAGCAGACAGAAACAAATTTTGCACAACTTGGGGCAGAGCAGCACATTTCAGAATTTGGTCCAATATCCACACTGTGGAACCATGTTAAAGCAGAAAACGAAAACGGTATATATGAAATGGCAATATTTCATAAGGAGGTTGTAACAGAGCTGCTACGGCACCTAAAAGGAAAACACTGAAGAATACAGAGCTCCAGTTTACAGGTGAACACTGTGAGAAAAAAAACAATGTTTTCAATGACAGGTCTGTCTCTGTAGTACAGCTAGAGGTATAATATTGGCTTTTGCCATACATCTTATGGAATTTCTGGAGCCGCGACTTGCCCTTCCCTCTCAGCACAATATTTGAGACACATAACTAATGTACTTGAACTTTATACAGCTGCATCATCTGGAAAAATACAAATATCGAATCGGCACTCTGTATTGACGGATAGCAAATATTAAGCAAGTTGGATCCGGAAGGGGGTTTGGAATTGATTGGGATACCCTGTTTATAAACCAAACCATATAGAAGATTTCACATAAAAAAAGACTTGGGAGGTCTGACACACCTTGGATGAAAGGCGTCTGAAGCAATCCCGTCTTCTATATCACCAGTAAAGAACTGGATACTAACGTATAATCTTCTCTCCTTTGACAACATTCAAGACCATACAGAAACCTTGTCTGAAGACAAATCAGGTAAGTGCCTATCTCCATATTGTGCTTTGCACAAGCATGCTAATTTCTTTTAATTTATTTCAGCTTGTGCACACACGTCTTAACAGCAGATCAGGGTGGAGGAATTATAAAAAGACAGCAGGAATTGTCAAGTTATCTTTCTGAAGCAGTGCCGTAAAGACACTTAACTATGCCATCATGTGAGCTGTGACACTGCATTGGATAAAGAGCTGGAACATGGACGGATGGATGGACAGACACCTATTTTGTGGGAGTACTCTGGGCTGGTCCTCTCCCTATTCACTACACAATCAGGATGCATGTAGAGTCCATTTTCTGTCCTGCAGAAGGAAACCAAGCCTCCCCTGAACATTCTTGCAATTTATGATTTGGGGGCTTGGGGGGGGTGGTGGTGGTGGACACCATTTTGTTTACTGAGGAACTGTTGCAGCATCCTGACCATGTCACAAAGAAAATTTCATCAGCTTTATACAGTGACATAACCAGCACAAAATTAACTCCGGACCACATTTACCAAAACAGAAAGCCTGAATTTGCATGAACTTATTTCTTCACGGGCAGTAAACAAATCACTCCAGTTATGTCCTGAGAGAGTTACAGATTTCAGAGAAAGGCAGGTCATTAAGAGAGGCTCCAGTTATGCCTGTCATACAAAAAGGTTACACGCTTTGCTGTTCCTCATAAATCGATACACGTGTCTTAAAGCACGAGAAAGGGCACAAGGCAAGAAAATATTCCTCCAGCATTTGTCTGAATGAAATCAAGTATCGCAAAGGGCAGCCATTCAGCAGGAACGTCCTCTGAAAGCTGGCAGGGCTAAAAGTAATCTCCATGGTAATAGGATTTTATTAGCAGTAGCTAGAATGTCATGCCAGTCATTTTTAATTTTTAAAGCATAATTCACATACACTGATTAGCTGAGCAGGTCTATTCCATTAAAGGTGGGGGGGATGCATTAATTCTTTGGCAGCTACGCAATTATTTCAAAACTACCATGACCAGACCCAACATCATCTCGGCAGGCATATAGTATTAAAAATGATAATTAAATCCAATCTTAACAGCATAGCATGTTCCTTCACCAAGCTAATTTAACATCATTTTGCATAGTCGTGAGGAACAAGAGCTTTAATAGAGATAACAGAAATGCCCGTCTGCCCCAAGATGGGCCTTACAAAAACCAGCCTCATCAGCACTGCTGTGTTTGCATAAGCAGCTAAACAAAAAACATGTGACTGGAAAATACAAACAGCCAAACAAACAGTATCATCGCAAACACAGTTAACACATTAAATATGAGAGAACTACAACAGAGCCAGCTCACTTTAACAGCATCAGAAAAGAAGATTGACAGTCAAGGCTGATTTATGCATGAATTTTGGCCAAATTCATTGACCTCATCACCAGAACAGCTGATTTGTATTCAAAATGCAACACAAACCAACAATGAGCCCATTGCTCCCTAGGGATACGAGTCCTCTGAGATCACCAGGAAACATTTGCTACAAGGTAACCGAGTGATGAGTTTTGCACTTGGATCCTGTCACCCCATCTTAGGATTTCAGAAATATGAGCAAACACATGTACAAGTCAAACGACCAATTTTATGTACAATTAACCTCACTGACATCAGCAGTACTCTTGCAGAAATTCAGAAGCGACAGAAGCTCACTGTCCTGTTTAAAGCAAAATTAGCTGACTTTAAGCCAGATTTTAAAAATAATTTTACTTCAGTGTCTTGCTGTCCATTTTTTCCATGCATATTGCACAATTTTCCAACTGTTACCCTTCTATTAAACACAGATGATTTTTATCAATGTGTCACTTTGAACCTCAATATGTGGCAGATACCATAAGGCCAGCTGAAAGCATACAGACTTCACAATAAGGAACGTTCTCTTATGCAAGCAGACCGACAATTCACTAATGAGTTCAACCAAGTAACATGCAGAAAGGAATCAAAACGTCCACTAGAAAGCAAAATGAAAAGAAATTGAAATAGTCTAACTAGGTCTAAACAAAGCATGATATGTCCATTGTTGCATATGGGGGGGCTGAATAGTATCATTACTGATGAGAAGCACCATGTCTCAGCCGCTCATTTATGCAAGCGAGCACATGCCCTACAATCGCATTAATTAACGGTGTCCTCAGCCTCATTCCCTTTGAATCCTGGGATCGGTTCCAATCTCAATGGGATGCTACACTGGAAAGGCACTTGTGAAAGATGAACAAACACATCTAGGGCTGGACAGATGGATGATAACTGCTCAAAACCAAAGCTATCTATAAGCAATGTACCTTATATGAATCAGACTCTACCATAAGCATGCACACATTCTACCCTATTTAGTGTGTGGAAACAATTACCAAAGCCTGTGAAAGCCACATCTGCAGACTTAGTTGGTAAACACCTTAATTTGTGGACTCTATTGGAAAGGTGACAAGAGTTCCACTTTGAGCATAAATACAGCAAAGGCAATCATTAAAGGCAACGGCACACCCACACAGGACTGATGAGGATTACGACTTCAAGATACACATACAAATACACACGGCAGCATGATTTATCTCCAGCTAATTCAACCTGGATAAACTAAAATGATCACCCAAAATAAAAATATGGAACAATTTATTTAATATTACAAACTAGACAGCAGAAACGTCACTGTGTCCTCGTGATCAGCCCCCAGTGCGAATGAAACCAGTGACCCAATAGGTTAGCCCACCTCAAGTCTCTCCTGTTCTGGAACTCAGTGTCCGGGATGGTCCAGGGCAGGTTCTGCGGGAGACACTGTAGAACGTCCTCAGAGAACTCAGAGAAGTCTACGTCATACTCCGTCAAGATTCCCTCCGTCTCCGGCTCAATCTCACCAGCCAGGCCCAGACTCTTCAGCAGCTGCCTTTGTTTAACCAAGAAACAAATCAATAATGTTCATGATAAGGCAATAAAGACAGATTAATGAAGTGCCATGCAATCAAGAAACCAAATATCTATGAATTCCTTAAAGTGATTATCAGCAGATATTACAAGAAACAATTCTAGTTCCATACATACATATTTTAGAACGTATTGCTTGTCTAGTTTTAGTCAATAAAACATTTAGGTGATGCACCTTAAATGTACAACAAAATCCTCAGTCATACTCAAAACATTACAAGACAAGAAAGATGTCAGTAACCTTCTTGCAAAGTGTGAGCAACTCTGGCAAAGCGATTTAAGCATCAGCAATCATCTAATAACTGGCAGGACCTACTTTTCCTTCTAAATCAGTGTGAATTCTTTAAGACAGACCCTACAAAGTTCAGGAAACACTGCTTTTCAGAATTAATACCACCACAGATCAGGTAGACTTTTTAGGCGTACAATCAAAGTGCAAACCTCCCATTGCACCTCTACCAAAAGGTGCTCTGCTGGGGTGGGGCCTGGAGATTGCAGGTCACCCAAGTGACCCATAGTTACAGCCATATGCCAGAAAGGCGGGCCTTGGGACAGGGCGTTACAGTACTAGAAGCACACTCCTGGTCAGGATCAATGCTTGGGTACACTGTGGCATTCAGCTGACTCTCTGCTGCTATTAAGAGGCCCGATACACATTAAGAAAATGTTCCCCCCGCCACCAGCCATTTTGACTGAGGGGTCCGCCCAGTACGTTTAATGGGTCTGGCCATTCTCCTGTGATCTCTCACATCAACAAGTTGGTTTCAGCTACTAAGTTTTGTTTATCACACTGTTCTCGATAAACCTTGGACACTGTGAGATGAAGAAAATCCCAGGATGGCGGCTGTTCCTGAGATGCTGAGACCGCTACCCATGGCACAGACAGCCGCACCAGTGTCCGTGCACTTTATATAGTAGAGTCAGCTGCTTGCTCCAACAGGCAGGCATGCCTAATAAAGTGGCCAGAGCGAGCAAGAGTGTTTATATACGTCATACAAACATGTAGACACATGCATGTATAGACATGAACACAAATGTTAGCCAGAATGCACGTCAAAGTGAATATTACTCACAGATTAACTATGATAAGGTTCTGCTTTGAGTACTAACTGTGAGAACAGGCACTTTGCATTATGCAAACTAAATGACAAAGACAGCAATTACCTGTAATTGCCCAGATAATTATCACTTTTAGAAATTTCCAGCATGTGCATGACGGTCCATCGCAGGGTGGCAGATGCATTTTGAAAGAGTTATTATAGGACATTCCACATCGATGATTACCAACACCGCAGTGGGGGTAATTGGACGGCGCGACGGAATCTGATTGACCCTCTTAATTTACCCCGAGTGGAACAGAAGTTGCACGCAGCTCTCAACACTTCCAGCAACACACACCTTTGCACATGCATGCTGTATTATTCAGCTGTACGAGGATCAAACCTATTAAACCCGACCCCTCCCCCAGGAAGGTAAAGTCAATTGAATCGAGCAGCATAAAAGTAGTATTTCATTTTTGATCTTGAGGGGTGATTGTAGCTTTGCAGTTCAGCAGCAGGGGGCACCGTTTCCACTCACCCCTCAGCAAAGGTGCTGTCCTCAGGCCAGCTGGTAATGCGGCAGATAAACAAAGTGCTGGCGTAGTCGTCAGGTCGAGAAATGAAATCCGCAGGGCAGTCGGTCAATGGCACGTTGACACGTGGCACACGGTGGTCCACGGGTGAGAACATGGCGAAGCTCTTATCCGGGAGGAACTTGAGAAAGCCAGTGGCAGCTCGGGAGTGCTTCTGCTGAAGGATATAGACCACCTGCGGCGACACGGTGGGGGTCACTGCACTGGGAGGCACTCAGCAGCGAGGCTAAACAAGCAGGTTTGTGAAGACCAGTACCACAAATACTGAGGAACGTCTGCTAAATTAACATTCACAAAGCACAGCTTACCTTCGCAGTCCTTTGAAGAAACTTAACGAGCTCAGAGTTGAAGGAAGCTGAAAAAAAGCGTTTTTTTTCAAAAACAAATGTAATAAAAATGTGTTTTACTCAATCACAGAAAAAAGAAGTCTTACAAGTCAAACTCTAAAAATCTCTCACAATGGCATTTCAGCCTAAAAATGAGTTGAGATCCTGCTCCGATTTAGAAATTTTAGGATTAACGATCTATACCATCATTCATGACAAGAATTACACTGCCACAGTAAAGATAATTGTAACAGAAGGGGTAACAGACCAATAACTGAGACCTTCCTAGCAATCCCAGAATACTGTCTACACTGGGTGTCCACTGTGGCCCTTTAACACAAACTACACTATTAGCCAAGTCAAACCACCACAATTACCTAACAGACAATATCCCTCTATTCATCTGAAAAGTAATGAACATTTCTGCCATTGTGACTGAATGACAATAATCAGCCAGCATTGGCCTGCAGAACTGGTATCAGATGTGGGATGGACTACTGAACAATCCACCAACAGAACTACAACCTGATTTCTTACCCCCCCCCCCCAAATCAGACTTTGGAACAACCTTAAACCCATGTGCAGGCGGCAAAATGGCTGTTTTTAACCAGGCAACAGAAACACTCAAGACAGATCCACAATGGCTCCTTTCATCCATGCTGTTTTTCCTTCTGTCCTGATTTGATCACTGCTCAAAATCAGTTGTGACACTATGGGATGAGATACCACTCAGCACCCTTCACTTGCAATTAATGCATTGAGAATAGCATCCACGTAGCAAGTTCTGACAAAAACAGCTCAGAGTTTACCGAAACTGAAATGGCCAGATAATAATGAAAGGAAGCTTTCATTCCCAAATATGCCTCACTCCCTTTTGTTAATCCCAGGAAATGGAAACATCCTTATTTCACATACTGGTGACTGGCAGCTATTGAGGGACCACACCTAGCACAGATAGTTAAACTTTCATAAAGACGCAAATTGAGATAAAACATAACCCATGTGTAACAAACGCCTTCCAAATGAAATGAAGCTGAAGGAGAGCCAATATAGCCTTTTAGAGAGTACAACTGAAGGAGATTTTGTTTGTTTACACTACACACAAAAGTTAAGAGCCTGTGGACCAGGAAACATTAATTCATTAATTATGCTTCCTGTGCTCATGGCCAGGGAACAACCCCCCCCACAATTCCACCATATGACACATACTGGAACTTTGTAAAGGATCTGAGGAGCATTTCCACCACCCATGAGCCGGCTGGACTGGTCAAGGCTGACAGTCAATGCTTGACACGTCAGAGATATAATATCTAAAGGTCACTACCCACAGAAAGCTGGACCCCACAAGACATGGGTTTAGCAACAAGTTTAAAAATATAAGAACTGAAATTCTTTTTAAGTCAGTACAGCAACCTTTTGCCCATTTGCATACCTGCAGTCGAATGGAGATTCACCTTCTCCAGCCTGGGAGCCAGCGCATCAGGACAGGGTCCATCATCCTCTCCATCACTGTACTGTGCTTCCACGATGACATCAGGGCTGGGGTCACCACCCCCCCTCATTGCACAGGGCAAAGCCCCCATGACAGGATTCTCCGGCTCACCATTCCCCTCCCCGTCCGTGTCAGACCTGATCACCTGTGGCGGGGGAGCAGCTGCTCAGCAATCCTTGATTTTGACTTTCCAGGACAACTTGGAGAAGCTCTCAAAGCCAAACTGCTCAAAGGTTGCCCTGCTCTGATCTCTTAAAACAAGTATTATTTCATACAATTACACAAAACATCTTATTGTCAGGGCAACCTCGCAGAATCTTTACCCCGGGAAGGCAACAAATAAAATATAAGCATTATGTTGCAGACATTGCCTTAACATCAACAGTGAATAAGTACTGAGCACAAAGACAATGAAGGTCTTTGCAAATAAATTACATCTAACAGCATTGCACAGTCAACACCACGCAAACAACGTCAGGCGGGTTTCGTAAGAGGATGACGACACAAAGACCCCAGACAGTAGCGGATGGAAATTAATAAGCCCAACAGATAGCAAACGTATATTAGATTTCACTACAGGTGAGATGTTGAAACATTCTGTTCAATGAGAAGCTAAGTGGTGGAAATGTCCTGAGGAAATCTCTTGCCATGTTCATCACTGACCACATCAAGGTTTTTAGTAGAAAAGTCTAAGAGCTGAATGTTCAATGACATACCGCAACACATGGTTTGGTATGACAGGAGAAGGTCACTAGTTCAGGATTGTTTTCAACCTTACTATCTCATAAAGATTGCACAGACACTGCTGATGCTCTTCCAAGCAGCTCCCTCAACTTCATTCAACTCTTCTTTAAATCACTTCTCTGACTTGAGGACCAACAAAAACACCTTATTCTTGGCATCACTGAGCAAGAGAATGTTTAACATGCAAAGCAAGAAGGTAAACTTCATCATAGTCAATAAATGAACTGATCCCCACATTTCTCTTTCCTTGAACCAGTCTGGCACATTTTGGCCACACTTCTTGGTGATTGTCTATACAGACCTACTCACACAAAAAACTGCAACCAAGAATATTCCACTGCTGTACTGATCAATTTGTCCTACCCTCTAGACGAGTTTTAATGTAAAAGTGCTTAATATTTTGAAAAAAGAAATCTAGATGAAAAACTAAAAGGTGGTGTGACAAGAAAACTCAGAAAAAAACTGACTTCATATTTGGGTTCAGCATTGTGAAGTATGCTTAGAACAGCCTTCACAATCCTCGGGACAAAATGGTTGTTGACCAGTGTTATTCTCTACACTTGGTTATGCTTTGCGTTGTCTTGTTAACTCAAGGCTACCAAAATATTATATCAACTTTGAGGTGAACCTACATTCTGGGAGAAATCAAGGTACAGCATTGCTGCTTTCATCCCTAGATTACGATTTAAATTAAGAACCAGTCAATGAAAACGTGCTGAATTAAAGCCACTTTCAAAGCCCTGTAATGGTACTGCAGGAAGATGAGTCAAAAATACAACACTCAGACCTCCTGATTAATACCAATAGACATGCGTCAAGGTTAGTGCAACTAAAACACACTGACTCACTGAACCTAAAGGAAATGACAGGCCAAAGGAAGGAAATTTCCAAATAATAAATGATCAGGGCCGGGGGGCTCTAATACTCTCCACTCCAAATCCGTATTACAGCTGTTCCAGTGCTGTGATGTACTGGCACATAATCCGTTGACAACCAAGATCTTTTTGAACAGCTGGCCGGCACTACGTGGCAAGCTGCTCCAGTAAGATTTCGCAGAGAAAGCGCTACTCCTACAGCCTGACTCAAGGCTGGGGGGGGGGGGGGGCACCCAGGGTGGGGGCCCGATGGCTGAAAAAGGGCTATCCCAGGCCAAACAATAGCCGACAGGGTGGACCAAAAAAAACTCCCTTGACTGTACAAGGCATCACATGGCTGTCATAAATAACAGGAAGTAATAATTTTACTTAAACCAAGAAATTTTGGGACTGGTCAAGAGAACACCAGGTAATCAAGCAAAAAGTTTGTTCAGTGACAGGTGAAAGCAGATGTATTATATAAAAAAAAAAAAAAAAAAAAAAAAAAAAAAAAATGAACTTGGTTACAGGGCTACAACATTAAAGCTGTTATGATGAGACCACAAAGCTTTCAAAATGACAATTTGCTGTAAATCCTGAAGGGGACTTGACATTTAATATAAACATGAGCAGACATTTGGGGAAAGAAAATCTGAACACAAATTAGACCATGTGACATGAATGATGGTTTAAATAGCCAAAGGTCGGGAAGGAAACCACTTGTTGCTATTTGCATTGGACTGTTTTCCTAAACAAGAAGCGGGGAAAAGAAGAAATTGGTTGTCAAGTATGCCCTAATTGCTCCAAACGGGAAAAAAGGTGCCCAGCAATGAACTGAAAAGGCCTTCAGCTATAAAGGAAGTTGATCATGGTGGCTGGACACCCAGCACCACCCATTCCAGCCTCTGCGGACACGCCTGCAAGCCCCTATTGTGTGCTTGTCAGAGCTGGACTACTCCCTATGGGAAAAAGAAAGCCCTGAATCAGGATGACTTCCTCTGGGGTATCTCTGCTGATAGGCTGTGGGATCATTGTCTGTGCAAGTCTCCTTCCCCTGAGACTCACCTTGGAGCACACCAATATAATTACTGATTGAACTCACCATCATTAAGGCAAACAAGCATCATTTGCCTGGACTGAAGCCATTATGTCATCTAGGGCAACGCCAGATTTTTGTTCCCCCAAGGTTCTCCTTGCAAGGCTGAACCTTCTCCAAAAGGCCAGCCTTCGCTAATGTCTACCCACCCCTACAGTCCACACAGGCAAGGCAGACCACTAAGACACAGCTCATCTACCGGCAGGACTCTGAGACACCATAGGATTTTGTTTATTCCAAACCACTAAGTCTAATTACTGTCAAAAAGTTAACATCTGTGCACAGCTAGACTTTGTATCAAACCTGTAGGCTGGGTTCCCTCCTCTGCTATAACATTGTGAAAAAGCTCAACGGCTCACTCCAAATTTAACGTGCCAAGCCCGCCGGACAAATGGACGTGCCGGGGTATTTTCCGCAGTTCCACTGATGACTACACAGCCACAGCTGGCGAGAGGCACACGTGACGCTATAAAAGCCGACCATGACCCTCCTCCGTAATCGTGGCTCTGCGTGTCACGGCCTACCGTGCGGAGATGCTATACGTCACCTGGGCCGAGAACAGCAGGAACGTGTGGAAAAGCTCTGATAAAAAGCAGACAGGCTTTCACGAAAGAGGAAAAACATTTGTCTGTCAAGACCACTGTGTAGACAAATGAGCTCTTCGGGAAGGCAACACAGTGGAAATACGCAACGTGAGCGAGAGTACGCAAGACGCTAGAAAGGACTCGGAGAGGCTGTGCTTAACCTCTGCTGTCCAGGTGCATGACCCTCCAATCTCCACTCGTTTAACTACAGTTGTGAAAACATCACTAGACATCTTATGATGAAAATATCGAGCAGGGGCTGATCAAAAGTCAATGACAAAGGCCACCTAAGCCTGCACAATGAACCAAAAATAATTATCTGGCAAATTGAAGACAAAGAAAGGTACACAACAAAGGCTAAGGGCTGTCCTGCCATGAGATGCGAGACACCAATTGCTCACGCTCCATTTGCTGAATCACAAAGTGTAACATTTATGATGGCTGCCTCTTGCTCTTAACAGGTGTGGGAACAAAGTGTTCAGCTCTGAGACACCCCATCCCATTCTGTTGCTCATCAGGTCATAACTGGTCATTACCTGTCTTTATATTAATCACTGGACCAGGGAAAACTGCTGCTGATTATTAAACCAGGCAGTAGAGAACTCCAAGAGGCCATGATCTAACCTTAAATCACCGTCACGATCACCACACAAACACTCAAAAACTTTGATGGACGATCCTGCAGTTTAGCCTTGATATTTAGTATCGAATTATGTAATGTGAAATTAGAACAAGTATTGAACAAGTATTATATTTACAGTAACTAATTGTCATAGACAAGTTACTTGACAAAGGGTGGCATACAGCTTTAACTGCTGAATGCAAAACTTCATAAGATCCAAGCACCCCAAAGTGAAAAACTGACACGGAATCAAAACAGATTTTAGAAAATAAACTTACACACAAGGCACAGACCATTTTGGTGAGTAAATACTCCAGCACTAAGCGGTACATCCAGCATGACAACCAGACAGGCTACTACACCTGAAGTGTGCCATGCCTGTTCAAACTTCCCTAAAACATTTACCCCTATATGCAACCACCACTTAATGCTTATGACTGCAGAAACTCTACATCCATTAGACCAGGGAAGACAGTGGTAACATACTATATTAAATCAGAATGGCTAATTTTCCAACACTGCACATTTATACGACTTGTCCTTGTACATATACAGATTATAGACATCCACATCCCTTAGGAAGGCATGCCATCACTGATTAGCAGACAAGACTATACCAGAAATTCCCTTAATACGTGTCAACTTATCACCACCCTGAGTACCACTTTAGTGAAAATGCAAATATTTTCCTTTCCCAGTAGGTGTACTTTATTTTCTTAAGTGCACCAAGAAAATGATTTTGCGTGTTAAAAAAAACACAGCCCTGACGCTGATTAATGCGCACACCATAAAAATGAGGCTTGGCAGCAAATTAAAGACAGTGAGTAATTAAAGGAGGCTACAGTAGTTTACATAATGTACTCTTGGTGCGTTTCGATCATCCACTAGCCTCAGGACATTTCTAGTGCGACTCGTTCATTAAACCACCATCTTTTATGAAGTGCAGTGCATCTTCTCACAAAATCAGAATATCTCAGACCTTCCAAACAGCAGACCCCCACCCGCCCATACCGCCATAATGAGCCTTTTTTTTTTTTTTATGTCAAACACACAATTAAGCCAGGAGGGCAGGCAGATTCGGCATTTCTAATAGATCTCGTGTTAAAGCAGTCAAGTACCAGCTTTCGGTGTCGATACCCACTCAACTGGAGATGACCAGCAGTGCCAAATCCCAGACAGGAGACGGTTTAAGGTTAGGGAAATGGATACGGTGATGGTTGTGGATAGGTGGCACCCAAGGTCACCTAACACACAACTAATTATTTTAATTTTAAACAATATTACCAAGTGAAACTCAAGATCCTGAACCATACAAGCATACTGGGCATGTTGACAGAACACTCATTATTGAAAGAGCGCTCAAAAAAGGCAGGTGGGTGCAGCAGTGAAACAGACGGGTATTGTTTGGGCCAGCGAGGTGCCCGGAGGGAGACACTGCACGAGCGAGGAGCCCCGGTGAGGAGGGGATACGGGAGGCAGGACAGAAGACAGGCAAAGCAGTAAACCCATGGGATATGGCTGCCGTCCAGCAAAGGGCTCAAATAAAGTGCCACTCACCAGGCCACACAGGGTCTTTTTGAGGGGGGTTTCCACCACAAGGCATGCTTGTGGCACTCAGGACATAGGCATGTATGGAGAGTGAAAGAACAGACCACACTAGATGGAGGAGTGGCAAGCCAGTCCCCAAGCCTTTTGTATGGGGGAAAAGGACTACCTAGAAGCCATTTATGGTTTGGGACATTCATCTTATATCCACTTATCCTGGTCAGGGACATGGGGAGCTGGAGTCTATTGGAGGCAGCATAGGAAACAAGGCTGGGGTACCTACTAGATAGTATGTGATTTGAGACTGCAACATTCTTATTTTCAGTTGCATATCTCAATTTTGTTAAGTCAAACATTTAGACAAGACAAACTGCTTTTTGGGTCAGCAAACAGACATTCAATAGTATGCTCAGCATCAGTGGGCAGCTTTACCTTCCACTGCTCCCGTGGGAGGAGCTTGACAACCACCACGTCCCCGTTGAGGGCTCGGTTCCGGGCCGCGATCCCATCCAGGAAAATGTCACGTGTGCCGTCCTGAAGTGGAGAGGCAGGGGACAAAGCTGATTGGCCAATAAAAAAGAAACCGTTGAACAACATTAACACAGGAAAACACACCCTTAGAAATCAGTTCACAAAGAGTTTCAGAGGCAGGAAACCTGTACACTTTCTCCTCCCGATTTTCCTATATGTTTTTTTTCCCCCCTTTAAAATTCCAACAACCGATTTTAAGGCAGAAAAGTTCATAAGTTATCGCAAACATAGACCATATTGCCGTTTTATAACACACAACTCCAACAATGGGCAAAGGCAGTTGACGGAGAGGTACGAAAAGCCCAAACGGTGTACCACCCTCAAGGAAATGTCACTGGCTCATGTGGTGCAGTTTCCCTTGGCTCCAAGGGATTCGGGCTTCTCAGATTTAATTAAACCCACTCTTTCGTTTGCCAAAGAAAATGCTCCTCAAAGTTGAATTTGTCTAAAACAACCACACATCAGATGACAGGGGATTTGACTTAAAAGAGAGAACAATGAAGGCACAGCCTGAAACACAGTGAATATGGGATTGCTGGCTTTCACTCAAACTTTCATCTGATCACTGGAGCAGACAGCGAAACTTTTACAAAGCTTTACCTGAGCCGAAGGTGAACACACACCTTTATTCCCCTGAATCTCCCCTAACATCCTGCAACTACGACAGCTCAAATATCAATCCATAGCAAAGCTTCCACTGCACAAACATATTTAGAAGGATAAAAATGGACTTTTCTTAATCTGCTACACTAAAGTACAAAAACGAATGTAGATACATAAAAACATGGACAGAGAACTATCTCCCTTAATGCTTTTCTACTTGCATTGCTGTCCAGTTTACAAACTGGTCTTTTTCCAACCTACCATTTGCAACAAATTTTGTTGAAAGCCTCGTGACCGTAACTTGTAAACGAAGATGCATCGGATGAACAGGATCCACTCATGCAAGAACGTTCCTGCCTTCCAGAAATCCATCCTTTTTAACACTCAGAACGTTACTCTGCCAGCGTATCAGAACAAAGCAGACAGGATTCGGAGACAGATGAAAGCGTTAGATGTACAAAAAGCAGCACAAACGAAAGGACGATCCTCTACTCCAAATACAAGCTTAAAACAAAATGATGAATATCACTCTGCATGCCATGCCTGGGAAACCAGCGATCAATCGTCAAAGCCAGAGGGGGCATTAAAAACAATACACAATATTTCAAAGGCTGATGGCTGGGAACACTTTAAAAAGCATCGCTAACCGATTATCCCAAGTCATACGGGAGGTTCGAATTAACGCTGGGCTCAAATTCCAAACCTCAGGGTAGAGAGAGGACAAGCTGAGGAACAGTCCAACAAGCTGCTGTGGATCTTTTAAATCCTGTTTCCTGCTCCTGTCTACATGTAAAGGATTTGCTGATACTGCTACTGCCACAAGCAGTAATGGACAATTCATTTACCACAAAGCCTCACCTCAGACAGTCCAAACTGCAGGCTAAAAATAGTTTGAGTGAGCCTCTGGGTGCCTCTTGGGCCTAAATCCAATACCATTTTGTTATTATAGCTCGGGCAGCTAGCCTTAATTTGCTGCGACAGCACTGGAACAAACAGACATCTAGTACTTTTCTCAACACCAAGAAAACCCTTCAAGTGACTTCAAGTCCAACCAGGCCATGTTCTGTACATCTACGATGCTTGCAAGATTCCCAGCTAAAGTCCAGTTTACATCATGCCTCACGTAGCAGTGAAAGATCTCCGTTATGAAAATGCCCAGAGGCAGGGTTCTCCAATTGAACCCATGCACGCTTCAGCTCAACATCATAAACCTTCACTAAACTTAAGGCAGATGCTGCAAGTGGCGACATGCTACCATGATGATTAGATCTCCACCCCTCTCGAAGGCCTCACCTGGTCAATCTATCAAATCTCCTATGGATACCAAGTGTTCTGGCTTGGAAGTAGTCCTTCCAGGCCAGTGTGCTGACATACACAAGTGAGTGTCATGCTGTACAAAATTTTTCTATTTGTTTTTGCATGAATGAAAGAAAACAGAACTGCCCAGGATTTACCTACAGAGATTTGCCAGAGTTTGCAGGATAACCTGCGGCTCCAACCCCAGATGGTTCAGTAGCACAGTGGCTTGGACTTATGTATGACTGTTTAATGCAGCTTGCGAGTTATCCATCTACGGTACTTAACATCAAACCAGTACAACATGAACAAGAAACTACTAACCTGACAAATTAATTTTCTGAACAGCCAGCAGGTTTATCTACCATCATCAAGCCCCCCGAAAGCACGTAGCATTCCGTGTTCAAAATATTACAGCCATCATCTTTCATTGTTGAGCTTAGGTGTCCATTCTGGTATAGCTCTACTGTACATTCACCTTATTAACGCCTAGTGCATCCCATAAAATAACTGATATAACAGCATTTTCAGTATAAAAAAATGGAAAAGACTCACTGGTGAAGGAACAAATGCCTCATGGTACTTCTTAGGATTGATTCTTAAAGGTCCCTGGAAGAGAAAAATTAGCTGCTTGAAGACATACTGCAACTGGAAACGGGCTAATGTGACACCAGCTATACTTAACAGGTAGAACTGTGCGGTATGACCGAAACCTCATACCCCGATAACGATATATATCACAATATAGTACATTTTCTGGAAATTCAATGAATTAATAGTTTCTCCTTTTATTTAGAACTTCTGGGCAAATGTTTAATTAGGAATGTAAAAATATAAAGTATCAATGTAATATAAAACTTTTCAAAAATAAATGATTACAGGCCCAACATAAAATATTGTTATATAAAATACCAAATATAAAACACTAAGTTTAAACTGTAGCAGCAATATAAGGCAAAGGAAAAATAAAACATGCCTTCAAGTTTGAATTATAGCATTATATGAAAACAAAAAATATAAAAGGTAAATTAAAAAAACACTTTAAACCCTGTAGATGAATCGGATCGGGTAGGCTGTACAGATCATGTAGTGACATCGTCATCCAGATGATGAAAAAATATTGCCATAAACAGTGTACTCTGCAACACCACAAAAACGATAGCACATAATATAGATGTTTTTATTTCATCATCCTATATACATCATATCGCACAGCCCTATTCACGGGGCTCACGAATTTTAAAACTTAAAAAAACAAACACTATATCGGGTAAATTACTACCAAATGCGACAGAACACATCAAATTTTTGCTGAAATTTCCTTTATAAACATAAACACCCATTAATGTTCTTAAATTTTTATTCATATGCCACTGGAAAACACAGCACTATATTCAGGAGCAGCAGACAGACACTATCACAGTATATTAGAAATAATCCAGATTTCACACATTCAGCCACCGCAATGCTCCAAGAACCACGCGGTACTGCTGAGGTCTACATCTCGCAGTTTTACCTGGATGAGTTCTCCCCTCTTCAGCCCCTTGGAGACCTCCTCCACAGACAGATATGCTTCAAACACTTTCTTCTTCTTGCCCCGACCACCTTTATTTCTGCTCTTGTTCTTGTCGGGAGTCATTTGGGTAGAATGGGCCTGGTCTGAAAGTGCAAGCCAAAGTCAGCCGTCAACACGATACCATTCGAGAACATTTATCAGCCAAATCTACAGTACCATATAAGAAAGTTGGCATAATGGCAGAAAAAACAGCTTTTGAAGCTGTGCGAAAATAACGAGGCAGGCTTACCTCGAGGATGAGTGGCCTTCGTCAAGTCAACATGGCCCTTTGGTATGACCTCAACAACCGACCTGTCAGCACCAGCACTCCCTCCCCCACAAGACCCAGAGTCCGTCTTGTTTTTTGACACATTTTTCTTCTTTGGCTTCTTTTTATTCTGTTGCTGCCCGTCGGTTGGGCCTGTGGGGCTACTGGCACCAGGGTCACCCGCTGGGGTTTTGGGAGCGCCCGCCCCGCCATGTTGCCGCTTTGGGTGAACCTGCTTCAGAAGCCCCTCTTCGCTGGACTCGATGTCAGCGTCCTGGCTGGCGTTGGTGTCCCTCCTCTCGCCCTGCCGCTGCCGCCGTGCCCCCGGCTTCAGCCCCGTGACAGGCACCCCACGCTCATTCAGCTTGCCCAAGTACAGGGACAGGCAGCTCTCTGACTCCTCCCCTTTCCCGAGAACCAGGGAGCAGCCATTGGTGCCTAGTGCTCCAGTACTGGCCAGGTCAGCTCTGTTCTGGTCTGTCTGAAGATGCTGGTCCAGGGCAAACTGTTCCAGGTACACTCGGTAGGTGCTGCTATGGTGCTGCCTGAGCAGTCTGGAGTATGCATCTTTCTGAGGCATGCCAGATGGACCGGACCTATGCCTCCCTTCTCGGGACTGGCCAGACTCCTTTGCCTGCCGACGAAACTCCATGATTTATGTTAACTTTGCTGGAAAACAGAAGGCACAGTGCAACATCAGAGGGTTACAGATTTTGGGCATTTCATTGCTATTACTATGAAAATCAACATACACAGATATTACTAATTGTACATGTATTTATACTTGGGATGCAGAGTCAGTTTAAGTGTGAAATAGCAAAAAAAAACAAAAAACAAAAGGGCTATGAGCCAAGGTAAGGAATTAACTGTCCTTCAGTCCAGTTGACCTGGCAACATTCCACCAAATAAGCCATGTAAATGCCGTGTAGCAGCGAATTCACATCCAGAGGCTTACTTGGACAGTCACACATTACATAATATAGCGTAGCAAGATAGGAGACTTCATCTTTATAATGTAGCCATTACACAGCTGCTGCATTGGTGTTTTTTTTCAACATAACATCCATCAAACTACAAAATATATGAAAAGTTAAAACACACTAAAATTCACGAGTGACGAATGCACAGCTGCTTGGTTTCAGTCATTAATAAAATCCCTATTTAAACTCATTTTCCACTGGATAATTAGCGAATCTTTACACGGTAAACTAAAGAAATTCATTGCCCTCTCATAATACACCATGAACTTGCTAAGTTCTGTACAGTGTTGCCAGCTGCTCAGCACCTTATATACTATGGAAAATATGATTAACACTTAACTAGCAAACGTGGCTTACAAGACAGCTTTAATCTTCTCACAAAACAAAGTATTACACATATACGAGGTGGCTAATTACCTGCTCTGCTGGCTTGAAATTTTCGTTTCTTACGGCTGACGCAAATTTTGTTTCCGGGTAAAGGGTCAAAAGGCCATGGGGCATCCTGGGAAATGAAGTCTACTATAAGGATGAGGCGCATCGGGCTTTTTAAAGCATACTTAAAAAGCTCCGCGATTTCTTACTGCTTAAATTATGTGACTGAAATACGGGAACTATCAGTTTAAGCTAAATCCAGGTTAGCAAATTAACACTTTAGAGCATAAACCAAAATGAGCTCTTTAGACATCAATTCATGCGCCAGGTGACTAAATTTCTTTACATGTAATCCTGCACATTAGCTGTTTTTAGAAAGAACTGTCTGTTCACCGCAACCTTTGGTGTACGTCTAGAATATGATTGGGTACAGCTATGCAAAATCTGACACTGTGTGGATACAATGCATATGACACTGGAACATTGGAATGAAATTATTAGTATTTTAATCTATGCTGGATAAAACGGAATTTGCAAATTTTTGTCCTGAAAAAATAACAGATTTTCAAAATCCAATTGCAATTGCATCTACTGTAATTACAACTATTAATATTTACGAATAGTGTGCAGCACTATGGCTTCACACCACCGGTGATGAAGGGTTGCATTTTGCTTCTCCGTCAGGTATTTGTAACTTTTTCCCAGTTGCTCTTTGGCCTTTTTTCGGGGACTCTTATTTCCTCTAGCAGTCTAAAAACATACGATCAGGTAAATTCACATCTCTAGATTAGCCATAGTATGCTTTTGTAGGCACGAGTGTGTAACCTGTGATGGACTGGCATCTCGCTCAAGCTGCTGCCCTATGTTCTGCGCTATATTACCTGGGAGCAGCCTTCCCGCAGGATCACCATGACCCTCTACTGAATAAACTCTATGGCCAATGAATGGGTTATGGAATTGTTCATATATCATTCATGTTGTGTACCATTCTCTGATCTGATCATGATTTGTAAAAGTGTCTCTAAGCTCCTTGAGATATCTGTTTTGAATGATACTGCCTTTAATAGTTTTTCATTTTACCTTTATCAAATGTGAGTTAAAAAGGCAAACAATAGACCATTTGGGACATGATCTGCAAGGCTCTGTTCATCAAGAAAACACACACACACTGGAAATGTGTAAACTGGACATAACAAGCTGCGGCTAAACCAAAACCTATCAACTTGGCAGGTCATACTGCAGCTGTCATTGCTGAACTCTTGTTGCATTAACACTCTATCTGAAGTGTTCATGTAAAAAAATCTAAAGCTTTTTTGCCATTTGTTTTTTAAGGTTGCTTTTTAAGGTTTACCTCATAATGTGCTCACTTGGGTACTTTCAGGTGTAATTTAATCAGTGCCACAATATGTAATTTGGAATTCATAATGATCACTTGTGTTAGAAATGAACTAATGTTACACCATAACTGTTTTTGCAGGCATGTGGAAAATTTAAGCTGGTTCTACTGGATCTGGGTCATGTTACCATAATGTAGGAAGAGCTCTTCTCGCTTGTAAGATTTTAACAAGACAGAATAATATTTCTCTAATGCCACAGATGTTGAACATCTCTTCCTACTTCATGCAGACATAATTAGAAAATGTTACAGTTTTATCAGGCAGTGACATCATCAAAGTGTAAAGGGAATTACGAAGAGCTGACCACAACGTGGTTAATGCATGCATCTTTAGATGTTTTCAAGCTTTCATGTGGGAGAAGAACAGAACAGGAACAGTGTTCTCTCTTTCGTGCATCCAAAGTATTTCTCTAAGACGGGGATCATAAACTTTAAAATCTGAGGACCCAAACAACAGTCTCGGTACCATGCTGGAACCAAAGGAGTCCATAATCAGGTGGCAACCCATCATGAGCACATTTGTGACCCAAATTGGGTTGAAACCCATTGTCTGGCAAACAGTGATATAAGAAGTTCATCAAACTTTAGCTAAAACTGAAGTTTTATTGGGCATGTTATTTATTTTTTAAAATTTTTAATAGGGTGTTTTGGGAGAATGGAACCTTTCCTGTACAAAGAATTGTTGCAGTGTATTCCCTGCATGACTGAATCGAATGAATAATCAAGGGATGATTTGTTGCACTTTTCTTTATCTAAATTTGTATTGCATTTGTATAATAGATGCATTGGAGCCTTTACCTTCAGCGCTATTTTTTCAATATTAGCCCATGAGAGGGGAGTACCACTATCAAATATGTGGGCCAAAAATCTAGATTCAACTGCCTAACAATAAATTCTAAAATTATGAAGTCTCAGTCTGCCTTGTTCATAATCCAATAACAGTTTATCCTAAAACTAATCCTAGGAATTTTACAAGCCATATGAAGCATCTAATTAGTCTATTGTGAGAACAAAAGAAAGGAGGTGGGTCACGAATCAGGAATGACTGAAATATATCAAGGGATTTAAGCAAAGTGAGCGAGAGATCCATCCATTCGCTAAAATCATCACCTACCCTCTCCAAGAGACCAGCCAGCATAAGTTTATACAAGTTCTTTAGCTTTCTATCCACATATGTACTAAAATGTTTCAAACTAATAGGCGACCACATGAAAGGAATTTTATGACTGATAGTTTTATAATCAAATACAGATAGTGGTAAAATCTTGCTTTTTTCAAAACTGACTTTATATCCACTGAAAGAATTATGTGCCTGTAGTAAATCCTGAAAGTGAGAAAAGGGAATCCTCTGGATTGGACATACATAAAGGTATATTGAGTGCAAAAAGCCATAAACTAGGTGAGTTGGGCCCAGTTTTTAAATCACTTGCATAACTTCGCACAGCTTTAGCTAATAGTTTGATAGCAAGTGCAAAGAGGGCTGGACATCCGATCTGCATCTCCTATACAGGGGAAAGGGATCCGATTTGATAACATTGGTGACAATCTTAGCTCTGGGGGATCCATACAGGAATCAGATCAAGTTAATAAAAAACATACTGAAACCATATTGCTCAAGGACTTTGAATAGGTATGGCCACTCATTCGAAGGCTTTTCAGGATCAAGAAAACCCCAAGAATTTTGTTTGTATTAGCAGCATCTATTATATTTAAATCATTGGAGAAAAAACCTGTTTCATCTTGATTAATCAATGAGGGAAGTAGAGTTTCCAGCCTATTAACAGCCTATCATTTTAGTGACCAATTTGTAGTCGATGTTAAGGAAAGAGATTGGCCTGTAGGAGGCACACTGTAATGGACTTTTCCAAATCTTGTAACAAATATGATAGCATTCAGGAGTATTGGGCACGGCTTTTATTGCATATTTCAAACAGCAGGTCAAAAGTGTCTTATGTGTGGTCACTCACCAAGAAGTTGTATGTAAACTTCAGAGAGCAAGACAGACTCAAGTATGTGTCCAGCATTAAAAATATACATTTATCCTTGCTTGTGATGTTTGATATAGCAAAACAACTTTGAGAAATATGTTTTTGAATACTTGGAATTAGTTCCTTCAAGCTAATTAGATATATAGAGACATTTATCCATCCGTCTGTCCTCCCATCAGTCTGTCCATCCATCCATCCATTCCACTTATCCAGTACAGGGATGTGGTGAGTCTGGAGCCTATCATAAGAAGGTATACACCATACAAAAATGGGTCAAAGAGCTTTCTTCTTTTTGGAAGATGGGTAAAATGCAAAAAAATTATACATATGAAATGCTGGGTGAGATATCTGATATCAAATATAGAAACATCTTAACAACTGTCCATTGGTTAAACACCTGGGAAATATAAGCATTCAAAATAAATTTCTTGACCAGCGTCCCCACATGATTTATGCAAGTGAGAAATCCTTGTTGTCTGATGCTTGTTCAAATTATTGGCGGAATACATGTTTTTAGGGGTTGGTTGTCAATTCAGAGCAATAAATATTTTTTTATGTAGATAAAGCTATAATTGTATTCTCAGCTAGTGTCATCTATTAATAATAATTTGACTCCTGTTAATTTTGCTCAGAAATGTCTAAATTTTGTATGGGAATTTCTGCCTAGCCTGAATTGCAACAACTTTCGTAACAAATGATGTTGCAGTCTCGCAGTCTTTTGTCCTTTTAAGATCTTTTTGAACTTTGTAAATCAATAAAGCAATGAATGAGGCTACAGACTGAGAAAATGAACTTTTATAAGACATATCCAAAATGGAAAAATCCTGCCTGATATTGTGTGGGACTTGAGCATCAGTAAACTAACTTCTCTGATTAAATTTAGAGATGCATTACATAAAACAATATGTGTTTTCGTCGGGTACACTAACTACTGGATTTCAGCCTTCAAACCTTGATGTTCAATCTGGTAACAGCATCCTGGAAGGAAAGAGCCAGGAACTACACAGGGTGTGGGGATGTTCCCCTTTGATATGAGCTCAGAAATGCTGTCATTCTCATCCCGGCATGCTCTGCCTTCTTCCTCCCTCTTCACTTCTTTTGAATTTACTTTCCCAACGACCATACAACTACCACTCTCACACTCTTGCCCAAAAATAGCTGCTTACATCACATATATTCCTCTCTATTATTTTAATGACTTAACAGTCATCTGATATATTGTTCTCCCTTAGGGAAATGTGTGACGTCTTAAAACAAAGCGTCACACACTCATATTTTCAGACATTCCGAAACTATTCAATATTATACACAATGAATCCCCCATATTTCAAAACACCTTTCAAATGGTAGTTGCCTGGCAACCTTCTGAAGTTTCCTTTCTAGTACTGAGGGAAGGCCATGTTACCAAAGGTTTTCATTATTAATGGTACCAGCTAAATTCTGAACCTGAATGCAATTACAATGGAATGTGTCTTTTCACATAGTCTTGCTCTCCATGAGGACACACAGAGGTGAGAAAATGCTTGGGGTTAGAGCACAAAGTTTACCATTTATCAGGCACCCCTGGAGCAGTTTTGGGACCTTACTCAAGGGCCCAACAGTAAAAAGGGCGTTTTTTATCAGCTGAGGGATTGGAACCCACAATCGTCCTGTCATAAGTACAAACACTTAACTCACAGAACCACACACCACCACGCCTGAAGATAAACGTATATGCAGGTGTCAGTGACTGTGTATTAATCCTTTTTCATTGTTATTGTTATACATTTAGCTGAATTCTCTTAATCTGATGCAGTATCTGGGTTTAAGAAAAATGCTATTATATTTCTCAGATCAATGGCAATTTTTACAGTGTGCTTAGAACTACCTGGAAGGCTAATGAATCCCTTTGCGAGTCAGATGATGTAACATTCTCTGTTCTGTGTCTCTTGTTTTCAGCATCTATCAAAGCTTCAAATAATTCTCATGACATAATGGTCACTTTCCCGCCTTTTTAATTGCTGTGTTATTAGCTCTTCATACAGCACTCGCGAGTGACTGAGGACCAGAACATTATGGCCCCCATCATTCATGTAATTGCGGTTGAGACTACCAATAACACAACCTGTATTCATGGCTGGATTATGGACTAGACCAGTGGACCTGGGTCCAAGGGGCCTCAGACAGTCAGTGGACTCGCAAAGCTGTGAACTTCCAAGGGGAGCTGAATGCCGGGACCTCGGGTTCCCTTAGCACATGTTCATGTTTATGGATAAGGGACAGGGGAACCTAAAAGAGGAATGCCAGGGGCTTCATGGGACTGTGATCCAGTCCAGCCTGCATCAATTACTTCCACCAATTTACGCTGGAAGTATTGGTCTCAATGACAAACGTCTACTTTTCTATTTTTTTCCTTAAAGTTTTTTTTAACCCTGTGTTCCGAATGGCTTATGATGGCAATTTATTTCCTGGCTAAGAAGATTTTAAATTAAATGTGTTGCTGAGTATTCGACTTGATACAAACAAAAGCTTAGTTTGAAATGTAGTCACCAGTTTTGCAATATTGTCTCTTATTACTAGGCATGTTTATTTGGACAACTGTTTCACGAGATATTTGCACATTGGAAGAACATTCATTTTTTTCATATAGTTTTTCATTCATCGTTTACCGCCTTATTTGGGTCACAAAGGCAACACTCTTATAAGCAGAGATGCCCAGACCTCCCTATCCCCAGCCACCTCTTCCAGCTCCTCCGGGGGGATACAGAGGCATTGCCAGGCCAGCTGAGAGACGTAATCTCTCCAACATGTCCTAGGTTTGCCCCGGCATCTCAACACAGCCAGATATGCCCAGAACTTCTCCCCGGGAGGCATCCAAGATAGCCAGACGCCCGCAACTCCTGAACTGGCTCATTTCATTGCGGATGAGCTGCTTTGAGGATCCACCGAATGTCCAAGCTCCTCACCCTGTCTATAAGGCAGAGACCAGACACAGCTCATTTCCCCTGCATGTATTCGCGATCTCGTTCTTTCTATCATTACCTAAAGCTCTTGACCATAGGTGAGGGTAAGAACGTGGATTGACCCACAAATTTGAAAGCTTTGCCTTTCAACTCATTCACCTGACGCTGCCCCGACCCGCCTGTCAGTCATATTATAGATAGGTAAAGCGTCTTTCCACAAAAAACATCCGAAAAGAGAAAATACTGCCACTCTGTGTTCGAAAATGTTTCATCAAAAGATCAATTATTTGCTTAATGTCTAAATGAAATTGTAGTCACCTAAGACTAAGTTAACATGAGTTTTCTCTCCGTGTTCATTTCGCAAACTAATCTCGCTACTAACTGCGCATTAGATGTAATGAAGGGATCATTACCAAGAAAATGAACTACCTTGGTTATTAATGAATTTTAAGAATTCATAAATTACGTGTTATTTCTACCAGCCAGTTATTTAACTCTGGTAAAGCTCGTAAATCTAATCGAATGACAAAATTGTGTACTAAAATGATCATATATTGAATAACGTGAAAACGGAAAGACACGCTTACATTATTAACATTATTTAATTATTTTATACGTCGTTTCATTGTTTTATATGTTATACTATAGGAGCACATCAACATAAAGTAATATTTATTCTAAGATGATAGTCAGTCATTTTATGGTTATAAAACTGCTATGTTGATTCACAAATATGTTACTGACATGTCAGAATCGTCATTTATATACGCACACGTTTAGATATGGTGAACGTGATCAACAAGTAAGGCTGAATCACGATCTCTGCAGAATTAGGACATACAGAACTAGTGAATGGAATGGAATTATTTAAGGCTTCATAACCAATTTATGTATTGTTAATTGATATTTTGCCAGATTATATTTTAAAGCATTGGCTGTCCATTGCATTTTTATATAATGAAAAATGCCAGGCTATTTTCACAAGTGGTAATTGTATTTGATATATAATAGTAAGTCTGCTAATGTAAATAAAGGCACAGGATTTATTCAAACCTGCTGAACCTCTTTCAGAGTTTTATATTATTAGACTAATTCCGCTATACAGCACTGACGACAGACTCCTTGGGGTTAAGTTGAAACTGTAATATACTTTATCTATAAGCACGGTAGTGACGTTCTAATACATCTACAGTATATAATCATCAATAACTAACCAGAAGAAGAAGAAGAAAACAATCGGAACACATGATTTACATGACGATGTTTCTCCACTCTCTAGATAGCTGCAATGGTATTTAGGTAATTGTTTACAGAGTTGCTACAAAACAATAAGTTATGTTCTCTGATGGACAACAATAATGAATACTAGACAGGAAAATAACTTTGAGCATCTTCCGAATGTACTGTATCTATATATAGGTCTGCGTCATATTCAACGGAGTTGCATGCTGAATGAATTATTTCTTGAATGAGTGAACAGCTTTCCTCCTTGGTAACTGAACACAATTAAACCCCTTATTGCCGCGTGCAGACTCAAGGTAAAATGACACATTTCTCGTCTTCTGAAAAAATGAAGAAATAACCTATTTTGCCATGAGAGTAAATGAAGAAGTCTTCCATTTGGCAAGTACTTAGAAGAAGAAGGTAAAAAGTTTTAAATGATGGAAGCGGGGAGGGTGTGTGCGAAGGTGCGTGACATCATCGCTGGTGGTTGTAAATTCTTTAAATGGCCTTTTCCAGGAGCAGACAAGCATTAGATTATCTTGGGACTGAAGACTTAAAACTTGCTCAGAATAACTTCTAGAGGATTTAATATCACGCGGAGGGGAGACAACGACAGAACACAGGATGAATGTCTCCCATCTGATAGTATGTGGACTATTAATTATTTTAATCTCATTTACCGTTGAGGCAAAACCCTTAACACCGGCACAGCAAAAGGTAAGGAAACGTTATATAGGTGTAAGATCGCTAAAAGAAATCACAAGGCGTATGTTTCTTTTATTGCGTCCATCTGGCAAGTTATCCGACAGCTCCTGCATCACCTTAATGTGGGCAAGGAAGAACCGATCGAGATGTCACGCAATTAAGCTTGGATTTCAAAAATTAATAACCACATACATTAAACACTTTTAGTAAGATTGATTCCGTCAAGTTTTCCCACGAACTTCCGTGACGCACCTGCAGCATTCATTTTTAAACGTGCCACACAATATTTCTACCCAGTAGTAAGCCTTCGACCACCAATTTACATGCTTTAACTAACGGAATACACAATTCCGTTGTATTGCATCTTTGTCCATCATTTAAACAACCATAATCTTTATTCCTATGTAGTGACACTTGAGTTTCCGTCGCAAATTTCAATTACAATTCTCATTCACCCAGTGTAGGTCTTCCAGACGTGGGATAGGTTTGACATGAATTCTTTTATTAGTTTTATAAATGTTAGCACTGTGAACTGGTCGACGTTGCCATTGTTTAGAACGTTATCAGTCGCTCGCCACACGCACCGTGGTCCTTGGCGCGCATGTCATGCTTTCGAAATGAAATGACTTCAATGGGAGCCTTTCGTCACGATTCTGTCATTTTTAATGTTACAGTCTCTGAGAAGTTTGCTGGGCGATGAGCTCTCCGAATTCTTGGTGGCTGGGGAGGGAGAGAAATATCTGGCGACGGTGCCTTCCCGTTTACTGCGAGATCTACGGCTGAACACCCGAGCCAAAGGAGCGTGGTCCCGCATCCCGAGCGACCAAAGCATCACGCGAAAACACAAAACCGGGAGCAAGAAGGGAGCCTCGTCGTCCCGAAACGGTTGTTTCGGGCATAAGATGGACCGGATAGGAACTTTAAGCGGCATGGGCTGTTAAGGACAGGGCAGCCTTGCGCTTTGGTAAGTGCAGTCGGTCCCTGACGAACTGTCACTGCGTGCTAGAAACCGGTGGGTTGCTGAGGACACAATCTCAATTCGCCTGTGTCGCAGCTCAAACACCAGATGACACGGTGTTTTCCAAATAAGCCGTAGACGATCGTTTATGCATATCGCGCGCCTGTCCCTTGATGAGCAGGGCTGACTGTACTTGCAAGACAGAGAATGTATACATTTTCTGTCAAGTGACCTTACAGAGACTGAATACTGAACGGTGGGATAACTATGAAGGGTCATCCGCTGTTATAACGCACACGCACGTGCGCCCGCACGCACGCAACACACACACACACACACACACACACACACACACACAGGTTTGTATTTCTCACCTTGTGGGGCCCTTCCATTCATTTCTATTGACCTAACCCTAATCCTAACTATGACCACCCTAACCCTTACCTAGCTCTAACCTTAACCACAGGTAACCCAACAAAATACAACACTTTCGGCTTATTTGGTTTTTTGATTGCATTCACTGTTTTGTTTTTTCCTTAAAGTGAGTTTTCACGTCCCCACAAGGTAAAAACACACCTTTTATTACCCCCTGGGGACATTTTATCCACACAACGTAATACAAACATGGTACACACAGGCACACAAACGACTAATGCTCGACTAAAGTCATCTAGAATGCGTATGAGTTGGTGAAGGCACTCCGTGGAATTCCGTTCTTGCACGTTGCTGCCATGACAACAAGGGCAACAAAGCGTTTTCGCGGATAGCGTTTCTAATAAAACTTTCCGTGTTGCTTTCTTAGGCACAGTGTTGAATTACTGTGTGAAGCGCTTGTG
This sequence comes from Gymnarchus niloticus, assembly GCA_009936485.2. Lineage (NCBI taxonomy): Eukaryota > Metazoa > Chordata > Actinopteri > Osteoglossiformes > Gymnarchidae > Gymnarchus > Gymnarchus niloticus. Next base: position 19,553,188 of record JAACJT020000095.1, on the reverse strand, counting down.
AGCAGTACTGAGTCGGCCCATATAAAATCGTGTCAATATCAATTAATCCGAGAAGAAAAATCGCCACTCTTGGAACATTTAAAATGTCTTGAGAAATTTTGTCAATAAAGAAACGAAGTGACAGAAATTTAGAAAACGCATAGTGAAAACGAGTGATGGGAGCCATATCACTTCGAGACGGGCGGTGGGCAAAATGATCATGAACTATCACTGACTGCTCAAAGCCCCATTTGTAAACTTACCATCCTGCGTTGGGTTTGAGTAAGATATGACTGACACTACGCTGCGGGTAAACTTCACAGGTCATGTGTTAAAAAGCCTCATTCCCACTGCAGACCATCCTGGCGGCCGCTGGTCCAGAGAAACTTCGTCTTTCACCAGAGGAACAGTCCGAACCTTACTGAAGATCAACTTGGGGTACGACGACACATTAAAAGGAGATAAAGTGATAAATACACTTTATACCCTCATAAAGAAATAAAAGGGATAAGAGCGTAAGGACTAAAATGGCTGTATTTGTGCTGTTAAACCTAATGTACTTAATGCTTGCATAAACGTTGTATTTATGTTTTATGATACTATTTATATGTTTATAAAAGAGGTATTTATAATTACAACTTATTTATGTATTATTTTTAAATATATGTCATCTGCAGGTCAATTACAATTGTAATGTTTCTTGTCTTACATATTGCTGTAAATGTTATAAAAAGTTTAAAAAAAATGTAATTATGCACTTCAGCAGCTTCACAAAACAGAATCGGATTGCCATAGATGTTCACTTATAATCAAATTCATTCATCTGTTAATCTTATGTTGTATAGTTACGTTGTACAGTTCAATGTCAACTGAATATCGAAGCGATACTACAGCTGTGACTTCATTTGTAAAGAAACAAACTGTTGCTTAAATAATATCAATCTGTATGTATTGTAGCTGGTTTAGTTAGTTTTTGGAAGTGCCACATATGAATATATATATTACTTGAACAGTTTTAACTCAGATGTCTTGTTTCCATAAAACACAGGTAGAGAGAGAGTGTCCAGAAATAACCCTCAATAATAATGCATTATATATATAGTACCACCCAAAAGTCTGGACACAAGCATTCATACAATAGTAGGGATTTTCTTTAACGTCACTCTTTTCTAAGTACATCTTTGAATAATACCAAGGGCATCAAAACTATTACATAACATGCAGAATTATGCAGTGATTAGAAAACGTGTTCAATGAAAGAAGATATATCAAAAATTATTTTTAATATTCTTTAAAGTAGCCCCGTATGCCTCAATGGCATCCTTGTGCATCCTTGGCCTTCTCTGCTAGCTTCATCAGGTGACCATCCTAAGGTATTTCTCCAACAGTCTTGAAGGAGTTTCCACACATGCTGAACACTTGGTGGATGCTATTCCTTAACTCTCCATTCCAGATCACCTCAGGCCATCTCTGTTTGGTTTATGTGGGTTGACTGGACAAGCCAGGCCCTCTACTGGAGCACTCTGTCACTCTGCCACACAGCTCTTGCACAGCCTTGGAGGTGTGTTTTATGTAATTGTCCCGTTGAAAGACAGATTACAGTAGGTGTGTCCAAGCTTTTGATTGGCATATACACAGCATATAGATACTGTATACCATATGTATGAAAACAAAAGGGTTATTATAGGACAGTCTCTATATACTTACAAGCAGTGGTAAAACAAGAGGATTTGTGTTGCGTCATGTCAGTGACTGCCTGTCTGACTGTGGAAAAGTGCCTTATGCAACTCATTAAAAGTGACTTTTGCAAAGGACTACAGCATCCCAAGGATCATGCATGTCAGGATTCAGTCAAACAGCCTTCACCCTAACCCAACAACCACTACCTATCCAGTGCAGTGTCCTGGTGAGCCTGGAGCATATCGCAGTAAGCACAAGGCCAGAGGAAAGAGGCACTCTACTATAGATGGGATGGGGTGCCAGTCCATCATGGGGTGCATACCCACATATGTCAGTATATTCACTCACTGGTGAATTAGCTTGTCACAGCAACAATCGTCATGTGAACTATTTATCTATCTATCCAACTCAAGAGGTCCAAATACTGTGCGGCTAAGCATCAGAAGGGTTTCAACACATTATCAAAGTGATTTTAAAACTGGTGTGATTATCGATGGCAGATATGATCGTTCCAGCATTTCAGAGACAGCCACCCTTCTGAGATCATCACGTACTCCTTCTGTAGAATTACATAAGGGTACCGAATAAACTTAATAACGTAGCCATTGAGTGTACTTTTACAATATGTACAATTGGACTTTGATGCATTATTCCAAAAATATGCCCTGCTCAAACCATCGATTTCACAATTTCTCCATATTTAGTTGTAAACACAAAAGTATTGCAGCAGGCTGTTATTGTTGTCTGGGAAATAGTTCTGCACACAATTAACATGTTAACTCACGGCGATACATAATGCCTAACTTATCACAGGAGTCAGGACATTATGCTAAAGTCCTAATTTTGAAAACGCCCTCATAAATATCTGAAAAAAACAGTTTCGTATGGGGACATCAATAAATAAACATAGAAATACCGTGTGGTTATTGCTATGATTTAAACGTTTTTAAAGTCTTGTTCTAGGTAAACACAACTCCCCGAAAAATGCAGACAAAGGAGTAAATACTGACCCCGTGTGGTTGAAAACTGCAATGCTTAATTTCACCAATCCCCGTGTCGTATAGCATGCAGCCTAATTAGAATGCCCCCTTCAATGGATCACTACCTTGTCGTGGCGAAGGGGCTTGCGTAGTTCAGTGAAACTATGAGCTAAGCCGTGTAGGGCCACCCAAGACGGACAG
>JAACJT020000095.1:19522383-19534688 GCA_009936485.2 Gymnarchus niloticus | reverse complement strand
AAATTGCGGGAAACAGACACAGTCTCAATATTATGAAACTCAGGTGACAACTCTAAGCAGCTAGCAGACGGTCGGTTTGAAGTGGCTTTGGCAACATTATACAGTACATTTTAAAGTTCTATATAGAAGTTATGCAGCTAGGATACAACAATGAAAAATAGAACACCCTGTTGTGATGTGGGAACATCAGCCAGGCTAAGGAAGTGATGTAACGGCTTCCCTGGGGAGACTGCCTCCAAATCCTTAAGCAACCCATTCATTAAATCCTTGACAACCCCTCATTTTGCCGCACCTTTCTATTTCTGCATGAATTCATGTAAACCTCTCCCCCGTTGTAGTGTCAACATTAGATGTCAACATTAGAGGTTGGGTGGGGGGAGGGGGGCGTGTGGAGTGTTTGCCTCAATCAGATTGTTGAGCATATTGTCCGTGGATATTTGTATATAGCAACCAAATGTCACCGTTCATTAGAATATTAAACCTGCCCCGTCCAGTAAAAGCCTTTCATACCTTTTATAAGCTCTCATTTGTTTCCATGACGGCTCCGATCTTAAAATCAATTCATTTTCTTCTGTCAGGACAGTTTCGTTCAGTTTCGGCTTGCTGCTACAAAAACAGATCCATAATTCTGGCAAAGGATAAATCTTGTTTGTCTGAGTTCATACCATGCAGTCCATTTATTCTCTAACAGAAAACAAAAGCCTGCAAAATTAGGATAACTATTAAAAAATCAATAGAATACACATCTTCATTCTGATCTGTTGATCTGTCTCTGGGGTAATCTTGACCTTTGAAAAGTGAAGATTGAGATATAAAATCCTTCTGCCTGGCATGCCTCTCTCCCATGTTATTAGAAGAGAGATGTTTTCTTCACAGTTAAATAGTATATAGTCTAATTCTGAATGATTCATGATGTCTCAATCCCAAGATTTCCATATACATTCATGTGCAAATTTCCTATCTGACTGAAAAATAAATACATGTACTGTGTGTGTTTACATATGTTTACTCTTCATATGTATTTTCTGTGAACCTAAAACCGGGCAGAATTTGATTTGCAGGCATCCAAAAAAAAAACAAATGAAAAATGCTAAGCAGTGAGCATTATGTACATGAGATCACTACAGTATTTCACTTTAAAATACCTTTCAGAAAAAATAATTTACCCAAAAATATAGCTACTGAGAGCCCCTAATTTTATTTAGAACTTCATACTGTAATAACATGTTTCCTGTCATGACTTTATTTCTCCACTGACTCTAATAAAAGACAGTTATGTCTGAATGTATCAACACATTCTGTATACTTCAATGCTTTTGTTTCTTTCTAAAGTCTATCACCAGCAAAACTGCCATCAAGAATTTCTTTTATTCCATTTTAGTGACATTGTGCTATCTCATATATTCCCTGTATGCCACCCTCTCAGCAAATCTCCAAATATGACAATTTAAAACTGTGCCAAACTGTAAAATGACAAACATACTCATATACAAATGGTACGTAAAATCTTATTTTCCTGAAACAATATGAAAAGATTCTGTATATCCGGTAGTCAGTTGCTATAGATGAGGTTATTTAATGTTACTTTGTCTAAATATGCTGTCCATTTGTTGTTGTACCCCACGTTTTACTTGTATAGACTCTACGTTAGCACTGGAGAGTTTAAACAAGGCTTGTCCTTTTTCCATGTGCTTGCCGTTGTTAACTTTCACACATTATTCACACATTTATTTTGTAAGATCTGACATAAGATTGAGACAGCATGATTTTGTGAAGAACATTCCCATTGATCCCTGACTTAGACCTTGACTTTGGCTGTTACAAGCAGGTGTTGACATCCAGTGACATCCAGGCTGCTAAGCACAACCAAAACAGGAAACGAAAGGAAACTGACACATTGTGAACATCACTTGGCCTTACTATGCCTTTGGTATAATTTTTGTTTGTTGGTTTCTTCTTTTGTTCTTCTATGATTCTTTCTGTGAGAAAATGCATTGGCCTGCATAATGTAAGCAGCCCATATTGTGAACAGCCTAAGGCTATATTTACACTACTACAATTTGTTAAAAAACACAGACATAAGTCTCTGTTTTCACCTTTTGTTCACAATACCACGGCATTCTTTAGTCCCCAGAAATGGAGAGTTTTGAAACCGCTCTCCTGAGCTGTATATCTCTGAAAACGTGGCATTACAGTGTGGGTGAGTGAAAATGGATACTGTAGTTTTGAAAATGCAGACCGTTGTTGCGTTCTAATTGGTTTGTGCTTATCACGTGGCCCTTCCATGACTGGATCCAGCTCATTACAACGTCTCATTTCCTGTCACAGAAGAAAATCATATTTCAAGATGACGGACTTACAGGACTTGCTTTGCATGGCGCTTGTTGTGTCTCTTACCTGTTTTGTTTTTTACAGTTCTGAATGCTGTGTACATGCGATAAAAACAAATCATTTACCGGATGCTACACTTTTCTGCCAATGCTTGCATGCATAGGCAAATGATTATGTCATATGGGTGGGTGGAGATACTTTCATAAGTGATGTGAAACTGCTGGTGTGGATGGATATGGTTTTCCTCTAAAAACATAAATGCAATAGTGTGCAGTAACGTAATCAGACTCTGATGTTCCTTCTCTCTGTATTGCTCTCTCAGTTTCATTCAGACCACTTAAGGGGGGTCTTTTAGTGGTAGTAAAAAAAATCTGGTCCCATGATCCATCACATACATACCTTCATTATCATTTACCATACTTAAAATACCTAACATTTCTGATTAACTTCAATGATCAAAGTTAATCCTTAGCAAAATCAGGTGCTATCATACTTATAATGGTTAACTCATTAGTACATTTGAAAACTTAAAAAAAAAACGCTGTATGTTAGCGTTAGTGTATTTTGGGATTACTTAACTAGATATATTTTCCACCAAAATTTTAAAAACCCATTGAATTATTTATAAAAGCTCTTAAATGTTCAGAAACATTACAAGACCAACATTAAACCACGTATTAAGTTTGGTTTGGTTGAAAGTACAGTCACAAACAGCACATATTGTCCATGAGCACGATAGAGAAATTTAAATAAATAATACTGTTATCCAGCTACACAATTTTAACCAAAATTACTGCCACCGAAGCTAATCAAATTCTTTAACGACATGCGACTGACTTTATTTCTGTGTAAGTATTGGTAGACCTGCTACCTTTTCAAATTTCTCATTGCCTTTCCATCACACACAATGAAATTAACAAAGTATTTGAATATGTTACTATAAGTTATCTGTGGAAACTTCTTTGAACTGTCCACCCAGTCATCTATTAATGAAGAAATATTCTTATATGGTCCTTTTTAAGATATGTTACATTGTATCCAGACATCTTTGCCTATCTTATCTAAAATGATAAGATAGCCAAAAAAAAATCTTCAGAATAGCAATGAAATATCAATTGTTTATATCCCGCAAGGTATCATGGGTGCTTGGAAAAAGGTGGATACTGTTTGGATAAGTGAATTGTGATTTCGCAGACCCTCTTTTTCAGATTAGCTGTTATGACTCTGTTTTATATCATTAAAATAAAAATACTGCTAAACAGCTAACATTAACGTAGATAACATGCTAGGGAAAAGTCATATTTAAGCTCCTTTATACTATAATGTCAGCAACAACTGAGGAAAAATTGTTCTGTAGCACCACCGTGACTGCACACATTTAGTAGTAGTGGTAGTCATGGATCAAACGGAGATGGAAATTGCCCAGTTAGAGTGTGGCCTGGTGTTGACCTCACATAACGGAACAGCCCTGTGTGCCTCTAGTTGTAACCCGCAGCTCATTAGACACTTTCCCAAGACCCCCAGAGGGTACTGGTGTAGATTTTATGGCATAGACCAGGAATACCAGCTTCTTATTTGGTTTTTTGCCCATTATTTAAACTGCATGCACCTAACCATACTGTTACATAGTTACTTTAAAATACTAGGCTTTAATATTATGGCAAGATTCTCTGATTTTACATAAATTTTAGAAATGCCTCATAAGGATGCCATAGGATGTCATCCAAGGTTTGTCGTTTTACCTGAAACTTGCATCTGTTAATTCTCTTTGTCCTTAATTGGCTGAATGCAGATTATGGCTGCATCTGTCAAGTTGTCTTTGGTTATAATAAAGAAAAATTAAATACTGTTTCAAAGACTTTATTTGAACTACTTACTTCTCATTCCAACGGCAACAGACAGTTCTAGGTAAAGCATGGACATGAAATCTGCAAGCTGCTATTTCAGATCCTAGGTGAGAACCGCTGGTTATATCTTTGGCCAACCAGCAGTGGTCCAATTAAATGTCAAGTTGCATGAAACAGTCGTGAGGCCCTTTGAATCAAAATGTTAACTTAGCAACAATATAAGAGATCCTTAGTGGAACGTCTAGCTCTAAGCTCAAAAACGCTTTAGAGTTGATATGGTATTATACTACAGACATATATAACTATATTATGGTCTTGGTTTATACAAATGACAAATGCAAAAAAAGAGAAACCAAAGCAGAAATGGAGGCACAACAAGATGTGGCATCCAGTGCGCCCACTGATGCCTTTGTATTATTCAGAAGGCACACAGTTTTGAAGGATTACGTATCGTAGACAGCTTGCGACAACATAAATCAAGTCTTTGCATGTGCCCTGCAAAACACATATTCCAAAGCTTGGAGCAACACGAGGAACAGAACTGCTTTTCCAGCAAAATTCTGGCCCCTCTGCTATACAACTTAATAATGCAAACGAGTCAAAGCAGTAACTGAGGGGAAACAAGAAATAATACTTTCCCTGACAAATGATCAAAAAATGTAATTTCCTGTTGGTATTAAGCAGCACTACACTTACTCAGAACCTCATAAGGGGGAAGCGTTTAATATTTCCTTCACCTCACAAAACTTGCAGTCCAAGCTATACTGAAAAAGCATTGCTCCATCTATATCAGAGATACAAATCTATCCATTCATCTTTGAACTGCTTATCTTGGTCATGGTTGCTGAGGGACCTGTGGCCCTATCCCAGGCAGCATAAGGCCCAAGGCTGGGGTACACCCTGGAAGGAATGCCAGTCCATCACAGAGCACAAGGCTGGGGTACACCCTGGATGGGATGGTAGTCCATCGCAGGGCACATAATCATACATTATGGGCATTTTTGAGACTCAGTGTCTAGTGTTTACATGTTTTGGCTTGCAGGTGGAAACCCACATGAACATGAGGAGATTAAACTCAAAACCAGGGATAGGAAAGAAACTCAGATGCCAGGCAGTGTGAAGCTACAGTGCTAACTGTGCCATAACATTACATCATCCACCAATGAACACATTGGAAATAGCATATCAGTCATTTCCCTTAAAATGATGCACGGCCATGTGGCACCACAGAACACCCAAAATACATCCGGTGCATTTCATCTGTACATTTAGTTTTTAATACTGCCTGATTATTCTTAGCAAAAATAAATAAAAAACACTGACACCACACATGCTTTATTATAACAAATAGACCTATGGTCTTCTGGCAGGCATAGTCAATTTTGCTACAAAGTATGCCATCTGTAGCCAGTCCCCAAAACACAAACCTACTACAGCTCATAAGGGATTAGTGTGAAGGTACTGTTACCCTCTGCTCCCAGAGTTGGGGGTTTGAATCCAACATCTGCTCACTGTACTTGTCTCTGTGGAGTTTGCATCTTCACCTTGTGATGCATACATTTCCTCCTACATGTAGACATGCCATTACATTAACTGGCACCTTGAAATTGTCTTTTGTGTGTGAGTGTCTGTGATTTTGCTCAGGATAGCAGGAGGGTAGCTGGATAGTAATACGGTCCTCATCACCAGTATAAAACTCTGTTAAACAGGAGTGTATGTCTGTGTGGTAACATCCTAAAATAAACATCACTTGTATGTATTAACTAGTGAGCTTTATTAAAAATGAGGAACATTACTACTGGGGTTTGTGAAACACTATAGCACGTCATTGTGGTATAATCATCCTGAAAGAGCTTAGAGATTAAAGGATTCAATTCATAACCAAAATTTACTTTCAGTCATATTATAAAAATAAAATCAAAATTAAAGTTCTCATATGCCTTTGGTTATGCAGTGTAATATTTAATATTCATGCTGTAGGACTTCAATCATTGCTATTGAGATGGAGGATGCTATACAGACAAATATTACTATATTAATAATGGTACTATTGTTCATGTACCTCCTAACATGGAATTACCTTAACTGCATATGCATATACAAGAAACATGCAAATATTAATGCAATTTATTTTATTTTCTTGTGCATTTTTCCATTTGCTCGCATTACCCTGTGAAGTCTGATGCCCTTGTCAGCAGTGTACATAACTCGACGTGCAATCCGTTCACACTGAACATGCTGTTTCTGTCAGGCTACTTTCAGCACGTAGGCAATGGAGTGTGTAAACACGTTTCAGAGTCAGGGCTCGTCAGAGCGAGCCCTTCACTTTGATGCCAACTCATTTTGATTAGACAACTTCAGTGCTCCCATAACCATATGCTCAGTGCTGGAGGAAAAAAAAAAAAAAAACAACATGGAGTTATAACGTGATGTTTATCTCCCAGATTGGAAGGCATGTGACTTTTCAGTACTCTACCTTTAAATACAGATTTTCCTCTGAAATGTGTGTTAGAGAAGTATTCCCTAACACAAATTAATTTCTCCGAAAACAATTTACTCAAAGCGTATGCAATCAGGATTAACATAACATTTGCATTTTGAGTTTAATAATAACAGATATTAAGTAAATTATATTTAAATTCCATTCTTTTTACTATTTTGTTCCAATTAAACCACAAACATAGCTGAAATTACCAGTCCGGCATAAAATTTATAGCAATTGTGGTATGCCCATGCAAGTGCACAATTAATACCCACTATTTACAAATTGATATTATATTAAATAACACTCATATTTGAGATTAATATAAGTTTAGGGTAGCTCTGTGGACTCTTGCCCTTGCTTTAAGGGTGTTGAATTCTAACCCGACTGTGTATGTGTAGATTTTGTCTGTTCCCCTGCCTTCATGCAGTTGTCCTTCCACAGGCTAGAAGAACTGATGTCTCTGAATCGCACACAGTGTGTGAGGACTGGAACTGTCCAAGGTGTCTGTGGCCTTGTGCTTTGGACTTTCTGTGGTAGGGTCCAGGCTCACTGCAGACCTGTGCTGGTTAAATAGTCATGGGTAATCTGTTAAGAAAATGTCTGGATAGTGAGTCGCTCAGAATCTCCAGCTCTTATACTGAATTGGGAATTTCAAATGATAGAAAAATTACACATTTAACGTTACTGGAGGTGGTCATTCACGCTAATTAGAATCTATGTATCTTTGTTTTGCAGCACATATGACACTATGCTTAAATTTGTCAAATAAATAGCAGCTAAAATGTTGATAGGTGGTTACAGTGTAATGATCCACTATGGCAAATTAGAAGAAACGTTCATGTTATGTACTGAACTGTGCTGCTTGTTGACCACTGTGTCTGCTTTTGGTTCTTAAAGTTGGAGATTTCTTACCAGGCATCCTGTTCCCTATCTCAAAGACAAAATCAAAAGATTCCTCTTTTGGGAAGCTGATGGTATCAAGGCACTCAAAACATCGATAATCTTGTTACCAGCTGTTTCTCCAAGAATTCTGGATTTGCCAAGCTTGTAACATTGTAATTTTATATACTGAAAATGCCTGCATACGCATACATGTGCAAAATATGTCAGAAAGATATTATACGCAGCTTTTTGTGACTAAACAGGAGATAAAGCAATCGTATAAGGAAGGTTTTGGGCTAGCTCCTGTGTTACCATGGAGACTGATCACCAGTCGGTGCCTACAGACACTTCAGGTAATGAAACCTACCTGATCCTGAGTGGACTCATTATCTTGTGTAGGATGAATAGGGTCAACTGGTTTTCTTCGAGGAGTCTGTGTACCGGAAGTTCTTACTTTATCTCTTTCTCTGCATTCGTTCCATTTCAGCCTCTAGGATCTGCTGATGCCTAAAGGACCGCTTTCATTACTTTCCGCTCTTCTTCTCTTGAACTCAACTCTCTCTGTAGCTTACCAGCTTACATTTGTTACTGGCAATCACTATGGGAAATAAAATATCCAAGGAAAGAAATGAAATTAAAGGGGAAGTAAACAGCTATGGTTTTTCTCCTTTTATTTCTAAGTCCTGGGCTGGGAAGACCGAGCTTACTTAACAGCCACCGACCCCCCTTTTCATTAGCTGCACAGTTTCACATCTACCCCTTCCTGTGCTCACCTCCTCTTGGATGACTGAAAGGTGCTTTTTATAGAAGCCAGCTGCGTGGCCTGACGACACAGCCCGTTTGAGCTGGGCTCGGTGCGAGCCAGGTGTTTGACGATCCCGCAGGATGACTGTCGATGCAGCTTGGCAGGCCCGTGCTATCAACTCAGCAACATCCAAACACAAGGTGCGAAAAGAGCATGTGCAGATATGGCGTGAAAGTCACACCGCAAATATAGCAGTCTGTTACACTCTTATACACATCCTTACAATACTGCAGACATATATCCTGCAATTCTCTACTGTTATCCCAGGAGTGCAGATGTTCAATTTGTTCATTTTAACAGCATATTTTAAATAATTAGACAGGTTTTATGATATAAACAAGATTATCATGTTAGACATACAGCAGTATATGGAACAGCTGGAAGTCGACAAATAGAATCAGTTTTGACGGGGAGAGGAGCATGTAATAGGATGTTATATAGTAATTATCCATTTGCCAGTGTTATAAACAGGATAACAAACTGCATTTGATAGCCATAAATATAACTTACAGTCCTATGGCATCATATACCATGACTAATGTGTGCATGACTAATGTTGGATATCCCAAATGTTTACAGATGTTGGTATCTGTCACACTAAACCACATTCATACCACATATTGTCTGCATGACTCCTGTAAAAATAAGAGAAAAAGCAATGTTCCATTTAATAACCATGGATTTTATAAAATTCTGTTCAGTGTAGTCTGGTTCGAAGAACTGCTGCATGGGCATTGAAGTTTATTGCCTTACTGGAACAAAATGCCTACTTTTTGTGTTTTAAGAAAACTGGGATAGTCAGAAAAAATGTGCTTCTGGGGATTGTCCAGAGAGGTGTGTGTGCGTGTGTTCCCTGGTTCTATCGGGGTACTCCACAGTTTTGCCTGGGGAATATCAGAATCACTTGTACCTGCCTCCTGCCCCATGATCTCGTTAGAATCCGGGACAGGAGATGAAGTCTCCTCTCCCACATGGGAGCAATTAAGGAAAACGGAGCAAGTTAACTTTAGTGCAGCTATCAAAGTATCATACTGTCAACAGAAGGATGTGCTGCCACTAAACATCTTCCATGTCTCATAGTACAGTCCAGTCCTTTTGCATGCATGTAAATACACCAAGTTTCCTCTTACTGGGAAGACTATAAAGTCAGACTCTAAGGAAGTGACCACAGATTCTGATGTTTAAATTCCCCTGGTGAGTGAGTGTGGATGTGTTCGCTTAAATTAAACTTGAGATGGTAACTTTTTTCCAGCCTTGGCATTGCATTGATTAAGAGGTGACATTAGAAGAGGGTCAGGGTAGATTTGTTGATAAGGGTCTCTCCAGGAGGCGTTCACCACATTAGTAATGTTCCTTTTTTCATTATATGGAATGTATTTAATCACATTGTACTGAGACAATCTAATGAAGGGGAGGCACTAAAATGAGCAAATGTTCAATTTTAGAATCGCAGATTACCCTGAAACTCTGCAGCTCCTGAATCACTAACTCGTACCCTCACATTTGAAATGTCTACAGGGCAGGAACTGGATTTGAAATTACTGGACTCCTGCAGTATTAAAGAAAGTGAAGTTATTCCTGAATGTTTTATCACTTCTCTTAGCACTGTCACATCTCTATGTTGTCACAGTCATTTTCACTATGTTTATCAAATGAGTCCCCTGATGTGACCTCACAAGCTTGAAACATCTGTTTTAGTGTCTAGTTTTAGATATTGGTGACAAAGAAATTATGCCGTTTTGAAATGCAAGATTCAATTTTATTTAGTCCCTTTATTGGTTTTAAAATTGATATTTAATTCATACAGTAATAACAATGAAAATGCATTAATATAAAATAGAAAAATAAACAAGGTACTATAATGCCGATGATGATGATGATGATGATGATGATAACAAAAATGAATAATAAATAAATAAAAAGGTTAGAAGCAACATCTCGTTTTTCATTATATTATGCACATTTAATAATCTTGAGGGTAGATGTTCTAATAAACAACAGGAAGCACACTATCCTTACAACTACTAGGTAATCTAATCCTTGATGAGTTTACACATAGATTTACCACCCCTACATTAGCTATATCATTACTAAACTGATTGACATTAAAAGCATAGATTTTGAGTACTACAGCACAATAATGACATAGCTGGAAACCTTTGAACCCGTTCTTTCTCCGCGAGGGTCTGAACAAGCATCACTTGGAGAAAGAACGGGTTCTAAGGTTTCCATCCCTCAAAGATCCTATCATTCAGTGTTTGTTCAATATGCACAGCTGTTATTCATTCCTGCCTCCCTAATTGTGTGAGCACTGGGGCTGTCACTATGAGGTCCTCACTATGACAGCAGAGAACAAATGATTAATATTAATTAGTATTAAATATCCTGGCCTGCCTTCACAGGGTCTACAGTACAATATCCACAACAGCTGAGTGACATGTAAAGAAATGCAAAAGTGATCTTACTATAGAAATACATTTCAAGGACAATTGCATGTCTAAGACCTCCTTATTAGATTTCCTCATGATTTACTTGGCTCCTGCAGTTAGAGCATAGGCTCAAGTGATTGTCTCCTGCTTTTGAAATTCTGTGCAAATGGTATATGCATCATTGGTTTAAAACTACAGACTCACTGTGCATGAAACAGCCTCCCAGGATTAACCACAGAATCTGCAGATATTGCAGAATGCCCTTTAAATAGGTTATTCTCCATTTCCAAGTGGGGACAGCTTAATACATCATGCAGTGAAATAGATAAATATATAGTCTTAAAACAGCTGCATTTATATATGAACATTGTTTAAGGTTCAGTTGGTTTTTTAAGAAAAAAGAATCTTTTCAGGGGAAAGGATAGCCTGATAGCATTATATTTATTTATGGTACATCTTAATAACCCTAACATTCAATAGGTCAATTAGAGTGGAATATGAAAACTTGCTACGCTAATCAAGTCAATGTTTTAAGGCAACTTTTCTTAGATTCCAAATAATCATATAAGCTATTGATCCTTTAAGCCCTCCATTATTTATGATACTCTGATCCAGTTAGGGTTGAAGAGCCCAGGACGGAGAATGTGTAAAGCAGGGTACCTCAAGGGCTGGGGTAAGAGCAGTATGTGGCAGAGCTTGAGTACGTACATGCACACACACTATAAGGCAGCATACTGATGTAAGCCACAGGCCTGCATCTCTGGGTACCTGTCCTAAAGGGGCTACTGGGTGCAACCCAACACAAAAACAGGCATGATACACACATCTGTACAGAACTGGCACTAAACCAGCAATCCTGGAGCTATATGAGTGCATTTCTTACCCTTAATTATATGCACATGTATATAGCAAATTACATAGCTTACGTAAGTTATATATGTCTGTGTGTGTGACCTGCAAAATTTAAATTTGAACTTATTACTGAGGTCATTTGTTACTCTGAACAGAAAATGTCACCTAGGAAATAAACTTGCTTACCTTTAATTGCAGCATAAACGTAACTTGTTAAACAATGAGGACAAGTGATCTTAGATGGAACTGTATCCTCTATGCAATGCAAAATAAATCCAAAATAACCTCAATCCCTATTGTTCAAACACAGTCAGAGTAGACTGGGTCTGATAATATCACTCACACGACAGGCATACTGGAAGTGATGTTTATTACAGAAGCACGCAGAGCTGTGTAGAGCCAATCTCTATGAAACAGCAAAGGGTGTTAAGATTTTTTTGATGGGGGTGGGGTGCTTTTTTGGCATGAAATTAAGTAGAATTATTCCATAGATTTTGATGGGCTGGCATCCCATATAGGATGCCCCCTGCCTCATGTCCTATGCTTTCTTGAATAGGCTCCAGGCTTAGAGTAAACATTTACTGAATGAGTTTTTTCGATGGATGGATGGATGGATGGATGGATGGATGGATGGATGGATGGATGGATGGATGGATGTTTTTTCTTCAAACCAC
>JAACJT020000095.1:19495027-19511824 GCA_009936485.2 Gymnarchus niloticus | reverse complement strand
ATATTGAAATATAATAAATATATTTATATCCCTTGTGGAAAAAAATCGTCGTTTTTGGAATATTGCTTAGTTTCACACAAGAGAAAAAAAGTCACATTTAGATGTTTTTTTTTTTTTTTACATGTTAGGTATTCACATGTGAAAATATGAAGAAACAGACTTTCACATGTGCAAAAAAAATCAGAGTTTCCCGTGATATTTTGAAGATCACGTTTTTTCCGTAATGGATCTTACCCTTACTACAATACTAAAACAGCCATGAAAATGGTTTCAATAGATAGTGTAGCATATTTTTAAAAGTGCTCTTTTAAAAGGTTAATGATGACCCTCAGGAAATGAAAGGGGAAATTAATAATTATCTCACGTAAATGCATCTTTTGATTAACTATATGACTCAATGTATGTGGCATAATTACTGCTAAATTAAAAATTGTCTGCTGTGTTTATTCCTTATGAAGCATTTTCTGGGGTTCACAAAATAAACCATCAATTTCAGTAAATGTTATGTGGGTGTTTTACACAATTTGAAAAATATAACATACAACTCTTGGTTCCATTATAGTGATAATATTAATCAAAAATTATCAATCCATCTTCTAACTCAGGGGTGCAAAAACATAGAGTCTGACTAATGCCTTAGTTCGGTCTTTTTCCCCCACTTAATTTGGAGCAAAATTGTTCATAGTTAAAAGGCACTTATTTATTTATATCTGGTTGTCTTATTGTGTTGTTGCTTATGTAAGATGTAAGCCTTACCAGTCAAAATTCCCATCAAATTTGGTTGTGTGGCAATACATATTCAAATTCTAATTCTAGCTGTCTGCTTGAAAAACAACTCTATGACTAAATTAATCCCAATCTGTACTGCCCCCTGTGGCCTGGAGCATTTCTGATTTGAAAAAAACGCATCATGCCTCCTTAATGTGAAATTTTGATGCACGTGTCTCCAAAACTCACATGAGTTTGCCATCCCTGTTCTATCTGCTAATCTTGGACAGGGTCGTGGGGGCCTGGAGCCTATCTCAGGTAGCACAGGGCACAAGGCCGAGGCAAACCCCAGATAGGATTCCAGTCCATTATAGATCACACAGACACACCACACAGACACGCACGCACGCACGCACGCACACACGCACATAATAATACAGTATATGAAATAAAGACATATCAATTAGCATGATTGCATGTCTTTGGACTGCTGGAGAAAACCCACAGGACAAATGGAGAACACACAACTTCCACACAGAGAGAGGTGGGATTGAAACCCCCAACCCTGAAGGTTTGGGACAGCAGTTCTATCCAGTAAATAGTAAGCATGTTTGTTTAAAAACAAATGAAAGGAGGATGATCACTTGATTTGTGAAGTCATAATGTAATGTCACACGATTCTTAGGACAACACATGCATTCCATAAGACAAGAGCATTTGCTGGCATGCATAAATAGATTCAGCTCTACGCCCAAGGGGAAGCTGAGCACCCACTGCGTTGGGCTCCACTTTGTTTATTGGCCCTCTAATGGTCTTTGCCAAGTGTGTCAATGTTGATACAAGGATGGATCCTTCTACATTACTTGCTTTCTTTGTTAAGACTGTCATGATAGGTGTAGCCAGTTGTGCGTCAAATTAAATAAGCTAAATTGATTATTTTAGATAGTGGGCAAGTGTTTCCCATACATACATGGCAGTGCTCATTTTATGTGTAGCTCAAGGCGATACTATATATCACTTTTTTGGTGGCTGTCATTTTTGTTTTGAAAAATTGATGCAAATTTACTATTCCAAAAATATCAGATTGACAATAGTTGAGTGTGGACTATTAAATTGTGTGGCCAGAAAAAAGTGATTCAAACATAATCTGAGTCAGGAGTAGCTATAGCAGTTTCACTTCACATGCATTTTATTGAAATTTCATGTAAGGATCAAATATCAGAGCATGCAGAATTATTAGTGATGTTACGTGAGACATCGAGGCTTCGAAGCATGTGGCAAGTAATCCAGGGCACGAAATGCATATTCGTGCCTGCATCGGGTGTCTACCTGTGACGTAATCAATGATACATGAAACCTCGCTGACTGCCCACACCTTGTGAGAAGTTTTGGAAGAGGCTCGAATTATGATGCCTGATTTAATTGTGCGTAAAAAAACTCTGAAAGTGTCTGATTGAACAGGTTGTCTACCATCATTTATGTATGGATGAAATTGATAGATTTCAAATATCTACTGCAAATCACTCTTACCACAAATTGCAATGGATTTGACATACGCTGAGTGAACCATCCTTTGTTGGAATTTACCATTTCAAGCTTTCAGGTTGTCAGCGTTCAACAATAAACATCTCTCAAGGCTCATCTCTTTGGCGCTCACAGTCTACTAGACTATGTGTCGTTTGTGCATGTAGTCAGATCTGTCTTCAGGAAGCATGGTACAGCATATGGACTTGGCTCAATTGCAAAAGAGCAACGGCATGGATGTTCAACATCATCTTCATTGGTCAAGTCCCTTGTTTGCATGGTGGCATGCTGCCCAGCTATGCAAATGTGAAACGGAAAGGCCAGACAACACCCCGAGTCTCACATGGAACAGAAGTAGAAGACCAAGTATGCACATGACGTGTAAATCAGGTAGGGCCAGACATGACTCATTTGTTCAACAATGGTGACATGCATTCCTAGCTACATTTTCCTTCTAGGAAACATGAAGAAAACATGGCCTATGTCAAAGACAGGGTACAGATTTCAGATGTGTTGTTTTGAACAATGCTTTATCGGGCTTATGGAATTGAAGACCAAATCTTATGATTGTATTGTCTTTTTCTGTAAGTTTGCCAAGGCTCTGTGCCTCACGTCTGTGCAATTATGTAGATTTTCTCAAACACCAGGTGCCTGTTTTTAATGGACCTGATTTTGTAGCTTTGGCTGTTGAGCTCAATTAGCTCAGATACATTTTGGTGATTAAGTCTCCATGCTGAAGTCATGGCTTGCATCTGCAGAGCTGCAGGCATTACACCAAAGCCGACTCACCTCTGTTGTTCTGAAACCTATCCCAAATAATGCACTGAGCACCAATGCACTCATACATATCAGCTGTAATCCTGATTTACCTCATTGGGCAGTGCTATGTTGGCTTCCCAAGATCCTTAAATGATAATAAAACTATAATAAGTTACATTCATATACTGTAGCACCTTTCACAATACCCAACATTGCTTTACATAATGTGAGCCTTTGCACAGTTGGTATTGTGCGTTAGTTAACATGACTTGACACTTTCAGTTGTCTGTGTGCAATGCTATTGCTACTTTTGCAGTTTTGTTTTGTCTAAAAAGCAACAAATAATTTATTTGGGTAATTCTCTTACATGTCTTTCTCAAGGGTAATGCAGAGAACCAACTGGTATTTAAACCGACAGTCTTGTCACAAGTTCATGTCCTTAATCACGGTGCTGTTTTCCATTACTTTCATCTACCTGTTCTGTCCCCTGCTACCTTTGTTGCTTCCTGTTGAGAAAGAAAACAAGTAAACCCCCCCTCCCTACCAACATCGCCACCACCACCCCCCGCCTTCCATCCAGTGTTGAGGTAAACATCCCTACTATGAGTAACTGTGAACCTGTTAAAGGCACAAAGACTCCCATTCCTCATAACAACCTTCTGCCTCTTCACACTCTCCAAGTGACAAGATTCCTACAGCATTAAATAAAAAGTAAATTAACAAAGAGCACCCACACCAAATTTAAAACAATGACATTATAAAAAGATATTTAGGATACGACTATAGATGGATGTAAGCAGGCAATCTAGGTGCTGTCGGCAGCCACATGATCTCTTAGACATTTCAGACCACTCTGATTTCTGATTTTACATTATAAAGGGTGACCCCAAGCGTTTTTGTTAGGATACAATAGGGCATTGACAAAATATGGCATTAACAGTATATGGTATCTTAAGTACTAATGATTATTCCATTGTCCATCCCTCAAACTGTAAAGTTTCTCTGTAAATGAACTAAAATTATATATACCTGTATATATATATATATATATCTCATACATAGAGAGAGTGTATATGTATATGAGACAGATCTTCTTTTATTTATCTGTTTACATTCTGCACACACTGATGATGTGTAGGTGTTAAATAATTCCTCTGTGGAGTGCCATTAGGGCTTAACGTGGGCAGAGAAAGGTTTCAGTTAAACTGAACATAAAAATTATAAGCAAACATGCTGAAGAACTCAGTAAAAGTTACGACATCCCAATCACCAGCCCACTTGTTTACACCTTTATGACAGTGTACAATTTTCCTGTATTAACGTGGGAGGAATTAAAAAGTTACTAAAATAAAGCAGAAGAAATACTTTCCACACAAGTGTGTGTTAAAGTAGAACAGGAGCTTATATTATGTTAACATGTATTCAAGTTAAGCAAGGATGGCATGGAGGCAGAGAAGGTAGCCTTGTAGTCTCTCACGCCTCCTGGTCTGCTGGCTTGATTCCTGCCCTAGATTCTGTGTGCGTGGGTTTTGCAGGTTCTCCCAGTTTTCGTGTGGGTTTCCTTCAGGTTCTCAAGTTTCCTCCCACAGTCGGAAAACACACAGTTAAGTGAATTCTCATCTTTATATTGCCCATAGTGTATGAGTGTACTGGCATTCCATCCAGTGTGGCCCCTCCATTCCATGCTATGTTTTGTGGGATAGGCACTGAGCTTACCATCACCCTATGTTGCATAAACAGTAAGGGATAGTGGATAGACAGAGTCAAATTTGAAACATCTGCATAATTTCTCAAAGAAATATTCCACATTTGTTGACTTACTCCACAGTGAAGGCATTAACTTGTGTTATGTCAGGAATGTCTATATACTTCCTGACAAATAACAGCTGTATGCAGTCCCTATAGTTAATTGTACTGAAAAGCCAAAATTAGTCACCAAGAGCATTTTTTGAAAGTAACAATGGAAAACAAAACATATTTAAATAATATTTAAAGTAGGATAAAGCATAGAACAGTTTAACCTGGGCTTTGTTATACTAGGAAGTTGCCTTTACAACTTGACAAATTATGTTTGCAGTTACCTTGAAAACACAGTGAAGCTGTTTAGCCAATGAAAAGTATTTTCTGCTTTTGTCTGTTTGCAGCCAGTATCTTGTGTTAATTTATCAAAAATTTTTTGGTTTGAATCCAACATACTGATCTCTAAGTGGCTTTCCTCATACAGGAAGCAGGTCACGCAAATACAGAACTTTGGAGGGCTAATACCTATTCTGAAGTTCTCTTAATTGACTCCAACAGTGGAAGACCATAGAAATCAAAAACCAAATACTTTTCAAAGCTATTAGCCAATAGAAAATAAATTTATACACAATACTCTTTGGGATTAATGCAGTGTCTATTCTCCTAGAGTCATTAATTTTTCGTGGATGGGCTCTTCTTTGCCTCCAGCTTCTGTCTGAGGTCTAGAGGTAATGAACGTCATTAAGATATATTTTTAAACAGATTCAGAACAGCCTGAATTGAAATGTGCAATAAATAAAATAAAATAAAATAAAATAAGCAAGCCTGGGGACAAGTAGGAGGAACTGGGGCAAATGGGTGCCACATTATACCGTCTGGAAATGAAAAATACAAAATGATCTGAGACTGGTGATTATGAAATCGGTTCTTGTTACTGTAAAATAAATCTTCACTAACTGAACCTATTTAGTGCAGCTAGATCCTATTCTGTAGAGGGAAATATCTTTATCTAAGATTTCAAATGCGTACAGTATAATATATCGGTAACTCAAAGGTTTAGCATGCGGAAAGTATCTAGCCGTAAATATATGTGTAGCCGTTATAAATCACATAACCCTGTCAGCCAAGCAAGTAAATAGTAAGACATAGCAAAATGTTAAAATATACATAATTTATATTATGCCTGCATACACACAGTACATACTGAGGTAAGGGTGTTATAAAGTGTTTGACTTTTCGGATTTATTTTATAAATACTTTATCCAATGTAGTGAGTGACATTTCCTATAAAGGTACTAAGGTGTCACTGTCTAGCCATCTGAAACAGCATTGCGCAACTTAAGTTTTGGTTCTGCGAACTCTTCATCGTCTTCATTCTCCAGTGCCTCAAATCTCTGGTGAAATCATCGGCGCTGTAAAGCTGTGTGACTGAACATCGGCAGTTGACTTCTCACTATTATATTGTGCATTTAGACCGAGTGCGTATGGCAGCACAGTATTAAACGCGAATGGAATGAATATAGTGTTAAGACCGAGCTAAAGATTTTCCAAGATAATAATTTGAAACACTTGTGAATTTAATTGATTTTTTTGTCCGTCCCCCATTTCTTGCAAACCTCTGATGATGCGACTGAATAGATATCTAAGAGAAAAATGTAATTGAAGCCCCACCCCGCTGGCTCCGGAGTTGCTTTGTACCAGCAGCAGGAACACGTGGGGGTGAGGGGGTGGCGGGGGGGGGCACTGCTTATCTTTATGGGCAGAGCTGCGCCGCAGTCGGAGCGCTGTCACTCTGCAGCTCGGCTCCGTCTGCCCTCGCTGCATGTTTGCACTAAGTGCGCTGCCTAATTGAGTCCAGGCATCATTCTCACATGCATTACATCGCGCTCCACTGCAGCAGAGGAGGAAGCAGGTCGGCGGCATCACTTCTGACAGCAGTTACCGGAGCAGGTGTCGTCCATAACCTCTCCCACTAAGGACTACGGAGCCGATTTGGGGAAATACTCACGGAACGGTCCTCTGAGCGTCACCGGCGAGTGATATCGCAGAAGTTTTCCCACGCTTTGTTTGTTATTTATTTATTTTTAATTTTTTTTTTTTTTCCCCTTCACGTGACTGAGGAACTGGCACCTGCTGTTTAATGAAAGAATGGGACCCCTGTTCGCCTCTCTTATCCTCTGCATCAGCGCTGCTGTCCCGCAGCGAGCCCTAGGTAAGTGACGGGCGATTTTTGACTTCCAGCGCAGGAATCGGATTCTTGTCTGCTATACAGATCCGTATTGTCGCTCAACCGACAGCCTTCTGTATGCCTATTATTTTATTGATCATCTCAAAAAGTGTTTGCTTTTCTTTGCATTTCATATTACGTTTAGAATTTTGACATTTTGTAAGTTTTTTTTTTTTTTTTTTTTGCAGATAAATGCCCGTTATTTTAACGTACAGGGAGAAGAAAAACTAGTCTTGTATTTCAGATCATAGATGAAGTGTACATAAAATTTGTCCGAAATGTTAGTGCACTACATAGGCATGTTGTATATTCGTGTATAGGGTTTATAATGCTGGTAAAAAAAAAAAAAATAATAAAAAATATATATATTATGAATTAGTCGTTTTAAAAATAGATGTAGCATCGAACGTAGGCTGTTGGCTGTGTCTGTAACCTTAACCGGACAATTAATATTCACAGATGAATAGTTAATATGCCTGTTTTCTTTAACCACGTCTTTGAAGATTGCTAATACGTCCGAAATAATCCATTATAATCCGTTGTTTAGCATGTCGGCTAATGCTAATAAGCTTAACCTGCAATTAAGATTTCATGCATTTATTATTTTACTCCGTCTATCTGTTAACCCCGTAAGTACATTACAAGGTTATGTTATGCTATTAGTGTATTGTTAGCATTGTAATCTTATTATTGGTTTGCGAAGAGGCTTTGTTACCTTGAAAGTCCTTTTGTTGTAAGATACCCATGAGGTCATTATCTTTTTGCTCAGTTTGTTGTATACCGCTGCCTTGTTATTATTCCAAAGCCAATAAGGGCAATCGTTGTAAAAGAAGCCTTAGTATTATTTCATAAGGAAACGGGAAAATGATGCGATGGATACTGTACATATGCATGTACTGAATTTTACAGATTACACACTGGCACTGGCACTGTCCGATGTTATTAAACTGCATAAATACATCACTAAACACATATGCTTAAAATACATGTAATAAGTTCTTTTAACGGCAGTTTCATTATTTTAGAGATTATTTTTCCTAGTGTTTTAACACTCTCATTAGTTTTAGTTTCCTCTAGTATTAGTCAGTTTTGCAGATTAAATCGACATGTCCGGTAAACAAAGCCTTTCCTTTAGATTTTCAGAATATTCAGAGGAAGAACGAAGAATTAGTTTTCAGAGTTCGGGTTATTCTTAGCTTTTCGTTCGTGAAGTACCAACCATTCCTTCCTGACTCTGGCCTTGCATTTGTGGTCAGACTCATTCCTGTAGCTGATTTGATCCAATGTATCCAAAAAGACGATTTAAATCTGCTGTGTCCCTGGGATTAGCATTGTGCGCTTTTCACACTGAACTGCTTCTGGCTTGTTTCATGATGCATATATAGCACAAGCGGCATCTTCTTCTTCTTCTTTAGGTGACGTCCATATTCAAAGATAATTTTCTGCAGTAATATTCTGCCATACTTGTTTTGTTGTCAACTACATGGACATATCTGTGTTGAATGGGGTTGTGCTTATATTCGTGTTTATTACATTGTTTTATTTTCAACATGTATAGTTCACCGGTTTGGAAATAGCACTTTCAGAAGACAAAGCTTTCAATGGGGTACTCAACAGATTAGCATAATATAATTCACAAGTGAGGACTGCGTAAATTAATGGGTGACTCACTGAAGTGGAGGTCAAGCGAGTCACAGACCAACACGCCATTCAGAAGTAGTCATGTAAAATGGATCTCCGAGCTCCCTGCACGTCATGGGTTTATTCAGTACCAGCTAAATCCCTGGTGGGTGTTTTTTCTAACAGGTGTTTTTGCTCTTCAGAGACAAGTAAGGTTTGCCGTCCCACTGCAGCGGCATGATCTGTGATGAAATCAAGATACACACTTGAAAGCATGTGATCTTTTTCAGTAGACAGCAGTACATTTTATTCTGTAATGGTATTATCAATGAAAAAAATCAATTGCATACATCTTCAAGAAATATTTTACTAACCTTACATGATTTCTGCTCCAAGGTACCCAGGCACCTTGCTCATTGATGTAGTAGTTGCACGTTTTGGTATTAACTAAAAACCTTTTCAAACTCAGTTTTAGAGCTTTAACCACAAAGCTACCTGCCAGAAAGGAAAGGATAAAGTATCATATTTTTGCATCATTCAAAGTGGTTACCTCTGTGGGTAGTTTGGTTATTTAGCCCTTTGTCATTTGTAACTCGCAGTCAATTGATGGGATTTCACCACAACACATGCCTTTACTTCATTTTTCACACAAGCTCCAAGAGCCTCCCTCTTGAGATTATTTAGCTCTACATTCCTTAAAGCACATTACTCATTAAAAACACGTTTAACTCAGAACTGAATGAAACTATTTTTCATAAATGTATTTCTTTTTTAAGTAGACTTCTCTGCTGCTTTCCTGCAAGTCAAAAAAATGTTTAAGGAATGTCACGTCTTTTGCAGTAGTGTGTGAATAGGGAATACGATTCAGTATTTGAAGGCAAATGATTGCATAATCCTTTGATCTATTTGTTATTTGCAAGGTTTGGCAGTGATATTTAGGTGTTGGTGAACAGTGTAAGACTTGACATCCAAGACATCTCCAGTCTTATGACCGGGGTTTCCTGTGATGCCTTCACTGAAAGTTTCCATTACAGACAATGACGGCGGTGAGTAAAGGATTAGTAAAGCGTGCAGTGGTACGTAGTCTGTGATTAGGCAGTGAATCACCCTTTGACACCTTTAATAGCAGACCTCTATTTTGCCCATACCTTATGAAAGTGTTGAATTCAAGAATTCGATGGATGTTAACTATGATTCCATCCGGCTCTTAGTCAACAGATTATCAGACATTTAGCCTGAAGTAGTGTGTCGAGAATGGATGAATGCATTGGCACGATCCGTTATACTGACACCAACCCTGCATCAGCCCTGTCTCGGTAGCCAGAACTCAGCTGCCGGATTACCCGACAACGATCATTCACCTCCTTGCTGTCTTCCATGCTGCCTTCGCCCCTCTTCACCACAGAACGCAACATGTATTATTCACAGTTCTATTTGTCATTTCTACTTTTACGGGCACTCTCCCTTGATCGGGTGCAAGAGCCACGGCCTACTCTGCCTTACTGAGAGAGTACAACAGTGTGAAATGCGAGCCAAGCAAATCAATGACCGTAGGAGATTTTCACAGTTAGAGAAACATTGATAGGCACAAACAGGATGTGGCTGTTAATGTGAAAAAATATATATAAACAAACAAACAAGTAAACGCTGCCTCTGAGCTATGTTTCCTGTATTTGTGCAGAAATAGCATCTAGCTATCAGGGAATGCCATGGGTGAATCTGCTCTCCACTTCTTCCTGAAACTTTGCTTCCAGTGTAACCCTAATGGCCTTTGCTCGTTTCCCTCGGCGGCCATGTCATAAATCAGCTTAGGGGTAGATGCTTCTGTTTTGTCAAACCGTTTTGTTCTCCATCTGTTTTCTGGCACAGCTGAGTTCGTTGAGAGAGTGATGAGAGGCTGTCCAGTCCTTGCGTTGTTCTCCTCACGGAGACATTTTTTGTCAGCTCCATTGTGGCAGCTATAAAAAGCACACACAGTGAATTTTATAGTTGTATTCTTGTGTTGTATCTGCCTCATTGCATGTCACTTTGGATAAAAGTGTCGGCTAAATAAACAAAAATAAATGCAATAAATATGTATGTTGACTAGGAGTATGTGTCACGTTAGTTTGCGTAACTTCTTATTTATTTGTTAATTTATTAAATATCACACATATTGAAATGCTAATTTGTCCACCATTGTACAAGCTTAAGATGTTTCAAAGCTTTCTTGCCAAGACAGCTCCTTGAAAATGTGGTTATTAATAAAATGTTGTAATGAGTTATTTAGCACTGTACAGAAACAGGTTAATCCTCTTCTAGAGGATTTATTTTTTCCAGGTAATCCAAAACATTCTTGTCTGATGCCCATGTCCTTTTGCCAAAGTGCCAAGTAAAGCATTTTATTTTAGAAGGCTACAGTGCATTTTTTGTGTCGCAGACAGATTTAGGCTTTTTCGTGGTTTCCAATACATGTATCTTTCCTGTTTGTGGCAAGAAGAACTCAATGAACCCAAAGGGTCTGTATCACTACCCTAATCTCTACCAAATGAATAGCTTTGCATGCAGTCATGGTGTTGTCGGTACAGCTAATGTGAGCATCTTCATACCTCTGATAAATAGCAGGTCAGATGACATGGTGAGGACAAGAGAAACTTTTTATCTATCGCCTGATGTTTATGGAGGAAATTTGAGGAATTTTGCATATCTGCTGCAAGGAAGATACAGAACATATTGTTTCATGTTTAATGTATACTCCTGTGTGTGGCTTGTGTTTTTTCTGGGAATATTGCTAATATGAACAGATTGCTTAACAGTTGAGGACATGGACTTGTTACCCAAACATTTTTCATGCACTTGGACTGCATTTAGCATGTCTTTTTACTGTCAGGTAGGGCATTTCATTACTCAAGAAACTGAACTGATAAACATATGCATGTCTGCCATTGGTCCTGTCTTTTTATCTTCTACTAACTGATCAACCTTCAGTGCATGCTCAATGGGATAATATGGATGGAATGTTAAATGGCATTAAAAGGAATATTAGAATAACAGTGTGAGAAGCAGCAATGGGCTATTTTCATCCTTTGATAGAAATTTTATGGGGGAATATCAAAACAAGACGGACTGATTTTGCATTCATCGATAACACGGGTGATGGATGACATTGTCTGTCATTTCAGCCCCCTGCAGACAGGCACGCCTGTCTGCAGATAACTGAGCTATACATTAGACTGCTGATAAACAGTACATGGTGGCAGACTGCTGGAGAATACCACCCACTACTTTAACTTAGCAGTTAATAGGGGCATTGCTGGAAGCCCAAAACTGTTCCATTTGTGCTGAAGCCTTTTGTTGATTACTGCAGATTTTCCAATATACATACTGAGACAGCAGGTAACATAGTAGTGATATTTAGGGCACGCCAAGGTTCTTGGTTCAAGGCTCAGAGTGGCACTTCCAGTTGTACCTTTGATTTAGGTATCTCAGAGAGTTGCCCAGAGATTTGTCCAGTCATGTTGAAGACAGGGAAACACAGCGATCCCTGCTGCTAACTTCCCACTGTTGACTACACACGTCAAATGAATTACTGGAGTGGCAATTCATTTGTAGTCTAAATCACAGTGTGACAAGTCAGGATCAGGGATAAAAAGATGAACTGGGAGCTTGTGACTTCACTCAACTCCTCGGCCCTTGGATTGCTGTGCAGTTCAACAAACAATTCTGCTAGTTTCTGCTGAGAGACCTGCTTCAGATCTCTGAGTCTTTTGAGATGAAATGAAATGACATTAGAAACCCATTAAAGCACCTCACTGGTTCAGCACCATAAACTGACTGTATTGCCGCCCAAGTCTAGATATTGGTAGATTTGACTTAAATATGTTGTCTGGGATAACGATCTATTTTAACACCAAACACTTTTATGGAAGACAGCAAAACTGCCTTAACTAAGAAGGCTGATAGTTAAAAATCGTTTTCATTTGTTTTCTTGTTTTTTTCATTCATTCTCCCAGAACCTCACTTGTAATGCAGGTCTGTAGAAGGTCTGTAGCCTATATCACAGGGAAGCAAAGGCTGCATCCTAAAAGGAATGGTGTTCCCTCACAGGACACACTTGCACTTACACAAACACACAGGGCATTTTTGAGACACTAGTACACTTAATCCTCTGGTCCTTGGACTAGAGGAGAAAATCATACCTCGATGAATCCTAATGTCACACACTGCAAGTAATTCATCACCTAAATCAAAGCAAAAGACAAAATGATTCAGTCTTTAGCAGAGAACGAGTTGCCTTTGATTTTAATGTACATATTTTTCCATGCATAGCTTTTTCATCCTTGAAATTTAGGATATATATTTCCAGAGAAAGCACTTTTTAGGGTGCAGTCCTGTAGTATCGCACTTTCATGTTATTGTTATGCTTAGGGAATATAACCTAAGTGCTGTTTGTTAATTAGGAGAATTCCATAGCATGCTGACCTACATTATGGTTTAAGATTTTATATAATATTTTAGCTTTGTATTGCTTACAAGACACCCAAAGTGCAAATTTTGCAGTGGGGTAAAATCCTTACCAATCCTGGTTTTAAGTGAGTGATGTAAGCAGGAGCGGGTAAATCACCATTCCGCAGCAAGGCCATCAGTGATTTGTGGACGGAATTCAGTGCTGTAGGCTTTTAGGGTATAAACGGCTCAGTTTCAGTGTGCCAAGGTCATGCATTTATTCAATAGTTTTGTTTCATTTGCGGGAAGTAACAGCTATTTGTCTCGATGTAAAAATTACATCATGAAGACATGCTAATACGAGGCTCTACTTTGTCTCCGTTACGGGTTCTTTGCTTGTGGTCAAGACACATTTTTCCAAGCTGTATATGGAGTAAGACATGTCATTACATCAGACGTGTTTAGTTCTTAACATAATTTCAGAAATGAGTCAAGTTTAACAGCAATTTCAGAATGTGCACTATAATAATATTTGCTCCCAAGTGAAGGTGAATGATATTATTACAATCAGAAATATGCAAAATTATTTATACGATGAATGAATCGAAACAGAACAAAGTACACCTGAAGAACATGTCATATGAAGCATTTTATTACAGAAAAAAAAAAAAGATCTGGTGCAACTGAATGCTTTCTAGAGCATTTTAATGTAGCCTACTTACTGAGATAAATTAAAGCTCTGTGTAGTTTCCTTTCAGTTGCTGTTACCTGTTAATGGTAACATTTTCTTGAGGAAAGTAGAAGGTGATTGTTTTTGTTTGCAATTTAACAAAATATAGAAACTTTTCTTAGAGGGAAATGCTTTTTAATTTTCATAAAAGAAAATGGTTACACTTTGAACCTTGCACTGTTTGGAAGTGTCGGTCACATGTGCATTTAAATGCAGGTATGCGTATAAACGAATATTGTTATATGGAACATTTCAGCAAAACCTTGGCTCAAAAGGGAAAAAAATGTGTCACGATTATGTTTAATATATAGTAATTATGTTGCATGCCGTGTTCTTCTCAATGATTTGCTTTTGGTAGGATTGAAAAAATAAAACTACTCTTCTGCAATTTAAATGTAGGTTATATAGGTATGTTATATACTGTGTGTTTATATAGGTTAGAGCAGTTTTCTTTGATACCAGTTACCAGTAGAGCTTGCTTTTGTGAATTTTAGGGTTTAGAGTTAAATTCATCTTTACTTTTATAAAAATATTTCAGTTTAACACCTAAATGAAGAGTCTTTATAAGCTGAATGATTAATATGCTGTGAAGTTTGTAATTCTTATTTGTTTGTGTTTAATCACTGACCCATTCATGTGATGCAGACAATTTTTGTTTTAGTTCAGGAGTTTTAGTTCCTGAGTTGACTTGAGGAAGTCATGACGGCATCACATAATTGGCAGTGTTTTTAGTTGTAATAGCTGCTATTAAGATATGTAAGTGGAGGAGATGGTTAGTGCAGGAACAGATCAGCAAGAGAGATCTGCTGCAGCAGTACTGACCAGTTCTGTTTCTGTGATTGTAATACCTCCATGTCTCTGTGATTAGTTCTTTCATCTTAGCCTGTTTAACCAAAATACAACTTTTAATAACAAGAGCTGAATAATCTAAGTTAAAATAAAGCTATTCAGATTATAACTATGATTGCTCCATCCTCAGCAAATTAATAGTCAGTTTGTTCTCTGAGGGCATGCTCTTCTAAATGCATTGTTTTTTTTTTTGTTTGTTTGTTTGTTTTGATTTGTAAATCAAACTGACAGCGGAAGGCTCCTAGGGATTGTATAGTTGAGATTGAGCCACCTGAATTGTCTTAGCACAGAGCTCTGGTCACATTCAGCTCAAAAAAGCAAAGAATCTGTGGCAATAAAACTTAGGAACTGCTGGAACGGTAGCTCTTAAACCTGGGGATAACTAACAAAATGTCAGAACTAGGTTAGTCTCACTTAATGGGTTCCTTCCTTGAAATCTAACGCTGTTAAATGAATTATCTGCAGAAGGCATAGATGATATTCGTGAGTTGGACTCTGTATTATATCCTGTATTTTGGCCCATCAGTTATTATAAACATTTGCCATGTGCTCTTAACTGGACTATGCCTTTGGCAGCTAGAATCTTAATTGAACTGCAAGGTCCAAAGGCATGAACTCAACTTTATGAATTGATTGTTCTATGGCTCTTTAAGTATAGAGAACTTGGAGAATACCAAATGTTCTTTTACTGCTTCCCTTGAGATGCTGTTGGCTTTGCTAGTTATGTAGTTTAGTCACATTTGTTGTGACTGTTATGGAATTAAATTCTCATACATTTCGAGCATCTTTGTGCCTTTCTTTTAATCAAGTATACACTTTTTCCCAAAAACCACCTGAAGCGATTTTGTGTTTTGCACATATGTGGATATTGTAATGAGCCCATATTGCTCATTTATTGTGACGTTCCTCTTTAGTCGTTTTAGTCATATTTGGGCATGTGTCGGTATGCATTGTTATGAATGTATTTACCTATTTGTTTATTTTACATTTATAGTTAAACCTCAGTTTTCCTGTGTGGAATCTTTTTTATCATTGAATCAAATCAGTACTTCCTATTCCGTCTTGCACAAGAGGTGGTTAGGGGGTGTGATTTGCAGAATGAGTTTACTGGGTAACTTTATAAAAAAGTATTTCAGCCTGCATGTTGTCACTTGTGGCTTTCCAACATTTTGTAAGAGCTGCCATGACCTTTTCCATATCCTTTAAACACAGAAACACAAGGTGTCTAAGGAGTATAAGTGGGAAGCAATGGAATTTTTTGGGATGTGTGACCATCTTTTGCCTTCTAAAGTATATCACACTGAATAGCTCCCTCCGCTAATACATACTTTGCATATACTTCATGTAGAAGAAAGAAGTTGGACTTTTTCTTCCTGAAAGGGTTGTTGGCAGGGCTCCTATAAGGAAGCCACATCCTTTGTTGGGACAGAGTAGCCACGCTGCAAGTCCCATTTCAGCACTCACTCGGATTTTGTCTCTGCGGTTGCTGCCTCAAAAAATTATGTAATATTACGAAGTAAAGAAACAAGCAAAAACAAACAAACAAATAAACAAACACACACATGCACTCAAAAGAAAATAGCCATGTCATACCTGAGAGCCGAAATGTTCTGATGCTGAGACAAGTTTGTTTGATAGCAGCCTGCTGCTATTACACAGGGAGAAAAAATGGATTGAGGATGAGACAGGATCGGGACACGAAGCGATAAATCGTCTCAATGTCATAAATTCCAATCACGGTGCCTACTGACTGCACAAATAAATTAAGCATTTTAATGTGTTTCTATTTCCCTCCCATAGAAAGTTGCCTCTTGATTAATTGTTGGAATGCTTTAATCAATACTGTACTTGAAGGAAAATAACCTATTCTGTGTGTATTTCTGAGCAGTCCAGATTAGTGTGCATGCCTGTCATGAATTTCAATGAAGTTATTTACATTACACACTATGATCAAACATGCATAGCACTGCAATATATGCATGTACACATATTCAGTATGTCTAGAAATATATTGCACAGAAACACTCAGAGGTACACATTCTACACATTTATAAATATATGGCTCATAGATACACACACTCAGAGGTACACATTCTACACATTTATAAATATATGGCTCAAAGATACACACACTCAGTGGTACACATTCTACACATTTATAAATATATGGCTCAAAGATACACACACTCAGAGGTACACATTCTACACATTTATA
>JAACJT020000095.1:19448095-19470315 GCA_009936485.2 Gymnarchus niloticus | reverse complement strand
GGTTCACCCTATTCCTTCCTCCATTAACTGTCCTGCTCTTCTAGATTAGGTAAACAGCATACTGTTATGTGAAATATAGCCATATCACAAAACCTCCCTGGAGACAATATTTTAATTGAACTGGCAATATGCATTATCTAAATAACAACTTTTATTGCAGTCACAACATACACAAGCAGCTAGCCTTAAAAATTAAGGGCACCATGATATGTTCAATTTGGGTACGTTAAAACCATTCAGTTCAAATAGCATGAACACCACTTTTTTCCTTGCTCATTTATCACTGCTTTATGTGACAAAAGAGGTGAACAGGACATCAGTGAAGGAATCCAGAAGGGAATCACTTGGCTATAGGACCTGGCTTACCTGCAGCATGTAAATGAGATTATGAAAGGTGTCATTCAGAGTTCATCCTTCTCTCTTTGGTAAACCTTAACCTTTTCTCCTTCAGCTTCCCAGTTTGATAAAATAAAATTAAGACAGAATGCTTAAAGTGATTTTCCTTAGTGTATCTGCTTTGTTTTTGGTGAATTTAAAACATGATTAAAAACTAATTTATGATTTAGACAGTCTTGTGTCTAAATTAAAATGGTAACGTTGACTGTACTGATAATAAGAAATGAATGACTTAAAGAAACTATAAATAAAGGCACTTTTAGGATTAGTTATTTTCAAGTCCCAGTCACCTTATCAAGGCAATCATTTTCTGATTCAAAATTCATTGGACATGTAAATAATAATAATAATTGTACTTATTATAAGCAACGTTTATTTAACCAGGTTAATTCCTTTTACAATATAGACCTGGTCAAGATAGCAATAAAATAGTTTCACACACAATAATAAAATATAAAACAGTACAAAAACAATATTAACTATAAAGCTTATATTAAGACAACCAAGCTAAAAAATTTTTTCCAATTTTAAAGTAACTCAAATCACATACATCTTACATCTTTTCTGGGAGATTAAAGCAGATGGCAGGAAAGTCCTTCCAAAATCTAAAACAAAACGATACCAATCGCAAATACAACGTTAGGTTAGAGCAGAGCAACCAGCTCTACAGTACACCACAAAATTTTGAATGTATAATGTACAGTTACTAATGGACTGTAAGACATTATGATAAACGGTGTCCAATATTCAGACACAATTAACTGATGCATCATATAACGTACATCAAAAACAGTGAAAAATGTAGATTCAAGCAGTCTTAGTCTGGCAGAAAATGGAATAAAAGTTTTGTTTCTAAAATAAAAACCCATCTTCAGTTTCAGCTAAATTCTGTGAGTTTAAAGGAAAGCTGTTCTATTAAGAATCCTAGCTACTTAAGAGTGGAAACAACCTCCATTTGACAACCATTAGTAGTGCAACAGCAACAATACTCTGATCCAAATGGAATCTTCTACAACTGGAAAAGAACATGTTTGTTTTTTTTCTTTTTCTTTTTTTTTTCCAGTATTCAGAACAAGCTTCAGATCATAAAGCTGGGCTTACAATCTATTAATAGCTTTTCGTAAATTTTCAAAGGCCTAATTAAGGGTAGATGAAATACTATATATAACAATATTATCAGTATAAAGATGGAATGGGATGGAATTAGGAACATTCTCTCCTAGGCTATTTATAGAGTTAACAGGACTGGGCCCAACATTGAACCCTTAAAAAATCCATTCACCTCAGATGTAAGATGTGGCCTGAGACCTATAAGTATAAATAATTGACAAACCAAGCATCATCAGGAAAACCAAAATTAATCAGCTTTTGTATATGGACGTCACGATCAAAGGATTTTAGACAAATCAATAAATAGACCCAAACAGTGTTTCTCATTATCTTAACTTCAGTTATGTCATTTACAACTTTCATGGCAGCGGTAACAGTGCTGTGTTTTTTTGTGAACCTTGATTGATATTTAGAAAGTATTGAATGAGTGTTCAAATCCTTCTTTTCCTGTTCACTAATCAAGGTTTCCAACCCTTTAGCCATAGCAGAAAGATTAGAGATTGATCGTAGCATTGATTTACAGATTGATTGTAGGAGCATTGTAGAATTCCTTTCAATAGATGGATGACATAATCAGCTATAGGAATTGTATTTGTAGGCAAGGAAAAATTAAATTAAATAGTTAAAGATTCAGTTAAAAAATATGCAGGCAAATGACTAGTCCAAAATTTTCTGGCCCAGCTGGCTTTAAAGGGTTAAAGTCTGTCATTGCTTTGCAAACCTCAGTGTTTTAAAAAAAGTCAAAAATATAATTTACATTATTGTGACAAGTAATTTTCTCGTGAAGAATAACATAAACTTAAAGGATTGGAAGAAATTCATCCTTTAAAAATCACAGAAGTCATTTTGAAAGAGATGTCCGTGTGAAGTTGGAGTAATGGTGTAAATCATTAGGCGGCTCTTGATAAGACTCGAGTCATTGATTTTGACTCTCATCAGGACAGGCTCAGTATTGAGCAGATACAGCATTGTCTCCGTTTGGTGCCAAATCTAATTTTCGTAGCATAAGTCTCAGATAATAAGTTTCCATGGAACACTGTACATTTGCAGACATAAAATAAAATATATCTTTGACAAATTGTGGAAACCGTGAAACATTTGCACCACATCAAGCGATGTTTACAAAAAGTCTGTTGAGGGTGTGGGAACAAAAAACATAAAGTAAAATGTAATACATTGATGCATGACCTTTTGCAGACTGATCGCCCTAAACTGCAGCACAATGTACATAATTACATTTGATGAGGTAATCATGCAGCTCATTAGTGAAAAGGGCTGGCTGGGGCTCGTTAGGACATAGTAAAAGTGCAAAATATCTCAACTGAGGGCATGTGTAGGGAGGCGGCGAGAGGAAAAGAAAGATTCAGGCCCATTTCACACTCCAGTGCTCTTACCGTGACCTTTAAGCATAAATAGAGACTGCAGCTGAATGCTAGTTTATGTAGTTATCCTTCTCAGTGGCTTTAAAAACTTAGAAGGTGACACACAGCCATATCCTGTGCATGCCACCTCTGATATCTGCATGGTATTTTATAGCAAGTCCCAAAGCCTTTCTATGGGAGACTGAATTTCAGTGTACATTTACCTGGTGCAAGAAATATATTGTGCAAAATGGACAGGCCGGCAGAATTGAATTCTATTGCTGTCATTCATTTTCTGTCTTTGTTTTTCAATATGCATGCAGTGGTAATTTGAAGGTCGAGCGTAGCGGAAGAAAGGGGCAATATTTAGTTAAGCCTGAGTTGGGTTTATTGCGACATGTAAAATCCACTGTGCAACAGCATTCTCTGAAGGGAGAACTCTGGGTAACACAGCTGGGATGGATGTAGCTTCTTATTATCCACAGGAGATCTCTGTCAAATTCAATAGACTTCCTGAGGGCCCCGGCCTATTCAGGAGCTCCAGAGTGAGACACTAGGAGGCATTACCTCATCAGGGCCAACAGCTGCAGAGGCAGTCAAACACACACACACACACACACACACACGCACACACTCATCCCACAAGAGACATTCTGAGAAGGAAAACAGAAAAACGCTAAGCAAACACTTTCAATGGACATCATTCACCATGAGAAGAAAGCAGTGTTATTTTATAGACTAAAAATACAAGCACACAAGTGCTTAAACGCATCAATAAATGTAACCTGACATTTTTTTAAAAAGTTATGTACAATTGCAATCTGCAGCCCGGTAAAGTACAGGTGGACACTGACAACTAATCAGTAGGTTTGTCACCAAAGTCATTGTGTATTATGAGATACAGTGGCTTTACAGAAACCTGCAGTTAACGGTAGTGATTGTGCTGATTGCATTTCAGTTACTAAGCTTGCTGACTGATATTGTATATTGAGTTTGTTATTTAACATAATTATCCCACAGGTTGTAAATTGCTGTTGTTTGGTTGCTTAATCTCTTAATGAGAGGATTTCTTAAATCCTTGGCTTGGCTTCTTAAAAGGAACAGCGACATATTCACAGTCCTCTGCCTATGAAAAGCCAAATTGGTTAGTGGAGAAATGTTTAGCTTGCGATTTACAGCTCATAGGCACAGAAAATATGGTGGGTCAGTGGTGTTTTGTGACATCTGGTCATCGTTAATCACACATCCTCTGATGCACTAACTTGGACACATCATCAGTGTTGTTTCCTGGAGTCATTGGGTGTTTCAGGTCTTACAACAGACACCCTCTTCCAGGTGACCCAACCGAGGTTGATTAAGCCTCGGCCTGCATCCAAGTGGCATTTTATGGCCCCCACACATCACCCATTTTCAGCCAGATCCATCTTGATGCCCTCACTCCAACCTCCATGTTGTTGTTGATGGCTCTTCTCTTGCTTGCACCCGTGATGCCCAGCATTCCATAGGCCTTGCTAAGGGAATGACCTGCAAACCCTCGCCAACCAACTTCCACTGGCATAAACCTGGTTCTCCACCCATTCTTGTGGCAAGTCTTCAGCAGTTCCTGGTACTTTCCCTTCTTCCTCTCCTGCGCCTCTTCCATATTCTCCTCCCAAAGCACAGTAGTCTCAGAGTCCAGGATGACATAAAGTCTCAGAGTGGACTGGGTGATGTGCGCTGGAATTCTCAGCTGCCTATCCAAGTCAACTGTCAACACCCAGTCTCGTGCCATATAGAGCAAGACAACAGAGCTATTCTTGACTCTTTCCATGGGCTGCTCTCCCTCCTTGACAAATGCAACCATCCTGGCTATAGTATTGACGTGCCTGCTCTCGCTGATCCCCTTGTCTACAGAGATAACATCCCTCTCCCAGTGCTCTGGAGCAACTGCTCAAGATGTGCTCGAGGGTGCCCGTCTTGGAACACAGTGGGCATGCCGGAGTTTCTACTTTGCCCTATGCAAACAGGTTGGATGGGCTAGGGAGGACATCATACACCCCGTGAATCAAGAACTTGGTCCTCTGGGGTCCATTTCCAGATGTCCTGCCAGGTGAGCTTCCACTCCATTGCCTGTTCCCACTTCATCCAGGCACCCTGTTTTTGCATCGCCACGGCTCTGCTTGTGTGTTCTTCCTCCACCGAGGCACGCACTTCCTCCTGCACCAGCCTCCTCCTTTCCTTCTTGTTGGCAGTGTTATATCAGGTTGATGGTAAAATTCCTAATCCTGCCCTACCCTCTGCTACACTCCCAAGCAAAGCCTTGTGCTCCAACCAGGTTTCTGCATGCTGGACTGCCACAGCCGCTTTCCACTTCCTCCCTGTCCTCACGATGATGCCTGTTGCAGGCACTTTAACATCCTTCAACCCCGAGTACTGTAGATGTTCCCATGCTCATGTGACTATGAATTCCTCCCTAATGGAACTGAATGGGAACCTAAGCTTATTGCTGTTCCCATACAGCCCTATACTGCTCAAGCAGCGTGGCACGCCCAGCCATCTGTGTAGGTAGCTGCTCACCTTGCATTCAGAGACTTCCACTACAGTCATGGAGACTTCATAGATGAGCAATGGCCAAAGAATTCTTGGGAGGATTCTGTGCTGATAGACCCAAGCCTTAAATTTCCCAGGGAGCCCAGATTGATCCATATTTCTTAGCCACCCCTCCAGATCGGCAGTGGTGGCCTTGATGGAATCTTTGTCTTTCAGACTGCAGTTGAAGACCATCCCGAGACTCTTCACTGGTTTTTCGGTAACGGACGGGATCTGTTCTTCTCCCAACCTGAAAGAGAACTTGTCAGTCACTTTCCCTTTCTTCAGCACTAAAAACCGGGAATTTGGGGGTTTAAAACTCATACATGCCCACAGAATGAGGTTCTCTAGCCCCTTGAGGATCCACCTAGCTCCGGTCACTGTTCTTGTTGTGACCATAAGGTTGTCCATAAAGGCCCTAATAGGCGGCTGCCTCACTCCGGACTTGCTGAGGGGGCTCAGGCACTCTGTCTCTGCTGACTTGACCAACATATTTATTGCCAGTGAGAACAGGGTCACCGAGATAGTACACCCAGTGATAATCCCTACTTTCAGCTGGTGCCAGTCAGAGGTCAGCAGGCCAGCAGAGACTCTCAAGCTTGCTGTAGTAGTCCAGGATTAGATCTTTCACCTTCTGGGGTACATAGTACCTCTCCAGCCCCACCTTGACCAGCTTGTGGGAAATTGAGCCATAGGTGTTACTCAGGTCTAGCCAATGTACCACCAGGTCCCCTCTTCCCTCTCTTGCTGCTCTCATTAGCTGAGTCACTATGCCTGCATGTTCAAGGCACCCAGGAACCCCTGGTATACCTCCCTTCTGTACCAGCGTGTCAATGTAATGATTTCTTAAAATGAAATTGAAGAGTCTCTTAGCCACAACACTGAAGAAGATTTTACTCTCCATGCTAAATAAGGAGCTGACCCAAAACTGGTCGATGTTCACGAGTTCTCCTCTTTGGGTATAAATACCCCTTCAGTCTGTGTCCATGACTGGGTGATTTTCCCTCTCTTCCAGATCACTTTTAAGGACCTCCAGAGCAGTTCTTGTAAACTCTGCAAGGCACCCCACTTGGCCCAGGTGCTGAGCTAGATCTCGCCCTCCTAACCACTTCCTCCACTTCGCTCAGACATGGCTCCTTCAGGTTGAATTCTGATGTTGGCTCCAGTGGTGTTATCAGCTCCACACACGAGCCCAGTGGTTGAACCCTCTTCAGGTTGCAGTACATGTGCTTAAGATGATCATTAATCTCGCTTCTGGAGCAGGTCATTCGGCCTGTCTTCTTCTGCCAAAGGAGCTGCTTGGTCAACTTGAAGGGGTTGGCGAGAAATGCCGCTCTCCTCCTCATCCTCTCTCTCTGCCTCCTTCTGTGGCTCTCCACTCTCCGCAGAGTCAGAAGCTCCTTCCTGAGGATTGCTCGAAGCTCTGCCAAGCCAGTCCTCTCTACATCTCCTGCCACCTGGTACTGCCTCTTGAGTGACTTTAGCTCCTCCCTGAGGCGCTGGATCCTAACTACTCGGTGGTTCAGAGTGTAGGTCGTTGATGCAGGCTTGGTGATGTCTGTGCCAAATCTCTCAGTAGCGATGCTCACTATAATGGTGGCCATTGTCTTCAACAGGCGATCTATGTCCCTCTTGGTGGTCCCTTCCAGAATTTTGTCTACATTCTCATCAAACTGCCTCCATACAGCTCTCTTTGAGGATTGAGGCCATTTGATCCTGGGCGTAGCTGGTGTAACACATTCATCTGTTGTGGACTTGACTGGTAGAACACAATCATCTGGCATAAATTTCACTCAATGGCTCTGTATGTTAGGTAGTTGATGGCTCTTGGCAGCTCTATGCACTGCTGGCTGGTGAAGTTGCTAGTTGCGTGCCGGCAGTGGGTTTGGATGACACTTGGAGGCTTCAGGCACTGTGGTTTGACTCCAGGCCTGACTCCTCCTGCATCTCGCCAGAAGCAACTTCTGCACTGCCACCACTTCCACAGTCAGACATCGTATTCTGGCCTGGTGTATCCTCAAGCCCCTGATGTTCTTGCAGGCCTTGCCACAGATGCACTGTAAACTCGATGTCATTCCATTGTCCTGTGTTGTTAACCTTAGATCTGTCCTGTTGGGGTGCTCACCCCCCCCAGGCACCCCTGGGGGTATCTTTCATTTATAATGCGTACTATTTTTGCTGTTCAGGTTTATTCATTCTTTTCAGCAACAGCAGAAAAAGTCAAATTAAATGCAATTG
Source organism: Gymnarchus niloticus (assembly GCA_009936485.2). NCBI lineage: Eukaryota > Metazoa > Chordata > Actinopteri > Osteoglossiformes > Gymnarchidae > Gymnarchus > Gymnarchus niloticus. The sequence continues at coordinate 19,462,642 of JAACJT020000095.1, read as the reverse complement.
TGTTCTGGAACAATAGATGGCCGCCTTGTATATGGTGATCAGTTAACAAGGAAACAATTAATGAACAAGAGCCATTTTGGTAGGATAGTGGAGTGTGTTGGGAAACAGAATTAGAGGTGAGAACCAAGCAGGCAGGAAAGGAAAGGATCCTATGTACCATTTTACTGTTTCGTCTTCACCAAGAGCAGTGGACAACATTAGGAGCTCCTCAAAGCCATCATGGTTATTGTAATTAGTGCTGAGCCCATTTTCCATTGACTTTGTAGACACATTATATAACAAAGGGCTGAGTTCATTTATGACCTATTAATATTAATTAGAATGTTTCATGTTTAGTTGCCTTGAATTGCCAAACACGTAACAGTGGCTGGCTGCTTGATGAGAATGCTGCATCTGCATTCTCTGATAATGTTGTTATAAGTTAAATTACTGGTCCATATCTGTTTAAGCAAAATGATGTGTTGCTGGTTAAGATCCCAAGAGGGGATCTGCTCCTGTACTCATAAGACAAGCCCTCAGAGCCCTCAGAGGTCACTTTTATGTGTTTAAGTCTTATCATTATTACATTGTATTACTATACATATGTAAGTAAAAGTGGTATTTATTGCATTATATGTGGCACATATATATAAGCTAACCAAGTGTGGATGTCGGGAATTACAAATGAAAAGACAGTTATATCAATGGGCTGTTGCTCTCTTTGATATGCAGGTGGTACAGGTTTCTCATCACGTCCCATCTTGCCACATATCAGGAAATGTCAGACTTATTTAGTATTATTGATTCTGATGGTCTGTGTGGTGATCAGCAGGCCTCTCTCAAATGACTTTCTTGTATGAAAGGAAGATTAATTGGAAACCAACATTTCTTGCAGTACTGGGACAAAAGAAAGCATGACAGGCAGAACATTAAAATACAGAATCCTATGAGATCAATCAAGTATCCTAGAATCATCAGAGGTCTTCTACAAGGTAGCCATTTTTATTGACTTTTTAATAATTACTGGGATCTAAATTTAGAATCATAAGGGACATAGTAATGAAATCAATGAAAGTTGTATAAGCAGGTTATGAAAAGGCACAATTATCCATAAACTGATAAAGTGGGAAATAAAGCAAAAATATAGCACAATTTCTTTGTTGATTATTCTTTTTTCTTTTCACAAGAAATTTATTGAGAAAGATGGACAACAGTGTAGAATAATATTTGCTTTAAAAAGTGCATAAGTAGCCATAGGTAATGAATTTGGGTAGGTAGTTGTAAAAGTAATTACTTAATCATTTCCAGAAAAGGCTTAATTAAATCTCCATAGATTTTAGTTTTTGTTGAAACAGTTCCCAACTACCAAAAGCTTTGTTCACATGTACACAGTCAGCAGGCTAATGATGAAGTAGTGAAAGGAAATATTATCCTGGTTTTGGCGGTTAGCCTTTCATTGAGGCTGAGAAGCCATGTAGATACCACAGGTTGATAGTCAGTCTTCAGGTTATGACCAAAGCCTCCAAATATTAGCCAGCCACATTGCCAGTACGTCTGAGACCAGATTACTTGGCTCTTTGAACCTTTAACTCCATGGATGTGCAAGGTTTTTGGTGTAGGACCATTCAATGCTATTTAACCCCAATCATAGACGAAGTAACTCTTACGGAGCTGTGGAGTTTATTATTATTCCTCGCCTTGATTAATGTCATGCAAACGTTAAATAGTAAGCAGAAAATAGCAGTATGACTTGTCATCCCAACAGCCAAAGTTTTTGTTGTTTTTTTAATTATTATTCTTTAATCATATGCATTGATTTACAGCATTAATATTTCACATTCATTCTGGGGTGGGAAATTTCAGCGTTCTGAAAAGTTAAATTTTAATTAGAGAACAATTGAGACCTTAACCAGGATTCGACTGGCTGATGTTTTAGTGATCAAACAGTTACGATCAATTCCTGAGATTAAAATATTATGGGCACCATCATTAAAGTACCAGAACTGGCCACCCTGACCCAGGCAAATGTAGCATGCTACTGGGCACATATATAAAAGCTATGATAGAGTACAAATAAATCCTTGCCAAAATGTCATTTCCCACTTCAATTATTAATCCATACATCTTCCATCTGTTTATCCAGTTCAAGGTCATGGGGGGAGGGGCTGGAATCTGTCCAAGGCACCACAGAGAACATGGCAGAAGTATACCCTGAAAGGGATGCCTGAGCACCTTGAACTACATGAGCTACCCCACACGTCACACACAGAGAGCTGAGGCGTGAAGCAATATTACTACACACTGAGTCACCATTTCATACAGTTGCAGTAAAATATCATTAATTATATTATTATTTGTGAATGGATTCTTGACAATGACCCTCCCTAGAAGATACAAAATGATGGATGGATGGATGGATGGATGGATGGAAGAATACTTGACTGCTTGTCAAAAAATGTCTGGACAAATTGTCCACTCAATATTATACCTGGAATTAAGGTCTACTAAAATATGTTTTTTCTTTACCCTAAAGGGCCATGCCAGCCAAACCCTTGTCACAATGGAGGAGTATGTGAAATTAGTGAGACGTACAGAGGAGACACCTTTGTTGGATACGTGTGCAAATGTCCATCTGGCTTTAATGGGATCCACTGTCAGCACAGTAAGATGTTTTTAATCTTTTATATGTAATTATCAATTATATGTGTTTCTGCAAAATGATTTTAAGATGTTGTGTTTAAGGCTGAATTGCAAACATTCTTTACCACTGTTTGTTCTTAATGATTTCATATCAGAATTAGAAATTTGGGGAATATTCAGAATGCATTTGCATCTTTCAAATAAAAGGAATCTGACTCAGTTGCTGAAAGCCATTTGATACAAAAATTGACATGGTTTCATACGTCTATGAAATGTGAATTTTCCGATCAGTCAGTTATTTATACTGAAAAAATAAGGCACGGACACACAAACAGTGTTCAGCCTGCAGTTGCTTGGTAATTGTGCCAGAATCTAAGACTTCCACTTTCACCAGATGTTCATTCAGTAACTTTTCATAGTTTTTGAAACTCTCTCTTGCAGAAGAAGGAATATGCTAGCAGTCTGCTGTATTATTGTCAACAGTGTAAAGGTCCTGATAGGAGGGAAATACAAGGGCTCTTTGTAATATCCTCAGGAAATGTGATATTTGACCTGATTTGCTCTTTCAGCGTGTGCTTATAAGCACATTAATTGATAGAATCCATCCATCCATCCATCCATCCATCCATCCATCCATATTCTAGCTGCTTATCCTGGTCAGGATTGCAGGGAAGTTTTTTTTTTTTTTTTTATACAAGTTGTAGTCCCTTAATTTTCCCTTTGATACTGGAACTAAGATTACTCGATTAAAATGGTTTAAATTAAATCTGATGAAAATGAACATATCCAAATTGCATTAAACAGGAGACAAAGAAGAAACAAAATGTTCTGAGGGCATAATTTGCTTGCCTCAGATCAAAGATTATATAATAATCTGACTGCAGGGCATTTTTGCAGCATTATATAATGTCAGGAACATGCTCCAAATGTTGTTGAACTTCCTTAGTGATGTTCATGCGTTAAAAAAAGAGCAATGTTATTAATAATAATAATAATAATAATAATAATAATACATTCCATCTCCTTTCATGGCACTCAAGGTCATTTCAAAGAGAAGAAAAACAACACAATGACAACAATAATATCAAACATGATTCAACAAAAAGTTATAAAACAGCAAGCCGTGAGCTTCCCAGTAGATTTTCTGAAGGTGAATACACCAGCTTAAAAAGATGAGTTTTAACCATAGTGTTAAATGTTGTTATAAAGGCCAGCTGGCAAATGTGAGGGGGAAGAGAGATCCAGAGTTTAGGTGCAGTGTGAGCGAAGGCTCTCTCACCTATGTTACAGAGTTTAATGTCTGGGACTGAAAGTAAACCTGCTGGTGAGGATCAGCAAGAGAGGGAGGGAGTGGAGGTCTACAGAAGATCAGTCAGATAGTAAGGGGCAAGATTATGTAGGGCTTTAATTGTTAGTTATATTTTAAATTGTATTTCTTGGGACACACAGAACCAGTGAAGTTGAATGAAAAGAGGTGTGATGTGTGTGTGCAATAGGAGGTGCGACTTGTGGTGTGCAGTAGAAGGTGTGAAGTGTGTGTGGGATAGGAGGTGTGACTTGTGTCTGCAATAGGAGGTGTGACGTGTGTGAGTGTGATAGGAGGTATGATTTATGGTGTGCAATAGGAGGTGTGACATGTAGTGTGCAATGGGAGATGTGATGTGTGTGCGATAGGAGGTGTGACGTGTGTGAGTGTGATAGGAGGTATGATTTATGGTGTGCAATAGGAGGTGTCACTTGTAGTGTGCAATGGGAGATGTGATGTGTGTGCGATAGGAGGTGTGACATGTTGTGTGCAATGGGAGGTGTGGCTTGTGTGTGCAATGGGAGATGTGATGTGTGTGCGATAGGAGGTGTGATGTGTGTGTGCAACAGGAGGTGTGACATGTTGTGTGCAATGGGAGGTGTGGCCTGTGTGTACAGTAGGACCCGTTCTCCTCTCCAGTGCAAGTACCTGTCTAAAATAGAAAACTCTTATACCTCAAGTATGAAGAATGGCCTCCTGTTTCTCTTAAGGAATCCTTTATTGTTATGACATTGGCTTTAAAATGAGTAATACTGAATGAAGATGATTCATGGCCATACACCCGGCAAACAAATCAATACATCAGCTGAGAACAATGCCCAGTAAGATGCACAACACAGAAACAAAAACCAATGGAAAAATAGGCCAATTGTTAGATGGAATGAGCTGATTTGGATAATCTGTTTGGGGTTAGGTTTCAAAATGAGCAGTGCAAAAACCTGCAGCTTTGTGCTTAATGAGGGTTTGATGCTTTGAAACCAAAGCTGACCATCTAGTTAATATAATGAAATAATAATCATATTAGGCCTCAGTCAGCAGCATCAAACTTTATTCTACAAACATGTTACACAGCCTGTTCTGTAATGTGCTTCAACAAAGTTGCATACTATGTATATGCTAATGTGATGCTACCCTTTAATAGGGTATTATATTACATATTAGGCCTCAGTCAGCAGCATCAAACTTTATTCTACAAACATGTTACACAGCCTGTTCTGTAATATGCATCAACAAAGTTGCATACTATGTATATGCTAATGTGATGCTACCCTTTAATAGAAATGAGAGCAAATAGGAAAAAGCAGGTGAATGACTCATAAGATTTTCAGTTAATTAAAACAATAACTCATTTTTCAATCACCAGCACACACGCTGTATTCACGTAATCATATAAAGTTTCCAGACAGTTCTTCATTTCCATTGGTAAAGTCAAATCCATAAGATGATTTTGTGTTTCATTGTATGGATGATATTATTTAGATAGCATGATTTCATGGCACTTTCATTATGTGTCTCGGTTGACACACAGCCACTGGACTAATTGCAGTGTGGACATGTGAAAAGTGGTATAGATGTCGTCGGTTCTTTGACTGAGAATTAAGAGCCAGCTGTGTGATGATGACTCAGCAGATGGCCAAAACAGCAGCCTCAGTCTAGAAGCATGCTACGAAATGAAGACCAGCATCACTTTAACAAAACATGCTGTTCTGCCCTTAATATTATAGCCAGTATTATTTACGTTGCCTTCATAAGTAACAGACATTTCCCATGGCTGTCCATGCTGGATAGCTCTAATGTTCCTCAAGTACTTGAGGACTGTCAGTGGGATATCCATGCTAATTTATGCTGCAGACACTTTACAAATGAGCTAGGCAATTGAACTTAATTTCGTTGTACTCGTTACAATGACAATAAAGATATTCTGATTCTGAACCAGGCAAAATTCATGTACTGTTTATCTACACACATTATAAACAAGCCATAAAACGTGGATGGATTCAAATTTAAAGGATAGGAATTTTTCAGATAAAATTTGCAGCCAGTTTTTAAATTCCAGGCTTCAAGCGTAATAAATTTGTTCCTTTTTTGAATTTTTTTGTATGCAATGCAGCAAACTTGTACATATCCTTAATGTCACCCCTGAATACTGTCACACATGTCTTTACCCAGACCACAAAATAATCAAAATGCGTAACAGAAGCTTCAACCTGGCCTGGAAGGTTTTTGAAATTCAAAGATCCATGACCAGGAGCAGCATGGTCATTTAATATGCCAGTTTGCTGGAACTGGTAAAGAGACCTTTGATCTAAATGAGTATATAATCATGTAGCAGAGCTCAGACTGAGCTTGTGTCTCGGGGACCAGTGCTGAGGGCAAAAAAAATAAAAGAAAATATAAAAAATGTAAAAAAAACTGCCAAACGTCATCACAGTGACTCACACAACACACTGCTTTACAAACACCAGACTGAAGAACACGGCAGGTGGAAATTTTAGCAATCAACAAAGCTATTTTTCTATCTATTATCAATCCATTATTTCAGTATTTTATTCAGAATCCAGCTGAGCTATTGAACTGCAACCCTGTATTAAGTAAACAGTTTGGGTGATGGATGGATGGTTTCAAAATACAGGGAGAAGACTAAAGATTACTGTGTTTATATACACAGTACTGTTTGAAAAAGTAAAATTATTATTATATATATCCTTAAGAATCTCTGGTAAATTCTCTGTATCATAAGGGTAAAGAATGCCAGCTCTTTGAAGAGCTCACTCATACAGTAAAATAAGATATGATAAGACAGACACATAAATTAACCTAAGTGCCCATCTTTGAATTGTAGTTGGAAACCAGAAAGCCAGCAGGATTCAGACCCCTAGAGGAGAGGAGTGATTTAAACCCCCAGAACAGAGGTGGGATTCAGACCCCCAGAACTGTGGTGGGATTCTGACCCACAGAGCAGAGGAGTGATTTAAACCACCAGAGCAGAGGTGGGATTCAGACCCCTAGAGGAGAAGTGTGATTCAAACTTCAACCAAGGTGGCAACAGTGCTACCCAATGAACAAGTGTGCCACTAACCTTTTCAACACTCAGTGTATAATCCATTCATCCATCCATCCATTTTCTAACTGCTCATTCTGGCCAGGATTGCAGGGTGCCGTGGACCCTATCCCAGGCAGCCTAGAGCTGAAGGCCAGGGTACAACCTCAGTGAGAAGAGAGTCCATCAGAAGGTGCACTAACATGATTTAGAGATGCCAGTTAGCATTATTGCATGCCTCTGGACTGTGGTGGGAAACCCACAAGATACAGGGAAAACATGCAACTTGGGGAGAACATGCAAACTCTACACACAGAGCACAGGCAGGATTTCAGTCTTCAACCCTGGAGGTATGAGTCAACAGTGTTACCCTCTGCACCATTAGCCCCCCCCGCCATGCATTATTCAGTGATAAAACTTTTCATTGCTGCGTGAATACCATTTACTTTAGTTTGCATTAAAAATGTTTTTGCAGTCGATACAACTGCTTCATTGTGATGCTAAGCTGCTCCCGTGGTGGCAATTAATTGCAGTTAGTGCACAATGGATGTCCAAGGCTTCCCAGAGAGCCCTTTTTTTTTGCCAGTTTTGCTTTTTATATGTTTAGAAAAGGGAAAATAATGGAACAATTCCAACAGTACACAATTTTTAAAAATGGTGTAAGAAGTTATATGTTTGCACAGCAAGAAGCTCTATGGTCTATTTATTGCCAAAAGAATCCCAAAAATTCACCCCACCACTAGCCAGCAATTGCTTTTCTTTAACTTCCATGACTGTTGGTGGCTTTGTCCATCTGTGTTTACTTTCTGTGTAATGCAGATGCCCACCATAGCACAGAAGCCACCGCAGCATCAAAGGAGAAGAGTCGAGTCCTGAGTTTCACTCAGGCAGATTTGTTCTCAGCAACACTACAGTATATGGCAGAAGTGTGTGGACTCCTGCCTGTGCAACATCTCATTACAAACCCAAGGGTATAAACAAGAAGTCGGTTCTCTTTTTGCTGCTGTAATAGCCTCTATTCTTCTGGAAAAGCTTTCCATTGGATGGTGGAGTGTTTTTGGTGGGATTTGCTGCCATTCAGACATAACAGCAATAGTGAGGTTGGCTACTAATGTTGGGTGATCAGGTCCCTTTTTGTTTGTGTGACCTACTCCATCACAATTGAACTCTCATTGCTTCAATTATCCAGTTTCACTAATTAATAGGGGTATTCACATACTTTTTGGCCATGTAGTGTATATGTCAAAATAAACCCTGGTCTCATTGACTGCCATTGACATAAGGTGATAAAGTTTCACACATTAATACAATAATTCATAGTTAAAATTCTTTAATAAAATGGAACAAAACCATATTCCATAACCGTTTAATACCAACAATTCAAATGAAAAGGTGAACTGTTAATATTACAAAAAATCTTCCACAGCTGCGTAAACATTGCACGGTTGAAGTGAGGCTAGAGTGTATCATTTAAATTCTTTAAGAAAATGCATATATTTTCTCCTATTTCTTCTGTGAATGTCACCTCTAGCCTCCATAAGTATATTTGGCCATTCTTGTGCAGCTTTGTAACTTGTTATGCTATACATTTAGCAATATTGTTATTTTATGGCCCTGTAAGAACAGTAGTAGTCCAAGTGTTGTGTCAGACAGAGTCATCAGGCACATCAACTACTCAAAAAGTGGGGAAATTACCATAACGCAGCGTCATTTTTGCATGCTTAGGGATGGCTTTTCCGTGGGAGTATGTCCAGTGAGAGATTGGGTTCAGTCTGCCCTCAGTGTGGATTTCTATGTCTTTCTATCCAGCAAAAAGCTTTTACAGTACATGGAAGCTGGTGGTCAGTTGGAAACATGTCCATGATACAACGTGGAGGTCATTTTGGCCATCAAAAACAGTTTGGAATATGTAAATGAACATTTCACTTTGAACAACAAATCATAATTTCACGTAAACAGAATAATTTTAATTTAACATGAGTTCATGTGAAATGTTTCTTTCAGGGTCTAGAGATGTTTTGGTTTATGTACTTGTATTTATAACCCAAATGATGACTAAATCTATATACATTGTGTGTGTGTGTGTGTGTGTGTGTGTGTGTGTGTGTGTGTGTGTGTGTGCGCGTGTGTGTGAGAGAGAGAGAGAGAGAGATTGACGTCCAGCTGTCCCCACCAAACACTACCATTTGGCCTGCACATCCACATATTGAATATAACGTTTCGACGCTGTGCCACTTTCACATTATTGCATGCTCCTCTCTTCTCCCCTCCCACTTCTGTATAACTTTTTCTTACCACTAGCCAAGTGATAAACCATTAGCAATGACAAGCCAACACCATCCTGTGAAACCATACTGAGTTTTTGACCTCTAGTTTGCCTTTTTCTCAGATAGCTGTTCATCTCTGAGTCAGGCTTCCATCTAAATAAAAGAGAGGAGGGTGTAAAAGGATAGGAAATGGTAAAAAAGTAAGACAGGAGCAGAAGGAAATAGACTGGGAAAACACATTTTATGCCATGAAATGATATTTTGTATATTCAGGGCTCTTGACATAGGAAAATTCCAGGATAAAGACCAAGTTATCAGTGCTGGCAGAAGAGGACTTCATTAAGTCTAAGCTGTGATTTATGTGCCTGGCCAGCAGACTGCATGTCTTGCAGACAAGGTTAAATGTTGCTTCACAAACTGAGGCATTTTGTGTGGGCTTTGATGCAGAGTATCTCTGTCTCTGAGTATTTCCTGGAGAGATGCTGCCTCAGTTAATAAGTCACACTGAGGAAGCTTGAAAACATATCAATTTGGTTGTTTTATGACATGCTTGATTTGGTATTAATTACAATATGTTTGTATCATAAGATTTGTTTGAGTCATATCTTCAAAATATATCACAGTTGAAATGTACTGTTGTCACTTCGCTGCAGAATAGTTCAAGGTATAAATAAAGCCATCAAGTGGTTCAAAAGTGGTTCACATCATCAGAAAGGTATTATGTAAAATACATCATTTTCTGCAATACTATAATCTTTGCTAAAAGATGTCTTTCTCAGTACTTAATGCTTAAATGCTTAAATTCAGGTGGATCTCATTGCAATCCATTCTTGTTGATTTCATCTAATGGCAAACTCAGGCTGCTGTGCTGATAATGTCCTATTAATTCAGTGCAGGCACGCCATCCTAATGATCATTTCCACTGCAAAGGGGGAAAAAACAGATTTATTTATTTGTTTATTTACGCATTTACCTGACACACTGACCCATCGAGTAGACAATTTAATAAGAGCTGAAAACTAATGGATGAATGTACTTGATTATATAACCTGACATAACCTTATATCTATTATTATTATTATTATTAGTATTAATAATCATTATTGTTGTTGTTATTATTGCCCAGCATAGCAAAAGGGTCAGAAAAAAGTGCTTTGTAAGACATCCTGAAAAACAAAACATTTTCATTACCACAATTGTGCCATAGCTTGAATATCAATGAGGTATATGACTAAAACATACTCCAAATGAGAACTGAACCATTTGCTCTGAAAAACTTTGAATTCCCTGTAGGCATCATTAAGTTATGGTTATCAAGGAGTTCATTGTCATACTTTAAGAAGAAATGCTAAATTATCCATCCATCCATCCATCCATCCATCCATCCATCCATCCACTTGCCTGCATCCATCTTCCAAGCTCTTGGATCATTGGGATGCCTGAAGCCAATTCAAGTCACCATAGAGACAAAAGCTCTGATAGTATGACTGCAGAACAATAGTGTATTTTGCAGGTCTACCCTAGAAGTAGTGTTCCACAGGAAACAGAAAAAATGTTTACATATTTATTTCCATGTTTTTTTAAACGAGTGCCAGTCTACAAGGAGCAAAACCTGAAATCAGTTCGTTAGAGTTGAGCTGAGCTTTATTCTGTCTGTTGTGACATATATCTGTAGTGATATTGGTCCCTATCCATCAGAGAATGCGGGCTGTTTTCAGGTGTCTTGCCTTCAGGCTTAAGATAGCAAACCACTTGCGTGTGATGAATCACTGTACCTCTCCGCTGCCTCCTCTTTCCCCTAGCTAATAGATTACTTTTGCCCATTTCAGGTTTGCATGGTTGGAGCAAAGCAGAAAGTGGATCATTTATTCCAGTTGCTTGTAGACTTGCGGGGTTTTTTTTATTTATTTTTTTTTTATTCAGTGGTTTCCCATGGGTTTCAGCCTTATTCATGTTTAAATACGAAATGACTCACCGTCAGCCTTGGGAACCTGCAGTATTTCACTGCTTACAAAGTCATATACTTGGTTTGAATGTCTCCACTACAGTAATTGAATGTTGAGTAAATGTTGTTCCATAAAAAAAATTCAGTATTAAAGATTTTATGTATACATTTAAATATTAGTTTCATAGACAAACAGCCACCTTTGGGAAAAAAAAAATATGCATTGTTTAATAATAAGGTATTACATCTCATTTTCTTTTAGCTGGTTTTAAATTGGCTTAGAGGAATAGTATGAACTGAGGTTTGAATCCTGCCTCTCTTTGTGGGTGGGGTCTGTGATGTGGGCTTCCTTTGTAAAATTCAGAATTCCTCCCGGTGTTTCTAAGTTCTGTGATTCTGTGCATGGCCTGTGATGGAACAGTCCAGTGCTAACCCCCACCTGGGGAAAGGTGCAGGGTTTCATGAAGGTGACCACGTACAATCCCAGAACTACACAGCAACATTGGAGTTGATCTGTTAAGTAGCTAACCATGGGCTCAGTGGTTAACAGTGTAGCTTGTACACCTTCAGGATTGTGGGTTTGATTCCTGCCCTTGGTGCTATGTGTGTAGGCTGCACGTTTTCCCAATCCTGTCCAAAGACAGGAGCTTAACCAAGTTCCTCTTTTCAAAGTGTGTCTTGTCATTCCATTGGCATCCACTGCCTTCTGCTCTGTGGGGTCAGCAGTGGGCTCACTGAATTTCTGTATTGGTTAAGCAGCTTGGGAAATGGCAGCATGGTTAGAATTCAGTCAACAACTTTGAGCATTTATCACACATACCTCATTAATATTGAAATCAATGTTTTAATTTGAATAATTTGTTCAAACTTGCTAATGATGAATTCTCTGCACCAGTGACATTTTGCACATGCTGATCCCACCACACATTCAAACCTTTGAAGTAGATCTTCACAGACTTTATAGCTCATTATAAAAGCCCTTGGTGTACTAAAACAGGTGAGAGCCAGCAGTAAATTTACTTGTAATTTTTCAATGTTTGTGAAAAACAAGGAAGCAGAAAAGCACAAGTGTCAAAGCTGTACGTTTACAGAGTGATTTATGCAGTTATTTATGCTATAAATGGGACAAGCAGTAGCATTGTGGTTAAGTTTGTAACCTGATGTCCTTAAGCAGTCACATGAGTGTCCCTGCTCTACTTAACCTGAATTTCTCCAATAAAATGTCCTGCTTTGGATAAAAGCATCAGCTAAGTAACAAAAATAAACCACTCAAAGCCCTAGCATTTCTTCTAGAACAGAAGTATTGAGTGTTTTAGGCCTGTAATTTATACTATTCTAATGTGCTTTTGCTGAGATGCCCATCCCGCATAGACATTAACAAAAATGTAAACATTATTCTGCATGTTGCTTAATCACCCATTCAATGCATTACAAAAGCCGTCTAATGTTTCTACAGTGTCTCTAATTACAGAAAGACAACACTGCATAATTAACCCATACTTTTGGGAATAATTTAGGGTGCCTTTCTGTATGTACTGTAACTATATACAGACAAAATTTGTATCTCCGAACGCAGTGTAACAAAAAACATTTTCCATCTGCCTGGGTAATGGCTCTACTGTTATGTTTGTTCGGGTTCTTGAGTTGCTAGCTACTTTGAGTCATCAGCTAGTTTGTATAACCTTAATTATATTAACCTGCTTTGACTAATATGAAGCTACTGTAGTCATAATGTTATGGTATATATTACATTGTTTGCCAGTTTACATAGTGCCAATTAATCAACATTGTTAGTTTTCTCTGTTTTGCTGCGCAAAACCTTAAATGCATTTCAGGTGTAATTCAATATCACTGCTCTGTGTTCCTTTAGAAAACGAAATGTAGGGTCTGGATACCTTTATCCTACAACGGCAGCAATTATGTTATAGTGAGTTAAAATATCAAAGGAGTTCTAAGGTTTATTTTTGAGCTTTTTGGAGTAATATTTATAGATGCTACTAATAAAATTTGGTAAAATCTTTTTTATGTTTGTGCACATACATTCCTAGTGGACGTTTACGTAGTCGGCATGGTGGTAATGCTCAATTTGTGATTCAGTCAGATACCCCGGAGGGTCATGAGCTGAGCTACTTAACTACGCATTTATGAAAAATATCTTACGGTACAAATATGTGGCATTTGGCCAGATACATAAACGTCTTGTTACTAGCTATACGACTTGGCAGGAAACAGCAATTTTAGCATTTCAGTTGAAGTACATTACATTTCTTTTCATTTCTCTGTTTTCCATAAAAGAAGTTTTATGCAGTCCAAATGTTGGGGTTTATATTAGAGGCTATCAGTGATTGAAGTACAGGAACCCTTTAAATAAGTAGCAATTCAAAATCTGAGTGTGTGACATTGTAAGCAATATCAAAACACCCAGAGTTAAAGGCAAAGTACAGTACATTTGCCATTTATGCACGATATGAAGTAGCTTTCAACCTTTTTATTTAGCATAGCCAGTTTATGTATGTATGTGTATCTGGGGAGAAGAAGGGGAATTTTTTTAAACACTACTTTGTGTAGTATCAGCATGTCCAGATGCAGTCATAATGAAGTACACCATAGTGTAATTAAAGGAGCACTTCAGTATATCTCAATATATCTTTTAGTAGTTTATTCAGCAAGGTGTGATCACAGACAAAAATACTCACGAGCAGTAAGTCGTAGGCATTATTCTCCAAGTTCAGAGGAACCAGACTATAAGCAAAGCTGGCTTCCTATACCTGGCTGCCTCATTCCTGGATAGAGCGGATACATGACTTCAGTACTTCCAGGATATGGAAAGGACACTTACTGAACATTGGTTCAGAAACTACCTTCAACTGTTCTTCAGTTGCTTTTCTATCACCCTACAACTGTTTGATGCCAGACAACTTTGTTATTAGCACTATGATTTTATCGGCTTTTATTTTATAGTAAACTGAGTACCAATAATCTGGACTGCACTATCTAACCATCCATCTTCTAACTACAAATCCTAGCAACACAGGGCACTAGGCTGGAGTACATCCTGGATAGGATGCCAGTCCATCACAGAGCACAAGGCTGGGGTACACCTTGGACAAGATGCCAGTCCATCACAGAGCACTAGGATGAGGTACACCCTAGACAGGATGCCAGTCTATCACAGAGCACAAGGCTGGGGTACACCTTGGACAAGATGCCAGTCCATCACAGAGCACTAGGATGAGGTACACCCTAGACAGGATGCCAGTCTATCACAGAGCACAAGGCTGGGGTACACCTTGGACAGGATGCCAGTCCATCACAGAGCACAAGGCTGGGGTACACCTTGGACAAGATGCCAGTCCATCACAGAGCACTA
>JAACJT020000095.1:19415282-19432941 GCA_009936485.2 Gymnarchus niloticus | reverse complement strand
GCCTTTCCCGGGAGGCTGAGAAATGTAATCCACCTAAAGTTTGAACACACCATCCAGTCCCCTTTCTTAAAGATAGGGACCACCACCCCGGTCTGCCAGTCCAAAAGCACTGTTTCTGACCTCCATGCAATGTTGAAGAGATGTATCAGCCAGGGCAGCCCAACAACATCCAGTGTCTGCTGGAACTCAGGGCGAATCTCGTCCACTCCTGGAGCCCTGCCTCTAAGGAGCTGTTTAACTACCTCTGTGACCTCAGCCCCAGTGATGTGCAAACCCTGCTCCAAGTCCCCCGGCTCTGCTTCCTCCGCAGAAAGCATGTCGGTGGGATTCAGGAGGTCCTCAAAGTACTCTTTCCACCACCTGACTGTATCCCCAGTTGAGGTCAACAGTTCTCCATCCCTGCTATAAACAGCGTGGGCTAAGTACTACTTCCCCCTTCTGAGTCGCCTGACGGTTTGAAAGAATCTCTTCGAGGCCGTACAAAAGTCACTTTCTATGGACTCCCCAAATTCCTCCCTCATCCGAGTTTTTGCTTCTGCAACTGCCCTAGCCGCATTCTGTTTGGCCTGTTGGTACCCATCAGCTGTCTCTTGAGTTCCACAAGGCAACCAAGCTCGAAAGGCCTCTTTCTTCAGCCTGACGGCTCCCCTTACCTCCAGTGTCCACCAGCGGATTCGGGGGTTATCCCCATGACAGGCGCCAACAACCTTATGGCAACAGCTCTGTTCAGCCGCCTCAGCAATGGGGGCACGGAACACTGCCCATTCCTGTTTGATTTCTCCAGCCTCCCTCGGAATACAAGAGGAACTTTGCTGAAGGTGAGTTGAAGATCTCCCGGACAGGGGTCTCTGCCAAACGCTCCCAGTCCACCCTCACTATACTTTTTCGTGCACCAGCCCTGTCCAGCATCCTCCCCCACCATCTGATCCAACTCTCCACTAAGTGGTGATCAGTAGACAGCTCCGCCCCTCTCCACTCGAGTGTCTAGAACATATGGTCACAAATCCGGCAATACAACTACATAGTCGGTCACTGAACTGCGGCCTAGGGTGTTTTGATACCAGGTGTATTTATGAACACCCTAATGTTCGAACATGGTGTTCATTATGGACAAACTGTGACTAGCACAGAAATCCTGTAACAAAACACCACTCTGGTTCAAATTGGGTGGGCCGTTACTCCTGATCACCAATACCCCACCTAAGGCCTCCAAGAAGGTCGGATACTCTGTACTGATGTTTGGTGCATAAGCACAGACAACAGTTAGAGTCCGTCCCCTGACGCAAAGCCGAAGGAAGGTAACCTTCTCGTTTACCGGGATAAACTCCAACACAGTAGCGCTGAACTTGGGGGCTATGAGCACACCCACACCTGCTGTATGCTTCACACCCGGGTCAACTCCAGAGTGGAAAAGAGCCCAGCCCCTCTCTAGGACTTTGGTTCCAGAGGCCATACTCTGTGTTGAGGTGAGCCCAACTATATCTAGATGGTATTTCTGCACCTCCCACACTAGCTTAGGCTCCTTTCCTACCAGAGAGGTAACGTTCCACGTAACTAAAGCCAGTTTCAGTAGCCGGGGATCGGTACGCCAAGTCCTCTGCCTTCGATTGCCCCCCAATCCACAATGCACCCGACCCACATTACTCCTCCTGCAGGTGGGGGCCACAGGAGGACAGTCCCATGTAGCTCATTCGGGCTATGCCCGGCCGGGCCCCATGGGTAAGAGCCCAACCACCAGGTGCTCACTGATGAGCTCCCACCCAGGCCTGGTTCAAGATGGGGCCCTGGTTTCCCTGTTCTGGTTGAGGTATCTGGTACCTTGTTTTTCTCTTTCATAAGGGTCTCGAATTGCTTTGTCTGACCCCTCCCTTATGATCAGTTTGCCTTGGGAGACCCTACCAGGGCTCCTTACCCCGACAACATAGCTCCTAGGATCAAAGGGGCACACAAACCCCTCCACCATGATAAGGTGGCGATTTAAGGAGGGGATGGGCAGAATGTGTGTGTACATTTTACAGTTGTACAATCTGCATTGGTACTGGTCAAACTGTCATGGCCAGGGGTGGATGTGACTTACCTGGCACCTGGATCCACTGCAATTGACCTGCAGGATGACCTGGGGGCCTGATTCTGAAGTTTGTGGACAATAAAAACATTCGTAGGAGACAATATAGCTGGTGTCTCCTTTCAGTCTGCTGATTAACAAGGGTCTTCGCAAGGTCCTTAAGGAGTTTTCAACTCCGATGCCATTTTTCACAGTTGCGCTACAGTTTTTATTGTTATTGTTATTTTTTTTGGTTCAAAGAACATAAATGTTATTTATAGCTACATGTTGTGGAAAGTTACCAAAGGCAGTCGTGCAATGGTAGCCCTATACAGAAGCTTTTTTTCTTATCTTATGCTCAGAGATGCACATTGTGCTCATAAGAAGGATGTTCTTGTTGCTTTTAGGGCAGTATGTCATTACAGTGGTACTTTTAGAGAAGAACTCACAGCTCAAATGCTCATTAGAAACTTCCAGCTTATTTTTCAGTATTGTCACCAGCTTAGTCAGCTTCCACTCCAAGTGGGTTGGACCGTGAGAAGTTCTCACAGGTTATGTTATGAGCCTACAGCATTTTTATTTTAAAATAAACTCAAGTATATTGCTGGTAATGGAGTTTGGAGTCATTAACCTACATATACTGTACCATTGAATACATTGTTTGGTCCTGTTCAGACTGGATTGGTATCTTTGATTTACCATGCTAATGAATGTACAAGTTATTTTGTGATATGTCCTATGATTATGTTCAGTCTGAGAAAAAAGTAAAATCTTACTTGCTAAAGTTATACTGTATTTTCATGCCTTCAATTTTATGTTTGTTACCCTTTTGTTTCTGTAAAAAATTTAATTCTGTTTCACCAAAAAGTTATTGTTGGTAAATAAAAGCATTAAAGTCTGCAGTCTACTCACAGATTACACTATTGTATCATACTTAATATGGTTCTACACTGCATCTATGCATTATTCAGTGTTAATTATTAATTTGACGAATGTTCTGCATATTGTATAAGTACATTAAATAAGATGATGTGCTATGTCTGTAATAGACTGGTACCCCATTCAGGTTGCCCTCTTGTCCTCTGGCCTTTGCCTTGTGTTTCTTGGACTCCAAGCTTAGGGTGACCCTGTACTGGGTAAGCTTTTATAAGATATGGATGGATGGATGGATGGATGGATGGATGGATGGATGGATGGATGGATGGAATTACATACACAGAAAATCACTAACGTCACAGTATCTTAGCAGCTGTAAGCAGAGAATTGCAGATTATTGTTATCATGCTTTTCAATGACGATATGGAAAATTAAACAGGATGCAATCTCCCGTGATCATCAGAACAGCCTACATTCCCCTTGAAGCACAGTGTAAGCAGATTAAGTGGCTTTATCTGGGTTCTGTGCACAGGCATATTTAAAGTTCACCCCAGACACTGGTCTTATAGTGTGTGGGATTTTAGTGTTCCTCAATAGTGCACATAGAGGGTAGAGACAGAAGGATAGGTGGACAGACCTGGCCAAACTGAGGTTTTGGGCTCGGATGAAGAGGATAAATTGTGATTGAAAACACCTGGGCTGTTGCTTTACTTCAGTGTAAGCCCTATGAAGCAGACACTTTTATTGATGCAAATCAGTCACATCAGGTTAATTTTAGGGTTTGAAGCTGTTTTTATAGGAAGTATATGAATGTACCATAACAATATTGTGTAAGATGCCCTTAACGCATTGACGTGTTGGCCCCGTTCCTTCCCTGAATTTTACACAAGTTACCTGAACCTGTAATGTTCAGTGCCAGCCAGAGGTGGATGGGCTTCTCCTTTGAGTCTTGATTTGGTATATCCATGAATTCAACTTCTGAATTAGAAGCCAGTGATACTGACCTTTAGCTCACAGAGATATTCCTTTCATCTAGTAAGTAAAGCTAGTTAGGCAAAGACAGGGTTTATTCACTCATTAATTTCTTTTGACCTCAGATGGTGTTTAAGACATGTTCTAAGTCATTCAGATCCACCTTGCGTTATGTGAAAGAACTGTAGTGTTTCCAGCACACAAAATTGCTGTGCAAGAAACATATTTGTGCAGTACTCCACAAGCAGTAAAAACATAGCTTGATTCTTTTTCCAGCAAATCAATTTAATGACATAAACATCATATCCGAAGAAACGGCTTCCTTTTTCAGCGATTTCAGAAAAGGTTCATCTCATATTTGTTTTTTTTTTTGCTTTATGCGTAACATCATCACATCGAATTGAGATCATAATGAACAACAACAAATGTTAAAACAAGAGCGGTTAAGGTATTTGTGCCTGAAAACGAGAAAAGTATGCCTTTATGTGTATGTGTAAACAAGAAAACAGGAAATGCATTCTGGCAACAGTTTATACTGAGAAGATAAATTTCCATTAGGTTTCTTATACATGGTTTATATAGACATCAGCACATAGATAGCAGAGAAAAAATTCAAATATGCTTTATCTAATTTTTAACTGTTTCTTCAATAATTTTTTCCATACATTTCAAGGATATGTTAAAAGTTATCATTACCTCTCAGAATGTGATGATAAACATGTTCTGTTCCTCATCTGCATGGCTATATAATGTATGTATAAAATGTTTTATTTCTTCCTTTCAGATGTGAATGAATGCGAGAGAGACCCTTGTAAAAATGGAGGGATTTGTACGGATTTGGTTGCCAACTACTCCTGTGAGTGCCCAGGAGAGTACATGGGGAGGAATTGTCAATACAGTAAGTATGCTGCGTTTGTCATTGCTTGTTTTTGCCCTATTGTGGATGGAGTTCAAAGCTACTGGCTGTCAAGTTAAATTTCCTTGCAAAAACTCTTTTGTGAAGTCAAAGCCTTCTCCATCACTTTATCCATATCTGTTTACCTCTTTATCCGTCTTGGTCTTTAAGTGCAAATCACAAAGAGCCTTTGAGAATTCACAACAGAGTATTGTACTTGTTTGAATGCTGAGTGCGATTTGAAATATTCAAGAAGGAATGTAAACAGTGAATAGCATTCAATATCACAGTGTCTTTCTCATTAACACCTTGATTCCTTGGTCTGTCATAGAGGAATTCTCAGGCCTGCTTAAATTACTTTTTTTTCTGATGTGTAGGCTCACGTTTGCATGAGTGTTTGTTACATTCAAGTGCAAACAAGATGTTCATTACACAAAGTAGTTGGTCCGAAACTTGATTATAGTAATTGACCGAGTCTCCTGTGATTTACATATTTCTGTATGTAAATACAAAAATTGTTTCAGATTCTGTGCCTCTCTGGTTTGTTTCTATGATTTAGATTTGTTAGTTTGGTCCCAGACTATGATTTAGATTTGTTAGTTTGGTCCCAGGCTAGACGTTTGGTTTATTCATTGGATTTTCTCTGTGTTGTAGATCTTGCCTGTGAATCCCCTGACCTTGTTTAGTTCCTCAATCCTGTCATTAGTGACACCCATTGTCCTTTGGCCCGTGACTCCTTCGTAGCCACCTTGACTATATATATGGCGGTCGAACGCCTGACAGCACAGAGTTCACGGAGATGTGCCAGCTGACGGGAAAACATGACCGTGTGTTTCTATGTAGTTTGGGCTGTGCCATGCTAGCTGCCAGCATATACTGTGTTCAGTGTGTTTGGTTTGTAACTCTTCCCTGTCATTGTGACAGCTGGTTAATTATTTAAATATTGTAGGGGAAAGCTACCCACTGGCCCCATGGCAGAATTGCATTGTTGTTCAACACTAATGTATACAACCCAATCCTAGCTAGGAATTGTGGAAACATTGCCACTTAGGAACTTACTATATCTACTTATTTTAGACCAGCAGGAAGTAATCAGAACGTAATTTACTTGCTGGGCAGGCACACATCAGTTGGAATCCAATCACCATATTACACAACATGAATTAAAGCAATACAAAAAATCAAAGAAGTGAGTATAAGCACAACCTGACTGCAGACTATTCAGTAAAAGCTATACAAAGTACATGTGCTAAACACATGGTACCATCTCAGGGGCTCTGGCTACAGAATTTCCCCCCAATTAATGCTATGCATGGCAAGTACGCAGAGGTACTGATTGCAGCATTTTTCCCCATGGCTATCTCTTGTACCATTCGTTAAATCTCAGACCAAGTTATCTTTGAATTAGTCAGTCATTAATCTGGGTTTTTATTAAGGATGTCACTGTAAAACTAAGGACGGCCAGGTCCTGAGTCTAATAGCCCATTGGAATGTCAATGACAGGGCAGCTGCATCCCTTTAATTCTTCACTAGGGGCAATCTTTCAACAAGGCAAGATTTCCCTAATGTCGTGTATCTTTGTAATGATATTAACTATTGTTTTATGGTTGAGATCACTGTACCAGTCACTCTGAGACCCTTTACATGAGACCAAACATGAATATTTGCAGAGCGTACATACACAGAACCCAATGTTCCTTACATGTAAGCATTCTGTGTGGACTCTGGGCAAGGAAGTCATGAGAGCAGTGGGCTTGCAATCAAAAGGTATGGCGAGAGCCTTCCTGTGGGCTGCTTCTCACTCAGCAGGGGGCTGAGATACAGTAGGTCCATCAGCTGCACCTGGGTGGGTTGTGAGGTCAGTCACGCAGGATCAACCCGGTAATTGCTCCCCTGGACAGCAAGTTAGCATGGACATACAGAAGCCCAGTAAACACAGGAACACAGTTTACTACCTTACAATATGCGTATGTGTACCAAAAGAACAGAATTAAACTGCATTTCATTTCCATGGACATAATGCAGAGTGTACAATATATGCACTAAGCTAAAGACAATAAGAGTGGTTAAGTTGAAAATATTTTTAAAAATTCAATTCTCTGGGACTCTGCAATATAGAGAAAAGTCATTTTGGAATTGCCTTTGGAAATGTCTGTAATTTTGTGTCAATAATCAGATTAGTTAATGGGTTGAAATAATCTACAATATGCTATTTGCCTGTATAATTATCTGAGCATAATTATAGATAAATGAAGACATGTCAAACTCTACAGGGCGTCAAGTTTTTATTAAGCTTCTGTTTCCAGTTATGCGATTTATACAGTTAAATGCTTCATTGGATGACAATATTGTGTCATTCCTACCCTAGAGGTATAAAACCAGAAATGAAATGGCATAAGTACTGCTAGCTTTAGCAGCAAGGGTATGTCATCTCATAGCGATGGCAAGACACAGATCCAAAAATATGCAATGAATAAAAGCATGGACTTTAGCAAATGATAATTATACTTATAATGCATGATAAAACCAATGAATAAACCATGCAGCTGAACTTACAAATGATCAGTATAATCATCAAATGTATTATGAATTAGCATGAAATTACAATATTCACACAGGTGCATGAGGAGGTGCTGAGGAGTAGACACCAGCTCAGTTAAAAATGGACATCATGTTAGCCAATATCTTCCCACCTTGAAATGCAAGATGCATGCAGTTCAGGCCCACCGCTATAATGGCCTCCTGTGCTACAGCTGTCAGGTTGTTAGTGAAAAATGAATGGAGGTCAGTCAGCTGCAGTCAGGCATTTCACTGGACTCGTGAACAATCCTCTGCCAAGTTAATCTTCTAGATTCTTTGCCTTAGCCTGGTCACCATCAAAGGTGTATTTTTAGAACTTTGGAGGTTATGATGAACATGCATAGGTGTATGTTTTTCAGAAGTCTGCTAGAAAATTTCACGAGTGACTGGAACTGCAGTATTTTCGTTTTTATGGTCAATTTTAAAAAGCTATTTTAAAGTCTCCTAGCGAGTTGTATATGGCCTTGGTGAACATGGTGACACTAGATACTACTAGTGTTTAATATGTATAATAATCAGTTCTATCTATTCAAAACCATATGCAATGGTTTTAACATAGCAGAATTCTGACATGCAATAAAAATCCCACAGCTTGACTTAGAAAGATGACTGTAAGGAGATTTCCACATTTAGGAGCTTGAAGGCACCTGTGAACTTACACATGAATTTTGCTCAAAATTAAACTGGCCTTTGGCAAAAGTTTGTTTGTCCACTGGCTCAGTTCAACTGTCATTATTTATCTTCTCTTTAAATGATGCATTAGGTTTAACCACAAGTACAGCATAAAATAACACAGCGTTTTGTTGTTAAGAGACAAATAGATTATATTTTGGTTGTTTTAATATTTTGATATATAAATTAGTGTCATTCAAAAAGATTTGACTCTGATTGTGATCATTTTTGGCTATGGAAGAAGTATTGTAAATTGGCCACGATGCTGTACATGTTTGTTCCAAAGCACTGGAAATATGTCGTCTTAAGATAAACATTTCAGCTGGAGTTATTGTTAAAATTCTTTCCTCTGAGTGACATGTTGTTTGATTTGAGCACACAGTATCAGATGAGTAGTATATTGTGGCATTAACAGTGTTCACATCTTTTAAGAAAAACAACATCAGTGTCAATTTTTTGTGAAATGTGTTGTGTTTCACCCAAACTTACACAGAAACAAAGTATGCTAAATATTATTTTCATGAAATATTTTTGCTACTTCTTGTGCAAATTTGATTTTACATGGACCACGTCTGCACTGAAAGTCTTATTATTTTTTTTTTATTTCCAAGCTGTTCTACTCAATATAAGTAAAGTGCACAGCATTAAAATACAATGTATTTGTCACAGTAAAGACTTACTGTCACTTTCCATACTAATCTTCTCTGAAGATATGCACATCATTGTATCATGGACTGAGCTGATATCTCAGAAAAATTAATCTACACTTTTTGCTTAATCTTAAGGAATGTAGGCACAGCTGTGCAATTTTAAGTCTAGTAATATCTGCTCGTCATACTGTGAAATGTACACAAGATGCTGGAAACATAAATAAAAACAGTGGCCCCCTGATTCCATAAATTGCATCCAGATTGTCGGAAGAGGTAAAAATGCATCCAGTGTCTTACTGTTTCTTGATACGGGAACGCGCATTTGAAGTAATGGTGACTGAGGAGTCCCGGCAGTTCACATGAACAGATGTCTTCTCCTCTTTTTGCCTTCAAGATGAACTTCAGTAAGTGCATTTCAAAGTCACAGTTTAATTTGTATTCTGAGGGAACCGAATCTGAAGGGTCTCCATCCGTTTGTTACTTGAGCTGGAGTGAGCACACGTCACTGTTCCTCATTGTAGAGCAACTCAGGCGTGTCCTTGATGGATCTACTTAATTGCCTCCTCATTCAGTTTAGTGACACATATTCTTTGACCCTAAACCCACCCCCACCCAATGTGTCAGTCACATCTGCATGTGAGTTTTGAAAAGAACCATTTAGACGGCTGTGACTCAGTTGCATTGTTAGATATGTAGTGTTCCTAACGGCTCCAGTTGTTGGTAATTAAGGTGTTTTTGCAGATCCATTCATTAGCAGCAGTGCAGAAGACAGTTCTTAAATGGAGTGCAATTGCATTGTGAGGCAGCATGACGATGGATTTGGCTGCTTTCTCGTTGACGTGGGTTGACATTGCAGATTCCATTCTCATCTGCTCCTACCGGCACACCACATGTGACCACACTTCATTAGCAGTTATCTGTCACCTTAAGGGGTGAGTGTTACCCTGGGGTTGCCAATCAACATGCCCTAGAACCTGAGATGAACATCTTATGACAGGCTTCTTCAAATAAGCTTGTGTGACCTGATTTCTGGACCCACTTAATTAAATGCCTGATGTGTGGTACTTCTGTTGTTAGATAAATGTGATTTTGCTGGGTACTTGCAGCAAGTGTTGGACAATTGGGGTCTTACACATATGGCTTTAGGACCCTTTAATTATCTCTTAAATGTATTAGAGAATTTGAGAAATTGGATGTGCAGACTTGTTTGGAATCATTGACCATTTGCATTGGGGTAATATGCTTCTCTGACAGTGATCAAAGGAGTTATTTGGATGCAAAGGGGTGGTGAGCTGTTTATATTTTGGGTTTTAGCTTAAGCTGGGTATTGAGTATCCTAAAAATGTTGGCACAGTGTCAATGCCAAGAAGAAGGCACACGATGATTATAATATTGCTGTTTCATGCCTCAGACGGACATTCCATACAAATTTAGTGACAGCCTGTGAGCTGAAATTCAACCCTTTGACTGATCGTAGTTTGATTTATAGCTGAATTTATCTCACAAAATCCTAGACTGAAAAATGAAAAAGGATATAAAACAACAAGCAGCACATCTGCACTTAGAATAAAAAGTACATAAAAGCCTGTGCCTTCCAGTTACAGAATCATGAAGGGTAATATCATATACAAGTATCAGTTAAGGCTACAAAACATAAAACATTTTGTCACGTTAAGTAGTCACATTTTCACTCCTCCTTTTCTATGTGGCCAAGAGTAGTGCATACCGATGCTATAAGCCTCTAAAATGTCTGTCTGTGTGGCTATAAAAGATAAGTGCAAATCAGAAGTTGTGTAATTACTGAAAATCATTTTGGCTGAAAAAGCATGAAATGAAGATTACACAAATGGTTTTGCAATTATAGTAATTTTGTCTTGGAAACTTTACTCATTTATTAATATAGTTTTAGTGGGAAAATGGGAAAATTGCAAAGAATACAACATTATGATTACAAGCATAATAAAAAAGACCACATCCGGACATTAGTACATAATTTTACGTATAAAAGGCAGTAGTGATGCAAATACTTGTTGGAAACTGATATTATTGAACATTAGAGACTCATTTTTCCATCTGTTGTTTTTGTTATTTTTATGCCAAAGTACTTATTTTTAACATGATTCCCAACAAAATGTATTGAATATTGTGTTGAAATATCAGGAAAGGATTTAGTACCTGTATGATTAGCCTGGATAGAAAGGTATGGTGAAAAAGAACAGGTAAGCTGATAGTAATATCATAAGGTCATCTTGAGCAATCACGCCACATTAATAATTAATTCATAATACTTCGGCCTGCTATTTCTCCCACCCTAAATAACAGAAAATGCCCCACATTACAGCTTGTGTATTTAGCATAAGGCATTAAAAATGAGAATACAGTCAAGCTGGGCATAATGAAACATTGTTTTTAAGGATGCCCATTTAAGTGTGTATTGAGTACGGAATTAAAATTGTTGACTTATTCCTACTGCAGCAACAGGAACAGCAAAATCACATTAATTAAAGCGCTAGTCAGCGCTCTGAAGATGTACTACCAAAATATTTTAAATGCCCTGAAGTTACATTCAGATTTTGCTTAATATTCCATCCATCCAATTTAAGCAAACATGCATCCAACAAAAGGACCTTAACAAATCCCTGTAAAAAGTCTGATTTGACAGTTTTTATAGCTATAAAAACATATTAATCAGGACACATGGTTTGCTATAATGTGCTTCAGTGTAAACGCATGCAAAAGATGTGTTTATAATATATACGTGTATGCATGAGTCTGTCTAATTAATGTTTGATTTCTCTAAAAGCCTAGGGAGAGAGCCGTTTCCTATGATATCAAATCCCTTTTTTTTAAATGTTAGTCAGCCTGTTTATTTTTTAAAAAATTGCATTTGACTTATCAACCTTCAAATGCTTTTAAATTGTTAGAAATTGTAATTCAAATGTGGAGTCAAAGTGTTAGAATCCACAATAATGGTGCTGTTTCATTTCATTGGCTCCAGTAAAGTGAGAGCGAAAGCATGAGCCTGTTCAGCACTGAACAAAGTGGCACCTCATTGCTTTCTAACCATTTCTGTCATTTTAACACAGTGACACTGATGTACTTTTTCTGTAAGTTCGGCATGCTGGTTTTTATCAGGCCTTTGTGAATGGCTGTGACAAAGAGCTTCTATTCTTAGACACACTGTGAGTCAGGATTCATCCTTGGTCTTATTATGCCCTTAAGGTTAATGGTAAATTGATGCCTGTTGTATCTGAGGTCGCTGGCACCTTGAGAATGACGTTATCTTGTCTGCCCTTGTTGTTTAAGGCTTTTTCATTTTTAACATTTAAGTCTGTCTGTGTGTGTATTTTTGTTCTGTAAGCATCCAGTAGAGAAGCAACACTTTATTTATTTATTTGTTAGCTTTGCGATTAATATGTATTCCAAATGTGCAATTGGTTTTTATTATTATCTTTTTTTTTTTTTTTTTTTTAACAAAGCATGATCCTATTCTGGATGCACCTGCCAGACATTTCTTCACTGCTGAACGGGCTACCGTTACAGGTCACGTTCCTAAATGGTTAAAATGACTAAATGTCATTGGTTATTTCAGTCAGATCATTTGGCCTAATTCTTATATAGAACAGTTGGCCTAATCCATTGTTTATGATTGTGTTTTCACGAATGGATCCTTCACCGCCACTCCCAGCTGCATATAAGTTTAGTCAATTGCCATTTTTATTTTTTTAATTTTTCCATTGTTCTTTTCCGTTTGTAGGTTTAACGTAAACAACTGTATTCTAGTAATGGTTGGTTTGCTGTTTTACTTCATGAGCCTGGGTATATTTGTAATTATAGTAGAAGAGTGCAGTATAGTTTTTAAGGAAATACTTTATTTTAACAGAGACGATCATCATTTTTTGTTTTTGTGTTTTTGGATTTCTGTTTGCTTTTGCTTTTATTTGTGTACATCTTGATGTAACCACAGCGCTAAGCAATCCACATGATTTATGGAGCTTTGATGACAATGTGGTCATTTGTAAAGGCGAGAATGTGTGCCATGAACAGAAACAGCAAAAATTCCCACAAAAGTTCAGTCTGTCACCTGACACATAAAGTGTGAAAGAGGCATTTACAGCACCAGGAATGGTGTTCATCGTTCTCTAGTTTGGTCATTTTCCAACATTGCTGTGTGGGCTCCCAAGGCCACCCAGTTTGTTCTGTGCAGGTACTACTACACCAGATAATTAACTTGTCTTTGTTTAGCTAAATCAGATGTGCTCTGGAAGAACAGAACAAATACAGTATGTTTCATGGCTCCTGGGACTGACTGAGAATGCCTGAGCCAAAAGGTTGACCGCCAGTTAAGCTTTCTAAGGAAATAACTAAAGTCTTAGTATTACACTTCATAAAGTTAAGGTAAAAGCCACTTTTACAGTCTTCTAATGAGTATTAACTGTGGCCACTCTTTTTCTTGAGATCCCTGATCCCATTAACTGTTAGCAATTACAGGTCCTGCTGACTAGACATGTAACACTGGCTCCATGTGATTCCATATTATACCATAAGCAGAACACTGACTTGAGCATTGAGAATAAACTTCAACTGTCCTAATCACAGAATGAACCACTTTATAAAATTAATATTTCCAGCTATGGATACTGATGAGCATTTTATTTTTGATTTCTTTTAAAAGTTGCATATCTGTAATATTACCTTGCTGTTACAATCATGATGTATATTCTTTTATCTCAATGAGCAAAAAAAGGATGTACACCGTGTTTAAAAAAACTAAGCACTTCTTATTTTTTCAGTAACTTATTCCTGATGCCGATTTTGATCATTTTTGTCTGAACGGCTGCGTGAAAGCTAACAGACGACACTTTGAAGACTTGCTTAGACTGTATAAGTTGTTTTGTCGCCATTTTCGATTTGACTGTTACCTTACTTTGCTGTCTGATTTTGATATTTATCATTGTGAAGATTTTACATTGTACAGTACGTACAAGAAAATCAGCTCAGGATCAATAAAGTTATTGAAAAAATAGAAAGGGTTTTTCTTTTTTCAAACACAGTGTATATTTATTTGTAAGCAAAGCACTAATACCACTCCTAAGCGGAAAAATAGAACTGTGAGACCTTCCTTATTAAATGTGACCCTTGCTTAGGTAAAGACTCATAAGTCCATCTAGGAGAACCAGTCAAAGTGTTGCCCTTCACTCTAAGCAGTGGCTCAGTGAACTCAGGGTGTAACTGAAATAGACAGTGGGAGGTAAGTTGTTAGAACAGAGTGGCATTTGTTGCCTACTTTGTCCATTCAAACTGAACCTGAAAGACTGGAGAATTAAAGGGACACTGACGTGATGTGTGTTTTGGGGCACCACTGTATTTTAATGTTATTTTCCATAATAAAGTTCAGTTTTTTGGTCTCACCCTGAGCCCCCTTAACTGCACGTTTGTCTAGTGTGAGTTGTTTAATCCTGCGTGGCCTCGGGTGGTAATTCATCCTAACTCTGAAACTTAAATGGTAAATGGAATTCATCAAAGCTTGTTAGCAAGCTGATGGGCAGCTGAGCTGTGTCTGGGTGACGCAAGAGTATTAGCATTCCCAGTGAGGGGAAAACAGGATAAATCCCAGGCCCCTGTTAGGAAGCACAGTCTTGTTTTGCCAGAAGATAGTATTCCCCTAAGCTGGTCTAATAAAACTACATGAACCTATCCCACAAAAAAAAAAAAACATGCAACCATGCCTACCCTGCATCATTAAATGAAGGAATCCTGCAATGTTTACATGTCATATTGCTGGAAGCTCATTACTGTCTGGCTGCCTGTTCTTATGAGAAGCTAGGCAGAACAAGGCCAGCTAACACCATCATCTCTGCTCCATTCTCTTTGGCTCTTGAATGTTACATAAGGATTAATAATGCAGAAGGCAGCATGGTCAGAGGCACTGCATTCATACTTGAAATTTTAAGCACTTTATCTTGAATCCAACATTTGTCTCTCAGTGTAGTTTTAAATCTCAGCAGCCATAGTAATTTAACTTAAATTCACCCTTAAATTATTCTAGTTTGCCTGTTTTTATGTGCACTGCCACCTGCATCATTGCCATATTTGTTTATAGTCCAGTTTATCTGGCTGTCAAATGAAAACATTTGAAATGTTTATAAGATACTAGTCATTAGCCTAGGTTACTTTTTACTTTTATTTTCCTATACACATCTATCTCTAGGCTTCACACCCCTGAGAGCACATGGCTTTATAAATGGGTTTAAGGCTGAAAATATCTTGAATTCCATTAGATTTATGTTAGTCAGCATTTATGGCAAACCTTCAGAATTTATCAGCTTTGGAGGCAGCTTTCAGCTTAAAAAATATATATACTTTCATCTTAAAAATGCCTTACGGAAGTCTCAGTGCTGTTGAAGCCATAACCCTAAATGAAAAATACCACTGGATAGAAGACTAGGTTGATACCTTCTGGTGTCCAATTTCCTTTTTCCCAAACACAAATCTTTGCTATTTTGCTAACCACAAAGTACTAGGTAATGTAACAGGATATTAAATATATTATTGTAGAATCATAAGAAGAATCAGAATGACAATAGAACACAATTTTTTACACACATACTTTGCTTATCTGGTTGCAGATTTTATTCAGCATGAAGCTGTTAATGTTTAATCGTATGTGGTTCTTCATAAATCCCCAATAGTCAAACACAAACTTGTAGCTGAGGATGGGGGCAAACAATGAAATCCTTGAACCTCTCACATAGGCTGGGAGGAATGATAATATCTATTCATGTATGAACAGTGTTTCCTACAGTACAATAAAAAATGCAGGAAAAAATGTACGTGCAAAATGTAGGTTAAAAATTACGATATGGCACCTGTGAATCTGCCCATGGATATGTAAAATATAGATAAATGGTAAAAGGGTAAAGGAAAAAACAATCTGAATTTAAATCCATATGAAAGTTTACCATCCTCTGGAACAATGACATGAAGTTAAGGAAGACCAGGCATCAACCTATAGGAGAGAATGCCTAGAATACTGACATGTTCTCAAATAGCATGACAAACAATGAAGTGACTTTGAATCACAGGGGATGATAGAAGGCATAGAGAAGCCAGAAGCCTGCTTTCCTGGAGGCTAGAAATGGAGTGAGATGGAACCAGTATGAAAGTACAAATCACAAATCTCCAAAGATAAAGCAGAGAGAATAAAGCAGCAGGAGAATATTATGCGTGTAACTTGGTGCTGTGCAAAGCCATGTCTGGTCACAATGGCAGACGAGATCATGCACCATAGGGTTGGCTGGAGAAAAGAGTTTTTTATTTGCAAAGGGCCAGGAAACACTGCATGAAGTAAAATTTTTGGATTAGGAAAACCAAAGACATAAAAAGAAAAGGAAATGGGTGAGGTGGGGACAGGAAAAGCTTGGAGTTTGTGAGGTATGTGGGATGGATGTGTAGAGTTCTGCAAGCTGTGGCTTCTGTCACATTACTAGGGGCCTACAAAGTAACAATAATAATTTGTACCCCATCACAGGAAATGTAGGGATTAATCAGCCCAAATGGACCAGCCAGGGTTCCCTGGTTCCCCCTTGCATGCTGCCCTAATGGACTAGCCAGGGTTCCCTGGTTCCCCTTTACACGCTGCCCTAATGGACCAGCTAGAGTTCCCTGGTTCCCCCATATACACTGCACTAATGTACCAGCCAGTGTTCCCTGGTTCTCCCTTACACACTGCGCTAATGGACCAGGCAATGTTCAATGGTTCAATTAGTCCCACACTCATTTTTGCATGTGTCATAAATCGGAAATGCTGTGTTTTCTTTCATGTGAATGAAAAGATATATGACAGGTTATGTTATGAACTGGGGAGAGTAGTAAAGAATAAAAAATCAACTCACAATGCAGCAAATCATAAACACTTAAATCGATAAGCATTGTATATCTATATGTTAGCAGTCAATTGTATCTCATTGAGTTAGAGTGGGGTATAACTCAGTGGGTTTTGGATCTGTGTAAGGATGGGGCCTTGAATCCTGTGGCTGCCAGAATAATCATATCACTGTTGGGCCTTCGTGTAAGGCCCTTAACTCTACCAGCTCCCAGGGTGCTGGCTGTCACTGTGCTCTGATCCCCAAACATGTTCTTACCTATACATACATAGTGTGTGTCTATATCGCTTATAAAAAGCAATTTGGGGAATGTGAAAATGTCCCAATTTCAATAAAGTCCTTTAAATAATGTTACACTGGTGATGTTCTATGAAGGTGAAATGTACAATCTGTAACAGCAAATGCCTGTGAATTGGGGATATGGATATGAAAGCAAATTCTCCAATTAGGTTCAGATGGGTGGTTTCTTATATCTTTTTTGACACCTGTGAGTCAATTAACTTGTGCACAGATGGATTATTCTAAGCATTTCCAGTTAACAATGTTTCGTTTGAAAACTTGCAATCATTTTGTAACCTATTGAATAGAAGTAGAAATCCTCAAAGCTGACTTTCCTACATGAGGACCAAAGATTAAGAGGAAACAATAATTCACTTCTTGAACGAAATAACTATGACAACAGCACTTCAGTAACTCTACTCTGTGAAGCACAAAGCCATTTTATAGGCTTTTTGGTAAAATTATACAAGAATGAAACATATTGCTATGTATTTCTTCCCCCTCTTCCAGGGGTTCTTAAACTTTTTAATCAGAGAACCCAAGTAACAATCTTGGCACCATGCTGGAACCCATGAAGAAGATTACCATAATGATGGCAGAGCTGTACATAATTATGTGGGAACCAATCACAAACACCTTTGGGTCGCCCTGTCCTATTCAAATGCAAAAGAAAAAAAACAACTAATAGGTTCCACCCCAAGACCCTGACAAGGATGATCAGTTAGAAAATGGATGGATGGATGGATGGATGGATGGATGGATGGATGGATGGATGGATGGATGGATGGAAGTCATCTGATCAAAG
>JAACJT020000095.1:19399917-19413208 GCA_009936485.2 Gymnarchus niloticus | reverse complement strand
AACGGGGTGTATAGTAAGTGTTATGGAAGGAGGGTAGGGAGGGGGTGTGGGGGGGGTCTAGGGTGGCGGGGGGCGGGGCGGGGCCGACAGGGGGGTTAGGATGATGAGAACAGAACCCGCGGTCTGTCTTTGTATAATCTGAGATACCCTTGGCTTCCTTTAGCTTATCTAAGGCCTGTTATCATTAGTGAAATGGTATAAACTGCTTGTTGAGGTGTGTCTGTGTGAGCACACGACAGACATTTGATCAGCTTTTGCCAAGAACTTTGCATCCTAACTTAACTTTCTGCCTAAACCCCCTGTTCAAGAATTTTTCCTCAAGAGCCAAAACAGTCATTTCACTCAGTTACATTCATTAAGGGGCTGTATTTTGTGGTGGTCTTAAAGTGTAATGCAAATAAACAGCGGTTTTTGCGTTTTCTCAACATTTTGTGTTTTATTGTATTTTTGTGTTTTCTTTTTTGTTTCCTTAATGTTTTTGGTCTTTTCTTGAATGCTACCGGGTAATGACATTGTGCAGACACTGTAACAGTTGCTCATTTGCAGCCCACATCAATTTTTACCTAGACCGATCACAGACCAAAATTCCATGAATCTTGCCTGCTTGAAACTTTGCCATACATTGAACTCAGAGTTACCTAGCATCAACAATACACTTAATTAATACGCCATACCCTTCCATGGGACACAACGTCATACTCTGTTTACAACTACAGGGCAGGGATATCATGTACTACTTTTTGAATATGATTGCTCTTGTCCCACACTAAATACCATAGGCTGTGGATTTATTCTGTGTTTTGAATTATTTATTTAGAATGTCTGGTTGTCTTACTGTGTTGTCACTTAATGTTGTAAGTGCCACCAAATATTTTGTCAGGTTGGGTTGTGTGGCAACAGGTATTCTAATTATATTGGTCCAGTTGAAAAACAGCTATATCTTTAAATGACTTACAATGTATACTGCCCCCCGTGGCCCAGAGCACCAGAGTGTTTACAAAAAGTCAATGAAGAGCAAAACACAACACATTACGAAAACACAAACCATTATGGAAACAGGAAAAAAGAAACCACAACAACATCAAGAAAACACAAAAAATTAAGGAAAAGCACAAACATTCAGGAACAAAACAAGAAAACAATGCTTTTGTGTTTTGTAATGTTTTCATTATTATTATTATTATTATCAATAATAATAATAACAATAATAATAATAATAATATTTATTGCATCTTCTTAATGCATTGTGCATTGCACTCCAAGGCCACCATAGTATTCGTATATACCATCAACACGAATGCTGACCCCTTCAGTAAGGGTGTTGTTCAACAACCATTTTCTGCATGGGCTCACATCCACAACAAGAAAAAGATAAGTAAATAACGGGCTTTGTTGCACCCCCTCGCTCTGGCCTGTTCATTTATCATGCGGACAGCACAGCTATTGATCGTCTTGTTTCCCATGCAGATAAACCTGCAGAGAAGAATGAGGGTTACTGGCCTGATAACACAAGGTGCCAAAAGGATCGGCAGCCCGGAGTACGTCAAGTCATACAAGGTGGCTTTCAGTGATGATGGCAAGACCTGGAAGATGTATAAAGTCAAGGGCACGGATGAGGACATGGTGAGGGGGGACATGGGCTCGTCCCTGCTGTGCAAAGACAGCAGGAGAAGCTTTTTTTTAATCTGGCATCTGTGTTCTCCCCCTCCTGTTGCTGGCAAATTTTATTTAATTTCTTTTAGATTGAGCATTTTTATTGTCAGGCAATAAATTAGAACTAGGCACCATGGCAAGGGTTTCATCATCTCGCCATTTTACTGCTCTCTTTCAACTCGTCTTCTCACACAAAGTTCTTGTCTCTTTGTCATGATGAGATTTAACGAGTTGCCTTGTATTTTACTAATTTCCCCCATATTCGTTGCAGTTAGAGCTTGTAACATTTAAGAATATCGAAGCTTGTTGTCCAGTCATAAATCTGTCTGTGATTTGATTTCTCTGAAGTGTAAGTTAACTTTGTTTGCCTGAGAGAAATCTGTCATTAAACATATGCAGCGGCAAAAACTTACTGGATGGGACCCAAGTCCACAAGAACTTATAATAATTTTTACCATTGAGGGCTTAGCAGTTTGTCTTTTGCATGCTTTTTTTTCCCTTCATGTTAATTTAATGCAGCAGAGCATTTGAGTCATGCTCTCAAAACCAACAACAGTGGCTTATAACCTGAAATATACAAAGTCGGATTTGGAAAAAGTAAATTATTCAATTTATGGCAACCCACATAACTATGTGCAGATTTTAAATAGAAGGACAAGAATGAGAAAGCATGGCATGTTTGGAAACAAATACAAGTGAACCACAGTAATAAAGCATTTAAAAGGCAATAAACATAAATAAACATCTAACTCATAATAAAAAATAACTTGTGCAGTGGGATGTAATTGCTTAAGGGGGTTCTTCATACATTCTTCACAATGGACACACTTTGAAAATACCTTTAATAGGAAGTAAACTGCATCCTTTCCTTGTGGTTTTCCTCCACCCAGATCTTCCATGGGAACATTGATAACAACACACCTTCTGCCAACTCCTTCACCCCACCGATGGAGGCGCAGTATATGCGGATTTACCCTCAGGTCTGCAGACGTCACTGCACGCTCAGGATGGAGCTGCTGGGCTGTGAACTCACAGGTCGGTGGCTGTGCCGGAGAGGGACATCCACCGGGGGATCATCTGTGACCGTGCTCTAGCTCACTTTAGGCAGGGGCTAAGGTGTTCCTTTAACATCTTTGGGGGCACTCTCATTGCCATTCCTTAGCAACTGTGCGTGAGTGTTGTAAGGGGAACATGTTATATGCTGTGAACACTGGAGAAGGGGTGGTACAAGTAGGCCCACCTATACTCAGCGGCCACTTTATTAGGGGTATTTGCTCATTAATGCTAGATGATAGGGCAGCGACTGAGGATATAAAGCATGCAGGCAGGGCCAAGATGTTCACTTATTTGTGGAAAAGCTTTAGAATGGGCAATACGTGTAACTGAAGCAATTTGGATGTTGGATGGTGCCAGCAAGTCAGAAGCAGTTGGATTTTTACACACTACAGCACCGAGAGTTTACAAGGGATGGTGTGATGAATGAAAAACATCTAGTCAGTGACAATTTTGAGGGAAAAACAACTTGCTAATGAGAGCAGGCAATAGCCAGTTTCGGTAAAACCAACAGGAAGACTACCAGTCCAAGAATGTCATCGATCAAAGTCCATGAGGGAAGTTTTCAGATAGGATTTCCTGGTATTTATGAAACCCTAGCCAATCTGAGAACTCAATAGGACAGCTCATGTGATTTGGTCAATCCACCAATCAGATCAGTTTAATCTGTTGTCTATGTAAAGGCCGTGGCTGTATGTGCATCCACACAACCTAGAGTGTAGAGTAAAACAGATGTGCCTCACTTAAGTATTAAGTATCACGGAAAAACACTTGAATTTAAGATACATAGTGACTAATTGTGTTTTAAAGTTTATTTAGACCATATTACATGAATGTTTTATATGCATGTTTTGCTAAGCTTATTTTTGTGATATTTTCCAAGAATGTATTTAATTTTTCTCTGTCATGTTTCACTGTGTAATTCATTCGTTTTGTTTTTTTTTTCTTTCAAGCCAGATACTCCAAAATGAGCACGCTATTGAACTGTAATTTAATTTATGCAAAGTTGCCAGCATGAGTTTTAAATTTATGTATTGTTTTTCACTAGGCTGCTCAGAGCCATTGGGGATGAAGACTGGTCACATCCAGGATTATCAAATCACGTCGTCCAGTGTCTTTCAAACCCTCAACATGGACATGTTCTCCTGGGAACCAGGAAAGGCCAGGTTGGACAAGCAAGGCAAAGTCAACGCTTGGACATCGGGGCATAATGATCAGTCACAGTGGCTGCAGGTATGAAAGGCTTACAGTCAATGTGACTAAAACAGAAGTCTTCCCGGGAACATTAATGAGCTGAAATAGGTATAACAACTGAGATCACTTAATGTTCATTAAGGAATTGCTTCACCCATACGCAATGCAGATGTGTCTATTCTCTTGTAATCCCTCCATTTTCCAAATTGATCCATCCTATTCAGAGTTGTTTGGGGCTTGGAGCCTAACCCAGGCAGCCTAGGGCACAGACACATACATTCAAGCACACATCATGGACTATTTAGATATACCAGTTCAACTAAAGCACATGTCTTGGGACTGTAGGAGGAAACACACAGAGAAGAACAGGGAGAACAAGCACAGAAGGGGTGGGAGTCAAACCCTCAACCCTGAAGGTGTAGGGCAACAGAGCTACAACATTGTAGCCACTGTTCCTCCTCTGCATGTGACCACCAAAGTCATTATTTTAGGAAAAAATGTGTATTCGGTCAGTGTTTTTGATACCTGTGTAATACCATGAATCATTCTGAGGGTTGTATAACTACAAACATGTGCCTAAAATCTTCAAATTGTTAAAAAATTTCAGAAGGAAAATCAGTTTTTTGAGAACTTTATGGGCAGCTGCTAAACTCAGTCGTGACTGAGCTGTTCCTTTTATCCATTTTGTACCTGATGACTCATAAGCTAACATAGGAAACAAATCTAAAACGGTAATTACTGTCATTATTACTCATTCACGTTTGCTAAAATAAATATCGACATCGTGAAACTGGTTAAAATGCCTTGAACACCTATGCATGTGGACAGAAAGTTCAAGTGCTAAGAGGTTTCCTTAACATGTAATATTTGTTTCTAATGAGAACCCCCAAAAAGTGTTGGAGTGCACAGCTCAGGGTGGGGTTATTATGGTGTATACTTCAGGTGGCCCTATTTTACTTTAACTTTACTATTTTACTAGGTTTCAAATAAACAGATGAAATTCCTTTATTATTATTGTATAAAGCAGGAGTTTACTGTGTGTCTGTCATGCATTTTTATTGTGTATTCAGGACTTAAATACTACAAAGCAGCAGATTCATTCTGCTAGCATTAAAAATTTCTAATTTCAGTATCTCCACGTGAATTTGACATGGACTTAATGGCTACCCCGTAGGAGTCAAAGTTAGCTGACAAGCACACTCATTCACATCAGCAGTCCTAAATGAATGAGTTCTGTTTTTCTCTCAGAATGCCAAGTACATGAACCCATAACCTGCTGTAGCTCCTTCCAAGACATGGTGACCGTTTTCCTGTTCGTCTCCTCGTGCTAATTTCCAAAACAGCTCCCCTTTTGTGGTCTCCTCTATGCTGGTTTTGGTAAATCGTTTACCATTCACACAGTGGAACTCCGTGCTCCCTTTTCCATCCCTGTGTCACATGATCCTGTTCACCATTTTGCCTTGAACAAGTTTTATGGCACATAAAATGTTCGTAGTTATTATCAATAAATTATAGATTAGACTTTAACATGGAACAATTGTAAACTGTAAAACTTTCAACAACCTTTCACTTTTATTACAGACATTTTGCAGACATTCGATTATGATACACGACACATTGTCACATTATTAGTATTGATTATCATTATAGTGTTATATCGGTAGTCTGCAACAGTTGTGATGATGATTTTTCTATTTATTTATAACAGTCTGATGTTTTTTTGAACCTTGGATTTCTGCACTAGTGCTCGATCGATCGACTGGCCTGAAGCGCAAAATTGCTGCCAAATCTTAGAAGGGAAATCTCAAAGCACAGATAATATCATTAAGTGAATAGATGCTTATACAACACCTTTTGCTGGGAAAGGCATTTTTTTTACTCAATTATTACAAACACACACTCACACATAAACATACTGCTGTCATTGTTCTTTAATAAAAAAAACTGAATAACTGCATTTTAGAGTAGTGACAATAAAAATAGCATGTTTGATAAAATTCTGTACTGTGTATAAATGTCTATGTGCCAATCCGTGCATCTAACTAGAAAAAAGAAAGCTGTCGGCAGTGTTCACCGAGTATTCCAGTTGGCACAGAATGATTGCTTAATTATGCACATTAAGAGGTACATCACACAACACAGAGAGAGTGTGCCAGCAACTTCTCACAACTTCTACGCAAGAGCTATGCTGCTGCAGCGATGCCACACCGTTGCACAATGTGACACGTGCATATGGAGATTTTAAGTATATCTGGCAAAGCATGACTGCAACACTAATTAGCATTTGGAATATGCTTTTAACAACACACAATTATACAATGTGAAATTTAATAATACGACTACAATGACAGGGGCAGTTCTGAGATAAAATCTCATTTTAATTTTAACAGCAGTTCTCACAGAGAGTTTTTTCATTGTCAGCACTTATAGATGGTTGAACTACATGAATACCACTAATTTATATATATATCTTCATTACAATAGATTGCTGTTATAAATTTTGGGGGAAATATTGCATTCAGTACTCGTTTTATGTCTGGAATGAAACCTCACCTGTACTCTGTGGACGTGGAGCTTACATATGCTCACCTGTGATGTGCAGGATATGGGTGGATGGATGGATTTGATGTGTCAAGCAAAGTCAATGAAAAGTGATTTTATTTCATCTAGTCTTTACAGAATGATTTTTCTGTTTTCCCTGTTGAGTTGCATCTTGTTGCTTGTATCTATACATGATCTCTTCAGGTGATGAAGAAAGCAATGACTGAAAACATGACACGCTTTTCTTCCAAGTAGAGTACATTATGTACAAGAAGCAGTTTATTACTTTAATAAGACTGATGGAAAATGTAAATTTATAAATGCATGTAGAATATCCTTCCATCCATGTTTCCAAACCACTTATCCTATGCAGGGTCATTGGGCGGGTGGGGGGAGCTGGAGCCCATCCCAGGCAGCCTTGGGCACAGGATGGGTGTCCAACACATTACAAGGCACAGTGACACTTACAATCACACACTATGGGCAATTTAGGCACACCAATTGGCCTACATTGCATGTTTTTCATACTGCAGGTGGAAACCAGCAAAGCTTAGAGAGAACATGTAAATTCCAGGCACACAGAGGCAAGAACCCCCAACCCTGGAAGTACAAGGCAAAAGTACTAACCACTAAGCCATCATGCCCTCTTTAATGGAAAAAAAAAAAAAAAAAAAAAACATTGTCAGAATAATGAGAAGATCATCCTTTTATACATTTTTGACAGCTTATGTGCATCCCTATAAGTGTAATGTCTATAGCAGG
Source organism: Gymnarchus niloticus (assembly GCA_009936485.2). NCBI lineage: Eukaryota > Metazoa > Chordata > Actinopteri > Osteoglossiformes > Gymnarchidae > Gymnarchus > Gymnarchus niloticus. Next base: position 19,406,005 of record JAACJT020000095.1, on the reverse strand, counting down.
CTACACTTTGGATCGAACTACTGCACCTAATCATATTTCTGGGTTTTGGAAGAAAACTGGTACACCAGGATGGGACTCAGATAACCACGGAGAGAACAGGTGAAGCCCACCTAGGTCCACAGAGCTGGGGGGGCTTAACCTTGGAGCCACTACCTTCTTCAGCATCTCATAATCTCATATGAGAATGGACTGACAACAGACTCCTGGCATCCTGCTGTATTTGTTTACTGAATTGCTGCAATACAAACAGAATAGCCACTGAAAATACAAAGGTGTTTCAAGGGTTAATTGCCTAACAAACACTGTTTTAAATTTGTTTGCACATTTCCATTAACATTACTGGATTGATGTGCTGATCTCAATAACTGGGTAACCGATAAATTACTGATTTTGCTGTAGACAGAGTAATTTTGCTAGAAAATATAGTAGGCATTCCTGGGCAGTTTTCCTGGAAATAATGTTACTGTGCAATTACGTAACTATTCAATTATATGGTCATGTTTTTTATTTGGAGTGGACCCGCCCCTCCCTGAAGTCAGTTTGGGTTATCTGATATACTGTATAAAAGCTATAGTATGTTATACCTTATGCAAAGAGCGATAAGTACTCTTAAATTAGCAGGTAGCTGTTACAATCCTTGGTTGTCTTCTCCACCTTATATAGAGCTTTTGAGGGGTTTACATTTAAAATGGTGTCTTTGAGCCACTCTAAATGAAGTGTACAATCAAAATTCCCGTTGCTGTTCCACACTGTTTAGTCCTTTCGCTTTTGCTTGAGGTTATCCAGCTGGCACTGCCTGATATCCCATGGTGCTCCGGGTCCTAGCATAATGCACGGTTTGGGTAGACATTACACTGTTTCAAAAGTAAGGGTTGTCACATTCAGTAGGGAAGGCAGTAGAATTATTAGGCTTTTAAAATTTGTCTGCCTCTTGTCCAGTGACCTTTCTTTATTAAGAGCACAAACAACATGTTTATCAAAGCAATTAACATAGATATACTCCAGTCTTAATTGCCGGAAATATGTAAATACAAGTAAAATTAATTTAACATTTTTTCCCCATATTTCAGTCCAATTACAGCATGCTAATATCAAGGGACTGGGGAAAAACATACACAACAAAATAAAAATGAAAATGATTCTGCAGTTGAGTTATTATAAGGCAGGCACAACAGTCTTGGTGCAAAGCAAAGTAAAAAGATAAACAAAAACAAAAACAGGAAGTCACCACCATTTCCACAGAAAACAGCTCCTAGTTATTGTTTCTGTACTGCAATGCCCGGTTCTCCACCGGCCTCTGCCCAGACTTTGTCTGTGAATACAAAAAAACTCCATCACGTGTAAAGTATAGGCTTCAGCTCCCAGAATTCCGTGCAACTTTAAATGTCAGTCCCTAATGACTAAAATAATAACTAAAATAAAATGGTCCTGATGAGAGAGGAGGGTCAAAAGGAGCAGTCTCAGGTGCTGATACTTCCTAAGGCCCTTCTCACAGTCATTTGCATTAATTGCAAAACTTTACATTATTCACTGCATATCTCCTGACATTGGCCGGCAAACGCACATTATGAAACACTTGTGAAAGACTAATACAAATTTCTCAATTAAAGCAGCATTCTGTTGAAACTGTTTTCTGAGGCAAGCATTGAAAATGAAAATCTTTGTATGCATGCTTACTTACTAGTACATGCTTACATTGACAGAAAATAACTCTTGGATACTCCAGTGCCTGATTTCAGAGTTTCTTTAACATAACCAATAAAAAAACCTCCTGAATGAAAATGCAATAAAAATATTTTCTATCCATATGCTTGTATTCTGTGCATATGGCCTTATCTCCCCTTGGTCTTTGTTGTGCTGGATGTGACTGCTGACAGAATCACATTATGTGGGAACTGGGCAATCAACAATAAGTGTATTAAGGGAGGGGCCTTTCTTCTTTGTGATAGTGGGGACAGGCCGAGGACAGGGTTAAGGCCACACCAAATAAATAAATAACATACATTTTGGTATATGGATTGAGGAAAAACAGAAAACAAAATGGAGCCTTTGCTTATATTGGACTCTGATTTAGCAAGAGGATTTTCTGGGGACCAAACAGAAAGCACAACGTTAGACCCACATGAGCAGCACCATCTCTTCTGACAGTCTGGTATTGACATCACCAAACTTGTTTCACAGACGATACTTCTAAGAAGCATACGCAGTGACTGCACTCATAATTCATAGAGCCAACACCCTGCAGAGCCTTGAATATTTTCAAGGATGAAATTACACAGCGCTAGCAGTAACTGTCATCGAGTTTTAAAATACGGATCGGGATTGATATTAACACCGTATGGTTTGTATTAAAAACAATTAGCTAATAGAAGTGTTCCCTACATAATTAAAACAAACATGTCAAAGCAATTCCATCTGTTCATGCACTTACTTCAAGAAACACATTCTTCAAATTGTCAGTTCATTGAATGCTTTTCTCCTTTTAAACGCAGACAATTGATTTTTTAGGCTTTCTTGTAATGTTTTAAGTCACAAGGACTCAAATGACATGTCGATGCTTGCTTTTATGATGAGTAATGGAGCATCCTCTTTATTTGTTTTGCTCACACCATCAGACAGCAACAGTAATGTAGCATTCCTTCCAGTCATCTGGGTTCTGGTTTTTATGGTCATAGGCTACACATGCAAGACGGTCTAGGTTTAAAGGAGGTACCTCCAGTGATTCTACTGTCACGTTAGTTTGTCATCCACACATAAGTGTGCCATCAGTGATGCACGTTGAGCTCCATCATCTAACACTTCCAAAAAAGAGGAATGATTCGCGCACTAACTGTAGTGAAGTAGAATAGATACAGGAAGGTACACATTACCTAAAACAAAGCTTCAAATCCCATTTGCAGATATCATTACTGTGTTCTGTCAGTCACTGCCTGATGCAAACTAATGGAGACCAATAAAGTACCCAATAAAAACTGGTTTGGCCAGTAAAGCTCAATATCCCTGATCCCCATGGGCTCTGTAGCATTCATTTCTCCTATCACCTGGATTTACAGTTAAATGGCATTATTAAAGTCTGTACATGCACAAAGTGTGTTTTCCCCTTTTCATATTTCACATGATATTATCAAATTATAGCCAACTGCTTATAAATATAATTGCCCCAAAATGGAAATCTCCATGTTCCATTATTCCTAGCCTTTTTCAGTCATTTCCTACCTCTGTCTATTACATGTAGTGCTATCTCTTACTGTTCAGTTTTTCCACATTTGTCTCTGTCAGAATCTAAAACAATTTTTCAATAGACTATGCAGTTATGCACAGAATCAGTCAGAGTTTATCTGTTATAAGTTGCCTTCTTTACAGAGAAGTGTGTGAAGGACTAATATGTAGTGATTTACAGTCATAACATTTCCTAATGGAAGTTTATTAAATATTATAGATACTGAGCCGGGTCTTTCCGTCACTCCTGCTTGGCTTTTTTGTGTCTTTTTGCCCCTACTGCCGATTATTCACTAGGGAGAGAACTAAAGTTTTTATTGCATGCCTCCCTTCAGTGAATCAATGAACCAGTTGAAAAATTGTCTGATACTTCAAAAGCTTAGACTGTGCTGCTGAAATTATGAAAGGCTTAACTGCTAAAGACATGCGAGAATTTTACCTTTTTGAAGATAATATTGTATACCCCCTGGCTCAAATGTGATAAATTGAAAGGCAGACAAAATAACAGCCCCAAAATATATAACTGTACACAAAAAAAAGAAAACATCTGTTTTGGGTTTACTTTTTTTGTACTGAGGCCTCAGAAAAGAAAGGCAAATACTTTTTTAATTTACATTTATTGAAAACTTTGAAGTGGCATGGTGACCCATACACACCAGATGCTTGATTTATTAAGTTTGCAATAACAGTTTGAGAAAGTTAGAGACTTTGTCAGTGGATTCATTATGAAGGCAAAATCCATGTCCATCTGAAGGACCGATTGAAGAACTGCATTCAGAAATGATCGTCTATGTCAAGATTAATTATTTTGTGTTTTGGTTTGTAGTGTGATGAATTGGGTAAGATAAATGGCTCAAGAAAAGGGTATTTCCTCAAACCCAGTTAGGAAGTTTACAGAACAAATTTGCTTGGGTGGGGCAAAATTTTAACAAAAAAAACTTTATTTTAAGAAATTACATCTCTGTCAACATAGGGAACCCCAAAAAATGCCTTGGACACAGCAGAAGATCTCCACAGGTGGCCTTTAAGAGTCTAGCAGGGACCACTTGTGTTTCAGAGGACACTTCATTAGTGATTTATAAGAGGAAATGAAAAAGTCGCACACCAGTAAGAGCTTTTTCATTCTGGTGACATGACTTGTCCTCACCTCATCTCACCTATATTCCTGGTCTATGTTTTCTGTCATTCTTGACTGGTGGCGATAGCTGTAACTATTTCAGACACTTTCTGGTGTTGCCAAAGTCCCAGGGTTGCCCAGGAGAACCCTTCAAACCAGTGCTGACTGTTAATTCAGAATACACATACGCGTAATTCCCTGGCCAGGGGTTTACAATATTGTTAGATTTATATTGTTCATTGGGATTGTAATTTTTTGATTTTGTATGCATGTCCTGAAAAGAAAAATTACTGTTTTGTTTGTGGAAAGTATTGTGGCTCAGTGGGCTGGGGGCTCGAGTCATATCGCTGCTCTATGCGTTGTTTCCACCTACCTCCATGCCCCACAACTATAATCAGGATAAGCAAGTGAATGGGTGGATGTTTTGTCATTTTTTTTTTTTTACCTTTGACTGAAAGCTATGTGATGAAAATATCTTCCCAAATATTTGCAAAAGAACTTTCCATCTGCTGGTCCCAAAAACTTGTTGTCCTTTATCTGTTAAAGTAACACTTCTCTAGGACAAAGTAAATAGCTTCATCACAATACCTTAGCTATAAGGCACCTCTTTACAGTTGCGATAGCTTGCAGTTTAGTTATAATTCACAGGTGCCTAAGCGTCTGTCACCTGTGGGCCGCATGCCTTTGGCTCGGCCTGGCACTCATCTTCTGTCCCGTGGCTTGCCTGTCTTTGCTTTGGCCAGAGGTTTGTGCTTGGCTGCCTCTGGCAAAATCAGTCTTTGGGGTAGGCTGTCTTTGGTCTTTCATGCCTCTGGCCAGGGCTGCCTTTTGTCTGGCAAGCATATAACTACGTCAGAATGCTTCTATTCAGGTGTGCTGCTGGCCGAGGGAGCGTCTCCACTGGAATGACTCTGCAGTCTGTCTTTGTTTCCCAAACAGTCTGGTGCACCGCTGGCTTTGACTACCTCCCATCTGCACTTTGTATGACTCCGTACCTTTTTGGGATTCTACCCCCTCTGCCCCTTCTCACGTCCCGTCTTTGTTTTCACAGTCGCTCCTTTCAATTCTCTCTGTCTGCCTCGTTCTCCTCAGCACTTTTTGTAACATCCTTCATTTCATCTGCTGTGTCTTCTACATCTGCACAGTATTATTCCTTGCTTAACTGTAAGGCTTCTTCCAACCTCCTTCAGGCTGTCATCTTGCTTTTTTTGCTCGACTGTATGCCTTGTAGACGTGAAGGAGGACACATCGATTGCATTTATTTTGTTTTGATCGACTCATAACTCTTTACAAACAGTTGATACATGCTAATGATATGATAGATTTAGTATATGAAGGATGTAAATGATAAATGAAAGGCTATTTAGATCTTATTTATATGCATTTTTCCCCAATACTGACTCATTTGGCTGTGTGAATTGTTTTTTTTCTGGTCACTTATTAAATAGTATTTTTCCTTTTAAGACTATTTGCCACACCTACTCTGTCCTTCTACTCTCTGGACAGTGGGCACCTCTCGCTCTTCTGTTTCTCTATTGCTACCCATATCTTTCACACTCACCCTGTCTCCCCAACGTCTCCATAATAAATGAGGGATTCCAGTCCTTCCCCACCTTTTCATTCACACAGGCTAACACGCCAAGATGAGCCGCTCTGCAGACTTGTCCCTGAACACACACACACACACACACACACACACACACACACACACACACACACACACACACACACACACACACATATATATGAGGT
>JAACJT020000095.1:19364345-19396388 GCA_009936485.2 Gymnarchus niloticus | reverse complement strand
CACACACACACACACACACACACACACACACACACACACACACACACACACACACACACACACACACACACACATAAATGTTTGAGAAGTAAAAGCCAATCTCCCATTTTTGTGCTGCTGGTAAACTCAATCTCAACAGTGAGTCTGCAGAATGAATGCTACATTAGCTAGAGACTGACATAGTAGACCATGGGTGAAAGTATAGTATAATATCTCCAGACACAGTTTATATCATTTCCGTTAATCAAATCACTTTTCTTCTGAAATCAGCAAGTTCAATGGTGCGATATCAATTACGGAAAGCCTTTTCTTGAAGTCAGCCTTCAGTAAGTCGATCCCATTTTACACAGTCAGAAATGTTGGATGAAAATGTGAGAGGACTAAAGACTCAGCAGGAGACATCTTTTTGTAAAAGCAGGTAGCCGGCGACACTGGCACAGGCCAAACAGCCATCCATTGAAATTTACAATCCGCTTCCTTGTGATAGCAAGTCAGATATTTGCTTTTAACAGAATTTGTTATGGATATATTGTGCTATTTTATCAGTTTATCAGTTTTGGTTTCATGGTTAACTATGAAATTTTCTTGTTACGTCTTGCAGCAGAAGGTTTGCGAGGCAGGAGTCCTCCATTTCACAAAACACTACTCAGTTACATAAAATAAAAACAGAGCAAAGCAGCTTCTGTGACATTTTAATAATAGCCATACTACTCTGAAGCAGATGAGGCATGACAGAATCTTGCTGGAAACACAACCAGAGTAATTATATCATGACACTGCCTGAAACACTCCTGGTTTGTGTTGTGTCCATCCCGAGAATGGTTTAGAATAAGTCATTTGTTGCATGTGATTTTTAACCGTGGGCAGTTTAGCCCAGAATGGGCTTCTTTCAGGTAATGTGCATGTACTGTATATGTCTAACTAACCTTCTGTTAAGCACTATCCCAACTGTTGCCAAGCGCAATCGATACTAGATCCATAATGCATAGGAGTGCTTCTGGCTGTTTCTTTACCTCTGTCACAAACACCAGAAATATGAATGTCTTTGCTTCAAGATGGCAGTCATCCTTATCTTGGTTGGAAGAGAATAAGACCGGGAAGCGTTGTTTATTAGTCAAGCTTAATTTAGTTAAATGGTTATTGTTTTCACAGGTGCAAAGCAGGCAGGCCAATCGGTGAGCACCTTGTTTCGCCTTAAGGGTGCATGAGATTAGTCAGAGGATTTAATTACGCTAGTGCAGGAATACATTGGATTTCTTCAAGACTTCAAAAGCCTGCATTTGTCTTTGTGTAATACACTGGAAGCGCATCAGCACTTAGTGCATTCTAACCAGCTTATCCCACCTCAGTTTGCTTTTGGCATCAAAGTAAAGACAATTTGGGCCTTGGGAGACTTTGACTGTAACCTTTGACAGAAATTACTGATTCCTCTTAGCAATGCAGCGCAAACTTTTGTGTTGGAATGTGATTACCTGAGTGCTGCATCCTGCAAATATTCAAAGGAAAGTTTTTTTTTCAAACATCGACTGATTGCCGCAGCATTAATAATTTACATTCCGATAGTGCAGTTATATTTTTGCAAATATTGACTTTTTCCCAGAGCATGTGGGCTTTAAGATTTCCGTCTCAATTACGATCCATCGGCAAGAGAAAGAATGAATTTGTTTTGTGTTGAAATTATCTGTTGCAGTGCATATTGGGCTCTGAATGGAGAAATGGCCTTTGATTAAATTGTATATTACAATAATTCATACGTATGTTGGGATATCATTTTTGGAACTAGTTTCTGCATTTCAGTGTGATATTAAGACCATTTTGGAAAGAAATGACACGTGACTTGGAATCTGAGAAATGCATCACATAATGTCCCACAGCTACAGCTGGCACTGTAAGTAGGCACCCGAGTCTATACACAGCACTCGAACCACTAAGGATAAGAAGCTTGTACGCTACTGTGTTTAACAACGTGAGCCCCCTTTTTGTGGGGTCGAAACAGATACGAATGTGTAACCGTGGCTTCCAGCAGTGCCACGCTGTTCTGCGGTTGGCTCTTCGGCAGTTTACCTGAGATCTCCCCTTGGAAGAGAGACATTGGATGTCACACTCTTAACTGAGTGAAGTGTCGTTGCTATCGCTGTTGCAGCGGGTATTAAAAAAACAATAACATGTCAGTCACATTCATTTATATGGTCAGTCCAAGTCAGGGGAGACTCGTGGAGGTAAGATGAGACTCCAAAAAACCCAAAAGATGTCACCTGGAAAAAAAAATCCAGAAAGTGTGAATGTGCACATTCTTAGTGTAGATTTTATTATACATTTGTGCTAAAATCATTTTGTCTTTTGCTCGAGAGAAACAGAACAACAAAATGAAATTCTTTGCAATTACTTTTCTCACATCTAAAATGAGGGAGGTGATAATCAGCATGCTGTAAATAACTAAATAACTCTGCATCATAGTCTAGCATTTTCATTCCATGGAAAGGCTGAAAGGGTAAAAATAGCTGGTGTTTCATTCTTTGTGGAACGGACTTAAACCCAAAAGGTTCACATCCTCGGAGGAGAACAGTATTGCCCTAGTCATTGGTACATGCATGCCAGGATAACCAAATAATATGAATTATTCATATATCTTTCTTTTATTCTATACTTTTAGATTGATCTGCTCATTCCTACTAAAATCACTGGCATCATTACCCAAGGAGCCAAAGACTTTGGCCATGTACAGTTTGTGGGTTCTTACAAGCTGGCATTCAGCAACGATGGAGAAAGATGGACTATCTACCAAGACGAAAAACAGAAGAAGGATAAGGTAAGCTTTATTTTCATTTTATTAATGTATCTCAGTTCCCTAAATCAGTTATTCTTAACCTTTGTCTTAGTGGGTAGCTTTGGTTTTTCTGTACTTCATGTTGCTAACAAGCTAACTGGTGAGAAAGAAGGCTAAATTGGTCATTAAAGATAATTATTTGGCAGGGTAGATGGTGGAGGACTGAGCTCCACAAGACAGCAAGGTGTAAATGTATAATAAGACTTTATTAAACAGAGCATGAGGGCTGTTTAAGACAGGCCAGCTGAATAACTTGGCAGAAACTGGCCGAATACAAAGTGAATGCAGACAAAAAAGCCCAAGTCCATTAGAGAAACATAGGATAATTCCAGCATATTCCCCCATTGGTTACTATTACTCCTTCTTCTGTCCGCCAGAGTCCCTTACCCGATATTTTGCTCCTTAGCTAGTGAGGGCTAGCTAGGTATTTGTTAACCAAGTAACTTGTCAGTACAGGACTCAGAACAGCAGCAGAAACCTAGACCTTGAGTCTCACTTAAACAACAAACAAACAACAAAAAATGATGTTTTCCAATTGTGGATGCATTTTTTCAATTCCATTCATCATTGACTAAATGGATGGATGAATGGAATTATTTCTTTGAAGCAATCTCTTCTCTCTTTTTGGGGAAAGAAATCTTCAGAAAATGTCAAGAGATGTGTATCTGAAAGAGACTACTTTTACCTGAGTGATGTTGGGGTGGGGGGCAAGCGACTGATTCGAAGTCATTGAAAAAAGCACAGTGTAAACAGCAGCAGGGTAGCCTGGGGGAATTACATATCTATAATTGTCTCTCGATGAAAAAACTTATCAGTTTCAGTGTAATAAAAACAATTAAACATGAAAGAATCTATCAATCTGTACCTCTGTACTAAACATACAAGAATGTATTAGCAGTCAGAGGAAATACACTGAAGAAACCCATTTTGGTGAAAGTATGTCTCAGTCTAAATATAGCTAATGCAATGGAGTATATTAATTTTGGCAATCAGGTTTAGAAAATGACCCATACATTCACAATAGTATCTGAAAAGTAATTCTCAAATGAAAATGTAACAAGGTCTTCACACAATAATCATTCAATAATAAGACTGCTTTTAAAGTAATGTAGTAACACACACAACTGTAGGCCATTAAGGCCATTTCAAACATTTACATTTTGCAAGGGCAGCTGACATCAATTAACCTGATTGTATAGTTTAGGCAAATTTGGTTTCACAGCCTTTTTCACTTAAATGTGATCTCATTAATTCCAGCTTGATCTCTTAAGTATGATCTCATTAACTCCAAGTACACTTTGGAGAAGGATATCACATCAGAACGTTAAAAAATTTCGCTATAATGGTGTCCCGGCTTTATTACTATATAGAGTGAAGATTGGTACGATGGTTCTATCAGGATACACAGACTTGGTCTAGAACCCCATAATCAAAATCATACAACCTCATTCATTCACCTTTCATTTGTTTCATAGTGGGGTCATGAGACAATTTTCAGGTTCAGCTTTAGAACATGTACACACATGGCAAACCTTTTCTGAAAATTCAGCAAAAACATTACCCCCAGTCAAAGGTGACGTGCATTTCTAAAATAAAGTGAGGGAAAATGTTCTGCCTTTCATTTAAAACTAATTTCAAGCTGCAGCGCTAAGGGGGTCAAAACAATCAGCTATGCTGACATTTTTGCAAGGTTGGAAAAAAATTGCAGAAGCCCATTACCTGTAACATGGTAGTATACAGAATTTTTGCATTATAAAACCAAAAAAGCTACTTTTTACTTTAACATTGCCTCCCCTACCATTTCCTGTCTGTATGGTAATGTGATATATAATGATTTATAGGTTGTTTTGCACAATACATTGCAAAAAAATGATGCAACATGTAACTTGTCCCATTTCAGTGAACACAGCATTTTGCCGTTCCTGTGAGACTCTGACTTCCTGTGCGGAGGCTACCTTCAGACCATTTCCCTTCAAGATATCTGATACCTGTACACATAATGGCCCACAAATGTGGCATAAAAAATTTCTTGTTCTTGTCTTTCGCGGGGAATAAAAACATGTCGGCATGAATTCCACCAAATTGACACGGACAGTGCACTTACTGTCATGAAACACTTTAAAAGTGCTTTTTCATTTTATAGATAAGTGCCCTAAAACTCAGTTAAGGTATACAGTATATGATGTCAGTGGCATTGTAAAGTTATGCAAATACATAGTGGCATGTTTTTTGTCCAGGTCTACATACTGCTGGGTTATTAATTTTCTTGGAATTATGTGCACAATGCTGTTTTATTCCTATACACCTAAAATAATAGCTGTTTCAGCTGAGGGTATTACAGGCTGCAGTGTGCAAATCCTAAATATGCACATGTGCCTCCATCCATTTCATTTCTAACCGTTTATCCCAGTTACAGTCGCGGGGGTATGACTGGAGCCTGTCCCAGGCAGCATAAGGCACAAGGCTGGGGTACACCCTGGATGGGATGCCAGTCTATTGCAGGGCACATACACCTACTCTGTGGGGAACTAAGAGACACCATTTAACCTAACTGCATGTCTATGGACTGTGGGAGATAACCCCCACGTTATAGGAGGAACATGAATACTGCAGATCAGGGGCAGGATTTGAACTTCCAACCCTCAAGGAGTTTGGCATCAGTAATACTCACTGAGCAAAATGTATCAGGAATGAAAGCAGATGCCACTGATGATGTATCACAATACACAGACTCCTGACATCCCACCATAATCCCATACCGATTTGCACCAATGCAAACAGAATGGCCACAGTACAATGGTGTTTTAAGAGATAGATTTTAGTCTAAACTATGAATTAAACAAGGATGGAAGGACGTTTTACATTCGGCTATAAGTTAATCATTGATCTTAAGTAATTAACTGCTTCTGCTACTGAATGTGCACCATTTGGAAGAAAAGGAGGGTGATGTTTTCAGGTATTACTTTTTTCATCATCTGAATATATCATGTGTAGATACAGGCAACACGAGGCAACTGAACAGGGAAAAAAGCAAAATTATTTTGAAATGACTGGATGAAATTAAATCCCAAATCATGTGTCATGTCTTTCCAAAATGACATTTTGTTTATGGATTAAGTCCATCCATTCATCAATAGAGAAGGTCGTAGAGTACCTAGAGCCTATTTCAGACAGCATAGGGCATAAAACCAGAAGTACACTCTGGATGGGATGCCAGTCTATCATAAGACACATACATACAATCACATACTATGGGAAACTCAGAGACACCAGTTAATCTCAATGCATGTCTTTGGACTGTGGAAGGAAGTTCAGGGTGAACATCCAAACTGCATGCACATAACTGAGCCACGATTTGAACGCTGGAGGTGTGAATTAAAAGAGCAACCCATCAAGCCACCCTGCAAATTTCAATTTTTAAGTCTGCCAATGTATTTCTTAAGCATGAGAAACCCATCAGTAGACAGCTGATTTTTTTTTTTATTTTTCCTCGATTTTCCTCCATGATTTAGTTGTGTCCAATTCCCACCCATCAGGTAGTCTCCCCCGTCACACGACACCACCGACCAGGGAGGGTGAAGGCTAGCATGTGCTTCCTCCAAGGCACATGAAGCCAGCCAACCGCATATTATTGAACTGTTGCACATGCAACCCCAGAGGGCAGCATAACACACTCAGAGGACAGTGCTCTCCACCCCCCTCTGTACACATGTTCTCACAGACACCCATGATTGGCTAGTGTCACTGTGTGAGCGACTGGGGAGAGTAAGCCATCCTCCCTCCCTGAGAGCACTGGCCAGTTTTGCTCTCTTGGGCTCCTGGCCATGGATGGCTACGGCACCAGTGGGATTCGAACTTGCGATCTCCCTTTTCTGTTGAGCCTCTCAGGAGCCCAACAGTTGATTTTGTGAAGAATGTTGCCAGGCAATAAAACTTCAATTTAGACACCCCTTCCTTAATATGGAGATGCCAAGCTTGAGGAGTGTGTGATTTCAGATGTGGGTAATTTTCTGCTCTGTAATCTTAGTTTCAAAGCCTGGAATATCTCCAGAGAGATGACTACAGGGCTGACCTAACTGTGTTCCTCAGACAGGTCTTACTGTGCTCCAGAAAATGGGAAAAATCTGGAAAAAATCTGGCTAAATGAAGATCTTTTTTTTTCTGTCACAGGGCTACAGCTGTCCATGTTACTTGTTAGGCTTCATTTAAGTTGTTCTAAATTGTGTCCAAGTCAGAATCTAAGTGCAGATTACCTCGTAAATTTTTTGACTTATGAGAAACTGGAATTTCAATGCATGGCAGGGACAGAAAAAAAGATTTGTGGAAGAACATCAAGAATGAAAATGTCCATATGTTCTTGTTTCTTTAAGTTCTCACATTTTTCTAAGCTGAGTACTTTCAGCTAATGCTGTGACTGAAATGGCTTGATTCATCTTAACTGACATGATCAAGCATCTACACACTAAGCCGTAGCTATTCCTATCTTAAGCATTTAATTATGTCAATTATTTCTAGGTGGTTTTCATTGCATTTGACCACATTCTGAAGTTACTAAAGCTCATTCCATGTATAGCCTGATACACTCTCTGCATCAGCTTGTGAAACCAATAAATATTCAGCATTCTGTGTGCGTTTGCAATCAGACTTGAAAAATAAAGTCTTGTGTTCTACTAAAATCAATGTTCTACTTAAGTATAAATTAAAAATACATTTAGTATACATTTCGTATGCATTATTCATCATCTGATTAAATTTAAAAAGATGGGTTTCAAAATGATGCAGTAGCTCCTTCTAATGACTAATGGAGCCAGTACAAAACTAGTCTTTCCCTTTAATTAGCCAATTCCCCAAATGGCCGATCAAACTTAAACCCATGGATTCCTAAATTGATTTTCCAGCTCAGTTTCCAGGAAAACTGGAGTTTTGTTTTTTTTTTTCCTTATATCATGATACAGTAGATATAGTTATACTAAGAATATCACACTATTTATAATGTTAATTGTTTCCCTTCATAACATAATTTTGGCACTTAAAATCATAGCCAAATATATTGTTCTTTGCATAAATATTTCTAAATAATTATGATAGATGTATTTGAAATAGTAATCATCAATGAAACAATGAATCCTAATGTGTTCCCTTTCTTGGCATTGGTGAGATCCACAGATTTCAGCAGTAATAGCCCAACTGAGAGTTAGTTCTATGAAGGAGGCCTGGGCTTGAACCTGGCCCACTTCCACTTCAGCCCTATTTTCATGGCCCTTTCATCCTGAGCTCTGTTAAATAATACAACGTGTCTCAAGATAATATTGCTTCTCAGGCTTTGAACATTCGGCTGAAAGTACTCTCTCTGCCCCAGAGACATTATATCAGCCTTGAGATGTCGCTTACTGGGCCGCCTCGGAACAAGGTCCCCTGCAATTCAGCTCGGCTGGCCACTTGTGCATTTCTGAGCAATGCCCTCTTTTCCAAAATTGCAGACTCTTTGAAGCCACTTTACTCCGTAACAGTGCATAATGCAAAACCTGGAGTAGCTGGTCTTCTTTTCATGAAGGGGCACAGTGACTCAGGAGTAATGAGGCACAAGACTTTTTAAACTGGCTTGATACCTTGTCACTCAACTTTTTCATGCCCCTAATTATAGTCTCTGTTATTAAGGAAAACCTTACGCTGTTACACCCTGATGTCCAGTTCTTTACTCAAAAAGATCTTGTAACAATATTCACTTTATATATAATGATTGATGTCTTAATGACAGAATTGTGCTACAGTAATTGTGGATAAACTTAATTGGTTTGGATTTAAATTTGGGCTCACACAAGTCCATGGGTTTAACTGGGAGCTCACCAAGATGAATGATGAGTTTTAAACTTGTGATTACAAAGTTTCTAAGGCTTAACCTCAAAAGAAAATTGGCTGCCTCAAATGTGTGCTGTTTGTGAGTTGCCTGTAGATTGTAGTTCATGATTAATGGCAACCTTGATCTGGAACCCCTTCCTGGATGTGCAATTAACGTCCAGGTTCAGGAAGGATTTACAGCCATTTACATCATCCTCAGTGACAATTTCACTTTCTTGACAGGCACAAATAGAATTACAGAAACAAGAAAATGCACAAAGGCTTCATTTGAGGTCTTTCAAAGCAGCACCGAACCAAAAGCAAAGCCAGGAAACTCACCTGGGCTCTTTAAATATGTAAATAATTCAATTGTGTAAATGTTCCCCTCCCAGCCCTCATGGCTGTTTTTGTAGCCGGCATCCTTGGCAGCATTAGTATTTAAGCTGTCAGTAGTGGGTCAGCGGGTGCAATTCTGTGGCGCAGAAAGACTCAACACTCAAGTTAATGCTGAGATGTTCATGTTCGGGGTGGGGGTTGGGGGGGCTTTTTTCACACAATGAGATTGTCATGGACATCTCCTCAGCACATCACGCACGCTCAGCCCCATGTTCAGAGTTTGAAGGCTAAAATGGATTAGAAACGCAAGGATATTCCAACAAAACCAGGGCATACATGCATTTTTGTTCTGAACCAGGGTGTAGAAGAAGAATAAAAACGTAAAAAACCCAACATGTTTATGCTCTTTCGGAAATATTTCACTACCAAAATACATCAGCAACTGTGGCATTACATGACATATGATTCTCTGTATAAGTAACTTTCCCATTTAACATTTATAATTATGACCAGTAAACATAACCCATATATTATATGTATACAGGTGTAAAAGAGCAGGGGTCCTCCTAGGGTTCACACTTGGAACAGTTCCAAAACCATAAGGTCACACCTGGTAGTAAGGATTAGTCCTTTAATGAAGACATGACTGTTGAAAACAATGTAGTGAGGTCTGTTTCTCCTTCAGAGTATTGTTAGTAGGCTTGACAGTCTTCTCAAGATTGCAGCGTCTTATAATGCATGCTGCTATATTGGGCTACTTCAGCATTCAGAATACGAATGCTACAGCAAGTTTATTGCTCTACATTTTCTTATGCTGTTTGAGCATCTTTGTGATAGAGAGAGTGGAACACAGATGACAGTGATATATGACTGTATATGGGAATCTGCCCAAAACATAATATGCATGTAGAAATAAAACATGCTGATTCACTTCCCCCTAAATGTTAAAACGAACAGGAGATTATATAGAGCCTTCATTATCCTTCGCCTTAAAAATTAACGAGGCCAAAATCAGTGTTACAATCTATACCTTGATAATATAAAGTCAAGTGAAGAAAGGCTACCTTCCTCCGTCCACTGCATGTGGCTGTAGCTTTGACGTTTCGACTGCAGGGTCAGTAGGTGCAGCATTGAAGGAACAGCCCTGCATTGCACCCTGGGTGTATGCACCCCTTTGTTTATTTATGTATTTTCTTTATTTATGTTTTTGTTTATGCGTGTATTGGCTTTCAATGTCCACTCTGTCTGTTTGCAGGTCGTTTTAAGCGCAACATAAATCTAACCCGTTTTACTGTTCTCTTGTTTCACACTTTTTTTTTATTTTAATGCATCACCAAACTATTATCAGCTTACCAGCTTGTCAGAGGAAATTATATTGAACGGGCAAAAAAATGTTTTGGAGAATGGTGGTTCCATACAGGTTGGCCACTGTTAAACTTGAAGGGTTTCTTACAATTCTATTTACTTCCCCTAGAAGATAGGATGTTTTTCAGCTTAAAAGTAATATCTTCCCACACTCTAAAGATGACCATTTGCCACTGGGACTTCCATGGAATTCAGTGTTGTTTCTGAGCACCAAATGAAGAATTAAACAGGATTTTGTTCTTTTGACCTATCTAGAAGATGGAAAAAGAAATCAGCAGTGTTACTTTAAGATGGCAAGTGCTCATCTGAAGCATTAAACCCACCAATTGTAGTCTGCATTATTTTTTTGTGTAAATATTTAAAAACTCTTCCAGTTTGTAATACTTACGTAAAGCTTGGGATTTATGTAAATTCTTTTATATAGAAGTGTAAACGATGTCATTTTGTGACGATGCTCTTTCTTAAAGGTGCTATACAAAAAAAATTCAATGAAATTGAATAGTAGTCAAGCAGCTAAATACAAGGTAACTATCAATAAGTATCGATACACGGTGCTCAGCGACATACCAGTCACGGGTTGCATGCATGTTACTCACTTGTAACACTGAGAACAAAGCTGGATAGCATGGGCAATTCTGAGAAGAGTGATAAGAGGCGTTGACAGTGGCAGCCATTAAAACAGCAGCAGTATCATTCCCGTATCCTCCTGGCGGAGTAGTGAACAGAAGCAAGGCTGTTGTGATGTATTTCTACCTATGTTTTTGTCATCTCTTTCATGTTGTGAATTGGATAGAAAATTCCTTATCATAAAAGAACGTGATTTGGGGCCAAGCGATGAAGTAATTAAATGTTTTTGAACAATTCTGTGCTTTTTGTTGAGCCATTCCTAGTAGTATAGTCCTAAGGGTCTACCCAGCAAAATATGATGCATAATTGTTGTGACTTTGTACTCGTATAAAACTGAAATTGAAAATAAGCAGCTTCAAACAAGTAAACCTGACCTGCTAAGAAATCTTATTTGTGTTTTTCTGTGTGGCATCATCATTCAGTGGGTGGCACTATAGTATAACACCTACGAGGTGGTGGCTTCAATCCCCTCCTCCACTTCTTTGTGTTTGAAGTTTGCATATTCTCCATGTCCATATGAATTATCTTCCTCTTTGCAAAATGTTGTGATTAAGAGAACAGGTGTCTTTAAGCTTCTGGTAGAAAGGATGTGTCAGTGCACCTGTGTTCCCCCACCTTGTGCTGCCTGGAATAGGATCCAGGCTAACTGTTACCTTGAAATGGATATCCTGTATCAGAGTCAATGACTTGATTACAAGGCTGATAGTAGCTAAGCCTGGAACCCTTGCTTAATCACTCTACGTTTATAAACATGGGTTTGTTGGCCTTCTTGATTTCTTCAGAGAGCCTTACCATATGCTAAAGAACTTTGAATTTTCTCCCAGGTAATGCAGCAGGTCTAGGCTGAGCAGCACTCATGGTACTTTAGTAAAGTGGCCTGTGTGATTCTACATCTCAAAGCTAAAATGGCACATTCCTTTCCTTCATTTTGCTCCATCATCTATTGTCTGTGCCAACTCTTAAAGCTGCTGTTTTAATCTACTCACAGAAGTATTTATCCCCAATTTTAAATGTCAGCGGCATAGCTTATAAAACTGAGTTTTACATAACTTGAATCTCCAGTTAATACTGTTCTAAAGCTAATGCTTTAAACAAAGTCTCATTGCATGATTTTACTAAGTGGTAAATCTTTTTTAGGTGTGTTTCTGTGTATTATGTGAATATTATACGCTTGCGTATTCATAGTGTTTCTGTAAAATTCAATATTTGTAGTGGCACAGTGGCCTAATTGGTAGTGCTGTAACCTCACACCTCCAGGGTCGAGGGTCTGATGCTCGACCTCAGCTTTGTATGTGTGCACAGGGTTTCCCAAGATTTCTGGTTGTTAGGTTAATTGGAGTCTTTGAAATCCCTATCGTGTGTCATGGTACATGTGTGACAGTCTCCTAGTTTGTGCCCTGTGTTTCTTTGGATAGTTTCCAGCCTCACCCCAGTACCCACCATGACACTATATACAGTATATATATTTTTTAAGCCATATATATATATGGCTTAAAAAAGTAGGTTATGTGTAAACGCACCCACCAAGCAAATAAATTCCGGTTCCCAAATCCCTCTGAAACCTGCAGGAGAGGCTATTTAATGCATCACTCTTGCACTGCTAGGCAAGGGACTAGAGATACACTGCAATGCAGAGAAGATCCAATGGGAGAGACTAAAGACGTGTCAGATTTCATTAGTCCCCCCATCAACACCAGCACTCATTAGCAGCGTGTCCAAGTGAGTCCTTTCCAGCTCTACTCAGATGGTCATATTCTCTCGCCCAAGTGCAGTATTCAGATGCCTGGTTTTGTTTGGCCTGATAGAAGCTCCATTATGCCTTTCGAACAGTGCAGCTGCATTTTTCCCTTCTCCATTGTACCTCTGCTCCCTCATAGCTTGCCGCGTTAAGTTGTTTTGACCTCTCCTTTGTCTCTTGTTGTTAAGGCTGAGTGGTTATGTTTTGCGTCTTACTCGATAAAAGGGCCGGCCCACCTCCTTGTCTCTCTTCTAAGCAAAATTCTCTCCATAGCTTCAGGGCAGCCATGACATGGCTGAAAATAGAAGTATGAATCTCTTGTACTCTACCTAGTAATTAGGAAGATGGATCCTTGTTCTTGTTTAAAGACCAATTAAATTCCTGCTTCTCAATGGAGGGGAAGAAAACAGGAACAAATGTAAAGTGAACCTTCATTTGAGGGATCTGGAAAAAAACACAATTAGCCATTATATACTGTATATTTTTGGTGTTCAACCGTTGTTTCTGTCAAACTTTAATTACATGTAATTTACTGTGTGAATATATAAGGTATGTATACAAAATTGCAGAAAAAAATACAGAATGTCCAAAATTCAGAACGTACAATGATAGACCAGAATACAGATTTTTAATTTATTTATTGTACAAACGGAAGACACACAGAGTTGTGTTCTTATAACATTCATCTCTACTGGCCAAATCCTAATCCTCACTATGACAACCATAACTCATACCTCACCTTAACCATAAGTAACCCAACAAAAAACAAGACGGTTGGCTCTTTTGATTTTTTGATTGCATTCCCAGATTTCTTATAAAATTGAGTTTTCTCCTCTGGGGAGCGGGACAAATGTTCCCACAAGGTAAAAAGTAACAGGTTTTCATTCCTGCCCTACAATGTGATGATAAACATGCATGCATGCATGCATGCGTATACACACACACACACACACACACACACACACACACACACACACACACACACACACACACACACACACAATGTGAGGCATTATGTTATCTGTTCTTTGTCATTGCCAGAGTCATCAGTCAGCATTATACTAAATCACTACTGGACAGACTGATGGAAGCTAATTGACTATGACAAAAGTGCTCCCCTGGGGTATAGTACAGTTTAATGTGTATTTGAAATACACAGGAAAATTCAGCAATCTGCTCTGTTGTTGCAAGCTTTTATTGAAAAGTCCGAGCAAATGCCAGGCTACAGTGTGTGTTTGAGGATTTTTTATTGTGCTTTAGTGGAGGGACAGAAATAGTAGTTATGTGTCTGAAGATTACAAATAAAGTTCCAGTTGAACAATGTCCATCTAGTCATCCTTTTTTAGTAATCAATTATCCTTTGAAGGTCCCTGCTCCAGAATCTGTCTCAAGTCACATCACCCAATCACAGAGTCCTCATACCTTTGGGCTTCATGGTCACCAATTCACTTGAACAACAGTTTTATTTTTATTATTCTGGCAGGAAACTCTCAAGAGAGAGCATACAAACACTGAGCATGTGGTGGGATTGAACCCATAACGTTGGATAACAAAAAGAATTTTCAAAAAGTACTCCCAAACAGCATAGAGTGTAAACAGCTAAAGCGCCTAGGCTTAGGGCTGAAATATGACAGTTAAGTTTTACCATATGCAAAATCTAACCTAGAAACCTAATAACTTTTAGGAAGGCAAAATCCTAAATCAGTATTACAAAGCAAACAAAGAAACAAGATGAAAACCCTTCAAACCAATCTGAATCCCTGTCTTGTAATGTGTTTAATGCTGCTTAATATCCAGCTGGAGACAATCCCAGGTAGCATTAGACACAAGGCTATAGCAGCATAAAAAAGGAAAAACAGTTATGGTAAAACCCATCGATGAATGAAATACATTGGAAAAATTGCAGCATTAAGGATGCACTGAAACTACCATACAAGATGCATGAAACATTTGTGCCATGAAATTACACAAAAGTACACACAGGTGGGCACCCAGGTGACACAAAAAGAGCCATCTTGATTAGCACCGTGAAAAAGGACAATTTGATAGAGAGCCCTGGGACGGTCATAGAATGGTTAAAAAAATCTGGAAACCCTTGACATTAGGTATGGTGAGCTTTTACCCGCTACAAATACTATTCAATTTAGAACATGTCTTTCTGTTTTATACTTGACTTTGATAATAAACATGTAGTTTGAACATCCTTAAGGTCATCTAGGGATTTGCCAGTGATTCCGGAAACTTGCTACAAGTTATATACATTGCTAATAGTTTATATGTAATGTGCTGATTTTAATACGTTGCTTTTTTCATTTTCCAGTCATTACTGATTTTTTGGAAGCATATCTCAGTGTTGTTTTAAATATATATGAGAAAAAACATGAAAAAAGTATTTGCAACCTCCTGATTTCCTCTGTTTTTGTATATTTGTTACACTAGATGGTTTCAGATCCTCATACATGTAACATGGCAAGGAAAGCATGAGGAAATAGTTTTTAAATGGCCTTTATTGGACGTTATCCAACACTTACATAACCTGTCTCTTTAAGGTTCTTCCACAGCATCGTGATGGGGTTCAGGTCAGGACTTTGACTAGGCCACCTCAAAACCTACATTTTGTTTCTATTCAGTCATTCAGAGGTGGACTAGCTCTTGTGCTTCAGATTGTTGTCTTGCTGTAGAACCCTTTGTATTCCTTTTGACTAGCAGCGGTTTGCATCTTGTAGCTTTCCCATGAACATCGTTCTTGCCCAGTCTTTCCAATAGTGGAATCATGAACACCAACCTCATAAGAGGTTTCTGAGGCCTGCAATTCCTGAAATGTTAGTCTGGGTTCTTTTGTGAAGTCCTGGAGGAATTTTGGTAGGCCAATCACTCCTTGGAATGTCCAACCCTATTCCAGGTTTTCTCCATTTGGACATAATGGCTCTCACTGTAGTTCACTGGCATCCCGGAGCTTTAGAAATAGCTTTGTAACCCATTCCAGAATGATATATTTCAGCAACTTTCTCAAGGCTTACCAAAATATCTTTTTTTTTTATAATCACCACATAGTGTGTTGCTTGTCAAAACCTTTTAGCCTACTTCCTGTTGCTGAAAAGGTTCTATTTAAGTGATTTTAAGATTTAGTAGAGCTGGCAGGAATCAAACCTCGGGGTGTTGAGACCAGTAAAGCACAATTATTGTCAATTGAATTTGGTTAATTGGTTGATTGAGTAACCCAATCAATTACAGTACTTTTGCATACAGCCCAGTTAGTGTTGGATAATTTTTTCCTTCAATAAATAAAATGATCATTTAAAAAATGTATTTTCTGATTTCTCGCTCTGTCTTATGTTTTGTTTGAAGATCTGAAACAATTAAGTGTGACGAGTATGCAAAAATAGAAGGAATCAGGCAAACACATTTTCACGCCACTGTATATACAAGCCTCACTAAGAAGCACTTTGAAAACAAAGATGATACAAGTAATCCATCAATTTCTCAGACTGGTCACAGGAGGGCCTGGAGCCGATCCCAGGTAGCTTAGGGCATAAGGCAGGGGACACCCTGGATAGAGTGCCCACCCATTGCAGGGCACAGTCACACATGCACTCACATACTCAATCACACACTATGGGCAATTAAGACACGGCAATTCATATCATATGAATGATATGAATAATGAGATGGGTAATTATTTCGGGTCAATAAACTTGTACTATAAAACTTTCAGGGTTTCACCCAAACAAAAAAGTTTAGGCTGGATAATTTAACATTATTCCCTGAGCAGTTATATAAAATATCAGTAGATGAAACTTTAACAAAAGATCATCTTTAATCTGTCAATATATGCTATTCCTTGAAATAAACTTTAGAACAGGGTTCAGGGTAGTGAAACACATTCTCCAGACATCTTTTCATCTTGAAAGAAAACGATATAAATGATAAATCAGGTTAACATTGATACTACAGAGACAAATCATTGAGCAGATGTTTCTGTTCTGTCGAAAATGTGGGGGGAAAATCCCACATAACCTTGTTTCTTATTAACTTATGAGTGATATTTACAGTAACATCCCCCACAATCCTAAAATGCCTATGCTATGCCTTTATTCTAATGCAAATATTAGAGTGAAATACACAGGTATATAATGCGGGGAAACACAACCAGTGTAAACAACATTTCCAAAAGGTTTCCACTCTCACAACGTATGACTAACTTGGGGTGCCTCGGTAGAGCTAGCCATTGTTTTGAAGAATTTTCACAGGTTACAAATTTGTTTTTAACAATGCATAAGAGAAATACTGTAATTTACTTTCTTAGCTATCCCACTCTGGATGACGTTGGCATGTCAGTAGTTTGACTTGAGCTGAAGGGCTCCTGCCAATGGTATGTTAGCTAATCAAAATGCTTTTCGGTTGCTATTGGCTTGTAGCAAATCCCATTGTGTTGGCTGTCTTCTCTTTGGATTTCTAAAGTGACAAAGATGTAAAAATGGCAGCGCAATCCTTGACAAAATAAGAGTATCCAATTATCAACTGAGCTCATTTAGCAAATGCCTCATTGACCATTTATTATGTAATAAAACTGAAGGAAAATATATGTTCCTGCCAAGTGTAATCTCAAGACAAAACAAACATTGCGGCAACCGTGATTTACTTTAGACTGCAATGTGAATCTATCGTTGTATGTTTTGAGATTCCTTTTAAAAATGCAACGAACAATCAAAAAGGGGGTCAGGAGTGAGTTTGCATTGAAGTAAATTTTTTTCTGCTCCTCTGCCTGCATATGCATGCAGACTGGGATTAATAAAAGAAAGGCAGGCTGACTCAGTAATGTTTGATATGCTGTGTTCTGTGCAAAGGAACAAAAGGGGAAAATTCTTAGGATTTCTGCATGGAAAACATTTTTATGTAACAGCTTTCGGCTGATGGCATTATTGTCATCATGTTGTGTGTGTGGTTGACAGAGGGGAGGCACAATGTAAATATTATTTGCAGTTTGGCTTTACCTGGTCTGCCTTGCTGTCTTCAACAGATTTTCCAAGGAAACTTTGATAATGAGACGCACAGAAAGAATGTGATTGATCCACCCATCTATGCTCGCTTCGTGCGGATCCTTCCGTGGTCGTGGTACGGCCGGATCACCTTGCGGGCTGAGTTGCTGGGGTGCACGGAGGAAGACTGAGCAACCGTGGTGTACTGGAATAACAAATATTGAATATACATCCAGTATCTTAACATAAACTTTGTGAAACCTGTAAAAATAATATATTTCCACTGGGTTTTTAAAAACGAGTGTCATGGCTGGCAGGAGTTTGTGTTTTGTATAATGATCTATACCTGCTTTTGTCAAGTATTTTTTTTTACTATCTTTCATGATTTTTAAGATATCATTTGCCCGTTTGTGTTTTGCTTTGTATATGGAATGTGTTTGTTTTGACAAATTATCACACACTGTGGTACACACTCCCATTATCATGAAAGCTGCAGTGTGATTATGAATTAAAACATTAGACCCTTTCTAATATGGCTCGTTGGGTGTACAACCTTTGACTGTTGTTCAAAACTAAACAGAAAACATATATTAAACACTGTCATGAAAAAATATATCCAACTAACAATACACTGTATGATCAATTTATGCATTTTTTTCCACATTGAGTAAACATACATATGTTATGTCTGGGGTTTAAAAGGAATTATTGTAAGATATTTTAAGATAATTTTAAACTAAATTGCATGCCATACAGTTTACAGTAATAAATGTGTATAAACACAAAATAAATCAGCTTACCGTGTATTTAATTTCAGTATGAACATTTAAAAGCCCTGTTTCTGATTCTTACTGAAAACTTTCAACAAATTTATCCATCTGAAAAAAAAGAAATTTCAATTATATAATGAATGAATGAATGAATGAATGAATGAAATAAGTGGAATATTGAATGAATCTTACTTCAACATATGATTGTTTTTATTTTTTTACAAACTTGTTTTCCTTTGTATTCCATTGTCCAGTTGTACTTGGTTCTCATTTTTTTAACATCATTATCATTATACTTTGATTTTGAATTCTTTCTTCACTTTAAATATTAAAAATGAAGTTTTGCTTAGCAGAAAATTACACAAGCCGTGTCCATAACTACAAATCATAACACAAAGAAGAAACATTTCTTGCTGTTAGGAATATAAATGAAATGCAGCAGTCTACTAACTATATTATTATAATTTATGATGCTATTATTCTAGCAAATGGATCTTGAAAAATGTAGCATGTCATGCTACTTCAGTATATTTCACAGAGCATATATTATTTTGTTTTGTCTCAGAAATATACATGCGCTGAAAAATAACAAAGTACAAAGTTGTGCCTCTAGTTTCAGTGGTGGCCAGCTTATGTTAATGAAGCCATAATTAACAATAGTTCAGCTTTCTCCTTTTTGGTCTTTAACTGGATTAAAGCAGCATGATTCAATAGTCAGGTAACAACCACAGGGTGTGGCAGTATTCATCATTAACTTTCAGTTGTGAGCATCTTGTGTCTCAGAATATAATGTTTAAGTGAGAAATAATTATTCGTTTAAAACAAACATTCTCTGGGGGGAAGTAGGAGGAACTGGGTTGAATTAAACCAAAGATGGACAGTGTATTATTAACTCATTATATGTCGTGCATTATGTTACATGAGAGCCAACTCGACTTGTTACTAACCACATTTGTGATTAAGCTGCATTGTGTATCGAATTATCTTTCCTTTTCTTTTTGATATTTCCATAGAAATAGAAGTTCAACAAGTTAAACGCCATCTAAAATCTTTTAATACCCGTTATAAGAAGTGTTTATTGTAGTACCCAGAAAAATACCATTTACGCTTATTGAGAGAAACATTTTGTTTTCCCACTTTATACAAGGCAACACATTTACAGTGAAGTTTAATAAATATAAGCATTGTTTGAAATCTGTTACTAATCTGTTTCAGTGTGTCTTGATGCCGTATTCTGTCATGAATAGTGTCAGAAAAATATATGATGCCATTTCTACGATAACCATTGAGGGCTATGAGGTAGATATTCATTCACAGATGTCATTTGTTTTGCTTCGCTGCCCTTGCAGTGTCACAATGGATTTTCAGGCTTTTGAAAATATATGCATGAAGTCATGACACAGCAATGAGATACAATTTAAAAATTTGTCCGTGGGCATTTCATTAGTCGTATATTACCATTGAGTCCTGTGTGGTTTTAAATAGACTCCAGTCTTTTGGTACGTGTGCTGTACATAGTGATTATTGTGAGAAGGTCTTCTCTCTTGAAGCAAAGATGAATTAAAGGGCCAGCGCCAACATTTTCTCATCTGATGTCTTTGTTATCCTATTTTATTTCAAGCATAATATTCCACCCATGCAATTTGATTGTATACAGATTAATGTGATTGCTTCAATGAGAGCTGTTTTGACAAATAAAAACTGTCTGTGAATCAGCCTGGGCCAAAGTTTATTTCCCGCACATGTAATTAGTACTCATATTCCTTCATAAAAAACAGCCTGATTGATTTGAACCCAATTTTTAAAACCTAACTTAGAAAATATTTCAAACAAGCAAACAATTACATTTTATCACTAAAAGTATATGTATTTTTTCACTTTTTAATGTAAAGACAACAGGTCTTCACTGGTTTTACTAGAGTATGTATATGACTAAAATGTTGAAAAAATAAAAATTTACACCAGCGTCGTAAACTACCCACGTGGAGAAGAAAAGCCTGGGGCCCTTAATTAAATCTTATCAGTGGGAAATCACCCCTGTGCCCCATGTAAGGGTAATGCACCTGGGGGTGTGTTTCCAAGCACACCTACACGGGTTCCTAGAGTTACAGGATTGAGGTCAGAGCATGCAGTGCCTCTTGCTGAGATAACTTTGCATTTTAAATGTAAGCATGGCTGAGTTCATAAGCATCTTATTAAAATGGCTAAAATATAGTTTGACAAACTGGAGTTGTTGGTAAGTGTAAACAGGTAGATTCACTTTCACAATGAATATATAAAAAAAATATATTATAGTTGTGAATTATGGAAAACTGTGTATCTCCAAAATGATAGCTTTGACCTTATTTTGTAGGGTTTGACAGTATTTATCGAACAGATTAATTTTTTCCTTTGTGTGCGATCCAGCGTTTGGTGTGAAAACTGATCCATATCAGGGAATAAAGTGGTCTAGACCAATAAAACCATTTTATTATTTAAAATAATTTGCATACACTGTCATTCAATACGGTCAACTTGTTGTATAGGTCTTTTAAACATCTTTTTTATTGTTGTTTTTTTTTTTCTATGAAGAGAGCCATGATTTACCAGAAATTGATTTTCACAGCAATTCATTGACCTAATTGTTTCACTGGTTTTTGTCCATTTTTTCCTGTTGCACTTTAAACAGATATCTTGGAAACAATTAAAACATAAATACAAGAACAATATGAAAATAATGATGCACAGAACATCTATAAACAATAAAAACAGATTGGTTTAAACCACCAAAACGCTAAAAGGACATTGCAGGCAAAAACAACTGGAGACTGATTTCAAATTTAGAGTTTCAGTTTTAACTTAGTTCTTTTGGCAGTGGAACCAACAAATATGAGTGATTCTACAATTAGGGCAAAGTTGCCTTGCAGTGATTGTGTTTTTATTTAGGAGAACCTTCATTATGTTTCCTTTCTTCTGGGCCTCATCCTGTGTTTCTGTGTGAAACTCCACCATGAGTAAGATGGCTTTCAACAAAAAAAAAAAAAAAAAATGGAAAGCTAGATCATATAGTTCCTCTAAAAGACAACGCAGTTGTGCCATAAGGTTTTTTTAAATTGTCATCTCTTATATAACTCAATATCTAAATGAATTTTTAGAAATATTTCCTCAGATATTTAGTAACCCTATCTGGTGTTTCACGTGTAAATGGTGGGGCTTATTAAATATTTAATCTCCGGCACTGCCACTGGCTAGCAACTGCCTCTTGCATGTTCTGTCTATTTTTGTTGTTTTATTTACTTGAGTGTGCTGTTTTTATGTCTGTCCAACTTTAAAAACACTGTCCTTACAGCATCTATCTATCTAATCTTCTAAAACCATCTGAACTACAGTTACCTTTCCTTTCTAGTATTATTCAGTCTGGTCTGAGAATCATTTTAAAAAGACAGACAATTTTATTAAATTTTAGACTATTTAGTTTGTGCCACTCCAAATCACATTACTTAAAACATTTTAATTCAGACATGGAAACAGTACACTTGCAACCTTTCTGTTTGTGCACTCTAGACAGTATTAGCATTTCATGAACAATGAACTATTAGAATAATGCTATAGTGCTTCAATATATTCCAAAGCATAACTCCTGATTTTCAACGTTTAATCTTCAATGTCACATAATGTACGTTCATATTCTGATGTTCAATTCAAATTGACTGGCAGTTTATCAACACGATCTTGTAGTTGCACTGGCAAAATGTGAAAAAATATCAAAATTGCAAGTGCAGTGTTTTCATATATTCTGTCAGACAAAGACAAGTTAAAGTCCCAAAATTCTGCAAGACAAATGTGCCTTAGTTGTCCTGTGGTAAGTTTTGGAAGTGACAATAAACTTGAAACACTGAATTCGACCAAGCTTCATTATCGGTTACATCTCGTAAAGTTTTGCATGCATGAACCTAGCGAGTGGCAGAGGTGAGAAGTGGCTGTCCTCGTGACAACCATGTTTGTATGTCGGCCACATCATCTAGCATCTGCTCACCGCATCCCAAATGAGGCGCCACAACTCGAGTAGCACACCGCAATAGACATCGTTCCCCGAATTCTGCCACATACCGAGCTGGTAAAAATAGGCTGCCGTTGTTATAAGATGAGAAAAGGGGGATGAATCCAAACAAGAGTAAAGAAGATAAAATAAAAAGACACAATTAACCCAGCTCAACAGAGAAACAACCTTGTTTTCTTAAATTGTTAAAATGACGGCACCCTCCTAATATGTGCAGGCAAAAGTTAGCCAATTATAAAGTCTATCACCTGGCCTATTTCAGAGCAGAGTGCTGCTTGAACGGTGGCTCAGTACACACTGAATGCACACGCCTCACAGAAAGGCAGCAACTAAATAAGGAAGAGGCACACACAGATGCGGTCCTTGCAGCCAGTAGGACGTGCTCAGCTTCTGAGTGCTTCATCGAAGAAGATGTTTGGTTACTAAGATGGCCCCACCCTCACCTCTCAGGTGTAAGTCAGGCACAAATTAAAATGCCTCCGTTGAGGTATGCAAGACTCTGGGACCACAAGGCCCATAGTTTCACAGCCACAATAGCAGAAGATCTGGGTTAGGGGCTGATGTATTACCATGACATAATCTTGCAGCAGTCTGCACATGCACTAGCTTGAATAGTTCAGGGGCACATTTTCCAAAAGCACTATAGTGATGTAACAGTGATGAGTTCAGCAGAGTTCAACAGGATAGATCGTTTTCAGTGCTTCAAACCATTTGGGAAACACACCGCATAGTTACCTTATTTCCTGCCTTTTCTTTGGCTGAGGTAATGTACTGTCCTCACATCGATGACCATTTTTTAATCTCAGACCTGCCACACACTGGCATGTTCCAAACTGTAAGTGTCATTGAAAATAGATTATAACTTCACATGCTTTGGGAATGATGTTGAGTGACAATTGAAAAAGATCGACTATCTCTATTATTCAGTGTATAATATGAATGTCTATGTAGTTTGATATTCCCTATTCTGAAGTCTTTGATCTGAAAGTCTCCCACTGGCATTGTCAAAGGTGATCTCCAGAAAATTCTCAGTGAACCAAAAAAAAAAAAAAACTGACAACTGACAACCATTATTGACTTTTAAGTCTGTATGAAGCATTTTGAATGATGTAAAAATGCTGTGTGAGGAAAGGATAAAACAGAGTTAAAAAAAAAAAGGAAACAACACAACCCAAAGGAAACAGTTGAAATTAAACAGTCAGGACTGCCTAAGAATGTCCCAGTTAGGCTTCTGTTCTCATTCCGATTAACGAAAAGATTCCAAAGCAATTAGGCCTAGTTACCCCAAAACAGCAACTATCAAGTCTACCTCAGGACATTCCAGAGACAGATAAGGTGAGCAAGCTGATAGTTGCTTTCCGAATGGCCTGCACTCCTCTAGTTGATTAAGAGGCCATCTGTTTCCCCTCTGGACGTGTAGGAATATATATCTGACAGCATAGTAATGGGGAGCATATTGGAAATCCTGACTATCCAAGGCATCTGCTTCACCTAGTCTTCCCATTACAATAATAGCTTTGGGAAATATCTATAATTCCATTTTTCATGTTTTAGTTATGGGCGAAGATTGGAAATAATTGCTTGAATGCCATGTTTGTGATTATTCACATATTACAAACATAAGCAAATCTGAACAATTTCTGCAATATCTTTGGTGGGCTGCATAACACACAGTTTCATCTATAGGATGCACAAAATAGAGAGGAATCAAGCTATTTTTGTGTTTTCTTGTCTATTTCTCCCAACAAAAGCTAAACTTCCCTAAAGTATCTTTATTGTCTGAATCCTTACTATACATACCTTCATGGATCTGTGGAACCATAAGGAGATGTAACAGGTTTTTTTAGTGCTCTTGTATCAAGACGTCCTGAGATGCTTGAAGTGGAGCAGCCCACAGACAAAGTCTTTTTACTGACCTTGGAGAAATGTTTTCTTCTTGGAGGCAAGCCCTTTGCGAAATAGACAGAATTTCTCACGCATAAACACAGATGTGCATTGTAACACCCTAATAACCAGAAATCTCAATGTACAAATAAAACATGCTTTAAAGATAGTCTTGAGACACTGCAAAATAATTCAGTTGAGATACAGATTTAAGAATATTTGGCAAAAAAGGCACCAACAATTCCTTGTACATGGTGAATAAGCCTGATTTGAATAAGCCAATACAAAAAAATTGTACCTCATTTTAGATTTGAATTTCTTAAGGCTTACAGTCAATGTGCTTAATCTGTTTTTAATAGTCCCTAGACTTCATCAGAGCAATGGAATCACATTAATTGTAATTTTCACGACTCAGGTGGCAAATAAGATAGACATAAGTTTTTCCTGTACTGTATTTGAATAGTCATATTGCTAACATGAGACACTGAGATCAATTTCTAATGACTTCAGTAGCAATGAGAAGAGGAAAAACTTAAGTATAATGATTCAGAGCACTGCAGGATCTGATCACAGAATCAGACAGTTTGATCAGAGTCAAAACAGGCAGGGTCAAGACCAGAACAGGTAGGATTTCCAAAAGCCAGGGGAGCATAGAAAACAGTCGTAGTCACAGGCAGTAGATCAATTCCAAGGCAGCAACAGACACAGCAAACAGAACCAAACAGGAATCAGAAAGAGAAGTCAAACAATCAGGGGCATACACAAGCAGACTACTAGCAATCCAGAAACGCTTCACAATGGTCTTAGAAACACAATACCTCACAAGGAGGTAATTAAACGGCAGGGCTTATATAAGGGATAAACAAGGCACAGCTGGAAGCTACTAGATGATAATTAACAAGGCACAGCTGGTTAGTATTCAGGGGATGATGAATGGGAGTAAGTTGGGCGTGGTAGGTCCGATGTAGGCTGGCTTGGTGTGGGCATGACATAAGGTTTTAAAAAGATTAGCCAAACTAGATCTTGAAAAGTATAAATCTATCTATCCACCCACCCATTATACCCATCCACCCACCCACCCACCGTTCTATTTTCCAGCCCAATACAGAACCAAAGGCTGGGACCTATTCAAGGAAGCACATGGTACACGGCAAGTTAAAGTTACGGTCTGGACAAGATGTTGTACTTTCACAGAACATACACACCGTAACATGATATGGCAATTTAGAGACAGCACATAAATACAGTGTATATTTTGGCACTGCTGGAGGGAACTGGTGCACCCAGAGAAAACTGGCACAACACCGGAAGAGCGCACAAACTCAATACACACACACACACACACACACAGAAAGGGGAGGATTGGAGTCACTGGAGGTGTGAGGAGACAGTGCTACCTACTGAATCACTGGGCTACACTGAGCAGAAATGAATTTCCAGCATTATTAATAAGTATTACTCACAATGAATAATTCATTAATGTAAGCATAACGACAACTGTTTATTATCCTGTAAACTATTGCTACAGATGATAAGGTAAGGTTATGTGGCCTTAGCATCTCAAACAACAGTCTATTTACTTAGGACACTTAATTTAATAACTAAAGGAACTGGACATATTTAGCACATGCAAAATTCTGTCGAACAAAAGATCTGTTTATGTATGTCAAATTAGCTAGGTTAGCTGCATTTTGTGATTTGTAATTCTGCTTTGACTGTGTATAATCGAAAACAATAAAAAGAAAAAAAAATCATGTTTAATCCTATCAGCTTTATAGCTTCTTGTTTTTATTTTTGGAAATGCATGCTCATTGTGAAATTGGTCCTTTCAATACAATCCAAAAGAGAAACATTGTAGTATGTTTTAAAACATCTTCAACAGATGATGCTATCATGCTCAGGTAAAAAAAAGAGGAATCATTCATGAATGCCTTAATTGCTTGTAAACAGAAATGAATCATGGCGTACCACTTTACACAAAACTGAGGTACTGGCTCATTCAGTGTTTCTCAATGAGCAATTGCAAGAAATTTACAGATTGCATTCACTACAGTAATATTATTGAAAGGTTCAAGGTATCCAGAGATATTTCTGTGCATGAATGACTAGGCTGAAAACAGTACTCAATGCTCATGATTTTTGATCCCTCAGACAGCACTGCATTAATAACTGACAGTGCTTTAGTGATGTGTATAACCACATTGGATCGAAAGTACCTTGGCAAACCATTGCCAATATGCACCTGTCATCACTCCATCCTGAAATGCAAGTCAAGGCTGTATTATGTAAAGTCAAATCCATGTCAGCAATGTCCAGAAGTACTGCTGACTACTCTGGACTCCAGCTCATCTGAAATGGGCCAGGGCACAGCAGAAATGTGTTGTGGTTTGACCAGTCAACCTTTCAAATTTCTTGTGGAAATAATGGGCTTCACCAAGAGAAGAGAAAAGGACCATCCCGATTCTTATTCCCTAAAGTTCAAAAGCAAGTGTCTATGATGGTGTGGGGGTATGTTAGTGCCCTTGGCACATGTAACTTGCACATTTATGAAGGAGCCATCAATGCTGAAGGGTAAACATTATATGGACGAAAGTACTGAGCCACCTGCCTGTGCAATATCTCATTCCAAAACCAAGAGTATTAATAAAAAGTCGGTCCTCTTTTGCCTCCACTCTTTGGGAAAGGGTTTAAGTTAAATGTTAGAATATCGTTGGTGGGATTTGCTGCCATTCAGCCATAACAGCATCAGTGAGGTTGGGTATTGATGTTGGGTCATCGGGTCCCTTTCTGTTTGTGTGACCTATGACATCACAACTGAACTTATTGTTTATAGAAGTTTCCACATCACAATCACTTCACTTGCAGTTAACCAAGGCAAAAATTTGGTACTGACTTTTTGGGAAGGTGGCATCTTATGATGGTGCCAAGTTGAAAGTCATTAATTTCTTCATTATGACCCATTCTGCCTCCAGTGTTTGTTGCTGGATATTGCATGGCTGTGTGTTTAATTATACACCTGTCTCAGCAATGAGTATGGTGTAATTACTCAAGTCCAAAAGTATGTGAACCCCCTTATTAACTGGTGGCTCAGTATCTTTGTCTATATACTGCATATACATTTTTGTGCAACACATATTACCTTATCCTAGAGGATGTCCCTGCCTATTTCAACAAGATAACACCAAGCCATATTCTGTGTGTGTTACTACAGTGTGACTTTGTAATCAGAGAGTGTGGCTGCTAGACTGGCCTGTGTGCAGTCCAGATGTGTCTCCCAAAAAAAACGTGAGGTGCATTACGAAGCACAAAATCTGACAATGAAAACTCTGCACAGTTTGAACAACTGAAGAACTGCATCAAACAAGAATGTGAAAAGATGCTTTCAAAACTACAGCAAGTGATAGCCTGAGTTCCCAAGTGATTACTAAGTGTTGTAAACGGAAAGATTATGTACTGCAGTGGTAAACACACCCCTGCCCCACCTTTTCTGAAACGTATTGCAGGCACTGTATTCAGAAACAACAATGACATTGAAAAGGTAAAACATGATTTTCTTTTTTTTTTACTATTTTCAAATTAATAAAGGTCACAGAGGATTTACAAATCAGTGCTTTCTGTTTTTATTGGCGTTTTCTGTATTTCACTTTCAACCTTTACGGACATGAGGTTGCAGAAAACAGAGAAGAAAGATGGAGTATGTGTTCCATGCCCATAAGTATGACTAGAGGCAGATTGTCGGTTGGGGGTCTGCCAGTACAGGCCTGACTCCAAGGTCTGAAAAATGAAGTGCATTATTAAATAAGCTACGCAGGAATAAAATAGGGGCATGTTTCCTTTAAATAGTGAGTTCAAAGCCAAAGCAAAACTGAAAATAGAAATTACGTAATAATAAGAAAAGTAAAGCCAGGGATAAACACCATATAGGTACATTCCCACTCCCATCTTAAATATACTCCTTTTTCCTATAAGAGAAAATTAGCCCAATTAGAGTCTGCTGGCATGTTTCGGCATGCTGTTTTTGAACGCCATCACCAGAGGAGAGCAGACCACCAAAAACCCAGTGGTGTGCCTCTTGCTGTCTAACAGAAGAATACAATTTCCTTAATGCAACAACTCAAGGCACCAGCACCTCGGTTTGCCATAAACAGAAATATAACTCATGCTTGCCCGTTGTCATTATTTGCCAATAAATACAGGAACCGCAGCACTAAGTCAAACAGGAGACAGCCTGGCAGCCTCCTGAAAATGAGAAGGAGAAAATAAAAACAGAGACTGATTAGAAATTCAAGCCGTATCCTAACGTGACTAATGTGATTGCATAGCCGCTGATACACATACTAAGTCTGTTTGTTTACACAGTACACAGTTTTGATTTATTTTTCCCACACTAAGGTAGTGCTAAGAAAAATGTATAGAGTAAATTTAAACCTCACTAAAAGACATGACACGTTTAAAACAGCATGGTAATTTTAAATTTTGAGTTACAGTTTTAATAATTAAATAACCATATTATTTGCATTCTTTGAAAACATATTGCTAACACATCAGTGCAGCTTCAATTTACACTAGGAAAATTTATGTGTTGCATTCCTGGAAATTTATGGGTATGATAAAAGAGCTTTACTTAGGAGCGTGTGTGACATAATAAGCAGACCTCTCTGGAGCAAATCAAATACATAGGCCAGACCTTGACTGCTTTTAGAAGACAGCATATCTACCAGAGATGTCAGCAGTGACTTAGAATGGGGCGTAATTGATGGCGTCTATTTGGCAGTCACCTTAATGACAGAGCCTGTGCGAATTGCTTACGTGTCATACGGTGGGGGTGTCGGCCTGGGTAGTCAAATGGAAGCAGTCAGCGCATGTAGCGGTATGGAGACTATATGTAAGTGTAGTGGGGTCTGGGGTGAACGGTGTGGCCCAGCAGCTTTGTGGAGCAGCCAGGTCACGTGTGCAGAACACATGCTGAGCCCCAGTCACTGGCCCAGTGTTCCAAGGAGACCGGCCAGCAGGAGTCTGACCTGATCAGCAGGCTAGTGCAGTACACCCAAGGTGTACTGCACGCGTACCCTTGACAAACGGATTTGTGGATTTGTAGCAACAGTGTGCCTGGAGAACCATACATCTCCAAAGGCAGGTTTTATGCACTTAATGATTTAATAATAATGGCTGGAGCATTTTCCAGAAGCATCCACTTATTCCATTAAAACATATGGTCAATGCAGGACTTCACAGTCCCACAATGCATTTCCTACATTTTGGGAGAACGTATTAAGTTACATATGGTACACAGATGATCTGAATGGTACAGACAAGCTTACTCATTGTACACGGCTACATGCATTGCAAGACTCCATAATGATTTTCTGCTTCATAAAATGAGTCTGAAGTGATGAACTTCCTAGATGGAGGCCTCACTTTCTTACATGGCCATAACCTTCCTGGCAGTATGTCACATTATATGTGTGCCATCTCAGCTGCAGGTAGAGGTCATCATGTGATGTTTCTTCCTTCCTTGGCCTTTATAGTGTGTCTAATATTATTGTATTCCTATCTTTCTTGACTAGGTCTCTTGTATAAACAACGGTAAATCTCAGTTGGACTAACCGGGTTAAATAAAGGTGTATTATCCATCCATCCATCCATCCATCTTCTAAACCACGTATCCATCAGGGTTGTGGGGAAGCTGATCCTGGCTGACTTTGGGCAAAAGGCAAGGTACATCCTAGGCAGGTTGCCAATCCACCACAGAGACAAACACCCATACACACTCACACCTACAGGCAATTTAGAGTAGTCAATTGATCTATCCTGCATGTTGTTGGAATGTAGGAGGAAACCAGAGTACCCAGAGCAAACCCACACAGGCATGGGGAGAACATGCAAACTCCACACAGAAAGGTCCCTGTCAGCAGCGAGGACAGAACCCAGAACCTTCTCGCTGTGAGGCAGATGTGCTAACCACCCAGCCACCATCAGGTGCATTATTATTATTATTATTATTATTATTATTGAAGCTCATGCAACTTTCTGGTGCTTTTACACATTTTCAAATAACAGCAGCCACAGTTATCCAGTAAAGATAAATAACTTTCAATAAGTGTAACATTATTGAGTCCTTATTTGTAAGCGCATGGAGGTATAATGGGTAATTATCTTTACATATACAGTACTGTGCAAAATTCTGATTCAGATACCTTATTCATCCCAGAGGGGACATTTTTGTGAATTCCTGAGCCACCCCATCATTTTGTTATATTTTGCTAGGAAAATGGGACAATAGGTACAGTGATTTATTCCAACATCATCTGATCATCTGTAATCATCTGCACCTGTTTCTTCACTGGTTCATGCCTTAAATTAGATGGATTTGTTATGCTTGAATGATTCATACGTAGGTCACTTTGTGGCTTAACAAACAAAAACATTCCTCTGAAACTGGTCAGGTACAGAGACTGGACTGAAAATGAGAACCAAAAACTTAAAGTCCTTCAAGAAGCCTGGAGAACTATTCCTCAAGACTACATTAAAAAATACAAGACAGTCTGGCTCTTTGGAAGCAAAATATGAAGAAATGAGCGGTGGCTCAAGACTTTTGCACGGTACAGTACACTCTACAGCAAAAGCATTTCACAGGCTGTGGAAACATGAAATGTGAAATGAAGAAAAATCCTGCAATGCTCCTTTTTTGTTCACCAACAGAGATATCCAGACAGTTTGCACAGCTAAGGAAGCAGACGAGGGCAAAAAATGAAATTAATGCACTTCAAGCTCCTGTGATACTTTCAAAGCTGTTCTCTGTCGCTTAAGTTCACCACCGCTAATAAATCAAGTGGAGCATGAAAACATTGCAAAATATATAATATAATGGTTTCGGCAAGCATACAATAAGAAACTGTGGAATTGCATAAAACTGTGCCAGGAATGTATTGTAATTTGCATTGGCCAAACACAGCCTAAAGGGGCAAAATCCCCATTTTAAGCTAGCAATAAATCACTCTCTTAGTCTTGAAGGGGCCGGGGTAAATGATGGTTTCTGTCAATTTTCGTAACATCACAAAAGAAATCATTGCCCAATTTTTCGAGTCTGAAGCTGAACATCTTACAAACATGTCTTTTTTCTGAACCAAATACAATCAAAGATAACAGATTTCAATGAAAAGCATGTCTATTGTGCTGTACTGCATCCTTCAACATTACAGGACAATCTGGCGCCATTGTTAAATTGCATACTGTCAGCAAGAATAAAACAAAAGATTGTGTTTTCCCATTTTCTCTAAAGTGGGTCTATCTACATTTTTGCATCTTGGCAATTCTGTAGTACCCTAAATCATTGAACTGACCTTTTCTATAGCCGTACGCCTATATGGCGTCACAGGAATATTAATAAGGTATTCACGGCAAGCTTCATCTTAATCCTCTTTAAAAATGTCACCATGTCATTAGTGGCTCTACTTTAGACAGCTGTCACCATGATATTCTATTCATGACACCTCTAGCCCGATGACTGGACTATGCACTTCCATTTCAATTTTATTTATATAGCGCTTTTAACACGGAGCACGGTCACAAAGCGCTTTACATCGTCCCGGGCCCACAGTCCCCAGAGAGTAAGCCAAAGGCGACAGTGGCAAGGAAAA
>JAACJT020000095.1:19344037-19364245 GCA_009936485.2 Gymnarchus niloticus | reverse complement strand
ACAATTGTTTTGCTGATATTTTCTCTAAGATTTTAGAGAAGAAGGGAAGGTTTGAGATAGGCCTATAATTTGCTAAGTCATATATATAGTATATATGATCTTCCAAGCATTTTTGGTAAATGTTCATGTCTTTGATCAAGAGTCAAGAGAGTTTGCTGTCATATGCACAATAAACAGTCAGTTTCACCATACAATGAAAATCTTACTCTGCATGTCCTTCGGAAAACCAGTAAACATGGACTAAACACAGTTCATGACACAGTTGACATGCAAGTAGCTCAATGGCAATAAATACAGTAAATATAATAGGACAATAAATGGAACAGCGCAATCTAGGGTAAACAAATAATGTGCAGTATTTAAACGTTCAGCGTTGAATAGTTATCATAGTTTGATCCAACATATAGTCCAATATAAATATGCACCGTTCAGCCGCAACATTAGCACCACCCCTTAGTAGAATAATTGGCTCTTCACCAGAGCCAGGTGTTGTACCGATAAAGGTACAAATGAGAAAGGCGATATAAATAGACTGGCACAAGCTAACCAAAAGCAGGTCTACTGATTGCTTCAGGTCACATGTCCATCCTAGCAAATCAGATCCTCCCCTTCATGATGAGTGTCTATCCCAATTGCACAAGTTGGTTCCAGCAGGATAAATCCCCTTGCCATGTTGTTAGGAGTGTGTGTGAATGGTTTGAGGAGCATAACATTGTGGCAATGTTGTGGCTGAATGGTGTATAGTACAGATATTGTAGTTATGAAAGAAGCAGATAAGTTGAGGTAGATAAATGTTTGGGCCTGTGTGTCAGGTTGTGGAGCAACAGACCTAGTTGTACAGAGTAGCAGGGTTGAAGGTGTTGGGAGAGGGGCAGTGTATGAGAGTCATTTACAAGTCTGATGGTCTGTGGGTAGAAACTGCTCTGTAGTCTTGTGGTCCATGATTTCAGACTCCTGTAGCATCTGCTATCAATGTGACAGAAGAGCTTGTACATTGGAGTTGAATATTTTTATTGATTCCCTCATCGTGTGATGTTCCTAGACCTCCAGATGTTGCTGAGCATGATAACTGATACATGCTGATTCTTTGCAGAGACATAAGAGGGTGATGCTGTTTCTGGACTCTGATATAATTATTTCAGAGCTTAGGTCAGTATTTTTGATATGTGATTGTTTACCGCTTATTGATGCAGTAATGAACCAGGATTTTTCTATCCAAGATCTAAGTTGTGCAATGATGCTTGTGCAAAAGGGTCCTAAAAGAGGCGTAGCTAGGCTTGATCTTTGCAAATTAACTGGAAATTGATATGCTACCTGAGGTTTGCTTCACTGATTCATTAGGCTAGTTCTATGCAGACAGTTACATGCAGAGTTACAACTTTAAAACCCTCTTTACCTCAGTGAGTTAGTAGAGTATCTTAAATGTAGCATGTACCTTTGTATTTAAGTAAATTTTAAGGCCTGTCATTTGGTGGTGCAATTGCTTCGTTGCTTCTGTTGTCTCACCCCTGCAGAGTTAGAGGTGTGAAATTTAACTTTCACTGTGTGTGTGGAGTTTGCATGGTCTACCCGTGTTGCACTGGTTTCTTCTGGGTGCTCCGGTTTCCGGGGTGAAAAATGTATTCTGCCTGGGAGAGGCTCTAGGCCTCCCATGACACTAACCAGTATGAGGGGTTACAGGACTGTCATTTTCTGCAGTGATCTATTGTAGAAACTCTGGAAACTAGCTACTGGAGCCACTGTGTCATAGAATCCTATGTCCCTCTGAGGAATGGGCTAAATTGTGGTCCAACTATTAATCATTTTAGGAATTGATGAAGTTATATTGAAAGAGACAGAATTCCTGACCAAAATTCCCAGGTAGGTCAGACAACAAAGGCCAGTGGATTATCACAGAAAAAGCTGATGTGTGTTTAATTTTCCCATGCAAAATGCTTCTACATGTATAATGTTCCTACTTTATTGAAAATGTTATTATAAAATGCATAATGACAGAACTAAGCTGATGACTTTATTACAGGTAGGTGAATGTTCTATATGAATTTTAACAAGTGACAGAAAAAAGTTAATTTGTATTTGTCACGGGCCACTGCTGTCACGGTTGCTGCATCCCCGGACTTTTAGATTGTGGGGCTTTAATAGCAAGG
This sequence comes from Gymnarchus niloticus, assembly GCA_009936485.2. NCBI lineage: Eukaryota > Metazoa > Chordata > Actinopteri > Osteoglossiformes > Gymnarchidae > Gymnarchus > Gymnarchus niloticus. The sequence continues at coordinate 19,362,098 of JAACJT020000095.1, read as the reverse complement.
ATGGTGAGGATGGAGTCGGCAAATGCAGACAGGGTTTAGTAACAAAACACAGGAACAAAACACCAGGCTTTTTGCTGAATGCAAGGGAGAGAGCTTATAGCCAAATAAGACCGGACAAGATTAGAAACGCAGGCATGCACACGCTGTGATAAATAATCAGAGACCTTATCCTAATGCAGAGCTTGGCATTTATCATCAGAGGAGCAGAGTGAAAATGGGAGCAACAGGACAAGCGAGGTTGGAAGAACTCAGGTAATCAGCCAGAAACACGATCCAGATTCTGTTATCCAAAAACCAGTCCACGGGTCCAAAAAACCAAAAATCCAAAAACAACCAGGCAGCCAAATCCAAATTGTGATCCACAAACTCATTCATCAATGAGGGGAAAACACAGGGTCATACACAGGCACACTTTTGCTATCTACGTAACACATTTGGTAAGGGCTGCAACTGATAGGTAACGGGGTTAATGTAACGGGTGATGTTAAACGGCCCGATATACCTGGGAGTGAATTTTTTGGACGGGAGATTCAGGTTGATATCCCGGATGGACAGCCACACCCACTGGCTGGGGTGCAACAAGGGGGCATGCCGCCAGCAACAGTCAGCAAACTTTTTCTGAGTCCGTACTGCTCGTTGCAGCTGAATATATGCTGTTTCCCATACCTGCTTGCTTCTTTTGAACCATTAATCTACTGCAGGGACATTCGTAGCCTCCAACTCCCAGGGGTAGAGAGGTGGCTGATATCCTAGAACACACTGGAAAGGGGTTAACTGAGATGAGGTGTGGATTAATGAGTACTGGGCATATTCAGCCTGTGGCAGGAAGTGGCTCCAGTCTGCCTGGTTGGCTGAGCAATAAGCTAATGCCTCAAGAAGCAGTCAATTTCCTGGTTGAGGTGCTTCATCTGCCCATTAGTTGGGGGGTGGTACCCAGAGGCATGGTTCAAGGTAACCCCTAACTGTGCACAGAATGCTTTACAAACTCGAGACATGAACTGAGGACCTTGGTTAGTGGTGATCTCTTCTGGGAGCCCAAATAGCCGGAAGACATTGTGGAATAGCAACTCGGCCAATTCCAAAGCTGTGGGAAGCCTGGATAAGGGGATGAGACGACACATCTTGGAAAACCAATCTATAGTAACATGAATGGTGATAAAGCCCTGGGAACTGAGTAAGTCAGTAAGAAATTTCAAGGCAATGTGTGACCAAGGCCAGTGGGGTATGGGCAAGGGCTCTAGGGTGCCTAGGGGCAATGATCGGGAAGTCTTCGCCTGGGCACAAATGGGGCAAGACAGGACAAAGTCCTGGACATTGTCAGCCAGGGATTATCACCAGAAGTTACAAGACAGGAATGCTTTGGTACAAGTGATACCCAGGTGAGCTGTGCTGAGAAGTGTATGCACCCATTGTAACAGTTGAGGACGTATGGCTGCCGGAACATACGTCTCATTAGGTGGAGTCTCGGGAAGTCGATGGTCAGTATGGAGAGTCTCTTGCATTGCATTCATGATGTCCCACCGGACTAGGGTCACTAAGCAGGAGGCAGAAAAGATGGGTTCTGGTAGGGCCTCTGGACCTGGGGGTCCAAATTGGCGTGATAGTGCATCTGCCTTTACATTCATGGACCCAGGGCAATAAGTAATTGAGAAGTTAAAACGGGTAAAAAATAGGGCCCATCATGCCTACCTTGGGTTCAGTCGCTTTGCCCTATGGATATACTCCGAGTTGCAGTGATAAGTGAGGACCAGGAAAGGGTGGAGGACCCCTTTCATACAGTGCTGCCATTCCTCAAGGGGCAGCCACTGAACTAAAATTCCAGATAAACTGTCAGTAAAAATTAGCAAACCCCAGGAACTGCTTCAGTTCTTTCAACGTCTTGGGTTTGGACCTATTACATACCACTTGCACCTTGCTGGCATCCATCCTGACTCTTTGGGGCCAAGCACATACCCAAGGAAGGTGACAGTTTTGCAATGAAACTCACATTTTTCGCCTTTCCCATAGAGGTGGTGTTCCTGAAGCCGTTGGAGAACCTGGCAGATATGGTTGTAATGGGTCGCTGGGTCTGGTGAATAAATCAAAAGGTCATCGATGTATACTATTAGGAAATGGTTCACCATATCCCTGAACACCTCATCCATGAATGGCTGAAATGCTGAAGGTGCATCACGCGGTACTCACAGTGCCCCCTAGTGGTTATGAACGCTGTCTTCCACTAAAACCATGGTGTTTCTCACCTGTTAACCAGGGCCACCAGAATTAATGGAATTGGGTATCTGAACTTGACCATGACAGTGTTTAGTGCTGGATAATCTGTACATGGGCAAAGGTCCCCATCCTTCTTCCCCTCAAAGAAGAAGCAATACTGGCACTGTAAACTGTTTCTGAGACGCATTAAAAAGGAAGGACCTCCTCACCTGGGTTGCCCAATACTCTCCTTTTACTCTTGGACAGAGGGGGCAGGAGAGACACGTGCCCGGCGTCTCCACATTACAGGCACATTAGATGCTGGAGCCGCCTCTGTCTTTCCTCTCTGGTGAGTGGGGCTCATCCCAGTTGCATGGGTTCAGGACTGGTGACAGGGGGTGCCAGCAGGGAAGGTGCAAGTGTAGGTGTAGGTGGGCTAGGTAAAAGGATATCCATCCGAATGGCCGGATCTGCGTCTATCCTGCACAGAGAAGGCCATCACAATGAATTTCTCCAGGTTCTGTTCCTTTCCTCTACAGGTCAGCTCAGCCTGAAGTGTAGGGTACAATCCCCTGCAGAATATGATGAGCTGGGCTGGTTCACCCCATCCACTTCCAGCGCCCAGGGTGCAGAATTCCATAGCATAATTAGAGGCGGGTTGATTCTCCTATGGGATCTGACAAAGTCGGTTCCCAATGTCCTGCTCCAAAGCCAGATGATCAAAGACACTCCAGAAGGTGTCATAAAATTCACTCTCTGACGACAACAGGGGGCTCTTGGCATGCCACAGCACCCAACCCGTTAACAGGGAGATAAACTGAATCTTCACATTTAGCGACCTTAAACATTTCAGGATGATTTGAAATGTACATAGAGCACTGCATCAAAAAACCCTTGCACCTATTCGGGTCACTGTCATACTTCTCCGGGATGGCGATGAAGGGAACCGGAGCTGCTGACCCGGAAGCTTGTTCCTCTGATGCAGAAGCACCACCGGGGAGCAGAGGCTTTCCTGAAGGAGCTGTACTAGTTCTGTTAATTTCTCTTCCTGATGAGAGAGACGGGCTTCAAGTTCCAGTGAATCCATCGATATTAAAGCGAGGTATTCTGTGATAAAGACTCGAAGACCTGATCGAAATGCAGAGCTTGGCATTTATTGTCAGAGGAGCAGAGTGAAGATGAGAGCAACAGGGCAGTCAGGTTTGGAAGAACTCAGGTAATCAGCCAGAAACACGATCTAGAATCTGTTATCTAAAAACCAGTCCACGGGTCCAAAAAACCAAAAATCCAAAAACAACAAGGCAGTCAAATCAAAATCGCAATCCACAAACTTGTTCGTCGATGTGGGAAAACACAGCGTCGTACACAGGCACAATTTGATTAACTAGGTAACACGCTTGGTAAAGGCAGAACACTCTCAATACCTCGCACCGAGCAGACAGGAAACCTCTATTTATCCATCTTCCAATCGATTAATCTGGCAATTGTCACAGGGGGACTTGGAGCCTGTTCCAGAGCACATGGGGCACAAGGCTGGGGTACACCAAGAATGGGCACAGTCATAAGTTATAGAGTATTGCATTCTCAGTTTTTTAACTGTAGTATATAAAATAGCAAGTTTGACTTCAAGATATGCTTCCATTTACTTAAAATGCAGTAATCATTCATCCATCCTTTATCCAGTATTGAGTTGTGAGGACACTGGAGACTGACTCTATCTGTCTGTCTATCTATCTTTATCTGTCTGTCCCCACCTTCCTGTAGGTCTCTCTGCCTGCCTGTCTGTTATATAACTTAATATATCTCAGGAAGCAAAGAAACAAATCAGAGGTCACCCTGGCTGGAATTCTACTCATTTTCAGAGCCCACACACTCAAACCAAAATCTTTATTTAAAGGCACCATTTCACTTTCCAACTTGTTTTTGGTTTGTGAGAGGAAACCAATGTAGCCAGAGGAAATCCAAGCAAACACTGTGAGAAGATGAACATTACAGACTGACCGAGCAGGGTTCAAGTCCCCAAGCCTGAAAATGTCACCCCACAATGCTACCCTTTCAGCCACCATGCCACTTGTCTAGCAAATTTCTGTTTGTAAATCTAAAAGTAGTCAGTCGTTAAATGAACAAATAATATGGCAAGATTACTTCTTTTTATCCCTAGCACATAAAAACCTTTTTAAAAGATGGGGATTCTAACTTTTTTAAGATCAGGTGACTTCTGACTGTCTGGACAGTCTAATAGACTGAACAAGTAAGGTAGGACATGTCACAATATGTGAAGTACACTCTTGCATGAACATTGAACAATTTCACTTCAGCATCACAACTCCAAATTGGATGGATGGAAACTCAGTTAACTCAAAGTACAAAAATGCTTTATTTTTGAATAATTTCTGTACCTATCTTTGTTCCCAGAAATGGTACCGTGTCATTGGCATTTAATGCTGTTTTGCATTTTGTTCTGGAAAGTCTTAGTGACTATCTGCTTCTCATTTCAGTAGAAGTTAGTGTGCACTTTTATTAGGAAGGCATATAAAAAGGCTATTGTAGAGTACTCTTTTTTAACATGCATGTTAAAATGGTTGTTAAATGCTTTCAATTTAGTCATACAATTGTTTATTCAGATCATGGAAAAGAAATGCCAAACAAATTACTGGCAGGAAGTCAATGTGGCTTAGAGAAATCAACAATCATTTTATTACAAGTCTAATATTCTGAGATCCCTGCAATAGTTTCCATAAACTATTTTTAAATGTTCCAGATTGTCATTTAATTCAGAATATCTAATTTTGAAGCACACAGATCTTGCTTCCATATTAAATGAAGAATGTTTTTTTTTTTTTAATTCAGAGTTGAATTCATGATATTTTCATGTCATTTCATGCATTTTTATAACCACAGCAAAGCTTCTAATTGTTTTCCATGAGTTAGATGTTTGTACCTCTTCTTGGCAATTCACTCCAAGCTTCTGCTAGATCATCTCCCACAACCTGAGTCACACTGGCTCTGAAGATTGAGAAGCAAATGATAGATGTTTCAAAGAATAAAGATATACATGAGTCATACTGTTGAGGAGATAGGGAATGACAGTACGAAAGGGAAAAATAAATCAAATATACTCGATTCCCAGTTCCAGATTGAAAGCGACACTATTGCATGTTTCGCAGTTGCCAGGACTGACAAAGTCCTGTGAAATGAAGTCTTAGCATCTATCTACAGGCTTAATGCCAAAAAAGAAGGCACTCTGGCCAAAAGTGAGAGGGCTGCCCTACCCCACTCCATCCCACCGTGGAATCCCAGGGCACTGTGGAAGAGGTCGGACAAGGATCGGAGGAGATGGCATGTTGTTGTCTCACAGAATGTTGCAGTTGTGCATGAAGGAATACAAAAACAACAACCCCCTAGTGATTTTTGTCATTTTGTGACAGACTGTGTTGCCATGGCACTTGTGCACTTCAACAGAGAACATGAGGTCATAGGTCAAAATGGTCATGGCATCTGTCAGCATTAGCAAACGAAGACTTTTTCCTTTGTCTTTTCTTGCTCTGCTCTTTCCTTACACCAGACTAAGGACCCATGGTGACTTTACTGAGCATGCAGTATAAATGCTTTGGGTCTTTGGTTTTCAGTGTCAGCATGCTTAATGTATGATCCTTCCCAGGTTGCGTTTTCCCAAAGGTACCATAGCACTATCAAAGTCAAAGGAATATACTGATTTTGGGAAAGGCAATCAAGTCCAAACTGATTCCCAGTATCATTATGTATTACAACAAATGCAGCAATAAAAGTTTTACTTTTCAGGTGAGCATTACTTAAATATTTTTATTACTTTCTGTGAAATTGAAATCCATAGATAAAGCCAGTTCAGTTTTTTAAATTAGTTGGTACTAGTTTTTAAAGTATACATTTTCATTTATGAGCTATACTTAATGCTTTAAATAAAAAAATAAGCATAAGCAGAACATTAAGATTAAAAAATGCAACTATTAAATATGGTGCAGGTCGCTCAGAGGTTAAAAGGTGGATCTGAATGTTGTAGGTTTAAGTCCTATTCAATGCATTTGCAGTATCTAGCTAACCTGACCTTTCACCAGACAAACAGACATCAGTGGGCCTTCATCCTGTAAAAGAGTGAGAGTGTCACTATCTAAACTGCCAAGATTCAAAGTACTATGCAAGAAGTGATTGTCCTCTTTATTCCACTTGTATACACTACAGGCCCTATTTTGCACTGGCTGTAAACACGACGCAAAGTGGTTTTGCTAGTTTCATGCCAGCGCATTCCTAATTTTCAAACCAAGTGTGCACATTTTCAAAATAACAAATGATTTTGCACACATTTCCCACTCATTGGAGTGGTCTTTCTTAAATGAGGTGTGGCTAGACGCATTGTCGGCGCATTGCTATGTTAAGGCAGAAAATTGACATTGCGCTTTTGACCAACAAAGATCACGTCTAAAGTCAGTGGCGTATTATTAAACGATATTTAGGGGGCGTGTTTTAGAAATGTGCGGGTGCACGACACTCGTTACGGACACAGGTACGCACTTGAAGTGCACTAATGGTTTTTTGTTATTTTATTTTATTCATACACGTTTTATTATGGAGTACAACTTATGGAGAGAAATTTATCTCCAAATAATTATTTTGAGAGAAATTTCTCTCCATATTCCCACACCTGCTTCATCGCAATAGGCTTAGGTGGAACAGTGGTGCTCCTGTAAATGATGTGCTCCCGCCTTTTCACATTGCGCGCAAGCACGTCCATTTCCTCGGCCGAAAAATGATCTGGTTTGCCAGGTAAACAGGACATTATGATAGCAATCTGCCACAGCTCATGTGCCCCTGCCTTTTAAAGGTGAGGTGTCATGCCATTCTGATTGGTTTATTGCATGTTACACCCAAAACACACCAGTTAGGACAACCTTTTTGCACCTTGCACTGGTGCAAAGTCTGTTTTTTCCACCGTCAAAATAGCAAAATGGATTTGGACATGCCCATAGATGTTACTTGTGCCTTGCGCTTTACACTTTGTGTTAGATCATCAAAATAGAGCCCTATGTGTTCAAACGTATTGTGCCACCTGCCTGTGCAATATCTCTTTCCAAAACCAAGGGTATAAATAAGAAGTTGGTCCTCCTTTGCCTCCACTCTTTGGGAAAGGCTTTACACTAGATGTTTGAATATCGTTGGTGGGATTTGCTGCCATTCAGTCGTAACAGCATCAGTGAAATTGGGTATTGATGTTGGGTCATTGGGTCCCTTTCTGTTTGTGTGACCTATGACATCACAACTGAACTCTTGTTGTTCATAGAAGTTTTCACATCACAATCACTTCACTTGCAGTTAACCAAGGCAGAAATTTGAGACTTGTCGGGAAGGTGCTACCTTATGATGGCGCCCCATTGAAAGTCACTAATCTCGTTAAGTATGACCCATCCTGCCTACTCCTGTCTCAGCAATGCGTATGGCTTAATTACCCAAGTCCAAAAGTATGTGAGCCCCCTATTTAGTAGCGTCTCAATACTTTTGTCTATATAGTGTACCTCTGTGTCCAGCAGTCAATGACTCATCAGTAGCCAAAACAAACTAAACTGTGATTACTGATGTTTAAATTATGCTCTTATCCAGAGCAATTGTCTGTGCTTGAGAATACTGCAAGCTAATTCATCAGTCATTATATTGCAAAAATTGGCAAATCCCAAACAATCAACTTGCCCAAACATATTCCTTATTTATTAGTGTTAGTCTTTTTTTCTGCTTGCTGTTCCCCCTGAAGTACACAAACCACTTTCTAGTTGATTTGAAAATGTCCACTTGCAAACTGATTTCTTTTTTGTTCCAAAAAAACATTGTCCTTCTTGCTTTGTCCAAAAGAAGAAAATAGACCTGGAACAAAATATGCACATTCAGTGCTTTGTGTCCTAGGCTTAGACCAAGATGTCCCCTGTGGTTTCCATTTTTTTCAGGTCTCAGTAGATGTAGCCTATTGACCTCATACGGGGAGCTGAGAATTATTTATAATGTGTTTATTACTAAGAGTGTCTGGCAGTTGTTTGGCACAAGCTAAGGAGTGACATTTATCTCGACAGATACACAAAGGCCTTAGCCATTCAAAAAAGACAATGTATGAATACTGTCAGCTCCATGTCATCCACCTATTCCATCCTTGAGACTATAGAAAGTTTGGTTCTTTGGTGCACATTAAGAATCATAGCCTGCAAAGAAGAAGCAGAGAATTGCTTATCATTACCCAATTCTCCTTACCACTTACCCCTTAACTCCTTGCGGAGATTGTACTGCAGGTACTCTGAAAATCTGCAGAGTAATTTTATGACCTGATGGCATACGCCATTTGAGAAGCGCTGCTGGGTTAGAGTTCCTTATTCTCTAAGAGTCTAACTTGACATAGATGTTACAGCTGAGGGCTTTGGGGATGACAGATTATAAAGTCCTGAAGCAGTAACAGCTGCTCTAAAGAGACCCAGGGGGACGAAGGTTTTTAATTCTGCTAATCTGTGCAGTACCATCCGATTCCCTCTGCCTAATGTTGCATGTCAGTGCGTTGATAAAAGGGCTGAGACTGCATCGCTTCAGCTGCATGGGGACTAGGCAACCCCCCCATCCCTTCCACCCCCACCCTCAAGTTGCCGGTTCCCCTTGCAAAAGGCACTTCAGTTTGGGAAAATCTGCCAGTGTCTGCTGAACCTCTCTCAGACGGGAAGGATGTTTTTCCGGCTTGCCCTAACTTATCAGGAGTTCGGATCTCACTGAGCACGTAATTAGAATTTGTAGGCTGGGGAAAGGCTGGGGAAACATGTGAGGGAGAGAGAGAGGGTGCACGAGAGAGAGAGAGAGAGAGAGAGAGAGAGGCAGGACAAGGGTTACTCCGCAGCGCCAATATGCTGACTGCAGAAGCATTACCTGGCACACTGTACCAGTGCGTCAGCATTGTGCTTTGAAATGAATGAAAAATCAATCAGTGTGACTGCAGTCCTAAGCCCCCCAAATCCAACTTCAGCCTAGTTTGTGCATGGCTCCCCACACACATCCTGAAGCAGATGCGAGCACTTCATAGGATGGTAAGTCCTCCTTTTTGTCCGTAAATGGTTGCTGGCATGATGTGAGGAGGGTGGGGGGTTGATGCCGTATTTGGGACATGCGGTGCCTCGAGGTGCACTGTGCAAAGTTTGCCTGGCTTCTAAAAGTCACCTGAAAATGCATATTGCTTATGGTTTTGTGGGTATTATTATATTGGCATTATTTCGGGTTTTATGGAGCATCATCCTTTGGTTAAATGTAGGCCATTAGGTTTTATTTTAAGGATGTTCTATCACAGGTTTGTCAAACAGCATAGTGTCACCGATAAGTACCTTTGTACTATTTTCGGCAGTGTGCATTTTTTGGCCCGTTTGTGCTCGTTTTCCTGTCTGTAGTGAGGTGTCGCACTGACACTGAAGGGCACTGACAGGACTGCATCACTTTCCAGTTTGTTCAAGGAGGCTGCTGCTGCTGCTGCAGATTGGAAATTTGAGGGTGTGCGTCGGTGGGGTGGGGGGAGGACCGTGCTGCTCTAGTAAAGCTTGCCCTGTATGCACAGCCTGTGTGTATTAGTTATGAGTACAACATCCTGTGCAACACAGTGTGTTCCTCTCCCCCTGGGGTGCCGTTTACGCTCTGATCAATTTTAATGAGGGCTAGAAGTTTGTGAGGTAGTCGGAGTTGATTTCTGATTGTTTTGTTTTTTTTTGTTTTGTTTTTTTAGTGAACGGCTCCCCTGGTGCTATAAAAATGAAATCGTTGCTGCTCTTCACATTTGTTTCCCTGGGCCTGGCTGACAGCTTTGAGCAGGCACAAGGCGACCTGGAGCACTACAAGACCATCTACATTTCAGGTAGGAGCGTTGATGTGGACAGATAGGTTGTGGTCTGGGAGCTCCTCAATCCTGATACAGCAGAAGGTCAGGCTGCCAGCATGGACCTTCGCCAGCACCATCTGAGGAACGTCACTTGGGGAATCTGTGGAATCTCACTCATGGTGTGCCCTGGTTCAAGTCATCCTGTCACTTCACTGTTTACCGAAGGAGCAATATAAACGATTACAGCTGTGGGATGATAAGGCTGAGGTCAGGATTCCTCAACCCTGTGTAATCTATTGACTGGGCTGTCTTATCTAATTACGTTTCATTGACATACATGAGAAAGGGAATGAACGGTTTGGCCAAATGTTGTAGGTGTACACAGGTAACATAGTTTTCCCCCTCTTAAAGGGTAGCCCTGATTGATATTAGGATTTGCGTCTGTCTATTTGCGTATAAGACATCCCGCAGACTGCTTGTTTAGCAGATTTAATCTTGTAAAATTGTAACCAAAGAGTCCTACAGAGCAATGAAATCACACCCCTGATGGTGAGTATTTTCAGGGAACTTCATCTTACCAGCCGCAAACTTAATCAAAAACTTACATTTTTAGCCACCATCTTAAGCTTCTTGGTCTTCCAAGTGTTCCACCACTCCTATAGAAATTGTTTTCATAATTAGTCACAAGAAATATCATACATCATCAAGGGGGATTTTGAATTATTATTTTAACTCTTGAAAGTAGTACTATTGTTGCAATAGTATTGTTGTCTTCAATGGCCATTTTACCTGGAAATTGCTGCTCTGTTGGGTTTCTTGCCTGTTTTCTTTAATAGATCACACCTAAAGTAAACCTGCTAAAATGTGTTCATTTGACTTTTTCGCTAATACAGATACAGGTGTATCTAGTATAGACTCAACCCTGTTCATATGCCCAGTTTAATTTTCTTCTCAGGAACTCTGTCAGCTTTACATCATGCATCTGATATTCGAACAGACCACAGTCCGATGTGGTTTTAACTTTCTGACACAAGCAAGGCTTTTCCAACAAACCGAACAACTGATTGATTCAAGGACCTTTTGTCTAGACTCTCACTTTTCTCCTCTTCTGGTTATGTGACACTTGAAAAGCATACAGCACTACCTAAGATATACGCCGATTATCCACAACCTTAAAACCACCACCTAGCTGAATATTTGGCTCTTCACCACAGCCAGGTGGCGCACCAATAGGGGTACAAATGTGAAAAGCAAAATAAAAGGACTGACAGGTCATGCCACCTACTCAGGGTGTATTTGTCAACTTTTGTAAGCTGATATCATTGTCATTCGCACACACTCCTGACAACATGGCAAGGAGATTTAACCTGCTGGAACCAACCTGTGCCGTCAGGGTAGACAATCATCATGAATGGGTGGATCTGGTTTGCCAAGATGGATAAGTGACCTCAAGTGATCAATAGACCCGCTTCTGGTTAGCTTGTGCCAGTTCTTTTATTAAACATTCAGTGCATGCTCACTCATGCAGTGAAGAACCTATACAGCCCATGAAGGCTCCAGTGCAGCTAGATGGTTTTTCTGTACAGCAGTGGAAGAAAATAAGATGACATCTCTCTGCATTGCACCGCTTTAACTCAGTTGAGGATAACTCAGCTGTGGCTACATCCAGCTGAGGCGATCCTACTGCACCGCCTGAATGCTGGAAGTGTAAAGTACCTGCAGACAGGGGAGAAAACAGTAGCCAGCTGCTTTGTGTGACCATGCACAATTGCCCCAGAGAAGAAGCAGGAGCATTTCTGTGAATGGCAGGTGGGGGCGGGAGGAATCCATCTGATTTGCTGATGCTGACGAATCTTGCAGAAGAATGAACATGCTGTGTAGACCTCTTAGAATTTTTTTTTTTAACTGCAGTTCTTTATGATGGGCTAATTCTGCCTATGCGTTTGTTGCTGCAAATGGTTTAAAAGAACACTTAGGGAGTTTTACAAGCTTTAAGAGGGCTTTTAATTAATGGGTCCCATGGTCAAGGAGCTGTCTTGCTGTTGTACACCAGCTACTTTGTTGTTCTCCATAAAAAAACGTTCCCAGCTGGGCAAATCAAAGGTGATTTACCCAATGTGTGTCCAAATAAATGTCATGTAAAATCTGAAGTCAGCATTATAAAAGCAGATGAATTAGCAATTTGACGTGAAACATTCCTAGGGCAAACGTGTAATTCAAGTTTCAAGACAGCATTTATTTAAAATAACCCAGAGAAAGCTAAGAAACAAGGAAATGATACATTGTAATGACTGTAAAGACTCAAAATGAAAAAAAAAATTGGACCAGTAGTGGCAAAATTCTACAACACTTTAACAACCCACTTCCAAACTTATTGCTCCTGAAGTTATTATTATTATTATTATTATTCATCTTTTTCAAGTGGGGTCTTGTGATATGGCACTTAAGTATGGAATCGGCCCAAATATTAAAAGGAAATTCAGTAAAGAGAAGCAGAGAATGATAATGATACCATTGGAACAAACTATTTAATAGCTATGCGTTTACTTGAAGGTTTGCAGTTTGCTTTTTTTTTTATATTTTTTCATTATTAATGCTAATGTACCGTACTCAGTGTGTTATGTTTACCAGACAAAAAGTCAAAACTCAGGAGGATTATGGTACCATACCTTTTCCTCATCCATATGCCAAATTTGCCACAGGTTTTGCACAAGTATGGATTTGTATGTTCTTCTTATCTGTTCCTTATTTCCTGGCAATAAAAAAGAAAATGTTTTAGAACTGGATATGGATAAAGAGCAGTAATCACAAACACTGCGATTCTGCCTGAAGCATTTAGAGGTGTGTACACAAAGAATAGTTCATGCAGGATGAATGCACATGTAACAACATACTTGAAGAAACGTGCAGATGTCACATGCAGTATGTCCCCGTAAGTAATATTCTTTTTCTTCTGTCACTAGATAATGTTCCACAGAAACTTGTTAAATCAATTTAAAAATCATTCCTTACATGTTTTAGTTTGAATCATGTTCTGTTTGACCAGTTTTGGCTGTGATGAAGTCATTTTCAAAATAGGCTGCTGGGGAACATTGGCATTCTCCATAGATTTAAATTAAAGGAAAATCATTGGAGAAGCCAAATTCAATTTGCCCGAAGTTTCAAAGATAATTCCCAAAGGAATATTTTAATTGTAATTTTATTTTGCTCTTAAAATGCTTTTGAATGCATGGATGTAAATACATACCCTGTTGCCGTATTCACTATCTTCGGAATGCAAGTTACTTTGATATAACCTGCAAGCTCAAGTATTGTAATAATACTGCAACCATGCATTGGTCAGCATAGAGCTTCAAATTCAACTTAACAGAACATTTACGTTTAACTGAAACACACAGTTAAGATTAAAATGGCCGTCTTTAGAGCTTAATAATGCATTCGGGAAGTATAGTTAATTATAACTGCAACTCCCATTCAACCAGAATTTTTTAAAAAAACGGGGTCTGCATTTCTTGGAATTAACAAATGATTTTCATAGATTTACATGTATTTTTTTCGAAACATGTCCACCGTGCATGCACGTAATGGGTCAGCCAATGTTAGAGACAAACCACCAATATACAGTATATGTTGTCAGATAAAATCCCTGTGAGGAAACAATATAGTACATTTAAGCAAGATCAGCCAAGTTTATGTGTTAAGTCTAAAGCTTTATAAAATCATGCAACTATTTTTGAATACAGCTACACAAAAAATGAATAATCCACTGACTACAATCAGATGTATATAGGTACACTTTGTTGGTTTTTGAAAGGAGCCTTCTGAACATGTAAATGTATGTACATATGTAAATTAATTATACTCCTCACATTTTATATTTTCAGAAAATGGGCCTCGTCTATCCGTAGTGACAGAGCAGGCCAAAGTAGTCTCCCACCGCGGTGGTAATGCCACACTGCCGTGCAAGTTCCTCCGTGACCCTTCCCTGCCCCCTAACCCCAAGCTGCGGATTAAGTGGACTAAGCTGACCTCCGACTACCTGAAGGAGATTGACGTCTTCGTGACCATGGGGTACCACAAGAAGAGCTACGGGAGCTTCCATGGCCGTGTCCACCTGCAGGGGACAGGCGAGAGTGATGCCTCTCTGGTCATCACAGAGCTCACGCTAGAGGACTATGGCAAATACAAGTGCGAGGTCATTGATGGCCTGGAAGATGACACTGGAGTAGTTTCTCTGGATTTGCAAGGTACTCATCCACCAGTCTAGGCCCCTTATTTGCCACAGTGTGTCATGAATGTCTTAAAAAATACATATTTTGTTTTATTGTCTCTCATAAATGGTTTTAATCGTTATATATTGAATTTCAGCTTACCCTTTACTCTATTTGACTGTACATGCATTTTAGAAACAAATACAGCATGGTGCAAAAGTCAATAGCAGGCTAAGAAAATGTTTAGTGCCGTTTAAGAGGATTAATTGTATATTTGCTCTGAAAAAAATTTAACGTTAGAACACATAAAATAAACGATAAAAGATGCATCCCTATGTAGGGTCACTGGGCCTGGAGCCAATTCCAGGCATAGTGGGGAGACCCTAGGTGGGATGCCAACCCATTGCAGGGGACAGTCACACACACACATTAACTACAGGCAATTTAGAATCACCAATCAGTCTTTGGACTGTGAGAGTAAACTGATAGCATAGGATGAACATGAAAACTCCATGCACACAGAGTGGAGGTGGCATTTGAATCCCCAACCGTGAAGGTGCAGAGCAACAATGCTAACCACTGAGACACAATGCCCCTCCCCCCCCCAAAATTTAATTAAAAGTTAAGAATTTCTTCTGTTCTCCAAAATATTAGTGATATCTGGTTGGATGGTTAGAAGGACACAGCTTTGTGTAATGCATCCACACAAGATGGGATCCAAGTGCAAAAATTCAGTGTTTATTGAAAAAAGTCATAATTCATGGACAAAGCAAAGGAGTCGTTGTGCCGGCAAAGTACATACTAACTTTCCAAATTGAAATCCATAAATCGTAATTGAAATATGGTCAAAGGCAAAAAAGCCAGAAACTATAGCAGAGAAAAAAAATCAACTCCAGTCCACAAGTGATAAAACCAGTAGAGAAAGCTGGCGAGGGTCACATATGGAAATCAGAACTATAGTAGAAACAGGATGCGTGAATGCATGCAATACCTCGGAAAGAGGTATTTATTAAATTTCACCACCAGGCTGTTTAACTAGTGAACTTTCATTCATTCATTCATTTTCCACCACTTTATCCGGGTCTGGGTAGCACAGGCAGTAGTTTAAACAGAGACTCCCAGACCTCCCTCTCCCTGGCTACCTTCTTCTGCTCATACCAAGGCATACACAGACCAGTTGAGAGATATAATCTCTCCTAAGTGTCCTGGGTCTGCTCCGGGGTCTCCTCCCAGTCAGACATGCCTGAAACACCTCCCCTGGGTGGCATCCAAGAGGCATTCTAGCTATATGGCCGACCTACCTCAGCAGGCTCCTTTCAATATGGAGAAGCAGGGGTTCTGGCTCCTCCCAAGGTTTCTTCCTCTTGAGGGAGTTTTTCCTTACCACTGTCGCCTTTGGCTTACTCTCTGGGGACTGTGGGCCCGGGACTATGTAAAGCGCTTTGTGACCGTGCTCCGTGTTAAAAGCGCTATATAAATAAAATTGAATTGAATTGAATTGAATTGAATTCTACTTTGAGCCCCTGCTGAATGTGCCAGCTGGCACACCCTGTCTCTAAGGCTGAGTCTGGACACCCTGTAGGGGAAGCTCATTTCTACTGCTGGTATTTACAATTTTGTTCTTTCGGTCACTACCCAAAGCTCGTGACCATAGGTGAGGATAGAAACGTAGATCAACCAGTAAATGCTCTACTGGCTAATAAACATAACTTAAGACTTGGACGTGTTGATCCTCATCCCATCTGCTTCATACTTGGATGAAAACTGCCCAAGTGAAAGCTAGAGGTCACAGCCCGATGAAGCAAAGAGGACCACATCATCTACAAAGAACAAGCATGCGTTCCCGAGGCCACCAAAATGGACACCCTCCACCCCTTGACTCCATATAGAAATTCTGCCCATGAAGGTTATGAACAGAATCTGTGACAGAGGGCAGACCTGCCAGAGTCTAACACCCAACAGGAATGAATCTGATTTACTGTCAGCAATGTGAAGCAAGCTTTCACTTGGGTTATACAGTGAACAAATGGTCCGCAGTAGCAGATCTGGTACTCCATACTTCCAAAGCACCCCCCACAGGACACCCAGAGGGACACGGTTGTATGCCTTTTCAAAGTTGACAAAACATACACTGGGCAAACTCCCATGAACCCTTTAGTATCCTTGCAATGGTGAAGAGCTGGTCGAATGTTCCACAACCAGGATGAAACAGCATTATTTCTCCTGTACCCGCAGTTCAACTAATGGATGGACTCTCCACTCTAGTACCCTGGAATAAGCCTTCCCAGGAAGACTGAGAAGTGTGATCCCCTGGAAGTTGAATCACACTTTCTGATCCTCCTTCTTAAAGATGAGGACCACTAGCTCAGCCTGCCAGCCCAGTGGCAGTGTCCCCGACCTTTATGTGATGTTGAAGGGGGGAGTCAGTTAAAACAGCCTCATCTCATCTACCCCTGGAGCCCTACCAGTGAAGAGATTTTTGGCTACCTCAGTGACCTTAGCCCTAGTAATGCACGAGTCCTCTTCCCAGTTCCAGGACTCCGCTTCCTCCAAGGAAAGTATGTCAGTGGTATTCAAGAGATCCTCAATGTATTCCTTCCACCGCTTGACTATATATCTCCAGTTGAGGTCAACAGCTCTATCCCTGCTGTATACAATATAGGCAGGGCACTGCTTGCCCCTCCTGAGTCATCTGAGGGTTTTTACAGAATCTCTTTGAATACAACTGTAAGTCATGTTTTATGGCATCACCAAACTGCTTCCATACCCAAGTTTTTGTTTCCGCGACTACTAAAGCCGGACTCCACTTGGCCTGCCTGTACCTGTCACCTGTCGTACAAGTTAACCCAGCTCGATAGGATTTCTTCAGCCTAACAGCTCCTTTAACCACTGGTGTTCATCACCAGGTTTAGGGTTGCTACCAAGACAGGCACTAACAACCTTACAGCCACAGCTCTGTACAGCCTCAGCAGTGGAGGTTCAGAACATGGCCCATTCAGTCTTAGTGTCCCCAGCCTTCCTTGTGATGCAATAGAAGTTCTGTCAGAGGTGCAAGCTCAAGATCTTCTGGACAGGGGCCTCTTACAAACACTACCAGTGCACGCTGACTAAATGTTTAGGTGCACCAGGCCTGTCTGGCATCTTCCCCTGCCATCTGATCCAATTTGCCACCAGGTGGTAATTGGTTGGCAGCTCAGCTCTTCACCTGAGTGTCCAAGACAAAATCGAACATTGACCTACGACCTACGGTGTTCTGGTGCCAGGTGCTCTTATGAACACCCTTATGTTCAAACATGGTGTTCATCCAAACTGTGATTAGCACAGAAGTTGAATAACAGAGCACAGTTCAGGTTCATATCAGGCAGGTCGTTCCTGCCAATCGCACCCTTCTAGTTTTCACTGCTGTTACCCATGTGAGCGTTAAAGTCTCCCAGGCGGACAAACGAGTCCTCAGAGGGAACATCTTCCACTACCAATCCCATGATCTGTCCAGAATCCAGATTCTCTGAACTGATGTACAGCTAGCGAACCAGCCCGCGTTTCCACAAGTTTTGAGTGGAACCATGGTAATCAAGGATGAGTCATCAATGGAGGGCATTGCAGAATGCACAATGGAAGTAAACAGTAGTAGGAAGATGGTGGATCGCATTGATTACCTGCGAGCTTTTGTGACCAAATACTTTGTTTCCTCAACAATCCCTGGACATTCTTTTTTTCTGAAGATTTATTCAATTCAATTCAATTCAATTTTATTTATATAGCGCTTTTAACACGGAGCGCGGTCACAAAGTGCTTTACATAG
>JAACJT020000095.1:19295443-19343937 GCA_009936485.2 Gymnarchus niloticus | reverse complement strand
AGCACTCCAACAACACACAGAACATGTGAAGCAGGAGTGACAGCACTGACAGAACAGTTCATCCAAAGTCAATGACATTGATCCCTACCCAGCTCTACACCTCGACCTATATCCTATAGTTGGGGAGTGAGTAGCTACTTGAGGTCTTTGTAAGCTAGACTTTATCCTTTTCTCTTGCACTTGCCATTGCTACTCTTGGCTTCCTCTCCAAACTAATGACACCCACTGATCATCACAGTTCGGGCTGGAAAAATCAGCTTTCTTTTGGTTCCAGTTGTGAACCAACTTTTAACGTTCCAAACGAATATATTTTTGGTCAAAATGCTCAGAATGCTTCTAAATTTGGTGCGTGAACCAGAACGGAGCCCATTCCATGTTGGTGGAAAAGGGGTAAGAGTGGAATACATTTCAGCCCCTCTTCAGGAGTTTGGCTCTAGAATCCACGCTGAATGTTGAGGTGAGCCTGACTGTACATCTAGACAGTATCTCTCTACCTCCTACACAAGTTCAGACTCCTTTCCCACTATAGAGGTAATGTTCCATGTCCCTAAAGCCAGTTATGGTTGGTGGGGATCAGACTACCTAGGCTCCTGCCTTTGACTACCACCAAATACACATAGCACCAGATTGCTATAACTCCTCTTGCAGTTGGTGGGTCCACAAGAGAGCAGTCTCATTCAGGCTGTCCACGGGCTGGGCCCCATGGGTAAAACCCAGACCACCTGGCACTCGCCAACAAGCTTTCCCCAAGCCCTGGTTCCAGGGCGGGGTCTGCTATCCCTGCTCCAGGCAATGTATCTGAGTCCTTGATTTTGTATCTCATAAGAGTTGTGTGAATCACTCTTAGTCTGGCCACTCATTTTAGCCAATTTGCCTTAGGAGACCCCACAAGGGGCAATTGTCTGTAAAGTGCACAACTATATGTTTAAATTGGGAACACCAACACGATAAAAATAAAAAAGTTAGTAGTGCAACTCCAAAAAGAAATTCAAGTTTCTGTTAAACTCTTGGGTCATTCAAAACTTTTACATTGAACCTCTTTCGCAACCGACTCGGACACTGCTGCAGCTGCCATGATTTTATGAAACTATAGCGTTGACTTGAGCTGACCAATGACTGGAATCAAAAACCACTGACGTCGTGCACCCAAAAATTACATAGGGATATTGAAGAAGAAAAAACATTTGTTACAGTGAATTGAAGCGTTTTTGAAATCCAAAAGATAGTTTCATTTAAAAAAAAATAAGGCATCGTTATAAATTATTGATGTCAACACTGATGTAATCGATTATGTAAAGTTATCTTGCGTAAAGTACTGTATATATGGATATATGTATATGATGTATACATATATATAGTATTTGCATCTATATCTAGTGCAAACAAATAGTTTAATAGCATATTAACAATAACAGAGTCAATATTTAAAGATTTGTGAATTTTGAGTTGTTTTCCAGTATATATGAAATACTCATAAGGTGTCATGTTGGTGCAATTTGGCTTTTCTCAAACTTTACAATCAATAAGAAGGGATTTTTAACTGTCTAAATTAGATAGTCATTAATTCATTGTTATTCTTGATTGCGGCCAACGCTCTGACTACATCTGACTGATTGCCGATCCATGAATTTGCTGCCTCAGAGGCTAATGAACTTCATTACGCTGCAAAGTCTGGCCCGTTTCCATGCAGAGGAATCAATTCTGCACTGTGGAAATGCTGTACTGTTTAATGGGTCATAGAAGGAGTTTCCAAAAAAATTAGCCTTGAAACAAAACCATTGTTTGTGATTTGTCAAACTAGTTAATGTTTTGAAACTTGATAAGGTTTCCTGTGGAAAGTTGCACCATGATTGCCAGTAAGTACCACCACCTTAAAAATAATTCAGACTCCTTCCCTTTGCCCTGGTATTCAGTGATATTGCATGATAGCATGCCACTGTCACTATGGTGAAAAAGTCCCCATTTTAATCAGATTTTATTTTTTGCCATTTACGTTGAATCAATTTAAAAACAAACAAAAAGCCCATTTTGGTATTTACATATGTGTAAATATATGAATTTAAGACACACCAGTGAATATGAACTAGTCTTCTCAGTCTTAGATTGTTCTGCCTGAATTGGTTGACCATACCAGAGCACGATTAGGTCACCAAGAGGGAAAAAGTCCGGCAGTTTCACTGATCACTCACATGCCAACTAGACTTCAGACATAAACATATGGAAATTAAACTTGAATCTTAAAACTTTTCTTTGAACCATACAATAAAATAAGGTACAATTTAAATGTAAGTATAATTCTACTATGATCCAGTTGCCTTAAATGACAAAGGAAAGATGTGAACTAATTTCTGATTTTTAAAAATTTAAAACCAAATTAACCAAATCAATTTTAAATCAATCTGTAACACATGGAATTATGAAATTGGTGATGGATGGATGGATGGATGGATGGATGGATGGATGGATGGATGAGTGGTCTGATCTTTACGTTTACTTGGTACTGGCATCTGTCTAAGGTGTACCCTAGCCTTGTGTCCTGTTCTACCTGGGATATGCTCCAGGTGACCATGAACAGAACAATCATGTAGAACTGTAAAATGGCTTTCCTCTGTTTTATTCCAGATATGCTAATACAAAGTCTAAATTGCCACACCCATTAGTTAGTTTTCATCCCGCCCAGAAACGCATTTAGTTGATAAGTAGGGTAATTCCTGTACTGTACTGCAATAAAATCATAGATAGAAAATAGCAGTGGTTATTATTTGTGATTATTCTTTTACTAGCTGTGGTTTTTACTTGTACTCTTAATTGCACAATTAATATGTATGATTATAAAAAGTGTGGATGTTTGCTGAAATTTTATTTTTTTTTAGGGATCGTTTTTCCTTACTTCCCACGCTTTGGCCGCTACAATCTGAACTTCCATGATGCTGAGAGAGCCTGCCAGGACCAGGATGCTGTGGTGGCCTCATTTGACCAGCTGTATGATGCCTGGAGGGGGGGCCTGGACTGGTGCAATGCAGGCTGGCTGAACGATGGCTCCGTGCAGTACCCCATTACCCAGCCGCGTGAGCCGTGTGGGGGCAAAGACACCGTCCCTGGAGTTCGGAACTATGGCCTGCGGGACAAGGAGAAGAGTCACTATGACGTCTTCTGCTTCACATCCAATTACAGAGGTGAGTTTCCCTTTGAACATTTTAAATGAACCATTGCACTGAAAACACATGCACAAGACTCCATTTTCAGTCAATCTCCAACCTAAACAGGCGTATGTTTTTCTTTTAGCCTTTTGTGTCATGCTGACATGCTAAAATCAAGTTTTCAAAGTAGGTTTATTATAATTCATACAGGCCATCAAGTCAATATCAGCTCAGCCATTACTCTAGAGCAATCTGTCCTGTGCCTGTATTTTTGGGAGTCCCAGTCTCACAATCATTGTTCTGATGACTGTGTCCATTGTTCTGATGACTGAGTCTGTTCACCATGTTGTCGGACATCCCCTTTCTCTTTTTAAAGTAATTGTAGATAAACTGATTGTATGGACAAAGCTAAGAACTAAAGAACTTTCCCAGAGCTGATCGTGCTTTCTCTTAGTGATATTGTATTATGTAAATATGGATGAGCGGTCAGTGTTTGCACAGTCAATCAGTGGCCTGTGCAATGCCATTCCCATCAGCCCACAGTCTGACCCGTTATTAGTGTTTCATACTTTAGAGCACTCCTACCTCTTAGCACAACCAAACCTACATAATTACATTTTTTGGTGTGTTTTGTAAAGACGTGAAATTTTATGGAAAAGATTATGCTCAATTCTAAAAATTACATGCCAGATCATGAAAAGCAAATGTTTTTCCCAATAATTTTTAAATGGTCACACAAGCAAGATTGGACAGCAACACTCATAATTCCAAGTCTGTTAGCGTTACAGCTAGCCGTCCGTCTTAATGTGTGCATCATAGGAGGACTATTGCATTCGTGAAATGTATGCATGGTTTTCCTCCTTCAGGGCGATTCTATTACTTGATCCACCCCACCAAGCTCACGTACGGTGAGGCTGTGCAGGCCTGCCAGAAGGACGGCGCAGAGATCGCCAAGGTGGGACAGATGTACGCGGCATGGAAACTGCTGGGCTACGACCGCTGTGACGCGGGCTGGCTGGCGGACGGGAGTGTGCGCTACCCTATCTCTCACCCACGGAGGCGCTGCAGCCCCACAGAGGCCGCAGTGCGCTTTGTTGGCTTCCCTGACAAGAAGCAGAAGCTGTATGGCGTCTACTGCTTCAAAGCATACAACTGAATGGGGGGAACAACACACACACACACACACTTGAGAATAAATTTCACCTTACTAAAGTAAACAAATAAAAAAACATAAATATGTTGGAGTTACTCTTAAGTAGTACACATTCATTCAGACTGTGATCATTTTTTTTAATCGTGCCAGACAAAAAATGTTACAAAAAGGATCATTTTCATACAGTAAAACTGTTTTTGTAAGTTGAAACCAATGTTATGTCATTGCTCATCCTTCTCAGATATTTTAAATGTAATTTTATGTGGAGAAAAATTAGCTAATTAGTAGAAATGGGTGAATCACACCATTGCTATTACAATATGCTACCATTACTCCAATGTGGCATGCGGTAGCTTGAAGAGTTTGTTGGGAGTGATATTAAAAACAGTAAAGCTTCTCAAAGTCTGAACCGATACTTTGGGGTATGTAGTGTATTCTTTTGTTTTGGGAAAAGAAAAAACTAGGAATGGTCAATAAAATGCCCAACGTTGACATGTTTTTTCACAGTTATAATGTTATGGTTTGACTGTGAAAGGATCAGTCATTAGGATCAGAATGGGCAGACGTTCCTGGTTTCAACGTTTTTACTATATGGTGTTTATGTTTGTAAACAGAGCACAATAAATACCGGACACATTTGCTCTCGTTGACCCATCATCTTTGCAGGGTGCTATATGGTATAATGTACTTTTATCGTAACTTTGAATATTTTGTCAGAATTATGGAATTATGTATGTGGACCAAACTGCCATTAGTCTTTTACAGTGACCTATAAGAGAACATGTAAAAAGCCATAAACAATGTTTGCTATTTTTTTTAAATTTACCATATTTCTTATGTTTTGAACAAGTATATAAATTATAAGACACAGACCAATTCATACAACTTGTGATTTTCTCAAATTATGTTTTTCAAGTATTATTATGTGTTTTTTGCAGGGCTAAGCTTGACTTGCATTATAGTTAAGAAAATGCTCGAAAATCAGAAGTTATCGTCCTGCCAGTCGGAAAGTCGTGTCGTTAAATATACGCACACCTGAACATATAAACGGCCGTTTCTCTTTCTGGACCTCTGCGCAGTGCTGCATTGACAAGCAGCCTGCCATTAATGAATGATATCAGATGACACGATGACTCCCAAAAGTGTAACTGCAGCCTTTCCATGCTACCAGGAAAACAGGCATGAAAATATGTAGTGCTATAGGACAGGTACAATAATTTGTGAATTTATAATTCACAATGTTCAGACCCTAAGGTGCAGGACTGATGCTGAGAATCATTCTGAGAGCTGAGTCCCATTTAACACACCATTTGGCCATTTCATGGCCAGTCATATGTGATAGACAGCAAAGAGTACGTTATATTTTTGTCGAAACATTCCTCCGTTGTCTTTATACACAAAAACAGAAGTAACACTTGACCCCTTAAAGGTATCAGGTTAACTCTGAGTAGCTTTCCTGTGACATATAGCTATATATTTTTAATTTCTATGAAGGGAATAACAATTACAGTGCAAAATTCTTTCAAGTTGTAAATTAACTCAGGGCAGTTACCACAAACAACTGCTGGTCAGAGACAGTCTTACATAAAGTAGCATGATATTTAAGTTAGCTGCGAAAACGTTATAGTCCATTCAATACTATATTGAACTGTTCTAACTTTTCTGTGCATCAGAATACTGTGAATTACACAGTTGTACTGAGGGGGGTAAATAAATTGTTTCCTTCCAGTTATTATTATTTTTAATTTAGCCACTACAAATGTAGAAAGAATAGATTGGTGTTCGCCATAGAATGGGCAGAGACACATTAGAGGTATTGTATAGTAAAGATAATCCATGGCGTTAGGTTTTTCTTTAGTTTTTTTTTTTTTTTTTTACTTTGTTTGCTATTTAAGTAGACTATGATCGACTTGTTGACTTGATTTTTTGACCAGTCCCAAAAATCAATAATATAATTTCACAGTGATACGAAGTATTAACATGTCCCCTCTCTGTTAATATATTAAAAACATACTCAAGAGAAATATTGTTTGTATCTATGTAAAAATGTTTCTGACCCAAAGCCAAGATAAAAATAAAACAATTGGAAATGAGTAATTGGTTTTTCATTGCTTGTCTTGGAAACTTTAAAATAATTTTTCCCCAGTATTTTCCAGTTTCTTTGCACATTCTGTGTCCTTGCAGCTTATGTGCAAGCTGGTCAATAGACATTGACCGAAGAAGTGATGTATCATTCAGTCTTGGTAAGCACCAGCCCCTCTCCTTCCCAAGTTGTACCTGGGAGTGGTAATGCATTAGTCCCTTGAGAAATTCCGGAAGACACATTACTCTGTTTCCTGAAAATAGAAATGTCAATTTGATTTGGAGAGGACTGGATAACCATATAAATCATCCTACCATCTATAATACCGCCACAATGTCACTTGCTTCAGCTTCAATTACATGTAACCAATTTAACCCAGAAGCATGGCTTGGGATTTGGGATTGCCAAATTTTACTGTGACTTTGTATCAAGTGCATGAAACTTTAAAGAAGCTACTGAATAATAAGGTTTTATATTGCTACCATAACGAGCCACTGAATTCTGTTTGCCAACTTTGAGTCAATGTGATGGTTGGAAATTCTGTTCAAAACAGAAAGATGTACCAAAAGAACTGACAAAACAAAGTTCATGATGGACTTGCTATACCAGCAGTGTAAATGTCACAGTAATGTGGCAAGTACATTTTCTGAGTGACATTCCTGGAGCAGAAGTCTAAGGTTGACCATTTTTATTGTGCTATTGGGATCCACAATATGCACTTTGGTTGAATTTTCAGTAATAGTTTCTAAAAAGAAAATTTAGAAAATTTATTGTATTGTAATTCAGTCCCTTAGGCATTATGTGTTCTGATTTCATTACCTGAATTTCTGCTTTTTCATACTATTCTCTGGCCCTCTCAACCCAATGAAGTATTTGTAATCTGAATGTATTTTTTTTTTTGTGGCAAACGGATTTTGAACTATGAAGTATGAGAATACTGCTGTTCATATTTACAATCCACCCATCTTCTATAACCACTTATACAGTCAAAAATCAAAGTGACCCTGGAGCCCAGGAAGTACAGGCCTCAGTGAGTAAGATGATAGCCCAATGCAGGGTGCACACACAATGACACACTAAGAGAAACGCAGAGAGACCAATTCATGTTGGGGCACAGTTTTGGATTATGGGAGGAAACATGAATATCCAGAGGAAACCTGTATAAAAATAGGGAGAAGTATCAGCTTATTAAGTACAGTATTATTTAAAGACACAAGGGACTCAAAATTATGTATTTAAATTTGTGGATTTCTTTGGTGACATAAAGCATATGTAAAAAGATAAAAAATAGACAAGCTTTGAAAAGCATATTTCACAAACATTCCAAACATTCACATAGTACAAAAATGTTATGATATAAATATAAAAAGACGGTAAAGATAAAAAATCAGCAGACAAACAAAGGAATCAAACATAAAGTTAGAACTGTAACTAAACAAAACACCACTAACAGGAATTTAAACGTTGAAGGATTAATCTACTGTGCAACACAAATATCTATTATGGTTTAGGCAGTGGACATTTCAGCTGAGCATATGGTGACCTTTGGGATTTGGTCTGACAAATGCCCCTAACAAACCCTCCATAAATATCGGAGAGGAAACTTGCAGCTGTTCTCTTTTTTCACATCGGCTCACACTTTGTTTTCAACATTCTGCCTGTAGTCAGGCAAAGATCAGAAAACTTGCATAATAAATTATATGTATTGCAAAGAAAGGCAAAGGTTCAAGTCTTAGCGTGTTTCACAAAGTACATTCTGTTAACATTAGTTATTTCTGGAAAAGGAGAAACATAAGCTGAGATTATTTGCAGAAGTGGTCAATATTTGAAAAAAGGCAAATGAAAACAGTATAGTTATATTAAAAAACACCATTGCAAACACAAGAAATTCCAGAGCTAATATTAGATGTTTATGTAAAAATTTGTTTTATTCCAAATCCACATTTGTTCTCTAAGAAACATACTTTATAAATTTGTCCCAATTGGCTACAATAGCCAGTATTCTAGGATCCCATCTAAAACCAGTCAATAACATTCAAGGCGTGTTTTGTAGAATACCACACAGAAAACAAACATGTCAGGATGGTGATATACCAGCAACCTATTAATTTATTTATCTGTCCCTATAAGAAAAATAAAATGCCATTTATAAGATGTAATGGTTGTTATCAATATTCTCATGAGTGCTCAATGTCTTTTATTAATCAAATTGACCCCCCCTCGTCTGTCTGAAATTCTCTGTAGGTTTTTTTTTTCTTTTTACTTATTCTGCAGTCCTAACACTTTTTTGTCTTCTCCCATACATTCTGTCACCCCTCTAAACATACCTCACGGTACATTAAGGAATATTGACCTTGTTCCTAAAGGGAATGTGTCCATCAGTTGATGACGAAAAAAAAGAAACTCACTATATGCCTATGCTGTTTTCACCTTGCAAAACTGAATTCACTTTTCTGAATAAGATTACTCTTCGACTGATAGTTTGTATAAATTCTCTGCAGATTAAGCTATAAAACTGTAGCCCAAACATGGAGCAGCAACCAGATTCTTTTTAAGGAGAAAGAACCAGCTTAAGTGATCTGACTAATGCTTATTTACATGAACAAACCTTTGTGATGGTGCATATTTACACGTTTGGACTTCTGGAACATCTCATGAAATAGAAAAGTGTCATTAAAGAAGTCAAAAGACATTGAACAGATGCACAGTAGAAGAAAAATAGTAGTATACTAATAGTATACAAATATTGTCCCTCAAAGGGATCTCATCAAAGACCCAGCAGGGAGACAAACCGTTTCTTAGTGGCTTTCATCTTCTTCTTTCTTTGCTGATGGCAATGTATCTAAAGAGTCCAATATAACCTAAAAACTAACAGCAAAACCTTGGAAAGAGCATTTGATTCATGTGTGTTGATTCAGATAAAAGAAAATGTCTGCATTTTGTATCTTGTTGAAAGGCACGTATAAGGTGTTGTCTGGTATTCACAGCAAGATGGTGGATAAAAACGTCATTACGTAGGAATCAGTGTCCGAAATTCTCGTCTTTCGTGGCCCAGTGGTGGCGATGTAGCACTGACTCATTGAACTGCTGTTTGGTGACATCAGATTGGGATTTCTTGGAATATGTCTTTTGATAGATAGATGCTGAAATGAAAATAGAGAAATATAAACACTGACACATAGTACATAGTACAGTTTTCCAATATGTTAATTATATTGAGTTAAATCAGATAGTATGCTATTGTATTGAAGTTATTTTAGTGTTACTCTATGGGTCTTGGACCTTAATTATAGATTGCATACATGGAATCTTTTGTTTGCTGAATGAAAAGTGTTACTCTGTTTTATAATGCATTATTCCATAGAAATGCATTATTTAAAAGTCCAAAAAACCCTCTTCTATGTCAGAGACTTACGACTCATGCAGGTGATTTTGGGGACGTCCCATCGGCCGTCTCCACGGCATTTGATTGTCGGCACGTGTCTCTGAATGAAGCCATCCTTGCAGTGGTAGCGTACCAAGGAGTTGATCTCATACCGAGGCTTCATGACACCAAAGGTACGGGCATTTTTGACAAGAGGAGGCTGTCCACAGGAAACTGAAGAGAAAACAACACACAACATGGAGTATGACGACCGTAAATTTCCCTTAGTTTGTGACTGGCTACGTGCCTCCTACAATGGACTGAGACCCCTTCTAAGGTACTTCCACTGAAAGGGCCCAGGTCCACCAAAAGTCCCTACTGGATAAGGGATTATAGAAGATGGCACATGGATCACTGTGCAAAAATAAATGTAAAAATGAAGAAATAAGAAATCAGAATCACCAATAGTGCACAAACGTAGTACTTAGCTGATTAAGGCTTAGACCTAATGCTTTGAAGTAATACTAATACAATTACTGGTTAAAGTAGATGATTAAACTAATAAGACTGGGACTTTTCACTAGGGTTTTCCTCTGTCATTTTAAAATCCGAGTTTATTTCATCTTGCAGCTCATATTTTAAAATGAATTATTATATTGGTTGCAGTCTTACTTTCCTACAATGGTATTTAAATTACCTGTGAAGAGAATCACAGTCCAGAACCACTGTACAAATGTGTGCAGAGGGAAAGGCTTTATATGGAGGCTAACCCACAGTGAGTCTAATGCACAGCCTCCACCCTTTCGAGCATGTGGAGGATGGAGGGTTCCACACCTGTCCCTTTCTTGCAGGTGAAGGTGAGATGGTAGTTGCATGGCACGTCATTCCACTGTCCGTCCTCGTGCCAGATCATCACCACGCAGTCCTCTCCAGCAGAGAAGAAGTTGTCAGGCTGGTTTGGTCTCCAGTTCTCATATTGCTGAAAAGCGGGCAAATAGAAAGCGTTATAACCAAAACAACAGGAAACCCCGCCAAAGTCACATTGTGTCTTTTTGAAAGGAAAGATGCCATGTTTTTTTAAAAAAACAATGCGATCCAAAGATTCCTGTTGTCTGAAATGCAGGATCCTCTCGTGAGTGCCAGTGACTCCTAGCTTAAACTAATTTAGAGTAAATACGGTAATCATTACAAAGCACTAGCACGGCAACTCCATGGGAACCAAATTTGATTCCTGTTAAGTGCCAGGGTGAAATGCGAGCCCAGTAAAACTCTTACACATGTCAAGGACTGGCAAATATGCAAGTGGATCCTGAAGATCAAATGTGATTTCTGTGCCCTCTACAACTTAGAATTCATTTGACTTTGCCTTATCTAATTCATTTTTTTCTGGAGCAAATATTGAAATGTTTTTGACAGTGCAGATGTGACCCAGACTAAAATGAACATCATCAGAGAGAAACATAACTCATCCCACACACACTATGGCAGTTTGGCATGACTACACAGAGAACAATTCATTCTTCATTTGTTTATCTTTCTTCAATTTGATATCATTATGTCATTCTATATAATATCATTAAACACATAACAAATGTCTCTAAATATAGCAATATTTAATACCACATAACAAAAATGATCAGTAAGATTAATGCAATGCCTCATGGATGTCTGAGATTGTCATTTTCAAATGTTGCCAAATAGATGCATAACTGTGAAAAATACAACATACAGAAATCAAGTTGATTACTTTCCATCAAGAAACATTTATAAGAGTTGGAAAATACAGAGAAATAATTAATATCATAGCAATTCTCCCTGACTTCTTATTTGTACAACCTAGTGCTGTAATTTAAAGTTATTGCTGAAGGAATTTTCTACTAATAAAAAAACAGTTTTTTACTCTTGCACTAACATAATTCTGCTACACTAACATAATTCCTCTCTTGAGGAACATGGACACAAATTTACATTTTATTGTACTTAAAAAACATTACTTAGCCTTCTTTACAGTTGTGTAAACAACCCATCACTTAATTGAACAACACTGTGATGTACTTAGTGAGGGAAATTTTAATTTCATTATCCACTTGGTTTAATTTGCAGCAACTCACTGAGTGAGCAACTATTAAATCCTGCAGGGCAAAGCCGCACACAATCCATAAGAATATTGGGCTGACAAGAAAGTACTGTGTGTACTTAGTCTTGCCACAAGAGGGCGCGAGTCCACCATCTGAAAACGCACAATAGCGTCTTGATGGTGTTTGGTTTGGAGCACAACCAGGTCTCCAGAAGCTTCAGACGTTTGATTTTTTCTTTTTTTTTTTTTTTGTAACTGGAACTATAAGAGTCATGGAAAATGGTAGAGAATTTTTCTGCACAATTGTTGAACAATACATGATCACGTCACGCAAAGACTTTATATTGTTCCATCTTGCCTGAGAGCTCTGAGGAAACGAGCTCATTCTGAAGTAATTTGCTTCGGGCTGATACGGAGTGAGTTGCAGTTAGTTCTGGCAAATGAGAGCTTGGCATGCTTCCCCCTCTTCAGAATCCTGTGAGCGAGACATGGTCTGCCTGTCACCATTGGCGCCAGGCCACCATTAAATGGCATCGCTTTTCCTTAGGGACACGCGAGAGTTCGGCAAACATGCCCACAGAAGGTAGTGTCCCCATTTTGACCCACATGTTCCTCCCTGATCTTTGATTAGAGGAATGCACTGAACTCACTCAGCTCAATGATATGAAACACAGTCCGGTTCTGGGAACTCCCCACCATTAAAATGGAAATGACAACAAGCCTAGTAATATTATTATTATAACTGCATCCTTCATCAATGAAATAACACTGCTATTACATTTGCAAGGGATTTGACATATGAAGTCAGACATAAATGATGCAATGTCTATAATCTCAGCAAAGCAGCACTAGCTCATGGACAATTTTGCTCACCTTTGATTTTGGTCTACAGGTCTTTTGGAGTATGACATTAGCAACAGATCAGGGCTGCGCTGTGAAGGAACAATTCATTCGGCACCTGGAGAAGTTCCTCTGTGGTCCAGTGTCAGCAACTAGTTCCAGCTGTAGGCCACCACTGACTGAGCAGGGGCTGAAAACCCCAGTTGTCTGAGCTGGACCCCCCCAACTTCTTGTGCCTAAGTGGTTATTACTGTGCCTTTTGTCACCACATGCCAGACCCTCCAGGATGCACTGAAATCTGTCAGCTGGCTGCTGGAACAACACACTGTACTGCTGGAACATCTTAATGATAGCCTGTGCTTGAACCTGCCATCACATAACCATTATTTCTCTTAGGGGTTGATCTTATGCAGAGGAGACATGTTTACCTGTTAATACAGCAGACTGCATTAATAATTTGTGGTTAGCATTTAGAAGAAAGAACAGGATTCAAAATAGGTATTTGTCATAAATTATCCGGGTTTTTATCACTACAAGATCTGCTATTAAACTGTGTACTGAATACATGGTTGAAAGATGGATGGATGGATGGATGGACATCTGCCCTTAATGCCAACACTACAGAAAATGGTTGATTAAATGCAGTATGGCTAAATGCAGCATAATTCAATGATACCTTGTTGGTGATGTAACCTTCCAGATAGTCAGTACTAGTGAAAAATGTTAAACCTATATGATTTCTATTTTCATGGACAAGCAATACAGATTGCTTTATGGTGATTTTGAATGAGGCTTTCACATGCAAGTCCGCATGTTGACTTCTTGTGTGGGATCTCTATCTCCCTATGAATGCTGTTCCTGATCTTGGCTTCTTGCCTCTGGTCTGGTCAGCCTCAGCTCAAGCATTTACTCCACAGATTTGCCTCCTCTGTCATTATGGGATGCAAACACAATTCAGACCTCCTGCACAGATGATGACAGTTTGACTTTTGAAGCGGGGGTTGCCAGGTTAACCCCAGACCTCTTTTTTGGTTTGCTTCCCATAATGATTCCTAGGGCAGGTGTTGCCCATCTGCCCCACATTACCACCCCCCCGTCCACAACACCTCCACTTCCTGCAAGCCAGCCTTTGGCTTTCTCCACCTGTCCTGCCTCCTCCACAGTACAGCTCTCTTTTGTGCAGCTGTTTGGGAAAGATACCCACATATGTGAAAAGCTTCCCTTGAGGACTTAATGCTTCCTCTTTTTTTCCCCATCCTTCTGTGCTGCTCCAACTTTGAAGTTGGTACAAAAGACCTCTCTGACATTCCCCAAAAAACACACATGCAGGACCCAGCATAAGTGGTCTCATTTGATGGCTAGCGAAGGTCCAGCTAGAATCATAATTCTTGATTGTCCCTTATGCAAAGTACAGGAGAAATATCTTTCACCATACTGACCAAGAGTGGGAAATAAAAACATTTGAATGAATTTGAATCCTCCTCAGGCAGACAGAAAGTGCTCTTCATGATCAGCATAAGCATAAAAAAGTCCTTGGAGGTCCAACACGGTGTATTAGCTGGAAAGTGTATGATTCATCACCGAAGAATAATGTTCTCTTACCATGGGTCGGCCATCTGTCCAGCGGAAGTCACTCTCGAACATCTTATCGTTCAAGCCAATCCATTGGTAGTCATGACCTAAGCCTGTTACGAGAAGAATGAAATACATCAAGAAAGAATTCTTTTGCCATATTACTCAACAGCAGAAAAACGAACCCATTCTCTGTGATTCATTGCTTCCTATTGAAATGCCCATTTTAAGATTAAAATAATTTGTAAACATTTCCCTGCCTACAGATTATGGTTGAATATCGATGTCATATTTCTACCCAGTCAAGGTGTACAGGAGTTTATGACCCAATAGGATTTTTCTCTCTATACCCAATCAGAAGAAGTTTTCAGAATGAATGCCTCCAGAATTTC
Organism: Gymnarchus niloticus; assembly: GCA_009936485.2. NCBI lineage: Eukaryota > Metazoa > Chordata > Actinopteri > Osteoglossiformes > Gymnarchidae > Gymnarchus > Gymnarchus niloticus. The sequence goes on along the minus strand of JAACJT020000095.1, from coordinate 19,329,316 downwards.
AAAATAGAGAAATTCATTTCTGGAATAAATAAATCAGTACATAATATGTACCATATGCAAGTTTGAAACAAACAAGGGTACTTCTGGAAAACATGATGTGGAAGAAACAAATATCAAACTAAAAGATTCCTCTGTAAAATAGTGTGAATCAGTGTGGATATGATTCATAAAAGAAATTAAAGAATGTGTCAGCTTTATCAGAGAAAACTGACAGGGAAGGTGAAGCCAGTAAGGGAGATGGCTGCCCTCTGTGAATTTAATCAAAGCCAGCCACCTTAGCACCTTGTGGACCATAACAGAGGCAGGTTGGGGCAATGTAAAGGACATGCACTCCATAATGTTGAAAGAGTGGTAAATGACAATTTAATTTTGTCCCCAAAATCATCCCCAAGAAGCCTCCACACACACTGAGACTCATACAATAACTCAGCCCAGTTTAATGAATAGGCCACCAAAACCAGCTAAGCCTCCTTAATTAATAAAACCTGTCTGGCACTTACGGTTCACATAAAGCTGCTCCTCGTGCGAGAGCACGCTGACCAGGTGCGCCCCCTGCAGTCTGCACTCACGCTCTGCCGAGTCCCATGTGCGACGGTGGCTGAAGTACTTGTAGCAGTGGCCCTGGAACTTGTGCCAGCCGTAGTCACATGTCTGCGTGTCTGATAAAAGAGCAAACAAGCAACTGGATTTGAATATGTGGACCACTGTCTTAAACATATTTGCTGCTGTAAAAAACAAAGGGAATTATAACTGGACAAGGCCACTGATCCTTCACTAGGGCACCAGAAATCGAGGAGGTGACATACTGTCAACAGCTGATGCTATATCAGATTATTTTTCCATATACAGTAAGGTATACTACATTTTTCATTGCACTGAAGGTCTAAAAGCTTCACTTTCTAAAATGCTCTTCATAGTACTTAGTATTTACACTACATTACAACCATAATGCTGGACACAAGGAATTTCGTATGGAAAATTCCCTTGCATGCTTCAGATAAAGCACAAGAAACTAATTTATAGGAATTGCCTGAATTACAATAAGTTTCCCAAGACTGTTGCCTTCGATCCAGTCTAAACACCTTGCATCACTGTCTAAAATGCCTGCCGCATCATATTAAGCTTATTGGACAGCATCCCACACCTTGCAGATAAATCACAGTACTTTTGGGGCAATGCTTCCAGTAATCTGACACACAGTAATCAGTGGGCTCCTTGTGCAAAACATTTGATGGAGCCATTAGCATTCTAAAGATTGCTATTCAAATGAGGAATACACTGAGCCCCATTCTGAATGGCTGGTAACTTATGGGTTCTAAACAAGCACCTGTTTTGTTTTTTTTTTTTTTGCATAGTAAGATGCCCAGGGCAACAATGAAGGCATCCACAGCTTTCCAAGGAAAGAGGCTAACAAATGAACTCAAGCACAGAGTAGATGTCTGTTCCACATTTAGCAACGTGCAGTCCTTCACAAACTCATACTGTCATTTTTTTGCCCCTGCATGCAGATGATTCCCATTTTGGTGAGTGAATTTACTCCTGATTGCAACGTATCTCATTGCCATTTACAGCTTGCAGAACTACAAATGACTTACTGTGGCTGGCAAACAAAATCTCTTTTAACTGCTGTTCTGTTGAATCAGGCTTTATAGTGGACAAGGGTGTATTTGTCAGACCCCAAATAAGACTTTCATCAAAATACTTAAATTGTCATAAAATGAAATACAGAATATACAGAAAAACTATAATTCTTAATATAGTGACAGTTCAAGGAATTAATTAACAATTCATTAAGAACATGATAAATTAGATGATTAGTTGGTACCTGATGTGTTTTACTATGGAGAATTGCAAACAAGTATATTGTACATAAATTATATATTCTTCTTCTTATTATTATTATTATTATTATTATTAATTATTCTTGTTTTATTTTTTATACATACTTCCATCCATCCATCCATCTTCCAAACACCTATCCAGTGCTAGGTCACAAGGAGGCCTGTACCACTTATTTATTAGAACTGCTAAATACTGCTAGATTGCAAATCATAGATAAAGTACATTGTACTTTGATGTGAATCAGAGAAGTGACATTGATTACCCTCATTTTGAAGGTACAGATTAAGAAGATTCCAATTCCATAAGTAAAATACTTTTAAAGGAGCAACATGTTATCATTGGTTTTGTTTTGCTGCACATATGAAAAGATATTTAGGCAAAGCTAAAAAAAGCTCATTTTTCATTTACACTCCTGTGTAGGTGACTGTTGCCCAAATGGCACTGTACCCTTTTCACCTTTGAGTAGTGAACCTACAAGATGGCTCCAAGTAGTCATTTTGAGCAGAACTCATCTGGGATATTTGGGTGTATGCCAACAAACACCACCCACAGGCCTAGCAGCAGGGGGTGTTCCAGTAACCCAATTCCAAGCAGGCTATGCTGGTTTTTCTCCATACCTTTAACGGGGCTCTTTATTACTTTGTTGTTTGTCTGACTTCTCCTCACAGAGCTGTTCACCAGCTGAGGGCCAACCATGGCTCAAGCTCCAGACGACATACTAGTTAATCTATGTCCCTACTCTCATCCATAGTCATGAGCTCTGGGTAATCAGTGAAAAGAGAAGATCATGAGCACAAGTGGCTGAAATGAGGTTTCTCTGCCAGATTCCTGGCTTCACTCTCCAGGACTGGGTGAGGACTTTGTAGATCCAGAAGAACTCTGAAATACAGCAGCTGTTATTTTGAACAGAAAGGATTCTGCTGAAGTGGTTTGGGCATCTCATATGGAAGCCACCTGGTCAGCATCCGGGTATATTCCACTGGGCAGAGGCCTCAGGGCACACATGCTGGACGGATTATATCTTCCAGTTGGCTTGGGACCATCTGGGGATCGCGAGAAGCTATCTGGAACCTGTGTTCTTGGAAAGGGAGCTCTAGTCTGACCTCCTCAGCTGGCCGCCACCATCACCCTAATCAGGAGAAGCAGTATGAAGATGACGATTCCTTTGTAGAAGGCAGGAATACCAAGGAAAATGCCTAATAGAAAGTGTTCACTAATCAGGTTAGGGTGGATTAGAAGAGTATCGGATTGTAGTATTTTCAGCTTAGTTCAGTTGGAGAAATAGGAATTTCCTCAGTAAGCAAGTGTGAATTATATAGAGTACTTTTATATCTAATGTGTAAATCATCGTGGAATGAGCTAGCATGGGTAGAGTACTAGTGGCATTTATCATTTGTGTGGATGAAAAGATAAATTAAAATAAGTACTTTTTCAGTAGGATATGTGATAAAAGTTTTCATATTGTATTTTCAGAATAGCATAGCTCCTTTCTCTACTTAAGGTACACCCCAGATAAGTGCAAAGACAGCAGAAATATGAGCAATTCCTTTTAATGATTTTAAACAACTTTCAGGTAATTTTCCCTCTGCTTTGACTCTTGAAAACACCAAAAAAGGGTCAAAAGAGGACAAGGAGACAAAGTCTAATGGCCTGCCATGGTAACTGTACTGTGCAATTGAGGTTTACAGTGTCTCAGGAAAAACTGTCTCTGTTTGTCAGGAGAGCTGATCGTGCAGGAAGTGTGGACTCAGTGAAGCACAGTCAAACAGTGTGCTGAAATGAGGAAAGGGGGAAGCGTCCATGTTTAGTGTCTCAAGGTGCGGGAAGCTTATAAACCAGAGAAGTCTTGTGCAGGCATGCCAAAATGCAGTAAGGGTTAATGATACATGACCACTGCTTTATGAATTTAAAAAATGGGTGAAATCTGTAAGGTGTACATTATAGAACTACCATCTAAAGCCAACCTAAAGAGCTTCCTGAACTCTACAGCATGCCTCACAATTCAAATCTGTGCTAATTTACTGCAGCCATTCCTTGACAGTATTAAACTGGCTTGACAAAAACGAAGCAAAAATAAATGAATAAGCTAATTTATTTACTTCTATCTAATTACCAGATACGATCCCTTTAGAACTTGTGCTTCTTTCTCCAGCTTGCAAAATCATTTGGAAACAAATGGTGACTTTCTTTTTGCTGTTTTTCTTTTTTCTCCCAGTTCTCTGTCAAGAAATCTTGAGGAAACAACTGTGTGTTAGGAGTCAGGCATTGCAGCAAATTACCACCAGGTAATACTAGCACCGCAAGGCTTTACCCCCCACACCATTATTTTATAGGTTCTCAGTAAGTCTAGTGTGTCTAAAGTGTGTCTAAATAGTGAACTTTGGAAAACAAGCCTGGGACGATGACATTAACATTTCTTACAATAGCGTCCTTAAGAAGTCATAAGCTTCATAAAACTGTTTTTTGGGGCAAAGATTAAGCCCAAGATTACTGTAACACACTGGAAGTTACCTCAGGGAAAGAACTCAAGAATACTGTAGCACATGGCACGTAACCTCAGAGGAACAGCCTAAGAGTACCATATGACACTGGAGTGATATCGGGAAACAGCCCAAGAGTACTACAGTACATTGGAAGTAACCTCAGAGGAACAGCCCAAGAATACTGAACCACACTGGCAGTCACGTACTATGTCACACTGTAAGTGACTTCAGGGAAACAGCCTAAGATTACTGCACCATACTGGCAGTCACCTCAGGGGAACAGCCCAAGAGTACTGAACCACACTAGCAGTCACTTCAGGGGAACAGCCCAAGAGCACTGAACCACACTGGCAGTCACTTCAGGGGAACAGCCCAAGAGCACTGAACCACACTGGCAGTCACTTCAGGGGAACAGCCCAAGAGTACTGAACCACACTGGCAGTCACCTAAGGGGAACAGCTCAAGAAAGGCAGTTACTGCAGGGGAATAGCTTTACACATTCTAGTGTAGAGGACAGTCTCTTACAGCTCATTGTTCTCCCCTGTATTTATGCCACAACACATAAAAATAATAAAGAAGGCTTTATCAGACAATGACAATTAGCTAATAAATTCTTGGAGTCTGGGTATTGCTTTTATTATGTTTACAGCCATGCAATGATGAAGCAAAGGGCTCACACAATTATGATTTATGTAACTGTTTGTAGTCGCTAATTATTAAAGGCATAGCGATAGCTCAAAATGCCAGGGGAACGCTTCTTGATTCTGTTGAACGTTAGCATTATGGCTGACTGTCAGGACTGTCACCACCAAAACGTGGTGTCTGTAGCACTTTAGTAAGTACTTTTTCAAGGTAGTTACACATACAGCCATGCTGTGCATAACTTTACTATGATCCATTTCAAAGCACAAATAACTATATGTTAAATGTTTACCTACAATTTACCTGAATAGCATCTGCAATCAAGATATCTGAAACTAACTTTCCGATTCACTTTCCATGAAAAAAGTTGAACCTACGTATCCACGTTATGGTACAGTGGAGTTTCATACACCATTTTTGACTGATAACTGATATGAAACAATTGGATTTGCACATAAACACTAATTAGTTATTCCAGAGTTGAAAGGCTCACCATGTTCACAGAGGGCACCTGTGTAACTGGGCAGGCAGACACAGGTAAAAGACTCCACACCATCTATGCAGGTTGCCCCATTGTGGCAGGGGTCGGACTGGCACTCATCAGTATCTGCACATAGCAGGCACGAGACACAGAAGAAAAGCAGCTACAGTAAAAATTAAGAGGTTGGCATGATGTTAGAAGGTTATGTATATTATATCAAACAAAGCACTGAAACATTAGCATGCAACTTGTCAAAATAACACTCGTGCATAAGGCTGCTGACATGACAGGAAGCTAACGTTACAAGTGCCCAGGATACCTGTTTCACAACGTTCTCCGCTATAACCAGGTGGACATGCACAAATGTGGACGTTTCCTCGCACAAGGCAGGAACCTCCATTTTGGCAAATATTTTCAGTGCAAGTAAATGATCCTGCAAAGACAAGCATTGCTAAACACATAACTATTCAAAGCAAGCATGACAAAGGCACAACTGCAAATTTGAGAATGATACATGTTAAATATGTGTTGGGTTCAGCTGAATTACTTTGTAAGAACCTTGTGACTGAAGATATTGAGTAAACATGTCAAATGTCATTATGTAATATGATACCTGGAATTTCAACAGTCTGGCCCTCAACTGTGTAGCTTGTCTCAAGTTGGACTGTTGCTGGTCCTGATTCAAGAAGTGGAGGTCCAGAAAAAGCACTGTAGTCGACAGCTTTGTCTTCATCTGGCATGGCAGTGGAGGTCATTTGGATAACTGAGGCTGTCAATTCAGTGCCTCTTGTCTCACCACTGGGGGTTGTACCTTTGTCTTGCTCACCCACAACGTCTTGATCCTCTGAGAAAATCTCTTTACTGCCTGACTCCAACTCAGTGACATTTGTTCCACTGGTTGCAACAGAAGAAGACAGAGTTTTTGGTTGGACAGTTGTTTCTGTAGTTTCCCTGAGGGTCTGATCTGTGAATTGCTGCCAAGTTGCAGCAGTCTCAGTGGAGGCCTGCTGGAGAGACTCTTTCAAAGTGGTTATCTCAGGCTTTGAGATAACTGTAGTGTCTGAATAAACATCTATGTCAGCTGATACTTGAATGGGTTCAACAGCAGCAGTTGAAGTATCCACCCCCAGCAAATCACCAGAGGTACCATCTCCAGAAAATTCATTGACAGCAGGTGACGTTAGGGTTATTCCTTCTTTGCTCTTGTCCCCTTCAATGATGTCTAGTACTGTCATTCCCCTTTTTGTCTGATATATGTACGTGCTAGCTTCAAGTGTGTGGGATTCAGGTATCGTTTCCAATTGATAAGGTGATGCTGATGCATTTAATTCGTCACCAGATCCCTCTGTTCCCAGATTCATCAAAAGTGGGGATTGTGCTGTCAGAGGTGTTACACCAGCAACTTCCTTTGTTGGAATAGTGGGGAAATGTGGTGGAGAAGACTCAACAACTGCAACTGTATCCACATCAATGACGGAATCTTCTGTTGGAGAGCCCCGAGTTCTTGCAGAGTCCTCCACTATGCCATTTGGCATGGCTGACGAGAGCTTAGCCTCATCTTTTGTTTCATCAGCGAAAATAGTCACAGAAGCTGTCGTCTTTGTCTTGTCATCAGATTTTGTGGCCATTGTAATGTCTGGTATCAGAACTGGCTGCTTGTCAATATCTTGGAAAAGAACAGCTGGAGTTCCAGAAGGCAAAAAGGTGGAAGTCAGACTGGAAATCACTGATGTTTCACTCTCCATGACTGAATCTGCTGTCTGAGCTGATTGGGGGGTGCTCAGTATTTCTGAAGTATACAACATATAGTCCTGTGCACTGCCCTCTGTCTGTGCCAGTAAAGAAGAAACTGTTGTTAGCACAGATTCTGAACTATCCTTCACTGTAAAGACTGTTCTAGTTACAACTCCTATTGAGGAGACTTGCTGGATAACTTTTTCTTCATCATATGCTGAGGCCTCACTTTCCTGTGTAGCATCTCCACTACCAAACCCAGAAGGATATGTAGGTGACTCTGTTTTTGAACTATCTTTACTAGTTTTAAGGTGGACTGTAAACAACTCTGAAACTTGGTCATCATACTTGGGCTGCTCTGGAGAAGCAGCAATAGTACTTGATTCCAAAGATAATACTGGACCTGTAATTTCAGCCTTTGGTATTTGTGTGCTCTCCATAGTTGTTTCTTGCAGAATCAAGGTGTCATTAAGAACTGACAGTACTGGACCTGTAAAGTGTACGTGCTGATCTAAGCCTTCAGTTATGGGTACTTGAGAATCTGTAGAGGATTCAGTCTCAGGAATTGCCAACCTAGATGGAGTGGTTTGGTCTGGTTGCCTTGCTGTTAAAGCAGGATGGTAGAGGTCTTGTGCTGAGCCCTCAATGTCAGCTGAAGATGACTCTTCAAAGTCCTCTTTTGTTTCTGGCTGAGTAGAGATTCCATGACCTTCTAAAAGATCTGGACTGGTTTGGAGTGGGGATAAAGTGGAGAACATACCAACTGAAACTTCTGGGAAGGTCTTACCCATTTCTCTGACTTCTGCTTCATCAGTATTAACAGGAATTGATAAATAAGAAGCTGTAGTAGACACTAAAGGCTCTTCTCCAGATCCATGTACCCATTTGGCTACTGGTGTATAAGATGTTGGATGTGCTGCTGATCCTTCTATATCTTCAGATGCTGAGGTGCTGTGCATCACACTGGGTAACACTGCAGCCTGAGAAGAGGTCATAAGTTCATGAATTTCTTCTTCTGAAGCAGTTGAGAGCGGTGTTTCTTTTGTCTGTACTCTGTCTATCGGTGATGTACTCATTGCCATTGTTTCTATAGTGAGAGTGGCATCAGGCTCCACAAAGACACTTTTGTGACTTTGTATTGTTCCACTTTCTGGTGTGAGTGATGCTTCCAGGTAGGGCTCCAAAGGAGGCTGCTGATGGACAGTTTCTACAAAAGTGTCTTTTTCAATATGGTCTTCAAAATCAGGCTCATGAGGATCGGGTGTTGTACCATACTCCATGAAAAGATTATCAAAATCAGTTACAGATACTTTCTCATGGTCTCCATTTTCTTCTAAGTCGGGGAACTCCAACTTTACAGGAGATGCACTCTCAAACTCATCTCCTCTTGCTTCCTGGACTCCATGTACCTCTGGTTGATGAGGGAGCTCATGCTTGCCATTAATAAAGCTGACAGTTGGTGTAAGGGTGACAGAGGAAGCATGAATGAAATCAGACTCTCCAGAACCAATGACTGGCTCTCCCTCTGTTATAGATGGAGTATGAGGAACAGGAAACAGGGAAGACAGAGAAGGAATGTGGCCAGGCTGTTTCAGGATATCCAGAATTGGACGCACTGCAAAATTAAAATGGAAGGTCAAATCACCCAAAAATGTAATAATTTCCAAATCAAATTTGGAAGCAGAAAATGCAAAGTATAGCTAAACCAATGGTCATCCCCCAAAAATTTACAATGACTTCATTCAGCTCATTTTTGTCCTTCACCTAAAACAATGCAGAAAATTGAATTAAGTGAAAATTAAGCAAAGTTCATTGATGATATTTACCCTAATTTGTGCAAAATTACTAAACAATATTTCTTTGGGTTAACCTTCCCATGATTTTGTTTTCTGAGTAAATTTTCTGAAAATTAACGTGAATAAACACATAACAAAGCCAAGCACCTCAACTCTGTTCTTTCAAATCATATTTTATCAAATGCAAATGGGGAACATCTAGCATTTTGCAAGGAACACAAAAGGGCATAAGTCCATGTTAATTAAAATGCCCTTAAATAAACGGTTGAATTAGCCAGTGAAGAAAATGAAAACAAGAAAAACTGTATACATTTTGAAAACAAAAAGGTTCAACTTTATAGGATCAATAAACAAAATATGCTCTTGATTTCCAAAAAACAAAGGCAAGTACGAACATAATTATGTTTACATGTGAAACTTCAACTATTTAACATCTAACTCGTTTATTTTTAATTTTGCAATTTTAATCTGAAGTCCTTTTTGCAGGTTGTACTGTTAAGACCTGGATGAAGTCCTCAACACTGATTTGCCATAATGTATCCTTGTAACTTAATTTAGCAGCTAAGAATTGAGCTGTAATAGATCCACAGACACAAATGTCTAATTGTTTTGTTTTTCAGAAAGTACTCTCAGTCAGTTAAGGTCAAAACACTGCTGAAATTGTTATCTGGGACAAACAGGTCTTAATGGTGATATGACTGATCTTGCAGAAAAACCCGGGAGGTCAAGCGGACCTCTGAGAAACGGATAAGATTGAGTTGAAACATCACAAACGGTTGCAAATTCTAATTCCAATTTAGGGGTGTCTGCATCTTTCATTGACAGATGTTCATTTTCATTTCCATTCCAGTATCAAACAGCTATTCATCTAAAACACGCACCTCACAGACCATAGTTCCCACAGGCTCCATACGGAACAAAAATAAAGACAAATAAATAAATAAAACATAGCTACTACCTTTCTGAACACCTGCATGATTAAGTGTTGAACACTGGCCCAGGGGTAAACTCCCAGAAATGGGAAAGACAATTGGATGAGCAAGAGTCATTGGAAACAGCTGTGAAAGGAAGTGACCCCTGGAAACATGCCAAGGAAGGTTCCATAAAAAACCCTGCCATGCCCATAAAGCACTTTAAAGTTAATGCATCACCTGTAATGTCCTGAAATCAAGCCTAATGTGCTTCACGTGTTAATGATATTTGTTTCAAAGATGTCTACTCAAAATCCAAGAATTCAAAGACAGGGAATCGCCAAAGAACTGCTTCCCAAATATTAATTAAACTCTTCAAATATAAGCTTAAACCTGTAATACTCCAACTTGCAAAAAAACTTATACATATGAATTACATCATTTTTTGTCATAAAATTACATATAGTTATATATATTCTATTATATATATATATATATATCCACAGAATATAAGCAACAAACAACAATCAATACAGATATAGCTTGTTATAAACAATACCTACAACAAGGTAGCACAAGGCAATATCCATAAGATTTAAGTATTTCAGTTGTATAAGAGAAGTGGTGGTTCTACCCATCCAAAAAAAATCTGTGACTTTTTATAGAAGAGAAGAAATTATTGTTGCTTTATTATTATATTACTGCTTATTTATATATGTTTTGATGCTAAATTGCATTTTTTTCAAAGCTAACTTACACTTACTGTCCAGATCAATAGTTTTAAACATAATTTTCTTTGATGGTTGCACAGTGGTTTTAGTACTGCAGCCTCACAGCTCCAGGGTAGAAGGTTCGAATTCTACCTAATCTCTATCTGAGTGGAGTTTGCCTGTTCTCCCTGTGTCATGAAAGTTTCTTCCAGCAGTCCAAAGACATGCCCAAAGACTAACTAGCATCTATAACTTGCCTGTAGTGTGTGTGTGCCCTGCAATGTTCTAGTATCCTGTCCAGGGTGTACCCCAGGCTTATGCACTATGGTGCCTGGGATATACTCCAGGCCGCTCCATGACCCTCACCAGGATAATCAGTTATAATATGGATGGATAATTTTTTTCAGCAGCCTAACACACTGTACTGTACATGCCTATTTTTCAAATGCAAGGAAAGAATCCATTTACCACTAAACCGTCACCTTGTAGGTCAAAATACAATGACGTGAATGACGCAAAGACAACGCAGGTTTTTGCATATTACTTTGCAAGATAAAACTCCAGGCTTTGTATACATGAAAGTCCTTGCATGGGAATTATTACTAGTCTGTGCACAGGTCTGTAAGCCCTGGAATGAGTAAGCAGTGACATTCAGCACCATGGACAGCTTCTACCACCAAAGTGTAAGTCACATTCAATGATAGGCAAAGTATGTAACCTTTAAAGAGCTCCCAAACTTGAATCAAAAACCAATCAGTGACAGAAATTCCATTGGAACTGAATTATGGGAATTGTGAAACCGTATTACTTTTCATCAGTACATTGTAATTAATCTCATAAAACTGATTTTATTTAATCAAATCAGGTCATGTCTTCTTTTCCTAAAAAACAAAGTCCATGTAACACAGGACCTGGATAACTTCAATAAAAACCATAAACAGCAGGGTTAAACAAATGTCGGCTAACGCGTAATTTCTGTGATCTTTACAGACTCATTTAAAATCTGATAGTATTCATTTATGAATGTATTGAATACTGTAAATTCATTAGCAAATGTAACACATTTTTCAGAATTTGTTTAGTTGAACTACATCTTTCTTCACATATTATTTATCTGTTTACTGGGGAATTGCAGAAACATGGCAGTAAAGTGAACTCACCTGACTGGTTTTTTTCGTGAATGTTGACCAAGATGACATGGATATCCTGTTTTGCGTCAACTGAAGTTTCTGGCATAGTTAAAAATTGGTCCGTGAGTGGTTTCATGTAATGTGTGTCAGTCAGTGCTTCACTCTCTGTGGTTCCCACAGGAGTCCCCAGATGTATGGTTGACTCCGGTATAATGACAGCATCCTTGGAGGTATCTTCCGTCACCTCAGTTTCATTAGTGAAGGGTGCACTATCAGTCGCCATTGATGACATTGCAGCAGTTGCTTTAGGAAGAGTGATCAAGACATCTAAATCCCCAGAACCCTCCTCTTTGTACACAACAGCTGGTTTTCCCAAATCTCGGTCTTTAGAATAAGGCTCTTTTGAATGTAAATCTGCTGATAAAAAGTATGCAGTTGTGGGTTGGACTAGCCTGGGAAGTAAGCTAGCTGCACTTCCTTCTTCTTGTTCCATTTTCTTGGTCTTTTGCTCTACATCCTCTACTGTTGTGGAGATAAGCACCCCAGTCTGTGACAGCCAGGTAGACTCGGTGGGTACATCCTGTGTAAAGTGTCGTTCTGGGCTTATTTGGTCTGTCACGGGCAGCTTCTCAGATACACTGTGTTGGACAGCTACTGACCCCTCAAGAAGAGGCTGATTTGTCAACTGAGCTGTCCCTGCATCCGCGCTGCCTATCTCTGTGTCATTTTTGTCATCCTCGGTGGGTATGTCAAGGTAGGGTGCAGCACTCTTGGGGGTGGGTAGCCCACGTAAAATCTCTGTTGCGATAAGATCATCCCGTGGGATTGATTCCACTTGAATGGGCTTACCAAGGTCATCGTCAGTGGGTCCTGTAAAATCATCGGCAAATGGGGTTACGATCATGGTGGATGAAGACGGGGAGATGGCATAGCGAGCATGGGGGGCCATGCTGGTCGAGAACATTGCTGGGTGCTCTTCTGTATCCTTCTCACTGATGGGCTGTTTAGTTTCAGGTTCCTCACTTGAGATGGACACAAAGTCAGTAGGTAGTGAGATTGGAGTGAGGGGAGGCAGTCTGGGAGTCACAGGGATTTCTGCCTCTGTTTGGCTCTGCTTAACTAATACAGCAGACTCTGCCAGAACCACAGATAATGCACGACTGTCCTCTGACACACTTACAGATGCTGTGGGACTAACGATCATGGCCATTGTAGTGGCTGGCTCTCTGCCTAAGAAAGAGAACATAAAGACACTTCTGAAAACATGCACAAACATACAAACGCACAATATAATGGTCTGCCCAGTGTCAGCAATACACATCACTGAATAAACTAAATTAGATAAATACTGCAAAACATATGGAGACTACTGTAAATGAATTTAAAATGAAACCTGAAAAGAGAAGAAAAACATGTCAGATTTCCCAAACAACAGCTGATTTCTGAAAACTAGCATTATTTGTTTTACGTCTCTCAATACAATATAAAACACAATGTTTCAAATGAAGGCAGTGAATGCAGGGAGGTTTCAAAAAGGAGAAGAATGTTCAGAGCTAGCCAATCATCTTGAAAGGGTTTGCTTTGGCATCAAGCATAGCCTGCATTATTCTGGGAATTCAGATTGTCAGTGATGTCAGAATGGTCAGAGAAATGCATGGCTATTTGGAAAGAAAATACACTTTTTGCCAGGACTCTCTCTTTTTTAGACATTGTAATGTTTCATCAGTCTTAAGCCTGGCTCCTAACTTCTATTTTAGACCTCTTTTTCCTGTCTTGATTTCACTGGCTCAGAAACACGGTGTCTGGGTAAACCCATACATCCAACTGAAGCAAAGTTTATGAGGTTTGAAGTTCAATATGCATGCATATTAACTTCAGCTCTGTTTGATTTCACTGCCTATGTTCAATATTGCTTTTCCCACAGTGTACAACTTCATGCCATGTCATGGCATTTTATAATGTACTAACATTTTACATATTAAGGGTATTCATGTCTGAATGTGAACTGTGGCAACTGTGGTAATGCTGTTAATGGTTCAATACAGTTTGTGGCTTTAACCACTTGTCTGTAGCTGTCCATATATTAACAGCTATTTTTAAAGCTTCATTTTCTAGGACAAACTGGATGACAGGGACCAACACAGATGGAGAATCTCTTGACAAAAAGAAATACGCAATCCCTTTGGGGCCTAATTTCATTCATTTTACAAGGTCACATTGGTTTCTCTCTCTTCTGTGAATATATACAATACACTTCTGTAAAATTAAACACTAATTAATTAAGGTAGTATAATCAGTGACCTGGGAAGCAGTAGAAAAGCTTTCCTCTTGTGTTCTAGTCCATGAAAACTAATATGGTACACTTTTTCACTACTTTTGTTCTCTCAGCAGTGTTCTGACAAGTGATGGCTTTAATTATTAAGAATGTGATCATTTATTTCCCACCCAGGATCCTCTTTAACGTCTTTCTCAAAGTAGATTAAAATTACAAGACTCTTATTGTCTGAAATTAATGGAACATAATAGGCTTGGTGTTTTAGCAACCCTTTGGCAAAGCAAAGAGAATGTGTGCTGATCCTCTTTAGATGCATAGTTTAGTTTCAATAATGAGTTCAAAAAGAAAATGTAATTAGGTCCAGTAGGATTTTGTCTCTAACAGCATCCTAACCGAAGGAAATCTTGACATTTCCAGGCAGTCAAAATACTGATAGGCAAAGTGTCACCAAAAAGCATTATGGTAAAGCCAAAATTGATGTTTTGAGGTAGAAGGAGTACTGCTATTTCCACCGGTTTAAGATTGTTCCAGAACCATCTATGGCTCCAGCTCTCTATTTCACCATTAGTCATGCTTCACCATTCAGCTGTCAAGGAAACCCTCCTCTCCCATGATTCTTACTTTGACACAGCTAGTCATCTATTGAGGTAACCAGCTGTGAGATATTAGCAACATTAACATTAGCTTCTCTGATCTAAGACAGAGGTTTATTTTCCCTAATAAAACACAGTGACCCATAACGCATGTCCAGGCTGTTTTCTATTAGTGTTCGCGCTGTTCAAAAGGTCTCTTTTCTTCGAGTTTGATTTTTCCCCCTTGTCTTCCTAATTTCCATTTTTGCACTGTAGGTACAACTGACAGTATTGCTAAAGCATGTCCGAGAATCATGAACAAGTTCGTAAAAATGCCTTCTTTTGGATGCCGGAAACAGCAGAGAGTTAAAGTATTGCATATGGAGAGTTTGGAAGGATCGAGGTGGTCCAAGTCCTAAGAATTTTGATGTCATGAAAAATCAGGCCCCCAGACTTAAGTGGGACTTTACATCACATCTCCCAGACAGTCCCAGGTGACACAAACTAAGGGATTCGAATCAAGAAACTTAAGTGCCAGATAATGTCTTGAAGGGGATTTTGACCTGATCCCTTGAAATCCTGCAACGTGTTAGAGAGTATGTTCAGAACAATCAGTTTACTCTTGTAATTTAATGATGTCATGCTGGGGAGGCCAAATCTCTTCCTTTCTCATCACTTAACTCCAAACCTTACAGCGCTGGGCAAATCATGCTCTTAGCTCTTATGTCATTCTGAACTAACGGGAGATGTAAAAGTAAATCTCCACGTGGTCACTGGTGCTTGTCAAACACATAATCATTTGCTGAGTCTGAAGATTTTATAGACAGATACAAAGCAGGGGTAATAAGACACATCTTATCCTCACAGTTCCTCAAGCCCACTGCTGACTGGGGGCAAACTGGAGAAAAGCCAAAAATCACAATGAAGTCAGGAAATCACAATGGCAAAGCCATAACAGACTTAGAGGACTTACAAGAGTGACAACAACTAAAGGCAAAAATAATGCTGCCCAAAATCTGGAGAAAATAATCCAAAAGAGCAGATGGGATATTTTGGCCAGACTGTCCTCCCAGCCCCTGACACTGAGCTGAAGCTGCAGAGGACCCATTAATACCCACAGGTATGACATCACTGGCTCTTTCATGTCGATTGTTGTCTTCAATTGCTTTCTCCCTCCCCAATCGATGAAACCTCAACCCCAGCCCCGTTCGCCTGACCTTCATGAAAGACGACCTTCGGGCCCTATACCTGTTTGCCATTTGTAAGAAGGGTGAATGTCTAAATGAGAAGATATCGTCATGCACAACATGTGTATAAGAATAATACTTACCCAATGTAAAACAAATCAATAAGCAAAACTAAAACTATAAACTAAAACTTAAATAAAGGATTTAAACTGCTTGAATTAGCATCATGATGAAATTCATTACAATATCCATGAAAGCTTCACAAACTACCGCATGAAGAAAAACTTGCACAGAGAATATTTTACAGTACTGTGCATGAGAATGATTTTTAATAAAAGAGGAAATACCAGTGTCACTCTGACCAACAATTTAAGGAATTTATTCCATTCATGTCATTGAAAAAAAATGGTGGAGAATGTTGTCTCAGGTTAACTAAATATATTCATTTACTATTTTTTGCATACATTTTACTCAGACCACATCTACATCACTCCAAAAAGCATATCAATTTGACTGAAAATACAAATATATATTTTTTTGATTATACACAGAAATGGCTACCAAATGTATATGACTAAGGATTTGCAGGGGAGGGTGGGCTGACTTACCTTTAAAACAGTAGGCTCCCAGCCTGTCTGTGGACTCAGGGAAGCCCGTCTGGTTCCTGTAGCGGTACAGGGTCCGCACGCCCAGCAGGCCCCCACCGCACTGAGTGCGGGGTACAGAGATGGGGTAGCGGGCACTACCATCTGCCAGCCAGCCGTAGTCACAACGGTCCAAGCCCTGCCTCCAGGCAGCATGAAGTTGTCCTGGGGTTGCCAGTGTGGCCCCGAGGTGCTCACAGGCTAGCCATGCCTCCTCTAGGGTCATCTTTACATTTACAGGTGCATAGAAGACTTCCCCTGTGAACAGAGGTGATGTTTAACTACATGGCATGTGGTTCCTTCCAAGTGGGGAAATAGCTAGCATAGCAGTTATGGAAACAGACTGGGGGCTCGTTCAAATCACAGGAGCTTTTACCCGCTTGTGAAGTACTCAATCAATCAGAGAAGCTCAAACAAAACATTCAGCCTTAAAAACAGTTAAGTACCGTAAATATGCATGCATTATGATAAAGCACACCAAAGTACTTTCAAATTAAACTCTTCCAAAAGATAAATAAGTCTTTGGTTTCCAATTATTCACCGTTGTTGTGTGATACTCGTATATGTATGCATTATAGACTGCAAAATACACCTTTCAATATATTATTGGAGGTGTGCAGCTTCTTTGCTTAATCTAAGAAAAATTTTGTTTCGTCTGGCAGAAGCGGTTCTCTATAGGAATTCAAACTGCCAGCTGCATTTATAAAGAAAGTGGGTCATACACTTGACCTAAATAGCACAAAGGTTTCTGGAAACGTGGATGAATCGCTGATCTCTAGGCCTGCTACTGAAACCCTAAATCTCTGCCCTGTGCGGGGCTTTGGTGCCATAGCACTTTAAAGCCCACGTTTTCAAAAATACTGTTTACAGCTCTTTGTGAGTGCCTTTGATCCTTGTGTATGACCATAACGACACTGCTTGAAAAGTCCTTAGAATTAAATATTTATAAACAAGGAAATTATGTTTCTACCCCAAAGCATTATGGGACTTGGTTAGAGAATATGTTTTCATTTAGATTTTGGTGTGGTCTGAAAGCAAATCTCCCATGCTATATTGTTCAGCTGAATCTATTTCTAACAGGCATATTTTTGGTATCCATCCTGTCAAATTTCTTTTAAAACAGATGTAAGACATAGGGAACACAAAAGTTTACAGCAGGGTATTTGTATTGTTAAACCAGAACTGAAGCCAAAGGAAGTCTCTATTTAGGTAAACATTTATCAAGACAAGGTTTCCCAGCATCCATTAAAGGCACAGAGTGCCGTTCCTCAGCTCTTGGTCCCCCTATATATATAATGCTACAATGTTATCGCTCTGCTTGCTCCTAGGTGAGGCAAGGGGAGCCCCTTCTGTATAATGCAAATGCCTGTTTGGGCTCAGTGTGATCATGAAATAGCACCGGTCTAGCTGGTGCAAAAGCTAAGGAGCACGCAGGAGGCACTCCCAATAGTCCTGGAATCCACCCAAGTGCTCCTTTGAGTTCTCGCTTGAAAACGCCAGCTGACTTTCAGTCCAGACAAAAACATTAAATCATGCCATGATGCAACAAACCTACAAAGGTCGATTATTCAACATTCCAGGTTTAATGGAAGTGCATATGTTCTTTATAATATTTCATAAAAATATAATATAAACTTTTTTCCAAACATCAGCTTAAATTCCAGTCACAATTAACCTTTACCGAGCTACGGAAATTAAATTTTAAGAGCAAAATGTTATACAGCATAAAATTGGGGCTTCTGCAGTCATAAAAAGCAAAGGCAAAAATAAATCGGCTACAAATATGAGGGCTGTTGTCAAGTTAAAAGGCCTCAATATTCATTTATTGCTAAGACATTTGAAAGATGGGGGCCAACTGTTTGTATTACTGTAAAAAAAAGAAAAAAAACAATTTTCAGTCTCATTAATACATTACGTTGCACTTGAGAAACAAAAAAAAGACCTTATATGCTGTGATTTTAAAAAGGGGGATAATACAAGTTTGACTGGCATCCCTGTTATGTTGCATGGTCGAATTCGAGCTTCCTTCTTTGAACTGTGCATTGAAATCCTTACCACAGTACTGTTCTGATACCCACAAAATCAAAGGAGGACTGGTCACAAGTCTGCTTACCCTCCAGTTTGTCCACATAGCAGTACACATCATAGGTTTCCATGGGGTTTCGCAGACCATATGTTCTAACTCCAGGCTTCCCATGTTTGTCACCATGGCAACCGGTCCTGGGCTTGGTGATCGGGTATCTGAACGGAGGAAATGTAATATGGATATTTCAACAGTGACTCAGGCTTGGAGTGTGTCATTCTCACCTCAGTATAATACAATGTATTTGAGCCTTTCAGTTCTGGACTAAAACCCAGGAGAGTTCTGAGACAGAGAGCGCTGTTTTCGAGGTTATTAAAAATCACAAAACATGGCTCAAGAACAGGAGAGTTTGCGTTCCTTTACCTTATTAATTTGTCATTTTTATTATGGCTAGAAGCCATAAAACTTTATATGAAGCATATCAGTCCAGAGTGTACACTTCTTCAGGCATACAGTACATTAAAAATCAGCTTGTAAAGAAGAAATGCTCACCTAACTGTCTGGTCTGAAATCCAGCCTGCATCGCACTGATCAAAACCATCCTCAAAGGCCGATATCAGCTGCTCCGGGGTGGCAATGCTGGCCCCAACATCCTGGCAAGCTTCGATTGCCCTTTCGAAGTCCAGAGTGTATCGACTGGTGTTCGCCCGGTAATGAAAAACCACACCTGCATGGCCACAAAGAGCAGACAGTCTAGGAGAATGCCTTCCCCAAACACTTCTTAAGATAAAAAAGGAGAAATAATAAGAATTGAAAACAGCTTAGGCAAACTGCTTTGTCCAAACCGTCCATAGTGTGTGAATGTGTTTCATGTGTGCGCATGTGTGTGTAGTGGTGGTCCAGGCACATCTGGTGTCCTAAGTGAGATCCTGCCTGAATGCACCCCAGCCTGGGCAAGCATCCCACTGAGGTGGGGAGGAGGGTGCTGCCACCCTAGACAATTGCCTGTATCTCCTATACCAGAAAATTCTACTTTGTGTGGTCTGCATTGGAGTGCCATCCTATTCAAGTGTCCCCTGCTTATGCCTTCTACACCCTAGGATAGGCTCCAGGCTCACCATCACCATGTAATGAATATGCAGGTGAAGAATGGATGGATGGATGGATGGATGGATGGATGGATGGATGGATGGACTCAAAAAGAAAAGGTACAAAAACATCCAAGGTGTAAAGTCATAAAGGTGACTGCAGCAAATGGTCAATCCCAAAACTTGAAGTTCATCAGTCATTGCAATGTAATATAGAGCTGAGGCTACATCTGAAGGATAAATAAAATACAACTTCCAACCCCCATTTAAAAAAGTACACATTACCCACCAATACTGTGACATACCACGCAGAAAGTATATGGTTTCTTGCATATGATATTTTGGCACACTTTTCACATTATCGGATAACATGTAAGTCATAATAAGAGCTTTGTATTTTGCTCGATACTGGAGCCTCAGTGTAAATTAGCTGTAATTTACTGAGTAAGACGTTATTTATAACCTAATTAATTGACCATGACAATAGGGTGCTATGTTTGGCAAATGAGGCACTGCAGTACACTTATATCACTCAAGACCAAGGTCCACTCACAGCTGCAAATTTTCCTTATATCCCACAAAGATTACACCATTGTATCTGGTACCTGCTCATGCCATAAGCTAAAGGATGCAGACAAAGTCAAAGCTGAGGGGTCTTTAAAGGTGGCTTTGAACTGGCAATAATCAAAGGAAAAAAACACAGATGTCATATTTTACATGGACAAACAAATTGTCCAGTAATATTCTATTGGAGTAGTTCAACAATGTGAAAACCACAGGATCCTCTGTTCTTCTGAGTATAAGAACAGGACCCTCGTGTTCTAAAATAACTTCTTCAGAATGCCTATGCTACATGCAGTTAACAAAAATCCTGAAGAAAGTGGATAAACCAAAACTGAGCAAATCAGACCTATTAGACTATTCCAACAAGAAGCCAATCCCTAAAACAATGAATGCTTACATCGATGGCAATGTAAAACATCAATTCCTGCACCAAAACACCTGGGAAAAAACATCTGCTGGCTTCATAACAAATACTGCATAATGTCTTTGGTAGACAGAATATTTTGTCCATATGCATTTTAATTAGTCACATGACAGCTGAGAGGGTCTCACATCTCCAAGGTTGAGAATCTGCCTCTACACTGTATGGGAAGTTTATACATTACAGAACTTAGCAGACATTTCTGCCCAGAATCACATACAGTGAGACCGACATCCTAGAGTGCATGAAGCAGTTTTGGGGTTAAGGGCCAAACAGCAAAATGACCGATTTTTCTGGCTGTGGAATTTGAACCAACAACCTTCCAGTAAAGGGCAGAGACACTGAAATGCACAGCCATACATTACCTCTGGATTATGCAAATTTTCCTCTGGATTAGGCAGGTTTCTATCAGTTACTCTGGTTTTCTGCCAAAGATGTGCAGATCGGCCAAGTGGCATCTCAGAACTACCCATAACGTGTGAACATCCATGCCCTATGATGGTGGTCTGGCATGCCATAAAAGCACACTCTAGCCTTGTGCTACCACCCCCACACTGCACCTTGAACCTTAAACTAAGATAAACAGATTGAACAAGCACATACTTGTAAGCTATTACCAATGTCTAAGTAATTTTCTCGTATTTTTTTCAAAAATTCTCTCATAGTCATAGGGCATCATTTATACAAAATAATTTCTGTATAAAAAACTGTTCATTGTCAAAGTTATGAAGAAAAAATATTAAATTCTGAATAAATCCATAAAATAGCAAGCATTACTGAGCCAACACGCCTCTGGTGGTTGAATACAAACAGATATTTCAATTCCATCATTGCTCAAGCAAAGTCTAAATTTGAAAATTCACAATTTTTAAGCGAAATTCCTCCAATCCCCATTCAACAGACATTTATAGATTTTTTGGCATGCTTTGGCAACCACCAAATCTTCAATATACCATTTTGATTTGACCATCTCCTAGTGTGTGGCAAGGAATCAACAGCAAAAGCGAAAACTGATTCAGCAATCACAGTTAAGTGAAGTTACAGTTTTACCTGCTGATATCTGAAGCACTTGTTAAATGGAGTTAAAACAAAGCAAATGTGAATCCTTTAAAAGTGATTTTCCTGCTGCAATCCATAGAAGGTAATCATTTAACATGATGTACAAAACTCATTTTTCCCTTCGCTATTCATTTAATCTTCTTTCCCAGAAATGAAACCTCAACTGTTCCAGTGGTTTCTCTCCAAGCTGTCTGTAGACATTTCTGTTCTCTGGCAGGTAATGCTCCTGGCATAGCCAAACGTATTGCTGCGCCAACATGGCACGAACCCATTCCACTGTCCACAAGCAGTGGGGTAACATCTGTCTCCATTACTTAAAAGTAGGCCTGCTTCATTAGCTCATAAACATATAACAAACCCACACTTTTGATGGCATGTGACACTGAACTGGTATCATTGTGTTCTTGGTTAGAGTGGGCAGTGAAACCTAACACAACCCTCGCCAGGAAAAGATACACTGCAAAACTATGGCCTCAGACCTCGTGTTGGCCACAACAGGAAGTAAGCCACACTATGAGTAAAAGTACATGTGGCATAGTGGTGTAGAACACAAGCACGTAACCGCAAGGCTCGGTTCTGAATCCCTGCGGGGGACTGGCTAGCGTACAATTTAAAAATCAAA
The DNA here is from genome assembly GCA_009936485.2 of Gymnarchus niloticus. Lineage (NCBI taxonomy): Eukaryota > Metazoa > Chordata > Actinopteri > Osteoglossiformes > Gymnarchidae > Gymnarchus > Gymnarchus niloticus. The sequence continues at coordinate 19,307,132 of JAACJT020000095.1, read as the reverse complement.
GAAAAACAATTGTGTGAGGAATTGTTGTTAAGAAATAAACCAATGATAATTACTCGCCTCTAACATCTAGAAAGACAGTGTCCTGTGTGTCCTCAATGCCGTACATGACTTCACAGCGGTAAACACCAGCATCGCTGGCTCGAAGCTTGGCCACTGTCAGGGAGGCATCCCCGATGTCCTCTGGGTGGCTGGGCACTGACACCCGGTTCTTATAGGCCGGGTCCACTTTGATGATGCCATTCTTTGCCACCAGTACTGTGCTCTCAGTTTCCCCGAGCACCTTGGTCCATTTGATCCTCAGATGGTCAGTGGGGGTAGTGGAAGGTGCAGGCGGTGTGGTGGTTAACACAGCAGCATCGGCGCTGACATCAGGCAGGGTGGTCGGCACCGTAGAGAAGTGACAGGGTAGGACCACCTTACCCGCAAGAGACCCACTCACAGGCGGGCTTTTCTCCAGCTTTATCTGCCGTGTAGTCTCTGCAGGCACAGATTTGATCTTAAAAATCCACAATTTTATGTTTCAGCTTTACCATTCCAGAAAACATTTGTACACATTGAGATAATGTGGCCAGAGTCATTCAGTGTACCTACAATCATTATCAATGGTCTTGACTCTGCTTAAAACATTGCATTAACAACAGCATAGCACCAGAATTGAAGTGCAAAAACCATAAAGACTACATTTTAATTATGTGGGCTCAGATGAATTCTGAAACGGTGAATGTTTCTGGCATTTCAATGGAGACACGCACACTGGCACAAAATCTGATGCAGTCAGTCAGTCAATTTTGAAGATATATTGACAATGCCTAGTATTGAAGCGATAGGCGGGTGATTTAGGAGGAAGCAATTCAATGTACCGTCATCATGTTCAAACAGATTAAATCACAGGGAAGTTATTGTGATAAAACAACCTCAAATACACCGATCACTGGATAGCTCAATTAAAGGATGAAGGACAGGATGCTTATAGTGGTGTAGGATGTGGAGGACTGCGAAACCTTCTTGCTAAATTGTATGGGACTAATTTCCTGGCAATGCATTTCAAAATGCCTTTTGATTTATATTTTACCATGAGTTCCACATTTTATAGACTGCCTTTAAAATGCAAGTAACACTATGCATGATTACAGTAATACGATTTCAGAACATCGTAGGCAAATGACATTAACATTTTTTTCATAGTCCAGTGCCAGTTTTTATTATGCTTTTCTTAACCTCATGACGCACATAAAAATATTCCAAAAACTCTGCTGTGTGTAGAGTAAACTGGGTCTGTTAAAACCATCATTTATACAAACGTATATGCAAAAAGAGAGATTATTATCAGCTACTATTTTGTAAAGGGCTTAATTACTAAATGGATTTTAGTCCCCAAATATAACAATGAAACTGAAAGGTAAAACACTTTGTTGTTATAAGTTTATCTAATGTCATGAACATATTAAGCAAAACTCCTGTGCATGGGTAAATGCAATAGCTGATACGGTAACTAAATGAAGTAACCTTATTTTCTTTTCAAATTGGGTGCTACTGGCCAAAAACCATAAAATAAAATCAAATGAGGCTTATGTGCTTCAGTTAGTCCCTAATGTGAATCTACTAAATATTGTGCATTTGTGATAGCTAACCATTGTACTTAACTGGACTGCTAAACAAGATTCTCAGCTGAATACTCAAGATGACTTTCTTTTGATTATTTTCCACTGGTCTAACTTGTACACCATAAAAATGCTGGATCAGAGACGATCTTACCATGCACATCAAATGTACAAGATAATAAGAACATCCACAGGAGATACTTTATATCCAATGCCATTCTCAATCTGAAACAGAAAGAGTGAACACTGCATTAGAGTGACATTGAAGCTCAGGGGAATACTCAGGTCCATTATGATGGTGGGTGGGTATGTGGGTTTCTCCTGGGTGACCTGGTGTTCCCACACAGTCCAAAGACATACAGTTTAACTGAACTGGTCTCTCCAAGTTGTGTGTCCTGTGATGGAGTGCTTTTCCTGATCTCGGAGTCAAAACGGGAGAATTTCAAAAGTAGGACGCCCATGAGGCACCTTCATGTGACAGTAATGAATGAAATTATTTTGTTAAAGAATTTTAGCCTCATTTCAAACAAATGTTGAATATTAAAACGTTTTTAATAGGTTCATTTCTTTCATAAGGTAGTTTCAGGTGCTGTAAATGCTTATTAAGCTATGGAAAGTGTAAGTAATCCTCCCATTAGTCCTTTGCAGTCACACGTTTGTTTTCTAGACGTTGTCACAAGCGAGGCATGAAACCCCAGAACTGCCCTTTCCATTAGCGACTAAAACAGTTACTGGGAGGGAAGAGGTCAGTAGAGCAAAACTCTATAGAAACATTAAGCTTTTTTCTCATATCCAACTGTAACCTTCAAGTAACCTTGAGCTGTCCCCAGCACAAAATCTCTAGACTTTTTTTCTTTTATGCTGATAGGTTTGTGAAACAGTTCAGTTTCAAATCTCTTCAAATGATGTCTTCTTCCTCAGACTTTCAAATCAAGAAAATCTTAGCTCTCACCAGGCAAAAACATATGGTCAAGCAGCCTATACCTGCAACAAACAGTAGTGCAGTGTCATCAAATATTATGCTTAATTGGTAGGCGGCATACTAAGATCTATTTAGGATCCTATGGGTGGTGTCTCCAGATATCATTGAAATTTAAGAGCAATATAAATCATTTTAGCCACATTTTATCTCTAATTGTTCATGTGTTGTTTGAAATTAATCGGTAAGAACGTGTTCATATCTTTATGTATTTACATTTTTGAGAATTAAGGTCATTTAAGCGTGTTTTCATACCTCGTGTATATAGTCTAGTTTAATTAAATTCTTGAGAACTAGTCGAACCTCTGCATAAAACTAAATCAATTACTAGTTGTGCAATTTGTAAAAGTCCATTTTCCATTTTCTGTCTGAATAAAGCTTGTTATACAGATATTTAAAACGTCACTTTCACTAACGAGCACTGCCTTCATTCTTTTATGTGTTGCAGTTGGCCAGCTGCCCTATAAAACTGGATGCTAATGAATCAATGCTTGTAAAACACTCATCTTGCGGTAGCATTTCAATGATTGAAGCTAACTGCTTTACTAACGCCGAAATATCCTAAACCGTGCCCTTCAGGTCAAAAACATCAGATATTGATAATAAAACAGTCAGATTACAGCAGGACGTCAGAGGAGTCCTTTGTCACAAAGGATGCATAGCATAGAATAAAGATCAGAGTGATGATAATACTACTCAGCAAGTGGGAGAAAAGAGTCGGGGAAATTCGCGCTTTACGAAGCCAGCCTTTGTTATGACTGACTAATGCATATTTAACAGATGAAAGTTTTTGAATGTGTTTTTGGGCGTTCCTAAAATAGGGGATCCAAAGTGAGATTGCACCAATCACATGGTCATAGGCTTGAATTTTATTTCTTTTTCCTTTCAATGAGTGGTCGAAATTTACGCCCAGACTTATTCGGTGTGCATCACTATGTTGTAATTGTAAACTTTAGTTAACCAGTAATTCCGTTACTGACTTGAAGAATAAAGCAATGAATTCTCAAAGTACACCTAGTCTTTAAAACTTTTGTTTGTTTTTCTTTTGTTTTCTCTGGACATCGATTGTATCATCTTCCCACCAAATTTCACATATAAAGAACCCTTAGGGAGACTTACCCTGTTGAAACTACATTTTACGTGTGACACGTGAGATTTGACGATCAGGCAGGGTATATTAAGGACCCTTCATCCCAGCAAACAGGGAACGTTACAGGTACGTTGCAGGAACGTTAAGAACGCAACGAGAACGTTATCGGACGTTGTGGGAACGTTCCCTGTTTGCTGGGATGACGATCCTTCAGGATATATTAAGGGCACTTCATGACGATCAGGCAGGATATATTAAGGGCACTTCATGACGATCAGGCAGGATATATTAAGGGCACTTCATGGCACCGCACTCAAGCATGCAGTAGATAATGCATCTGAAAGGCATGGGAATAAAGGGCTTAAATGCCGGTGGCGACGAGGCATGTACAGATAATAGCAGGTTTTCTGACAGAGTGCGAAAGGTCCTATCCACCCAATGAACCTTCTCTCAGATTAACTCTCGTTTTCATTCCTCGCGATTTAAGAGCAATACTTTCCAGGAATGAGGTGACTAGGGCTTATATTGCAAGTAACGAAATTTTAGCGGTTAATGAATGAATAGAACCATAAAACATCGTTTCATTTATGGCTATATGTGAAATTTCACGTGCACACCTCATTACAATCACTACTTTTTAAGCACAGAGGTGTATGACACTGAGCATTTGCCAACGAATGCAACCTGTATTAAACATATTGTTCCGTCAGTTGAATAACAGAAGTAGGCTCAAACATAGCAAAAGAATCAACAAACCTTGCTTGTGTTTGTAAATCCAAAATGAATGAATAGTTTATATATGTCCTTAATTCCAGTATGTTCCAGTGTTCCAGAAGTCCAAAGTAGTTCCTCACTGTGCTCAGAAGAGTCAGCCTTCTTTGCAGTCTTCTCCACAACTCCTTCTCACGCTTCTTATTGCAGAAGATGGGTAGAGCGTGACTTGAGATTGAAGACTGTTATGATGCTGCCTAATAGAGCAAATATCAGTGGAGTTCAAAATCTATTTACAACCTTCTTTCGTCACCGTAGGCGGGGTTCACTGCTACGCATCCCAAATTTCAACATTCTCATCCAATCAGCGTCGAGGCACGGTCCGTCGGCTCTACAAAGTACAGGCGGTTTAGGGAGTTTTGTTAGCCCAAGTCGTAGGCTCTGAAACTGTGAGGCAGGAGTTAAGGCTTCTGATGTATAATCCCGCAGTCGTGTGCCGATAAGCCTTCTCACTGAACTCACCTACGATAAGTGAAAATACCACTCTTGAAAACATACTTAAATGGCATGCATAACATGAGAAGTCAATATAATGTATAAAATACCGAAGAAAATCTGCTAGGGAATATAATAGTCTCTTGCAATCTATAAACTGTTCAGTTAAATAGTCATAAATTTCTCAATTTATTCAGACAAATTTACGTCGCACACATACATCTACATTTTGTAATTATGTATAGGCCTACTATACTGTTAATGAGTATGTTAATAACCCCTTCTGCTGGCAATGCAATGACACCACAGCAGATTAATTAAGAATAAGGCCAGTTCACAAACTGTAGGTGTGCAGTAAATTCGTACGTGTCTGCTGTGTAACTACGTGGTTGAAAAGTTAATGTAATTACGCATAAAATAACACGCATTCCGTTTCTCATCCCGGACTGGTATAGTACTAGTAACCTGTACAAGTGACAGGCCTACACAAATCGCCCCTCTGGCATGTGTATCAAATACGAATCCCATTTTTCATTACTCCTAGAGAGGGCTGCTTGGTAAATAGGAAGTGTCTCAAATGGTCTTTACCCCTCGTTGTATATGCCATACCCACGTTCCCAGTGCTATCCACACGGGGGAGAGGCCGTAACACAGTTGGTTACCAATCAAACAGACACTGACAGCATAAATCACAGAAAAGCAGGGTTTGGTTCAGATTAAAGTTACACACTGGAAATTGTCATAACCAGAGACAGAGTATTTCGGGGCTGTATCTGCGTGATACATGGTATAATGTACCATTTACTGTAGTTAAACATTATACAGTAAAAATCGGCACTAAATTCTACTTTTCGTTCTAATACATCTTTTTATTCTTTTTCGCTCGTATAACTCTCGACTGACAATGCAATGGGAAACGGTACATACTGTTTCTCAAGTAACTGTTCTCAAATGTTTTTATTTCTTTTTCAATTTCATGATTTGAATATTTTCAGTTGTAATATTACTGGGTTGTAGTATGAAGAGGAAACCCACACCTTTAAATTAAGAATCAAATTATACTTTTCGAAATAATTCTTTTAGCATTTACCAATGAGTTAAATAAGCAGCTGGACCGTATTAATTAGCACAGTCCTCTTGGAAGCTGGCTAACGAACATGTAAAGGCTACACGGAGTTGTCAACTACTGAAGCATTACGTTACCTAAGTTCATTAGAGTCACCATATGAAAAACATGAGCTGACAGCTGATGCTTGATTTCCACTCCAGGTAGACTTCAGATCACTTACATGCAGGATTTAACTCTGAATAGCTGTGTAATCGTCTGGTCTATAAGAATGTGGATACTTTACATATCATATCCAGTCAGTGTGGGTTGTCTTTCTGGGAGGTTTTAAAACCGATAATTCTCTCTATATGTTTGGGCTTTCTTTTTCCCAGAGACAATAATTTACTAAGTAATACCAGTATAAACCAGTATAAAATCAAATATTTTCCAGCAAACATATGACCATCCAGCCATTAGTTTTTCCTGTTAAATAATAAAAGCTATCAGCTATCATTCCCTTCTCTAATAAGCACTTTTACATAAAAAACCTCATTCAGGTGAAAAGCTGTGGTTGAGTACTTTAAAGTTTGATATACATTGGTCAGTTGGGTTGAAGTCATGTAATTTATTGAGCAACCGTCAGCAATTATGATTGCATTGTGTTTTCTTTCCTAAAGTTATGCATACTGTTTTAAATAAATAGCTAAATCATACAATTTACTTTTGCAGGCTTTGCTTCAAATTTGGCAATTCCATGACCACTCTTGTGGACATAATTCCTACAAGCAAAATGCAACATGACATTTTGCTAACTGATTAAACTTCATGACATTTAAAGCATTCTTATACTGTAGAAATAGTTATTTAAAAATCCTGCAATCCTCTACTGGATAAGCAGTTTGAAGATGTATGTGAATAGGTATTAATCCTGACACAATGAAGAACACAATTTCTTTACATATGCATGTCTGTTTTACCACAATACAAAAATATACTTACAAATTCACCCTTTTAAGTGTTATCTCAAAATTCAGTGTCATTTATACATTTTTATCATGTATAATCTAGATTAAAAAAAAAAACAAAATCAACAGAGAGAGTAGTTTCAAGATCCACATGTTTTAGAGAATCTAGACAAAGGCAGATTTTAGACGTCATCAAACAGATCCGCCATCTCTGGATCAACAATGGCGTTGGCGGCAGACTTTTGAACTTCTTCCTGTCTGGAGACTGTATCTTGTGCATTTTCCTTCCTACAACAGTGAATAAATCACAATCAGAAAGAAAACAGAGAAAGTGGATGTGTGACAATGAAAGCAGAAGGGTGTGAAACTCAGACATGCTGAGAACACATACCTCACTCATGCAAGAACTACCTTTTTTTTTTTACTCATTCTACGTTTGAACAAATGAAAAACATAAATACTATCCAAGATATCTAAGGGGACAAGTGAAATTCAGTTATGTTTAGTTTGTCAAGGCTGCTTCTACTGCAGTGTGTCCAAAAAGGGTCTTTGCTTCAGTCCTTCTCTTCACCAAGGTTAAAGCACATATTCACAAGTTATGGGAGCAGACAAGAATGCCAATATGTGGAGGACTGAAAAGGAATACACAAAAGCATCATCCCCAGACAATAATCTGTTCCCTCTTCCTGAAGGTCGTTTCTAGCAACTAAATTCTTTTTTTTCCTTTCATTTGCCTTTCATTTTCCTTTAATTCTCAGTTTTCTCAGTTTAATATCATACATGTAACAATTTAAAGTAAATTAAAAGCCCAGGTTCAGAGATTAATTTTATAATCATTAAGTTTATTATAATGGTCTGTCTATTGTCACATGTATATTTCCAGTTGATAACAGCAGAAAATCCCAAATCACAATACTGCATTCAGTGTAGAGCTGATTCTTTTCCAGAATACAACGTATGTTTTATATGTTTTATGATCTTAAACCTCAGCCTTTCACATGTACATGTACATATTCTGACTAGGAACCACATGGATTGACTTGATAGGTTGACTACTAACAGGGCAATCAATTGTATTTCAAGTTCCCTCAAAAACACTGTATACAAGGAGAAGAAAGCACATTTATTACTTAGTTTGCCCATAAAATCACAAATCTGGCAAGTAGCATATTGACCGCAAAGGAAGGCCTTGCATTCCCCCAAACAATTTTTTGTGGAATGAGCATGATGGCTAAGTGTTAGCACTGCTGCCTCACACCTCCAGGGTTGAGGGTTCAAGTTTGTATGTTCTTTATGTGTTTTGCAGGTCTCCTCCAGGTACTTCGGCTGACTGGCGTCACCAAATTGCCTATAGTGTGTGAGTGCATGCATATGACTGGTGATGGCTTGGCATCCTGTTCAGGGTGCACCCCAGCCTTGCCCCAACATGATAGGCTCGGATATCCCAACAGGAGTATCAGGTTAGATGATAGATGGATGGAATTTTTCAAGGACAGCAGATAATGTAAGAAGATGGAAAAATGGCTGAATAGAATATCTTGCTATTATGCACATTCATTTACAAATTCAGGCCGTACTCAGCAGCATCAGTCCTGATATCTAAGTTCATTTTATCAGCACTAAAATGCCCCAGATCAAGTTCATGCCCACTCTGAAAGCAGAACAATTTGATGATTTTAATTTGGTTGCAGGACTTGTTTCTGGCTAAAGGGAGAATACACAATCACATCATTCAGCTACAGGCGTCTGAAGCTAAATGATTCCAGGCAAACTTTTAAATGCTGAATCAGTTCCATGTGTAAAGATGTGATTAAAGGCCAACTCTAAATAGTGAATTCATATCATTTGTGAACATTCAAATGAATTTTGAACAGTTCTTACAATGCTTTCCACACCAATATGATTCTGGTTGAAAAGAACACATTTGCTTTGTAGACCAATCATGGATTAAATCATCAGTATTGAGGAAGAGGGGTCAGCATTTGTATTTTTATTACATCATTTTCAAAACCCCATACATGCTTCTAGTATTTCTAAAGTTAATAATTTCCAAATGTGTAGAGGTTCATGAGATGTATCTCAAAAGTGCCAGATTAATACAGTACATACAGTATGCAGGCTAAACACATGATTACAAATGAGACACCTCAATTATTCCCATAGTGACCTCTGGATAGAGATCTTTGACACTCCAGAAAGGAAGGACTGGGTACCTTGTGAAGTGATAAAATCTGACCGAATACCTGATTCATCAACTCACTAGCAACAATCTATTGGTTTATAGTACACAAGGAAAACCTTAACACATTCTGAACAAAAAAAAGTATTGAATAAAAAGAAACACTTAACTGATTTCCATGAACAGATCAGTCTCTCATTATGTAACTTGAAAATGTGTTTTTATATATACATGATTTTCTTAAAATGCCTTTACATCCTTCCTCTCAATGTCAAATAATGGAATTTGTTTCTATGTGAATGACCTAATTTTGTTTACAGTTGCACAAAACATAAATATACAAGTTAAAAATCTAACCTGTGTTTATTTAGTGGGAAATATTTATATGCACTGTATATCAAAAAACATGCTGTACTTACAAAGCTGGAGAAAACCTGTTCAAATACAGCACACACCTCCTGGCTGCTGTTACACAGGGCCCGGAGGAGAACATGCAGACATTAGATTTGTGGTGAAGACAACACTGCTGTCAAAAAGGTTAAGTAAAACTCCACTGGTGATCTGACTTAGTATTTTTATATAAATGCATCATTTATGGGTCAGAGAATAGATACACCAGCACTATTTTACTGTTTTTTTTTGTTTTTTTTTAATTTTTATCATTATAAACACAAGAACATGCATTTATTGCATGTATTGTTATGTTCAAACTACTGACTGTACAGGACAACAAAACTTCTTTTGAATCTATTCACATATTGTACAACAATTAAACTACAGAACACACTACCTTTGTCAGCATAGGGTTCTTCAGTAGCTAACTTCTGAGCATGGCTCAAAAATTACAGACAAGGAGAAGCAGTCTGCAAAGCCTACTCTCACGAACAGAACAGTTGAAAGTGTAGCTGTTTTGCTGATCACCGATGGCGATCGGATGAAACCGAGGACCTTACAGCCGCATTGTTATTCTCAGGGTTATGGTAATTCACTGCCTGCCATCCCAAGGTCCACTGGAGAACCATGCAAAATGGGAAGACTGGCAGTGTTGGCAGGGTAGAAGTCTGGCAGAGAGGGAGACGTGGCTAAACCCACTTCCACCAAAAAGTTTCTGTGAATAAATTTGTTAATGTTACCATTATCTCTATTGTTTTAAAATTGTTACTCTTATTAATGCTTAGCCAATGGTTACTTTTAGTGGAGCAATACTTAACAGCAGTATAGCAGGACCTTCCCGGCTACCTTAACCAGTAACATCCACAGTTTACTACAGTGCAGCCCCTGTCATTGAATACCTGTCAATTCATCCATGCCAATCCTCAGAAAATACCTGCCAATTTACAGAACTCTGTTGTCCAGTACTTGACTAACACTAAAACAGGAAACCAGCAGTGCAAACAGGTTTCCAGAATGGTTAGTCTAAACTGCTCCAGTCTAGAAGCAGCTAAGCTGGCTGAAGGGCATAAAGAATCTAACAGGTCATACCACCAATATAAGGCATTAAATCAAACAAGAGGGGCCAAGGAACAGGAATGGACCAGAAGTGAACTATTGTAATTTCACTTGAAATAACTGATGCTGGGTTGAATGTACAGTATTTATCCAAATACAAGATTTTACTTGCTGTATTGAGATGGTAAAATATTTTTTTTCTCTGTTCACTGATATGAAGCTGAAATTCATCTTGGCTATACATGTGACATTATAAAGATGAAACTCATCTTCAATTTCTATTTAAATTCATTTAATCTGAATCTGGCTGATTAAGCTACACTAAGCTGACTGGCTAACTGAAAATGAAAAATCAATAAAACGTTTTTGCATGACTTTTTGTGTTATCTGTATGTTTTTGTGCTCATCTGGAATCAATAAGCGTTACCCCTACAGAACCATTTAAAAAGCTTTTCAAAAAAGTTAGATGAGTGTGGGCCTGTCCCTGGTTTCACTACTTCTCTACGGGGGATTTTCATTTTCAATTCAGATGGCCCAGCTAGAGTGTAAAAGTCCAATTAAGGCCAATACTATTCAGCTTGTAATTCACTAAAACCGCTTTGTTGCTTTGCAGGGACTGAAGGCCAAAATGCTACCAAGCGGCATCACCTGCTCCATATTAGCCTCCTCCCAGCACTGCCTTCATTCAGGCAGTGTCGGTTAAATGGCTGCAACTTTAAAAACTGCAGTTGGACACTTTCATTAGCATTCTGATACCCTAACAGAATATGGGTTTTGAAAGCTTGTCTTCTTTTCAATTCATTTGAAATTGTTTCCAAAAAAAAAGGGCTAAGGCTAAGAGCAACACTCACACTTTTGTTACAACAGATTACATTTGTGATGTAGGCCTAAAGCTTAAGGGGCTGCTGCATGCTTGGGGGGGTCAACATAACATGGAAACAACCTTAGGACATGGTGAATGTCAGACCAGGGTCACCAAAAATGTGTGCTTGCCTTTGATAGCTGCCTCCATTCTGGACGTAGAGAGTAACAGCATGAACACTGCTGTAGTATCCCAGATGAAGTTACCATACATTGCACAGAGTAACAGACAGTGACAGCAGCATGAGCACTGCTATAGTATCCCAGGTGAAGTTACCGTACATAGCACAGAGTAACAGACAGACAGCAGC
>JAACJT020000095.1:19260606-19295343 GCA_009936485.2 Gymnarchus niloticus | reverse complement strand
AGCACTGCTATAGTATCCCAGGTGAAGTTACCGTACATAGCACAGAGTAACAGACAGACAGCAGCATGAGCACTGCTGTAGTATCCCAGGTGAAGTTACCATACATAGCACAGAGTAACAGACAGACAGCAGCATGAGCACTGCTATAGTATCCCAGGTGAAGTTACCGTACATTGCACAGAGTAACAGAGAGTGACAGCATTAGCACTGCTGTAGTATCCCAGTGACCATCTAAATGCTTATTCATTACTAAACGTGAAAAAGTAGACTCCTTAATAATCCCCAAACTAAAGCATTGCGAATCCAACCATTTCTAATATCTTCTTCTGCACTGTCAGCTGCCTCAGTTGAATACTTTGGTCTGAAGGATGTGATATGTGATAATCTGGGGTGCCATGGTTCCTGATCGCCTGATCTTCAGCTCCAGAGCTCATGGCTTCCCTTAATTGGGCCTTGCATTCCACACAACTAGTGGTACAGTTGAAAATGCTTTGCCAGGGACCTGAGGTGGGTGCCCAAAATGTCGATACTCCAGGAGCAGTACTGCAACAAGAAAATGGTGCAAGTGGGGGTTGGGGGAACACCCTAAAATATTTAGAGGTGCTAGTACTGCAGTGTCACTCATTTCGGAGCTTAGTTTGTGTGCTGTACTGCTTGCAGACTGCCAACCCGTTGCTGAATTTTCACACTAATTTTGAAATTTCCCAGTGGGTGTTTGAGCCTAGGACAACCCACTAAATCTGTACCTACGCCACAGACGCAGATAGGTCTTGCCATAGACACACACGTCTGTATACGGACAGGTTGATGATCTCTGATTTGAATGAGCATATAATTGTGGATACGTGAGGCAACAATACAATTAACCAAGCTAACGTGCCCTGCCCAGACAAGTGCTCCAGAAACCTGGGTCATCTTTCATGTTCTGTAGGACCCTCCTGTGTCATTGTGCTGTCTGCCAGATTTCACACTGGAAGACAACAGTACTACAGTAAGACCCCTGCTTAACTCTGCAGACTTGGCTAATGATGCGTACCATTGTCAGCACAATGTGTCCTTAGGGGATAAAAAAAGACAGAGTTCTGTGTCATTTATCACAAATGCCAACATTTCCTGTTTTATCAGTCCACAATGTAATACCTGTACTTTCTTCAGTGCCACAGATATTATTCTGCACTTACGCGGTCATTCCTACTTGTCTGGATGGACTCCTTCTGGGCTGAGAAGACACAGACTGTGATGTAGGTCTAACCACAATTCTTAGAGCCATTTCAGTACAGGGGCTAACCATATCCATGACCTCTTTGTGTCAGACTGGGAAATGAATGACTGTCTCATATAAACATGCTGTGTGTCTCCTCACCCAGCCAGCTGGGAAATTCATGCTTAGCAAAAAAAATACACTGCTGTTGTCAAAATTAATGAATCTTAAATGCTTTTTTTGAAGTCTGAAATTAAATAAAATACTATTTGGGCAATTTCAAACCAGTGTTCTATGCTCAGGATAACTTAACCTGGGCTTTCAGAATACAGTTTAAAGTTTTCCACAATTATTGGCAGCATTACACTGTGTTAAACTACTTAACACCAGCTCATGAAAAGGGTTTACTTAAACTCAAATGTCCAGGGAATAGTGACACTGAAGATTAGTCAGCACTATATGATATCTTTTGGAAAAATGTTACTTTTCTGAAGAAAAAAATGGTACGTCACTAAAAGAATGGATCGACATGCTGTCTTACAGAGAATGTCTCTTATTGGTTAAAAATCTATTGTAGCAGAAAGCAAACTTATGATTTGATTTGTATGCTGGTCTTCCCAGTCCAACATCTGGAAACTTTCAGAGCATTACAATTACACAAAAATATAGGGATAATGAGCCCAGGAATGCCAATGATACTTAGAGAAAGTAAGATACTCTGATGGTTGCCTTGTTTCACTAAGAATCACTGCAACCACATCTGTGTGAGGAGAACTGGTTTAAGTGGGATGTCCCAACAGGCTTGGCCAGACACATTTTTTAGTCATTTCCCTCAGATTACAATACTTTCCATGACTTCTGCTTGGGACAGTGACTAAGAGCACAGTCATCCTCTGAGAGTGATTTTTTTTTTTTTTTTTTACTTCTCCAACAGCTGCATGTTGCCAAACTGCCAAACTTACAAAAAGAGGTGCCTTAATATGGTTTTTCATTCTACCAATGTGACCCCGGCCTGGTTATGCGTGACCTCATGATTTTGTGACCATCAGCCAACATTGAGCCTTATACATAAGACAGTATAGCACAGATTTTACCCTGCAAATACAGTGACATGAATAAAGTCTGAGGCATTTTTATCAGTTGACAGATGGTCCTCTAGACAAACTAATTTGTTAGCCCAAATTCATCTCTGACACTACAAATATGAACAGATTGTGTGACAAGACATGCATGTGAAAATCACAAATCCAAAAAATCTCAGACACACTTCTGATAAGACAGTTCTCATCAAAAAACATGCCTCAAGAAAAGAAGACTTTATGTTAACTGTAACTTCAAGAAACTGAAGCAAAGAAAAGCCAAAGAACATTTGATATAAGAAGCCTAAATCTGGGGAGAGGATTAGGCAAGAAAACCCTTGCCAAGTCATGTATCTGTTCTGCGAAAAGCTCAACCCTGAGTTATACTCACTCTTTTAATCTCCAAGGGGATAAAGAGCATGTCTGGACGCTGTGTGAGAGCCTACAAATGTCTGCCCATGTTCTCACTTCACGTTACCAAAACATTTTTTCCCAAGAAAGATGTTCCAGTCATGCATCTGTCCTTGGATGCTGACACTGTCAGAGTTCTCGGACTTGAGAGAACTTTATCAGATTTAAAATCCATATGGTCCTGCACCTGTGTAATGATAATGCTGTGTTTTTTTTTTTTTACGTAAATTGGTAGATGAAGGATGGATGTAGATCTCATATGGATATTGAGGGGGCACCGCTGTGGCTCAGATGCCCACCCTCACTCCAGACTAATGGAAACACAGAACACATGAGCCTACGACCTTGAGCTGGACACAAAGATGAAAAGATAGATTGAGTGATGAAAAAAACACAGAATGCAATCCATCATTTAAAAGAGCTTCATTGATGAAAATCCATCCATCAACTGCTTAGCCAGTACTGGGGCACAGTGACCCAGCAGGGGCAGGCCACAAAGCAGGGGACACCCTGAGAAGAAGGGCACACGGGCATTCACACACTAAGGGCAATAGATAAATACTGTGAGAAGAACCCCACACAAACAAGGGTAGAACATGAAAACTCCAAACACACAGAAGTGGGGGTAGGAATCAAACGTACAACACTGGAGGTACGGACTCCACAGAGTCTCCCTATAAATGGAAATCTCATTGAAACTAAAAAATGTGTAGTAGCACTTTGTTGTACACAATGCAATAAGCTGGGGTTTGTAAAATGCATTTATATTTTGTAGTGTATAAGGGAAATTGGAAATAACAGTAGTCTGTTTCAGGTATTAAAACTAGACTTCCTTTTCAAACAGCTATGCTTAGTATTGCCCATTGTAGGTTGCATGCCTAGCCAGTGGTTGGTTTCTCAAGTTCAAACCCATGCAGCTGTCAGCCTTAATAGTGCTAGTACTCTACTCAATAGTCCAGGTATCACTGAGGCTTCACAGTCAAGCTTTCCAATCACCCTGTGCCACTCAGGGTCACCCATCTCCATGTTTGACGTTTTCTAATTAAAAAAAAACATGTCTGTTCATCTGATGTGCTGTTCTTCAGCAAAAAGTCCAAGTTTGGTTACATGCAGCAGGGGTTGAAGGTCACCCAGTCCCATTCAAACACAAATGTTTAATTGCAAACCAGGAGGCAATAAAAGACAACTTGGATTAACAATGCACTGAAGATCAAGTGACCCTCAACAAGAGTCCAAGACTTGAAGCAGTCCTGTCATAACACCTCCAAGGCCATCTTTCAGCATTTCCATTGGTCCTCCCTTGTTTCAAGGAATGCTATGTCACTGAGCCCTCTGAATACACTACTGTTTAGTCCAGGTGAGACACTTGGACAGTAACTAGAACAATTAAGTCATAACAGTAAGTTAGTGATTCACGTTTATTCTGGAAAGCACACTTTGGCTCATATAACATGTAAAAAATATGAAAGATTAGCATCTCTGATCTCCCCGTGCCCCTCAAATTAAGCAAATTTTATTAGAAAGAAAGCAAACCAGGAAGTGGGTTTTAAATATCATTTTAGGTATAATTATTCAGAAATACTGGTCTATTCATTGAGATTTCACCACGGAAACAATAGTATAGTTTACGTCAGCCTCAGTACTGTGTCTTCCGTAATCATCCTGCTCTATGAAACCATACAACTCTAAACCATGTAGAGTTTGTATATAATGTCAGTTTTGTGGCGATCACTAGATAATCTGCATTAATTTGACTGGCTAAACACCTCCCAAAACACTAAAGAAATGTTGAGGAAACTTTACTGTTACTGCTGACATGAAAAACCGTGAAGCTTACCTTGACGTGGTCGTATATTCGGACTCTTGGGATCAACATATATTGTTGTTAGAGGAAGTTTTTACTCAGTTACGGAAGGCTTCGCTAGTTCTTAACCTGGAGATATGTGAATTTGGGCAGGGCATGGTCATCCACCTGGGGAAATTGGTGGGTCACAGTATGGTGAAACCTCTGGATGCGAAGGTCCAAGCTAATGACTTGTTCCCGGTTCATTAACTATCCAAGCATTCAACTTACAAATAGTTCATAAGAAGGGATCCAGTAACCTCGTGGTCGATGCTCTTTCGTGAACCTTAAGTGTGCTACCTTTTGTCATTGTTACCTTTTGTGTTACCTGTGGGGTTCACACTTGTTGGGGGGGGGTGTTATGCGGCATAAGATTTTCTGTGGCGTGGCGTGTGAGTGTTTTATTCCAGGTCAGCTAACCGTCTACCATTCGCCTTGTCTGCCTCCTCAGTCCACCCTCCATTCAATCGCTTTGTCTCCACGATCCCGCCCACATCTTTCCTCTGTGTCTCTGTACAGTTCATCACTTCTGGTTTCCAGATTTGAAAAGCACCGCCATCTAACCATTCAGCAGCTCTGCTCATTGATTTCAATTTATTATTTTGGATTTTGTATTTGCTTATTGTGTATGACTTTGGATTGTTTTAGGTTTTTCTGATTCTCGCTTCTCCCTCTGTATTTCTGCTGGTTTCTTTTGCATTGTTTGGTTATTGATCATTCTGCCAGGTTTTTTGTTTACAATATTGTCTAGCCCTTCAGATACCGTCGCCTTGGCCTGTGTGTATGTGTACAGAGTGTGTGTTTGATGCGGTGTGTAAGGAGTGACAACCATTTTTGTTATGCATGTAGTTTTGGATCTGTGTGTTTTGGCAGGGAGTTAGGGAGAGGAATTGTGGGTTTCACTTGATTGTTTTGTTTATTATTTTGGCCTGGGTCACTCCTGACGATATTCATTACCGGGTGTTCTTTGTACTTTGTAAATGTCACGTTTGTTATTGTCTGTCACCTGTATATAAGTTCATTGTTTATCACTACCCATTCGTGTACCGTTATCCTTCACCCTTTCACATTTATTCTGTTACACCCCAACGCTAGACTGGGGATCGTAACAGTCTGATTGGCCAGTCCTGTATCGCACTGAGTCGACCTTGAAAAGTTAACAGCATTCATAGTTGCGTCACCTTGGTTTGTCTATTCCACTGATATATTCAATTAGGATGTTAACTGTCACTGCCAAAATCAAAAAGCAAGCTCAAACAACTTGCTGGGTTTGACAGTCTTGGGAGGAGGTAGGTAACGTGGAAGTTTTACTAAGAAGAAACAGAACGTTATGGGGGAGATGACAAGGCAAGCATGATGGTATGAGAAAACTACACATTTAGGGCTCAGGGGCTTAAACATAGCTTTACAAACAAACTGTGTACAACACTATTGAATTAATGTACTATAGTATACTGCAGAAAGCAATAGATGACCATTCTTGATCTGAACAGAACAACTATCTAAAGGGATGGACATTTTGTTTGATTAGAAATGGGAAAACTGACAAATCTGAATGCAAATATATTAAAATGATGCATGAAAAGAGATGTCCATTCTCTGAGTTGTGAACCCTTTCAAAATGTTACAACTTTAATACCTTTTATCAACTCTAAAGAGCTGACACAGCTTGCTATTTCCCAGAGGCCTATGTGCTGAGCTTTTTCCTACACAGCTACTTGAAAAACACAAGGCCAAGAATTATTTTCAGTAATATAGATCCCACATGCAAAACAATAGAGGACAATAGAGAGTCTTAGCAACCCCACAGCATCATACTTCTAATGTAATGAAGGTGGCAATGACATTCCCATGGCTGATTACAGTGTTTTTCTTTTTTCTTTTCCACCAAATTGTATTCCTGTGTGCATAATAAAAGAATGGAAACTTACTTCACACGTCATACATCAAGTCTGTAGTGCACAATCTCCTCAGAGAGAAGGCAGATCCAAGATCAACTCTCTTCATCAGAGGCTGATCCAATAGCTCTAAGCTATACCATCAGGGCTAGAAATAGCTTGCAGTAGTACTGAGTCTGTTGTTATGCAAACTTTAGACAAGATATAAACATTTTGTAATTATTCCAACTGTTTGGTCACCTGTTATGGAATAATATCAAATAACCTAGCTATTTTAGATCATTTCTGAGCATGGACACACGATTTAAATACGGTTAAATGACTATGTTCCATTAGTATATGCATGTGTGATGCCACTCATTGCTAATTCTTCTGACTTATTTTAAACACTCAAGGCTGGTATGGTGATATGATTTGGTGTCTGTCAAGGCATTTTTGACTGGGAAGTACCCGGATTGGATTGCTGCTTCCTCAGACCGCCGACATTTCGAAGTTACCTCGTTTCTGCTACTGAGAGTTTCTCCTATGAGCTGAAAAAACAACATCCTATCATATTTCACTTGCCAAGTCTAACTTCAAATATATACTGCAAGTCCGGAGTTCTCCATTACAAAAGTAAGTAGGATACCATGGCTCCTGTAGTGTGTGTGGAGTGTAATATGTTTAGTCATTCTTCTCTTATCATTACTGGTATGTTTACTTGTGAGAAGTGTAGGCTAGTCGCTAGACTGACGGAGAAGACTGAAGAGTTAGAGGGACGTATCCGGACATTACATGAGATTCAGCAAAGTGAGAGCTTCATGGATTCAGTGTTAGTGGCTCCGCATACGTCCATGGCAGGTAGCTTGTCTCCCCCTGCTCCGGTATTAAAGCCTTCGTAGCAAGGCGAATGGGTGACGACTCAGCGGTGTAGTCAAAAACCAAAGCCAAACCCTCATCGGTACCATTCGCTCGATCACGTTTCCAACAGGTTCTCTGCCCTCAGTGAAGCACCAACTGAGTCTCCTGTTAAAAATGCTCTGGTAATTGGTGACTCTATTTTAAGAAACGTGAATATAGCGACGCCAACGACCATACTGAATTGTATTCCGGGGGCCAGGGCGACTGACATCACTGCAAATTTAAAGGTGCCGGCTAGTAGTAAACGTATATTCTCTCACATCATTATTCACGTTGGCACTAATGATGTCCATTTGAGGCAAACGGAGATCACGAAGATGAATTTCATAAAGGTGTGCATGCTTGTGAAGAAGATTTCTGCATCAGTAACACGCTCTGGCCCATTCCCGCTAGACACGGCGATGAAACTTACAGCAGATTATCGTCGCTGCATCGCTGGCTGTCGGAATGGTGCTCAATAAATGATATGGGTTTTATAGATAACTGGTGGACTTTTTCAGGCAAGCTTGGACTTTTGAAGAGAGACGGAATTCACCCTACATGGCCAGGTGCCACCCTCTTGTAGAAAAGCATAGCTCATAGTCTTAATGGAAAATCTTGACTAACCAGAGCTAAGCCCAGGCTGCAGACTTGGCTTAGTCTGCTAGCTGCTTAGAATTGTCACCTGAGGTTCATAATTTTCAGACTGTCTATTTCCCGCACTTTTAATCATACAGGACTATTCCACAACAACGTCTGCTTTAATAACCTGATAAATATCAATTCAATTCAATTTTATTTATATAGTGCCTTTAACAAGAAGCACTGTCACACAGTACTTTACATAGTCCCGGGCCCAGAGTCCCCAGTGAGTAAGCCAAAGGCAACAGTGGCAAGGAAGAACTCCCTCAGAAGGAAGAAACCTTTGGAGGAACCAGACTCAGGGGGGAAGCCCATCCTCCTCTAGCCGGCACCGGGCAGGACAAATTAATTAATACAAATAAGAGCAATGTTGTAACAATCAGGAGGACAACAGAGTATTGGAGGTTGTAGTCCAGTGATCAGAGCAGGTTCGGTGGCTCAGAAGGCAGCAAGCTAGTCAGACTGCACAGCTGCAGTGGAGGGAGGGCATGGTAGGCAGCAGACAATACGGGGATCTCTTGAATCCGAACCTCCAAGGGAAGCACCCCAACGAGAGGGGCGCAGGGGAAAGAGAATGTGTATGAGCAGAGTAGCAATTTAAGGTGGCAGAATAATTGGAAATAAAATAGCAAATAAATTCACAAGAGCCCCGGCATAACTATATTAAGGCTGGCAATGACTTTAAAGTATTATTACCTATAAGGCCTTGCATGCTTTGGCTCCAGAATAGCTGTCTGATTTTTTGGTTCCTCACTCCACCCCCACCGTTTGCTTCTTACTCAGGGGGCAGGTTATTTATTAGTTCCAAGAGTGAAAAAAGCGACGTTGGGCTGCAGAGCATTCTCCTACAGAGCTCCGCAGCTGTGGAATGGTCTTCCAGCAGCAGTGCAAAACTCTGGCTCACTCTCTGTCATTGAGCCTAGGCTTAAAACGCACCTCTTTAGTCTATCTTACAGAGACCTTAGATAGCTACTCACTCCCCAATTATAGGCTGAGGTGTAGAGCTGGGTGGGGATCAGTGCCATTGACTTTGGATGAACTATTCTGTCAGTGCTGTCACTCCTGCTTCACATGTTCTATGTGTTGTTGGAGTGCTGGCGTTCAAGGATTCCTCATGCCTGTGTTCCCATTGGTCTCTCCCTCATAGTTATGCTGCCATATATAGTTATGCCGGGGCTCTTGCAAATTTATTTGCTATTTTATTTCCAATTATTCTGCCGCCTTAAATCACTGCTCTGCTCATACACATTCTCTCTCCCTTGCACCCCCCTTTTTGGGGTGCTTCCCTTGGAGGTTCAGATTCAAGAGATCCCTGTATTGTCTGCTGGCCTACCACACCCTCCCTCCACTTCAGCTGTCCACACTGACCGGCCTGCTGCCTTCTGAGCCACCGAACCTGCTCTGATCACTGGACTGCAACCTCCAATCATCCAACAGAGTTGTCCTCCTGACTGTTACAACATTGCTCTTATTTGTATTAATTAATTTGTCCTACCCAGTGCCAGTCAGAGGAGGATGGGCTTCCCCCTTGAGTCTGGTTCCTCCCAAGGTTTCTTCCTGGGTTCGGGACTATGTAAAGCACTTTGTGACAGTGCTTCTTGTTAAAGGCGCTATATAAATAAAATTGAATTGAATTGAAGCTTGACTTCAGAACACAGAAACTCGGCCTCACTGCGTAACACAAACAGTCTTTGAATTCAGAATCCACCCAACACATGCTAGCAAATTACATGCTCTTACCCAACACCAACCAGAAATGAGTTTGCAAAACTTGGACACTGATTCGGTTGCCAAAGAAACAAACATCTTCTCTTTGTCACATATGATGAGACATTTTTTAACATAATATACTATGAAATTACAATTTGTACTGATGTAACTACAAAAATTACATGGCGATAATACACTGATCTTCTGATTAAAGGTTTTCATTTTTGAATTCAGGGTTCTATGTTTAGAACATAGTAGCTGAGTATACAAAAAGGACTGAGAAAAGGACAAGGCTGGAGAAAGTGGTTTGCA
The DNA here is from genome assembly GCA_009936485.2 of Gymnarchus niloticus. Classification (NCBI taxonomy): domain Eukaryota; kingdom Metazoa; phylum Chordata; class Actinopteri; order Osteoglossiformes; family Gymnarchidae; genus Gymnarchus; species Gymnarchus niloticus. The sequence goes on along the minus strand of JAACJT020000095.1, from coordinate 19,285,368 downwards.
TCCATATGAAAAGAAAGGTAAGAAGACAGCCTCTGAAGTAATCAATCTCAACGAAGATAGTCATTTTAGTCAGGCTGGTACTGTATGTCACCCTCCGTAAAATGAAGAGACAAAAAAAAAAATAAACAGAAGCCTGGCAGATTGGGTGAGGCTGAAGTTTCCAGAATTGCTTCCATGTTGTTGGCTCAGAAATAGAGAACAGTATCCAAGTTACTTATTCAAATGCAGTCAAATGTCTCCAGGCAACAATGGGGAAGATTTGTCACTGTTACTCATCAACTGATGCATTAACATTGTGACTATTGTCACACTGTTTAATTTGTGCTTGCAATACTGGTAATTGGTTCAAGTTCTTTGTATTCATGCGACAGTTTGGCACTGAGTATAGTGTTAGATTAGAGGACAGTTCTGGCAAGCCAACTGTGGATAGGACTGTTTTCTAATCAGGCAGAAAGCATAACTCCATGTTATATCTAGTGCAGATTTGAGGTGAATATAGCTTAACCAATTGTTGGTTATCAGAAATGAACAGTTCGAATCCACCATTTCTCAGAAAAAAAAGCCAAAATAAGAAGTTGTTTAAACTGACACAGCAAACCAAAACTACTTTAAAAATTAAACTTAAGGATACTTTTTCCTTTCCTTTCTTCTCGTGTACAAGTTTCACAGAATCTGAAAGCTTTTGGAAAGTTTTCAGCCAGGCAATACAAAAAAGGCATTTGAGAAACTCAGGATGACATTTTAGCAAGCCCATTTTTCTTGTGGGAAAAACGAAAATGGATTTAATGCTTTCAAGAGGTTTATTAGTTAGACATCTGTTTTTCTCTCAGTGTGAGACAAAGGTGTTTGCTATTTTATAATGAACAAATTAAATGGCAAGATCATTTTTCCATAAAATGGAAGCAACTTCTGACTGATTGTAACTTGTATTAAAGTACCATGAACAAACTGTGATAAAAAGTGAAAATGGTTATTGATTCCTCTTCTCTGGCTTGTAGTGCTGCAGTGTAGCAGCCAGCTGACGTCAGGCAGACTGGGAGCCCCTCCCCCTCCACGACCTCACTATACGTGACTCCTCTTTCTCAGTATGTGTTCACCAGATTGTAACTGCATTCGCATCAAAATCCCTGGACACACCTGGCAATCTGCTGCCTGGCCATACAACAGCTTATTGGTCCCGATTGGCTTGGGGGGGATTCACAGTACAGGATGTCTGTAATACTATTTAAGTTCCACAGAGATAATTTCCAGCACGCGTACTTTATAGCGTTCCCAAGAAACATAACAGTAAAACTAATTATTTAATAAGGATTAAAATATGCTATAATGATGTCCTGCAATGCATTGTTGGGTGATCACGATCCTTTTTGTTTGTGTGGCCTACTGCATCACAACTGAACTCTTGTTGCTTTAATAATAACTTCACTAACAGTTAACCAGGACAGAAATTTGATATTGATTGTTGGAACAGCGGCATCCTATGACAGTGGCATGTTGAAAGTCACTAACCGCTTCAGTTTGACCATCACCAGTGTTAGTTGCTTGAGATTACATGACTGTGTGCTTAATTATACACCTGTGTCAGCAAGAAGTATGGCCTAATTAGTCCAAAAGTATGTGAACACCCCTATTAACTGTAGTCCACATAGTTTTGACCATGTAGTGTGTGTATGCAGTGATGGCCCATGAACTGCTTTTTACAAGAGACCAGCACATTGTAACATTAATGACAGCTTAACTATGAAGGTTCCTCTCATACATAAGATCATAGTGTGCATGATTCAGTGACCACTGGCAACATTTTTATAGTTCATTTGTTTATCGAACAATTTATTAAAATTCCTATGTTATGTCAATCCAGGAAAGCCAATTATCTTGTGCCAATTAACAGGGGTTGAAAAATGCTTCTACATCGTTATCATTCTGGGATACTGGGGTGTCTTCCTAGGATCATGAGATTCTGTACAAAGTTGATTCACGTCAGCCTAACTACAACTTGCTGCATCAGCCTAAAAGTACCCAGTTCTTTTCCATTTTTCTTAGCAGCAAACACCAAAAGCTTACTGTGTGTTGAAAGAAAGCAACTTCATAAGCATGTACAAAGGGTGAGTTGCTAAAAAATAAACAGACCATGGCAAAGAATAGACTGAATAAAAAAGATTGAATAGCTCACCTCACATGTTTCCATTATGTAAGAAACTCCATTAACTCACTTTCAAAAAAAGATTAACAGACCTCTCCACCTCATTTTGGACACACCCAAGAAAATATTTTTAATAGTATGACCATTTTGCTTGACCAAATGGGAAGACAAGGAGACATTCATGAAAGCAATGTATCGCAAATTCTGTAATAACTTTGGGTTTGTTTCAACAGACTCATCGTACATAATTACACTTCCATCACAAGAAGAGTAAGCTTCCTTTCATGATGTTGTGAGAAAGATTTGCTATATAAAGAAACAGCAAACTTTATCTTACCACCTGTATGGTGTGTTAAAAAAAGCTTTAATGCTTTCACCCTCACCCTCAAAATCTGAAAAATCATAATCTGAATCTTAGATTATAAAATATTTTGAAAATATTTAGATGGAAATTACCGTATATATATAGATTAAACAGATGAATGTAAAGAAAAACAAATGTAAATTTTACAGATCAATTTTCCAGGTGAACTACTTCTCACCATTTGCAACTCAACCAGCCACCATGGGAAGGTCAACAGGAAGTGGAACTAGCAATAACCAAAACGTGCAGGACCCAACAGCACAACCCCAGGTCTTGCACTCCTCTTCATATAATGCCCTTCCTACAGTGAACAGATGCCACTTATCTACCAAAATAAAGCATTCAATCAGCTATTACTAGGGAGATAAAACCATATTCTTGTTATCATCTCGGCATGCCTAGGTGGGGATGAATGCTCCGCTTATTGCCGCAGACTGCAGCATCGACAGCTGGCAAGTAGCTACCTATGAGCAGCCATTAATTGTCACGTGTTGCCTGTAAATTTTGGTACAGTAGCATATATAGCTGGTGTGCCTGGTGACACGCTGCTGTTCTGCCTGTATCTTTTTCTGCAGTTATCACAAGTCCTTTGGTCAGCCCAACATTGACTAGAGTTGACCTTAACCAAGCTGCAGAAGTGGAATTTTGCTTGGGTTTTGTTTCCCTTTTAAGCCTACATGATTGGACATTCGTGGCCTGTGGGGTGTATTTACTATAAGGTGGAGAGTTGTGGTATGCTCCTATAGTGCCGTGATATTTATTTGTGGGGGTGGAGGGGATTATTTTTATATTATTAGTGGTGCTGACCTACCCTATTCTATTCTATATATTGAAGGAGCAAAGGTTTAAGCTACAGGTCCCTTTGATCCATGGCGGAGGTCTCTTCATGGTGTGCAGTGTGATTTTTATCAATTTCTCAAGGGGCTAGTTGATTTTTGGCTAGGAAGTGTTTACATTATCTTCAGAAGTTTTTATACATGGGGTATTGTTAGCTGATGTGCTGGATGGTAACGTGAAATACTTGGGATGTGTTAAATAAACTATGATGGTTGGGAACCATGTCTCTGGATTTTACTGGGCATGTGAACCTGTGATCTCTGCCTGAATATTTCCCTGGGTGAGATTCCCAAAGTGGCGTACTCAAAGTGAATCCTGGACCACTTGGCCACAAACTGGCGTAGTCGACAGGATTACTCCCTGTTACAGAAACATGTTCCTTTTTCTCTTTTGGTGCTTGCTTTGGATATTGTGGGTCGACTTAGCCGTGGTGTATTTTGGGTGGGTTGTTTTAAGGGCAGAACAGCAATAGGTGTCACTGGTTAGATTTTTAGGGTTGTTGGTTCCACTGCTAGCATTTTTTGGGCAAGTGCTCTATAACTGGCAGGGTTCCCCATTGGGTGTATAGCCATGGAGGAGTTGCAGCAGTTGAGGGATCCGGTAGCGCAATTGCAAACTGATAACCAATGGTTACAACAAGAACAAGCTGGGTTGGCACCCTTAGGCCCTAGTTCTACCTTTGCTAATGCCACTGTGGCATCACCTACTATTTTATGAGCTGCTGCAGGGGTGTCAGTGACAGAAAGGTTAGCTCTCGTGCCTCAGAATAGAAGATGCCTGATGTTCAATAGTAGGTCTGGTATAAGAATAAGTGAATGTGTAGAGGAGGTACAAGCTTGCATCCAGGCTTGCCATCTAGCTCCTACTGATCAGGCCTTCTGCATGCATGATCATTAGAGAGGGAAGCAAGAGAAGAGATTAAGTATTACCCCAGTGTGGACAGAGGGAATCTCACCAGGGTCAAAGCTATTCTTCAAGAGCTATATGGGTGTTCTCAGTATTATGTGGGTCTGCAGAAAGCCTTTTTTTTAGAAGCAGCAAGAGGGTGAGACTTTGCAGGTATTTTCTTTGGTCTTAATGGGCCTTATGGAAAAAGTAAAGCAGAAGGCACCAGATACTATCTTGAACGCAGAGGTTTTGCTGCCGGCCCAATTTGTGGAACATGTGTTGGATAATACTCTTCGCAGGGAGTTGAATCAGTTTTTATCCCGTCAACCAGCGACCACAATGTTGGATGTTTGGGGAGAAGGTATAAGGTGGGAGCAGGAATGTGCGCCTGGAGGTGCTAAGAGACGGAGTTTTTCCTTTTCCCTCTGCACACAGCATCCAGTAGGACGTTCAAGGGAGGTCCAATAGGGATATTAAATGTCCAGCTCAAGGATTAGAACTGGAAACAGATATTGAGGCGCCAACAAGATCAACTCAACCAGCCACTATGGGAAGGTCAACAGGAAGTGGAACTCACAATAACCAAAATGGACAGGACCCAACAGTACGACCTGTTATCACATTCCCCTTTATATAATGCCCCCCCCCAATGGTGAACAGATGCCACTCATCTACCAAGATTAAACATTCGATCAGATATTAATAAGGAGACAAAATCCTACTCCATCACATAAAGCTAAGCTTAATAACTCAAGCTCGATCAACTGTACCTTTTCCTTGGCTGCACCTCTTCAGATACTTTCTTGACCTCTACCCGGTGACTCTGGAGATGCCGATGGCGACGTTTGCGACAAGGTGCAACATCAATAATGTCCATCAGACTGTCATCAATGGAACTATGGCCAGGTTTTGCTGCAGCTGGAAGACACACATAAAGAGAAAACAGACGGCAGGAGGAATGTCATCATTGCTGTTACATCACTCATTTTCCGTGCTCTTTTATTAGATGACCAACAAGTGTGCTTTCACACTAGAGATCCCTACACCGATTAGTATGGCTACTTCATTTCCAAGAGAATATTAACATAAACTCTAGTAATATCATGATATGTTCTGTTTATTTGGAACCCAGCACCTTAATTTTGTGGTTCCAAATACACTTACTCTCTTTAATGGCAGATACCCAGCTGGGTAAGACTAGCTATCAGTTTCAGCAACAGGACCATTTACTATGCAAAAATTAAGACAAATAGAGACCACTTTATTGGTAAGTTCATAAGTCTAACCAATGCATATTCATATGCAAGAATAACTAATGTACTCAAAAAAATGATTTTACACTTTTACACATATGTTACAGTCTGAGGTTGACTGTTGGCACAGGGTTATATTCAACCAGTGAGTGACTTTGTTATTAACCCCCAACTGGCATGACTTGACATAATGACCTTTAACCCTTTAATTTTCCTGATTAGTAAATATGTCCCCCTAAAGCACTGAGTACTGTGGTCCACCTGTAGCTATGGTTTTCTGGGATGTCTTATTTTTGCCTGCAAGGGTATTTTTTGAGTAGCATCTGCCTCAGTTCCTGATTTATGTCAATTTATGGGCAGAAGAAAGACCTTTTTGCTCTCCTTCCTTCATAAAGTCTGCTGTAGATTATTATTATTTTTTTTTTTTTTTACCATGTAGTCTTGTTATTTCTGTCACACCCATATGGCTACCACTTCCCCACACATTACGACTAACCTGACAGATATTTTGAGAAAAGCAACAGCAACCTAAATAATGAAAGAATGAAATAAGAAACAACACCACTTTTAATCATCAAGCGTGGAAAAAATGTGAATTCAGTAGATTATGCACCTATTTTATGGGAAAAATCACCACCTCTTTACTACACATATGGAATATAACGACAGGTGAAAAACGACCAAATAACTAATAGCTTTCATTTTATCTAAAATTATCTTTAATTGATGCCTGTGTTTTTTTTTTTTTTTGTTTTTTTTTAAATTCTAGCAAACAAGAAAGCGAGTCCACTTCTGGTTTTATCCAGTGGTACAGGCTGGGCTCAGAATGGTCAATCTGTCATCTGAGTCTGTGGAATATATGACCATATTTTCACACCCTTCTCATAAGTCTCACCCAAGTCCTTTCAACAACTGCAAATTACCTCTTCTGTAATAAACTCTTAAATCCGGCTCCCATAAACATTTTCTGTTTGACCACAGTGTTTCTAATTGAGCAGTATCAAAGGCTAAATAATGACTTTTGTTATACACCCACTGTGATTCGGATTTGCCAGCTTTTTTTTTCTTTCCTTTTCAGTATATCATACAAACCAGGAACAAGCCAACTGACATAAAATGCTGGTATGGGTGTTGGCTTTCAGATAGAAGTTTTAGTTTATTTTCTCCAGCATGACAGAGTTTGTTCCTTCCACAGACAGCGGCTGGGAGAAAATGAGCTGGACATTTGGTCCGGTAACCAGGCTTACACTCTTGTATCTCGTCAGTACACAAAGCAAACACTGAGAGCAACCAACCAAAGGAGAATCTGAAAAAGCAGTCATAGCTTATCACATAGAGAGGCACAGTGTCCACTCAGTGAAACAAGACATGAGCTCATCTTCATACAGTTCAAACCACAAAAATATTATTGCTAATTTTGCTATTACAAAATAATATATTTACAGTTTTATGGAATAGCAGGCATAAATAAATCACCTGGCTTGTATGAAACTACCATCCAAAAAATTGTAACACAAAAGCAATACCATGAAGACCTTCAAAATAATATATCTATGAGCAACAAAGTCAACGACATCACGGTAGTCACAGTGACGATCTTGTAATTTCAGCCCCGTCGGTCGTATTTCAGCTATTTAGGCTCTGTCTTTCAAACACAAGCAACGAGAAATAAATTTTGCATAGCCTCCATAAAAATAACCTAAATAAAAATGAAACAACATGGAACATTGAAAATACTGCATGTTATTATAGGTATATGTAGCGATGTGCCCATGTCCGACTGGGACAGCTGGACACAGTTTAACAATGTCAAAGAGTTTATGAAGTACAGTGTGTAGCAATACATTTATGTTCTCAAGGCATTTGCATATACTTTATAAACTGACAAGCCGATAACATCTTGGCCCAAAGATCCTTCATTACATTTTACTGAAAGTGGCACACGTCCAGTAATCACACACAGGCCACAGATGGTTGGGAGACTGGCTGCCATGAACAGCACCCACAAGACAACTCCTGAAACCCTTCCCATCGAGAACGTCCATTTCTCACACAGCAAAGTAATTCCAAACAGTGTTGCATGCCCAGTTTTGTTGCTCCTCAATAAGCAAGTAGTGCTGGAAGTGGGCCACCTCACGCTCCCCTGCCACCCCAACCCCCCATTGCCCACACACACACAAATCTGCCACCCGTGATCCCACTGGTTCTGGACCAACAATACAGCACTCTGGGGACTCTGACTCATTGTCACGGCTTTGAAACTATATATGAAAAAGTGAGCATTTCCCTCCTGGTGGCAATCAATCATAGCAAGTTTCTGGAAGGATATGAGCTCTTTTTCCAAGACTTCCAGTCCTGGAGGGCTAATTTAGTGCCACATGTATTTACCTTAAAAGACTCTGTCTGATGATTCTGTGAGATATTTTCTTTCTGACTTGGCCAATGCTTTCAGTGAGATACAGCGTGCTGGAGGAGTAGTTACGTGTTATGTGTTACAGGTCAAAATCTATGGCAAAATAAAATCATATTCCACTAGAAAGTGATACAAAATATTAATGTGATTAATCAAGTCATTGCATATTGGTTCTATTTAAAGCATAAATACATTTTCAATTCTCATCAAAATGAATCCTCAGGAACAAGCAGATACTGCAGGGAGTAATGAACGGATGCAATGCCTACATACTCGGTCACATTTTTAATATTTTTCCTACCGATTAAAGGACAGAGAATTGCCTATTAGTCATGTTATAGTAAAAGGAAAGTGATATTGAGCTTGTTTTCAGGGAAGATAAATTTGCTGATGACTTAAAAAGTGAAGAAAAGGAGAAATTGAGCAACATAAAATGTTCTGAAGGTGCAGTAGTTCCAAACTCTCATTTCCTTTTGCCATGACGTCAGCGCTGACTCAAGAAGACAGCTGGGAAGTTACCAGACTCTGTCCTGCAGAAACCTGGTGTTACTCTGGGCCAATGTTTTTCCGAGGGGAAAGAGTATCCAAGAAATTAATTATCACATGATCTGTGTGGAGCTGATGTCATTACTTACAACTTGTGACTGCGTATTCAAAAGGGATGGATGTAAGGGAGGGAAACACCCAAGGTCAAAAATAACCACAGCATGACTGAATATGAAGAAAGACCATCTTTGTTAAGAACCAATTTGTTATATATATATATATATGTACACACACACACATCCATATATACGTATATGTTACTAACTGAGCAGCACATGAGGCTGTATCAGATAACCCATCAGATTAGGTGTTATATACATATTGCTGTTTTTTGTAATTCACACTAGAAGCAGAAGAAAACAATGTTTATTTGATTGATCAGGGGAAACAGCAGCACAGCAGAACACCCTCTGTCTTGGCACTAATATAATTTTTCATCCACACTCTGTAATAATATAATGACGACTTCCTTTGACGTGAACATACTACACCAGCCATGCTCACCTCTGTTCAGTTCTCAGTTCAGTTTAACCTGCTAGCATCCCCAGCCCTAAAAGAGAAGGCTTACTGGTTAAATTAGCATGATAATAAGTCTGGTCAATAGTTCAACTGCATGACTAAACTGACGATCTGCCAGACTGCAGCCTGCCAGGGCAGCATTGGAGCCACTGGCCTTCGGCTTTGTTCCAGGACTTTTGGTTTTTTGTCATACGGTTGCCATTTTATATGAACCGAGATGGTCACCCATGATGTTTTCAATTGATTTTATTTAAAAAAAAAAAATCTTCATTATATTACTGTGTAAATGATCTACCAATGTCTGTAGAAACAATTTTAATACTGCCAACTGAAGAAACTAGGTGAAAATTTGTTTGGAAAATATTATTTCCTGTTACATCGGTCAAATAAGACAAGCATCTAAGCTAGTAGTTACAACTCTTAACACCAGTATGAGATTTAACCCATGGCAATCCTTCACAATTTACAATTTCACTACATGTTGTACTTGTATAACTATGTATGTGACAAATAAAGAATCTTGAATCTTGGGATGCCCATGAAATAAAAACACAATTTAGAACACTAAATAAACCATTTAGCGGGCCCCATATTGTTAAAAACTTTAAAATGGACACCCACCAGAACTCCCCTGCAATGTTAATTGTAAACTCAATTATGGATCCCAATAGTTTGTATGAGATGACAAAACCCTTTTCCTTTTTCAAAGAGACGTGAATAAAAGGCTTAAATCAAACACAGAGAGTTCCCAGAGTTAACTGCTGTTTGCAATTTTGTTGAGCAATAGGAGAGTGCTTCATAAGGGAACAATTAATGCAGGCTTGGCTCTCTTGCGGTGTACCCCCATACATGTAGATATAGATTTGTTTTTTTTTTTATTTATTGGTATATATTTCGCCATCTGCGGGTAATTATCCAGGGGGAAGACAAAGGACCCTTATCTCACCATCAGTGGGCCACTCTGAAGCTGGGGGTGAGTGGGTGCTCTCAGCCCGCTCCTCGTCCGTGCTGCCCTCATAGGTGTCCTCTGCTCCCGATGGACTCCCAGCTGAGACTGCACTCTCCGAAAGGACTCTGCCCTTTGCAATATCTGCACCCCTCCTGCTGAAACAGACACTCAGTCACAAGGCTGGCATACTAACCAAAAGACCTGTTCTTCAACATAATCATCATCATCATCATCGTTGTGGTTGTTTTTGGAGGCAAGAGAGTTGTCCCAATGCAACTGCAATATTCAGAGGGATGAATTGATTGTTGTTTGTGCGTAAATGGGTGGAGTGCTCGAAAGGGTACATACGGGTTCCTAAGCGTAGTTGGTACCTGAGCACTCATGGCTAAAGGACAATAATCAACTTTACAGTTGTGGCATCTGACTTCAGGCCATGTGTTTTGGCCATGCAGGTGATGAGAGGGGGACAGAGCTATACACCTGGATGAGCAGTGAAAGTTTGCTGGGAACATCCGAATGATACTTCTGTTCAAGATTAATTAATCTCACACTTCTGCCACGTTCCAGGCTCGAGGACATTAAGTTTCAATAGACCATGTCCAAGGCTGTAATCTCTGCAGTAGCTACAAAAAGCAAAGACCAGAAGGCAGTCAATGCCTATCATAGCAGTATTTCTAGGCCCTGCTGGTGGACACCTGTGGGGAGGGAAACAGTCTAGCTGAAAACAGATGTCATAAGAGTAATGCTTGCACAGAGGTCTCCTAAGAGTTGAAAGGTACTGAAAATGCAGAAAGGCAACAGCAATGGCAGTCTCGGCAGCAAAAACTAGTGTGTTGGTAGATTTTGGAGAGGCCATAAAGTCAATGTATTGGGTGGCCTCAAGGATGTTTTGGAAAACCACTCAATGCCCCAGGAAGGGGAAGCAGGACTATGTTCAGGCTCTTTTCAACCAGGGTGGGGAAGTGCTGATATTGTCAAGAGGTCACCATGAGGAACGCCATAACCCACTGGATATGCCCTTTCACCAGAAAACAGTGTCAAAAACTTCTAGCGGCTCAGAGTTTATCATCGTAGCTGAAGTTGCTGTTTGGGGTAAATCCCACCGGCCAGAGGCCCTCAGGAAGAAGCAGGACACACTGAAGGGAGCTAGCTTGGAAACATCTCGGAATCAAACAGAATGAACTTAGGTCTTTGGCCACAGTGGAAGAGCACTGAGTTGTTCTTCTCACCATGCTGCCTCCCATAGAATACACACCTCTTTATTTATTGTTCTGGTCCTCCATTCAAACAATTTGGCAGAAACAGCAGATCAGATGGTATTATAAAAAGAACAAAGAATAAGTTCCACTATTATCTTGCCTGTATTGTGACACAGTGTTGCAGGTTTTAATCTCACCCCCATGTGTCACACAGGATTCCCCCCATAATATGCAGACAAACAGTTAGGTGAATTAGCATATCAGAGTTACCTGTAGTATACGAGATGTGTGTGCATGTGTGCCCTGCACTAGACTAGCATCCCGTCTAGGGTGTACCTCTGCCATGTGTCCCACACTGCTGGAATTAGGATCTATGCCCCCTACAATCCAGCACTGAATAAGTGGTTAGAAGATGAACAGACGGATATCCAAACTGTATATAAAAACAGTTTATTAAAAAATCCTTTCAAGGTTTGTGACAAAAAGGAAAATAAATTCTCATGCCCACAGACCACATAATACAAATCATGCACAGCAAATAAATATCACTAGGTTTCTAAGTAAGAAAAAGCAATGACACAGACATTCTGTCACTAAAATTTCTATGAACATCACGAGATCAGCACATACATCAAGGCTAAAATGAAATTTGGCTGTGTATTTTTAAATTTAGCCTACAGATCATCTAGGCAGGGACTCCCTAGACAGGTTGCCAGTCCACTGCAGGACACAAAAACACGCTCACATATTATGAGCAATTCAGAGACACTGATTCACCTAAATATGTTTTTGGACGTAGGCAGAAACCCGTGCAAACAGAAAAAATGGACCAGAGGCCCAGAGCCCACACACATAAACAGAGACACTTTTTGAAGACTCAGCCTTTGAGGTGTGAGGTTCCAGTACTACCTCTGAGCAACCATTCCACCCCATGTCATAAAATCTTAACTAGAATATTTAAAATCCAGGATAGGCTACTGATATTTACACTGACCCACACACAATTTTGACATACAATCTGTCTAAAACAAATCATTTGTGCAAAGTACAAAAATGATTCTATTATATATAAATATATTATTAAATATACTGTATATTGGGCATAACTGAAGTCAAAGACTTCCCATAATTACTAATTAGTCTCACATCTTTTTTGCCAAACTTCGAATGCACAAAATTTGTGGGCTGTCTTGAATGAACAAATCCCCTAAAGTTCTGCCCAACATTTCTACTGGACTGAGATCAGATGCAAACATTTTGCCCATGCCCCCCTCTTATGGGGTGCTTCCCTTGGCGGCTCAGATTCAAGAGATCCTCATATCGTCTGCTGGCCTACAACGCCCTCCCTCCAATTCAGCTGTCCTGTCTGACCAGCTTGGTGCCTTCTGAGCCACCGAGCCTGCTCTGATCACTGGACTGCAACCTCTAAGACCCTGCTGTCTCCCTGACTGATATAGGACTTGCTCTTTTGTATCTATTGTTCTGATTTGTATTAATTAATTTGTCCTGCCTGGTGCTGGCCTGAGGAGGACAGGCTTCTCCTTTGAGTCTGGTTCCTCCCAAGGTTTCTTCCTCCTGAGGGAGTTTTTCCTTGCCACTGTTGCCTTTGGCTTACTCTCTGGGGACTGTGGGCCCAGGACTATGTAAAGCACTTTGTGACAGTGCTTCTTGTTAAAAGCGCTACATAAATAAAATTGAATTGAATTTACATTACATTTCATTATCCAGGTCACAAAAGCAAAGTTTGAAGGGAATGATGGCCATTTTCTATACTTTTATAAGCAATTAAGAAATAACACATATACTATCCAGGAACAAAATTTGTTTTAATTACATTATGTAACACATTTCCAAATTGTTTAATAACTCAACACTGATGAGCATTAACTCATTTAAGGTCCTTCTCCAAATTTCCATTCCAGATCACTTATTTTGTTTACATATGTATTGATTATTATATGCAGTGCCCTCCACAACTATTGGCACCTTTGGTTAATAAAAGCAAAATAGTCTGTGAAATTATATCTTTGCTTGTCCTCTTGATCTTTCATTTAGAAAATTAATAAAAAACCAACCATTAATTAAATCAAGATAATTGGCAGGAAAAAGAAGCTATTATCATAAAACAAATATTTTTCTCAAATACAGTATATGTGTACCACAATTATTGGCACCCCTAGAACGTCATATCAATGACATCTGACAGAGTATATTTTCAGTCGTATTTTATGTTTTTAAGTTCAACTGAGTGCTTAGGAACACTGAAGTGGTCAGTCGTGACTTCATGTTTCACTGGGGTATAAATATCAGGTGACACAGGCCAAATTCCCTGAGTCATCATCATAATGGGACAGACCCAAGAACACAGTAATGATGTGCAACAGTAGATTGGTGAGTTGCACAAATCAGGAAATGGCTAAAAGAAAATAGCTGAATGGTTGAAAATGCCTATTTCCCCTATCAGGACAAAAATTAATAAGTTTAAAGGAACTGGAGATGTCAATAATCATCCTGAAAGAGGATGTGTGTCTATATTGACGCCAAGCACAGCGAGGAGGATTGTTCAATTGGCCAAAGCATCTCCAAGGATCACAGTTGGAGAGTAGCAGATGGTAGGTGGGTCTTAGGAGATGCTATACCTACATAACCACAAGTTGTTTGGGAGAGTTCTATGAAAACGTCTCTGCTGGCATCAAACAAAAAACTCAAGCACCTACAGTTTACCAAACTTTACTGGAAATTTCAATGGGACCAAGTTTTATGGTCAGATGAGACAAAATGGAGCACTTTAGCAGCAAACACCAGAGGTGGGTATGGTGTACACCAAATGATAAGCATACAGAAAAAAAACACATCTCTACTGTGAATTATGGTGGTTGATCTGCCAATGGCCCTGGACAACATGTTAGGATGCATGGTATCATAGACTCCCTCAAGTATCAACAGATATTATATCAAGACCTGACTTTCTCTGCCAGGAAGCCTAAGCTGGCCGAGGTTGTATCTTCCAGCAGGACAAGGATAAAATATATACTACACCTCAAAATCAAGACAAAATGGGTTCAATAACCACAAAATTAAGGATTTGCCATGGCTATCCCAGTTTCCTGACCTAAACCCCACTGAAAACCTGTGGGATGAGCTGAAGAGGAGAGTCTAAAAGCGTGGAGTTCAAAAGCTCATGGATTTACTGAGATTCTGTAGGGAGGAATGGTGTCAGACACTTTGCTATGTGTTCTCTAGCCTCATTAAGGATTATGAGAAAAATCAGTGCTGTTATCTTGGCAGAGTGGATGGTGCAAATTATTAAATTAAGGGGTGCTACAGTTATTGGCACCTCCTAATTTAATAATTATTATCTTTGAGAAAATGTTTCTTGATAGTATTTTCTTTTTATTTTCAATCATTTTATTTTGATTAGCGGATGGATTTCTAAAAATATTTTGAATGAAAGGTCAAGAGAATAAACGAAAGATATCAAGATTTACCAAGGGTGCCAATAATTGTGAAGGGCACTGTATCACCCTATTATTTGAATCAATACTTCAAAAAGTCACATATAGTTTGTGGATCGTCCTTGGAAAAAGTAGGGTTTGATTTTGAATAAAAAGGATCTCGTAGTATAAAAAGACATTTCCAGAACTACAGCAGGTTTGTTCTGAAATGTTCATGCCGCACTACATGGCAGCTGAAATGAAACTTAAGAAGACTGTATGTTTCTTAAACGTCTGCTGTATATCATGGCATGCTACCTTAGTTCCTTCTCTTCCAGCTTCTCCTGTAGTTGCTTTATGTTCTCCTGTTGGTTTCTTATCATGGCCTTTTTCTCGTTCAGGACTAAGACGAAACGAGTATAGAGCTCTTTCTCGAGGAGCTCTTTGCCCTGAACATACCTCTCTAACCTGAAAGATAAAAAAGGCAGCAGAGTGGACACAAAGGGTAACTAGCATCACAACTGATTTCAGTGTTCTTTAAACTGCAAGAAGGCAAGTCATAAAGGTGTTCTTAGAAAAGTTTAATCACAAAAACTACTGTTTATCTATAGAATACTCAAGACTTGTAAAACTTAAAATTGCTAGAACGGACCCAAATTGTTTTGTTGTACGGACCAGTTTTTATCAACTGAGGGAAAGTATCACCCCCCAAAGCCCCTCCCCCGACCCGGACAAGTGCATACTCAGAGGTGATGTGGTCCAGTTCCTGTCTGAGCCGCTGGTTCTCTTCCTGCAGATTCTTGTTGGTGGCCTGCAGCTTGGTGCTCCTCTCCAGACCATGGCTGATTAGGTCCTTGATTACTTCCTCTGGATCTGGGATGGTCTGCAGTTTCACCTCTCCAAGCCTAATCTAGGAGGGGAAAAATGGAGAAGAAAACAAAATAAGCTTCACTGCATAAAAATCAGGGTAATCATTTTCACCATAAGAATACTCATCATCATCATCCTGACATGTCATGAAAATTGTCAGTACTTGATGGACAGACAGACAGCCAGGCAATGTGGAGCATTTGTCAATTCCCAGAATAGCAGTGATATACTGACAGCTTGGACATATCACTATTCCAATGTATTCCTTTTCCACTGGCATGGTGCCAGTGCCCAAACTGGTTTTGCGTATTTCCACCAAAAAAACAACTGGTGCCCATGCCAAAAAGTTGGTTTGGGAATCAGCAGGCAACGCTTACTAGTCTGTAACCAGGAACCTGTGACGTGAAGTACTGAGGGGGCAGGACAAACCGCACAAACACTGTGTTGGGTTCTCCATTAGCAAGCACTGTTACCTTAACAGTGTTTTAAACTGGAGTTTGCTCTGAATTTCAGGATCTCTCTTTGAACTCCAGTTTTTTTTTTTGCTTCCACTTTTTTGTCATATGCATGCCATATGTAATATAACCATATAAAAATGCACATACTGTGAAACAAATACTCTCCTAAAGGAAAAATTACAAAACAAAATGTCAGCTTGGCAACCTGAAGTGAGGCTTGCCTGTGTATCATATTAGATTATAACTTCATTTCTGATTTTGGGTGGAATATCAGATGCTTGGAAACAGAGGACTCAATACCCATGTCCTTTTTGTGTAGCCATTGGAGCAAATCAGTGACGTATTTGCTGCATCACCACCTCAAATTTGGCCATGAAGGCATTATTAAGGCTGGCCGGTTTGCAGTAGGCTTGATTCCAGCACTGGCACCAGCACTCTACCAACTCTGCACTGGTGGAAAAGGGCTATATGGACAGGGTACTTATCCATTCGCAAATAATATTAACACACTAAGATGCCCTCACACCTTGTTAAGGGTGCACCTTGCCTTGCAGTGGAAGATGTGAATCACTGTGACCCAAAGTGAATATAAGTTACTGAAGACTGAAATACAGATGGATAACAGCCAAAGCATGCTTAGGACCATACAAAGTCCATCCAGAGACTCTAAAAGCAAGTAAGGCTTCCCCAGTGATAAGAATGGGACATTAGTATAACCACAATAGGTGACTGTTGCGTTGTTTGCTGCCATGCTTGTAACCCAAAACGGTTGACCTCTAATCAGCTAAGGGCAGGGAAAGCCATTCTGGCATAAGTGTCCTCTTCCCTTTGGACTCAATAAGATGCCCTTTTTCACCTTAATCCACAGTGACAGATCACAACCACGCACAGATATAGCACCAAGACTCTGGGGATCTGCTTGTGTTAAATATCCATCCATTTTCAGAAGGGCTTGGGGGATAACATGGTAATCTCAAGGGTACTGCGTGAGGAATATGTTCTGTAGACCAGCCAATGTTCGAGTAGGAACTGAATACGTAATACAGATGGAAATTTGGGGATGCAACAAAAAGAAGATTTTAAAGTTAACAACACAGAGGAATAAATATGGCCGATGCATGGGGCCTTAACTGGCATATGGTAATTAAGAGTTTAGGGTCTAGCATCAGCATTAGGTCAACACTCAAGGACCATCTCCCAATACTCAGAAATATTTTACCTGATGGTCATTCATCAGTTTAAATGTTATCATCTATAATATGTATATATAAAAATGTTAATACAACATTATTACATTACGGTACTTGGGTGGATTTCCTCCACATACTCCGGTTTACTCCCACAGTTCAAAGACTTGCAGTTAAGTTAACTGGCATCTCTAAATTGAATATAGTGTATAAAGTGTATAACTCTGTCTGTGTGTGTGTGTGTGTGTGTGTGTGTGTGTGTGTGTGTGTGTGTGTGTGTGTGTGTGTGTGTGTGCCCTGTGATGCACTGCCATCCAGTCCAGGTTAAGTTCTGCCTCATGTTCTGTGCCTCCTGAGATGGACTCTTGGTTTGCCAAGTGGTTGTGGAAAATCGAAAGATGGGTGTTATAATCAAGCTTATATAAGTAAATATAGACTTCAAAAGCACTGCAGGTTTTTCTCCCTTGAGGGGGGCTGCATGTGGAGAAAGGCTCATTCCAGCACTGAAAGGCATGACATGAGAAACAGCAGGACCATCTCCTCAGGGGCCACAGTCAAGTCTTCTCAGTAAGGCAAAGAGGATAGCAGGGACAGCTCGGTCCACACACTGAGACAAGCGATGGAACCAAAAGATGTTGAGCGACACGTAGCACGGTGGAAGAGGAGGGCAGTTTTGCTGAGAGCCTGGAGGTATGAAGAATTTTGACTACAAGGTCAACTGCAGATCAGCAACTAATGCAGGGTTTTACTGGGGATTCACAGAAGCAGGGGACGTGACCTGGAGTGTGGTCAAGGAGGACAAGTTTGTATGGAGGCAGCGGAGGAGAGCCGATGAAAGGTGGCAATTTTGCCATGCAATACTACAAGTTTGCTTTCAGCATTCCGCCAAGAGTCATCTTTAAGCTTCTCCAGCTGGACTTTGGGTCAGGGCTTCACATACCTTCAGAACTGTAATAAAAAAGCAGCCCTAAGGCTTGAGATGAAGTCCTTTCTGCTCGAGTTTCCTGCAATGATTCTTTTCAGCACAAGAGGCTTGATTGCTTAAGCCAGGCAAGCACACACACATACACACACGTAAACACACGCTACCATATCGGTGAACTGAACAAAACTATTTATCTGTTTATTCATCCATCCATCCATTGATCCCAAGAAGGACAAGGGGTAGGGGACACGTTGGATAGGGTGCCGGTCCACTCCATAATGAGGAAGATGCTCACATACACACAGACAAACGCACAAACACATAGTGCCGTTTCACAAATTCAACAACACTATATCTCCTTTTCTCCTTTGTGTCTCTTATGGTTAGAAATCTGGCAGCAGTCAGCTTCATGTATTTCACAAGTTTAGGCTGTGCCTGTATGTTTTGAATTGAGCTTCAACGGGTCACAGAAGATGGCAAGCTATCTACTCCATTCTGAGATACACGTCAAAATCAAGCCACGTTG
Organism: Gymnarchus niloticus; assembly: GCA_009936485.2. NCBI lineage: Eukaryota > Metazoa > Chordata > Actinopteri > Osteoglossiformes > Gymnarchidae > Gymnarchus > Gymnarchus niloticus. Next base: position 19,266,857 of record JAACJT020000095.1, on the reverse strand, counting down.
AATTCAAAGCATCTGGTTTCTCTTGCTCCAATCAAACCGAAACCTGAATCTACCTGTAATCAAACATGGAGAAAATAATAATATATGTCAGAGATGCACACAGATGAGGCAGGTACGGGGGGGGGTTCATTGCATGTTTTACAGCAATGCAGTTCAACTGTCGCCATGACAGTGTCAACGCTGACAAAAAAAACAACTATCCACTCCGCTGTGCCCATTATTGTAGACATACCATGGCAGCAGGGATAGGCTATTTCCATTTTTGGCACTGAAAGGGCTTATTGTTCAAGGTGTTTCACAGGAGCTGTCAGCTATAGACCTCTCAGTGCCACAGTGCGCAGATTAACATCCTGGAAGCTTCCAGCAAAAAGAGATCATGATCACATTAGTGTCACTGGTGTAGTCAGTTTCAGCTGACATGCTGTGCGTAATCCTGCCCTTTTATGAGCTTTTGATAAAACGGTGAGGATTCTTTCTTGGCAAGTCTTCGGAAATGCGGGTATCTGAAACGAGAAAGTACGATTCCTTGAATTTTCATGAAAACTGGAATTCATTTACATATAATACTGTTTATCACAAGAAAATATTTTAATGATTATATATGTATACCTTTCAGATTGTTTAACATATGAATGGAAAGCTTTGTGAGGGAGCAATTAACAAAATGGTAACTTCCAGACTTTGATAGATTTTAAGGTGGGCAAGTCATACTTGCAAACATCAGGTTGGGGTAGGCCTACGTCTTTTCATGTCGGACGCTTGTCTTTGTATTTGGGCTGGGCTGGGAGTGAGCTAGTTACGCTGTGTAAAAATGTCAAGATTGCTTGTGTTTTGTTTCTTCTCTTTTGTCTTTCGGATCAGATAACAGATGTCTAAGCTGTTCTGTTCCTTGCTGAGGAGACCACTGCAGCAATACTTGGTTGCAAATAGAAGTCGGGGCCTTTGACCTCGACTTCAGCTGGATACAGTCTTGGAGTGCGGTAGTTATTGGTATGCTGAAAGCCTGCTTAAAAGTCAAAATCAGTGTAGAAAATGTTTTAATTTCCCATTGTCATAACACATGTATTAGGGTGAAATTTGATTATTAAAAGAGTTTTCAAATTTAACTTAGAATTTTAAAAATTAAATTTAAATTTGACACCAGTTATTATTCAAAATGATTGATTTATGAATGGGTTTAAATAATTGATTATAGCCTTTTGCAAAATAAAACTTTTTCTGAAAATGTTTATTATTAAATGCATTTTAAATGTATTTGAGGACAACAATTTTGTTATTTTAACTATTACATTTTATTGTAAAAATCATAAAAAATATTAATAACCAAACTCTGAGGGAAGATTAACCCAACATTTCACTTAATCTGAATCAGCATTTGAGTTAAATTGTCAACCTAACTAGCTATAGGTTAAATATACAAACCGTGGTAATGTAAATTAGCCCAGTGTGCATTCTATCAAATAGATACCCAGCAGTGGAGTTAAAAACTACCCAAACTGGGTTGTTTTCAACACAGGAGTATTTATAGCGTGAAATTAATTCTCCTAAAATATCCCCCAAAAAATACCTTTTTTTGGCATGATAAAGCAACATTAAACACAAGTTTGTTCCAAACAACTAATAAGGTAATGACTCTGGGAAAGTGTGTTTTTTTACAGCAACTTTGCCATTACCACACATGCTTCACAATAACGTCAACAGACATGCTGTAGCCACAGTTATGCAAAACATACAAAATGAGAACAAAAAGAAAAAAGAAAAAAATGTCATTGTAATGATGCACTACTGGGAATCCACATTCATGCTAATTTCCAATATTGGTCCTGTTGGCCTTCTTTGTTCTGGGATTTCTTCGGTCGGATACCCAATATGGGTATTAATGTGTATATAACAAAGTACTATCTATATATAATAATCAGTACTTTATTAATCCCCATAGGGAAATTCATACCTCTCCAAGTTGAGAGCTAAGGGTTACTGAACAGGCAGCCAATGTCCGGCACCCCTAGAGCAGTTCAGGTTAAGGGACTCGCTCAACTGCCCAACATTGACATGAACACTTCCCGGCTGTAGGATTTAACCTGCAACCTTCTGATCACAAGCACAGACACCTAAACCACAGAGTTACATAACTGTCTATATATGAATACACATACACACACACAGCTCCTCAAGGCAGCAATTTGAATTCTATGGTATAGCGGAGTGTATGTACACATGCAGAAAGGATGGGCTCCCAGTCCTCCATCCCTCACTTTCATTTCAAATGCCATGCATTTCAGGGATTCTCAGCTGATGAACATTAGAGTTCGCTCATTACTATTACAAAGTGAATCTAGCAAATATCCTGCTTAGTCATGTTATCAAAGGCCCACGACATCTTATAATGAATAGTAACAAATTACGTTATCCAGCTTTGATAAGTTAATCTTCCACATGTTCAGCATTTGCCCCCTAGCAACACAGATATAATGCATAACATATTTCTTTTTTCATTGCATGTTTTTCACATATGCAGCAATTAACAAATTTGTTGGCTTACATTTTAGGACACTGGCGAGACACGTCTTTAGAAAGATGCATTTTTTAGAAAATAATACTTGAAGCAGACGTGTTTAGAAATCAGTGAAGAAAAACGCTGGAGTCTTTAAACTTTAACCTCCCTCTCTAAAAGTAGTGCTTCACAATTCCTTTTAGCCAGAGAGGTTAATGACTTTTGTCTTTTTTCGCTGGGTTCCCAAGTTCACTGTACTACATATTAATCTTAATTTCTCTTGTCAGAAAAACTTACTTCTTAATTATAAATCTTTATTAACTTTCATTGGCAAACTCAAAAGTGTTGGTTAATATTGCATATGTTCATGTTTACAACTTGATTACACTGTTGTGTATTTGTTTTGTTTTTTTTTTTTTTTTATTGGAACTATTTCTTGCTGCCCGAGTCCCCAGTGAAATTCCTTCTCCAATTCCTACTTGTAAGGAAAAGGGAAAAACAGGAAGCCCAGAGTTACCCTGAATTGTGCTGTTTGTTCCTCTTTAATACGTCTCCAGCTAATTTAAATACAGGCATCATGTTAGCCAGGTTTCCTCCGCTGCTTCACTCATTGAATACACTTACACCACCTAACAATCTTGTCACTTCTCCTGTTTGCTATTCAAATGGGTGAGCGACACGGCTCTCATATGATGATATACAATACTTCAGACGTTTTTACATGCCCACAGCTGCTGAATAGAGTCCATCTATTTTAATGGACCGTTTTGAATTACCCTATTTTCCGAGGAGTCACAAACTGCTTTCTTACTCTCCGCGTAAGTGAAAACCTTTGGCATGGGCAAGTAATTAATTTATTCCCCCTCTTTACTGTGTCTGATGGGCTATTCAAAGGCACACAGAAAAAAAGTCCTTGGATGTGAATGGTGTCCTACAACTTCTCGCAGAATGCTAAACACAGAACCGAACCTGGAATTACAGGGTGAGAGGAAGGACAGGGCTCTCTTGTGCCAACACATACTGTTGGCATTCTTAGCTGGAAATTTATTTGAAAAGGAAAACGAAATTGAATAATGACATTAAAGAAGTCTGGTGAATTGGCGTCTGTTGAATTGCCCATCATGTCTGATCGTGCATGCGAACTCGCACGTGTGGTGTGTGTGTGTGCCTGCCTTTGTGTGTGTGTGTGTCCTGTGATAGAGTCCTGGGTACATCCCTGCCGTGTGCCCTATTCTTCCTGCAATACACATCAGTCTCCTGTACTGGATAAGTCATTAAAAGATACACAAATGCACAGAATAAAGAGAAAGACATGATTTTACAGTACGATCCAGTGTGTTTGTATTGCAATGACGTGTTACAATAATACTCTTTTAATTCATTTAGAATGTGACATATATTATTATTATTATTTAATATTCAGAGTACTGTGTCTTTCCACTCTGCTCCCTGTCAAGTCTATTAACCTGCTGTTTTTTTATGTTAATAATTACGTATTGATCTTAACTTTTTTACAGCTAATTAGATTAATAGTGAGTCTAAATTCATTGTAAGATATACTCTTGTATATTGACTCACAACAATTTACTGTCTAGGAGAAGCTGGCTGGATGCTGGATCAATGTTAATGCTACTTCTTAATTGATATATCAAGAAAAATAATTCATTCCACATAAACATATTTTATATGGCCTATAATTCTCCTAATATAAAAAGCATTAAAACATAAAACTGAGTCACATAAGAACTAACTGAGATTTAGAGTAAGAATTTTAGACAGATTTTTTTTTTGTTATATTCATATGAAAATTCACTTGAAACAATCGCTCATTCAACATTTCTGATGATACTTCGGGAGTCTAAAGAGATGATTTTTCAGATCCAAATCATTGTGTAATCTCAAGTGATTAATGACAAAGAAATGTCATCATGTGACCTCTTTTTAATATGACATATTATTAAAAAAACTATATTTGGTAGGTTACCTTCCCCGGGGTATTCTGCTTTGAGGCATTCTTAAGTTCTATTAGGAATATTTAATTTCATAATAAATAGATTGATATTAATGCAGATATAATTGCGAAACGTGGTTACAAAGATCTGTGACCAGCTGAATCAGTGGAAGAGAAAATGGACGGATGACCTGTTGTGGGGTGTAAGTAAAAAGAGATGACTTACATGTCTTTTGAAAAAGTTTATAGAGTGTATAGCTGCCTGCACAATGGGCAGATTGTTGCCTGTTTTATGTGGAGCAGTAGTACATTACATTAACAATCCTGTGACAATATCTAGCTTTAATACTGAATTAGCAAATGTTTAGATATTCAAAGTCCATGAAACGTTTTTTCTTCAGCATTCTAAGATCGTCCAAATACAAAATGTTTGATTCATTATCCTGAGGAATGTCTGTCAGATTGCTTTTAAATGGTCCCTAAAATGCCAACATGTTATCTGTATTCTGAGGTTAAAATTGATTGATTTTATGACATTGTAATATGCTACCAATGGTGGATTGTGTTTCATGAAATCTGTAGCAGGGCTCTTCAGTTTTGCTGTGGTCCCACTGGCCTTGGCAAAGTCTGAAAAGGTTTGCTCATCCAGGAAAGCACCATGTAGGCCTACCAGCTAATATGCAAACAGAAGCTGAAAGCTCATTGGCAGTTGAGAAGGGCATTCAGGTGTGATTAATGTGACTGCAGTTTGCAAACTGGAGTTCTCAATAACATGCTGCTCCAGCGATCATGTGACCTCAAATGCCATGCAACCAAAAAACAAAGTTGGAGTTTGCCAAAGAGAGCTGTCACTTGGAGCTGAGCTGGGTACTATAGTTGCACAGCACAGGAGCAAAGAGCTTTGGCTGTGTACACCAGGAGTGCCATTGCAATAACCATATTTAAAATGAAAGACAGAAACCTTCAACTGGTGTGAACAAAAGGTATCAAAAATCTGGTTTAAGATCCATTGCAAAGTTTGCTGTAAAGACGAGGCTTTGTGTCATTATGTTTGCAAGGGGGCTGTGCATAGAAAACAGAGGCACCAATAATTATTATACCAATTATCCCAATATTTTTCAAAACAAATATATAATATCATGTATTATGTATCATTCCATTAAATTAAACAATTAAGTAAAAAAGCAGAAATATATAAAAATAGCTGTTTTACTGTTCTTACCAGAAAATGAGATCTGATGGATGGATGGATGGATGGATGGATGGATGGATGGATGAAAAATAAATTCCATAGTTCTGTTTTCATTTGTCTTTTTTGCACGTCTTTATCTAGGGTAACTGCGAACAAGTGAAAAAGAAAAAAAAAAGGTTTGTGAAAAAGTGAGAGAAAGAGAAAAAAAATCTATGGCCAGGCTGGGTCATACACGCAGAGTAGAGCCAAATAAATTGCATACTGTGACGTCGCAGTAACTGTTACTGAACTGTAAGAGAATAACAGAGCCTTTAATGCTCAAGCTTATATTAGCAGAGGAGTCATCAGTTCATTAGTGTGAGCCACATCCATTCTGGAAGTATTCCTATTCTAGACCTCATATATTCCCAATCAGACATTATACTTAAGGGCATGCCCAACTTAACTACACTGTACAATAAATATTTTACGCTGGTTGCCAATTCTGACCAGCAGATAGGTTTTTCTTCAGTGTAATGGAGCAAAGGGGGTGGGGGGGGGGGGGGGGGGGGAGGAAACTTACGCTCGGAAGGATGTGGTTGGATAGGGTTGGGGGGGGGTCTTTTTTTCTATAC
>JAACJT020000095.1:19226534-19253454 GCA_009936485.2 Gymnarchus niloticus | reverse complement strand
AATCAGAGCAGGTTCGGTGGCTCAGAAGGCAGCAAGCAGGTTAGACAGGACAGCTGAAGTTGAGGGAGGGCACTTAGACCAGCAGACGATATGAAAATCTCTTGAAAATAAGCCACATTGGTCATGAAGGTCGATATGTTTGCCTTCGGGGTGTCTAGCCCACCAGACCCATTTATTTAGTTGCCTTGCATCCCAATTTCATGATGCTGCTGCCCCAGAAAACCACAGTGTGGTAAAATGCATTGGCTCCTATGGCTGGGTAGTACATCCCCATTAGCTTACTACATTAAAAGACCTTATATATCCATACATACATACATCCATCCATTTTCCCACACTTATCCTGCTCAGGGTCATGGGAGGTGTGGAGCGTATTCCAAGCAGCACAGGGTATTTGGGTGGGAAACACCTTGAACAGGATGTCAGTCCATCACATGGCACTTACACGTTCACACACTGAGGGCAATTCTGAAATTCCATTTACCCTAAGTGCCTGTGGGGTGTCTTTGGACCATGGGATGAAACAAGGGTACCCAGAGGAAACCTGCACAAAGAGTGTGTATGCTCCACACACACACAAAAAAAGACAGAAGTGTGATTTGAATTCCCAAACCAGGAGGTGTGAGACAAAAGCACTACCCACTGAGCCATGATGCAGCCTCTGAAGATCAAATAAAATACAGAAATTAATCAAGTCTGTTTTTACTAAAAGTCCAGTCTCAAATATATAAAGTGGGCAGTCTCACATTAATTCTCCACTAAAACATTACAACCATCACAAACATATGTCATTATAGATAAATTATAGATAAACACATTGAGACAACGTTGCTAACTCCAAATGCTTTGATTTGTGTATTTCCTGAATGCTTTCTACACTGGAATGGCAACAAAATTCAAAAGAGAACATATGCCCCAGGACAGCAATGCAAGGTAGGCACTCCCATGCTGGGAACCAAAAAGGATCAAATCCAGGCCACATCCATAAAGGAATTAACTCTAAGCATGCTGAGGTTTAACAGGTTTCTGTTTGCAAGCATTAATGCTCAGTAATGCTAGGTCATAAAAGGAACAGTAAAGCCATTCAGCATGCACATTTAACAAATATTGCTTTATTTACTTTCACCCATGATCTATATGGTTACACACACACACACACACACACACACACACACACACACACACACACACACACACACACACACATTAAACAGCCAAAAGTATTTGGAGACCATTTAATAGGGGTGTTCACGTTCTTTTGGACATATAATTAAGCCATACTCATTGCTTACACAGGCGTATAAAGGGACCTGATCACCCAACATCAATATATCCAAACCCCACTAATGCTGTTATGTATGAATGGCAGCAAACCCCACCAATGATATTCCACCATCTAATGGAAAGCCTTTCCAGATGAGTAGAGGCTATTACAACAGCAAATGGAGGACCAGCTTCCTATTCATACCCTTGGTTTTGAAACGAGATGTTGCACAGGCAGTTGTCCACATACTTTCGGCCATATATCGTACATTGCAAAGTATACTTCTTAAACTTGAAAGCTGTTTCTCTGGCCTCTCTCCAGTTTTTGTCTATTGAAGTAATACCTACTAAAAATATCTGGTGGCAGACCACTGTTATCTACACTCACTGGCCACTTTATTAAGTAAACCTGTTCTACTGCTTGTTAAAGCAAATATCTAATCAGCCAATTACATGGCAGAAACTCAATGCATCTTGGCATGAAGTCATGGTCAAAAGGACCTGGTGAAGTTCAAACCAAGCATCAGAATGGGTAGGAAAGGTAATTTAACTGACTTTGAACATGACTTGGTTGTTGGTGCCAAACAGGCTGGTTTGAGAATATCACAGAATATCTTATTCAGTAGACACTTTCCCAAAGCAATGTAAAGGCCAGTGCAAAATTTAAATGCAATAAACAACAGACAATAAATAAGAAGCAAAGAAAAATGAACATAAATACACAAGTAGTGAAAGTCTTTCAAGATACGTATATGCAAAATATAGACCCCTGCCGAATTTACTCTATTCAAATTTTTTATTTGATATATAAAATTTAAAGTTTTTATCTTTTTGATGGTCAAAGGATAAGGTGTGGTGGTATTTAGGTATGTCATCTTGTGTGAACATTGATAAAAAAACTGCAGGAAAGTCTGATAGTGGCATTACGTTAGTTCATGTGTGACTAAAATGGCGAACATTTTTTTTTAGCGGAGGGGTTTCAGAAGACAAAGGATTCTAAGGAGTTTGCTCAGTGAGGGAGTGGTGGCACCTTAGAAAAGGAACAACAACAGTAGCCCATAAACTCAGCAGGCAGCTGGGTAAGCAAAACATCCAATAAAACCTGACAAGCATCAGTAAGCATCGGGACGCCAGACAGGCCACCTCTTCCGTCACTCGCTCATTAGGGAGAGGGCATGGCTGAGATTGATAGAGGAAGGGAGAGTCTCTCACATACACACACTCACTCATTTGCTCAATCAGACAACCTGAATGGCGGCAGATGTGGTTACGTCAGCGCTCCTCCCTGATAGGCTCCTAGGATCTATGTGACGTTGACTTTGAACAGGTGGGCCATGTGTCAGGCTGAAAGTGATGTGAAAGTCTGTTTGCATTAGCATCCTGAAACAACTGCTATAGCAAGACCTGTTTATTTGCACAGGAAATGACTTTTTCTGTTGACTTCAAAACTACTGAGACACTGTAGAACAAGGAATCCATAGCAAATAAAAAGAAAATCAGTGTGCGGAATTCATCTATTTACAATCTTTGACTGATTAATAAAAAAAGCTAAACTCAATACAGTCAATCATCAATAGTTAAACTATCATCAAAGCCCTATATACATGAACTTTCACCTGGCCCAACTAGAATCTTCATCAAAATTCAAGACAGGGCACTCAAAAACAAGACCAATATGCATACAAGTCTGCAGCATTTCCTGAATATGACGACAGCCAGCCACCAAATTGAAGAACAGTGAAGCTTTAGACCTACACAAGTATGGAGAATATGCAGACTTGGAAAGGAAATGTTCCATTGAGGGTAAAAAATAATCTGAAAGAATAAGCCCTTGTACAGTCTACATTCCTTTAGGTCAAAATAAATATAGCCGTTTCAAATTTTGTAAAACACAAAGACACACTTGAATGGATGTGGCACACAACCTGAGTCAACAGACTTTCATTTTTTACAGCTGTGCATATGTCAGAATACCCAATATATGAGAAAGTAAGTACAAACACTACAGAAAAAGCAGCACTACAAAAAAATTAGAAGAAAGTTGGCATGTTTGTTGCATGCTTCCCTTTACACATGTACAAAAGACAATTCGGAAGAGCCACATTCTAACTTTGCAGTAACTTTAAAACCATGTCTTTACAAATAGTAACTCATGTCACTAGAACGGATTTCATGGAAACTGAAATGTGTTATATATACAGTTGCTTAATCTATTACTACTTAAAAGCCAAAGAGAGACATACGTACTTTAGAGTCCATAAACTGCAAAATTGTCATCCTAAGGTACTGCAGTTCCAGTACAAATACTGTGCTAGTTGAACTTCTGGAATATGACCAGATGTCCTGCAGAATTTCTCTATCCTGGAGGACATGTAAGAAACAAGACCAGACAGCAAAAGGTTGGAATTGCAGGACTCAAACAGATGTTTTTCAAAAAAAAAAAAAAAACCCATTACTAAGCCACAGGGAGCCACACATATTTCAAGACAGATGTACTGTTGACTTTGTTCTGTTGCTGAAAGTGCTGAGTGAAAGGAACCACGCCAGTACTGCTTGTGGGCTACATAATCCCAGCTACTGTTTTAAAAGATCCATCCCAACTTTAAGACTTAACAGAGTTTGTTGTCATATGCACAGTAAACAGTCAGTTACACTGTACAATGACAATCTTACTTTTGTATGTCCTTCTGGCCATCCATGAACACAAATTAAACACAGAGCAAAATACAATTTAGACGGGAAGAACACACAAAGACATCTGCCACGATGGACTCCATCTTTCTTAACAATTTCATTGATTACACGTGTTTTCTGTATTTAAAAAATGCCAGTATTCATTGTTCAAACTGGATAGGTATATAGCTACACAATTGTTATTATATTTTTTTCCAAATCCAAGTTTTCCCAATGTCTCCACACCCATCTTCCACACATTTAGCCAGTACAGGATGGATACAGCACATGGTAGGGGAAAACCCTGGATTAGATGTCCAACCAGCAGAGGGCACACTCCAGTACACACTCAGATGGACAATTCAGAGATACCAATTCACCTAACTATATTCATGGAGCATGAGAACAAACCTGAGTACTTGGCAGAAACCCTTGCAAATTTCACAAGGAGCCTCAACCATGAAGCTGCAAGACCACAGTGCCATCTATAGAGCCACTCTTTCCCCCACTGGGCTGAAATGTAGGCCTACATTTTTACCCTGCTTTTCACAAACAAACACAATATTTTAGTCCAAGTTTGATGGATGGAGGTGGTTAGAAAATGAACTCAAGTTGGAGAAAACCTCAATTTGTGTTTTTGGGTCAAATTGTAGAAAAGACAGGATAAAGAGTACTAATACTTGCCCAAAAGCCTGCAGTTTGCAGAGTAAAGTCATGTGCGATGGTGGCAGGGTGCCCTTAGATCACAAAGATCCCCACACTACAGTCAAACTCCCATTCCATTACTGGCTGGATACTGCATTTTCACAATGTGAAAAGTGACACAACTAAAAAACCCCCCAAAAAAAAGAAAAGATTAATTTGGGGATGGGTAAAAACTATTTGTAGAGCGGACATAATAAAAACAAACATAATTCTGAAACACCTGTGAAAGAAAAATATAAGTATGATTTAAAAAAAAAAATTCCTGGAAAAAGGATTTGGCATATGCAGACTAAAACCATGATGCAAAAGGCATAATATGGTTATATTTAGCACATATTTGCACCTGCAAAGATGAAATGTCAAACACCACACAGTCCAGCATGGAAAAGGCTTGAATACATTCCGTGGCATTTTAACATCTGCTTCATCGGACAGGGTCTGATGTGTGATATGCAGTCTTAAACATCACGCAAGACTGAGTACTTCCTGGGGAACATAACAAAATGGCACAAAAGTGAATGAATTTAAAAAAAGATCACTTTTTCCCTCCCACAGCTACAGCAAGTAAATTAATTATGTATCAAAACAATCTGCTAAATAGTAGCATTTAGTCAATTTAAGACATAAGAAGACTTTGTCATTATATCGGTGGTGAACAGCAAACAAGATTACGAAGGCATTCCCTGAATTGTTTCTCCTTCAAACAACATACATTAAGAAGAAATACAAAAAAATTATATATAAAAGCAAGTGTAAGGAGCAGCATAACTGGTGTTTAGCACCCCAAGGCAGGGTTAGCTAAAGGATATTGCACATACTTCATATTGCACTGTTGTAAATATTGCACATAGGAGGAATTGGAATTATGCAGTATTCAGTAGTTTGACAGCTCTAGCATAAAGGCTGTTTGTCAGTCTGGTAGTGAGTGACTGGATAATTTTCCAGAGGGGAGCAGATTAAAGAAATGATGTGCAGGATGGCTGGGGTCACCAGTGATGTTAAGGGTCTTGCTTTGACATCTGGAAAGATAAATATTATCAACTGCTGGTAGCTGTGTCCCAATGGGCAGTTTTGATGACCCATTGCAAAGACTAATGCTCTTCCTTCGTGCAACTCGCATACCATGTTGCAATGCATTCTGACAGTACACTTTCTACTGTACATCGACAGAAATTCACAAGAAGGTGTTGGGGCAGCCTTTCTCTCCAACCTTTTCAGAAAAAGCGTTGCTGTCTTCTTTATAACAGTGGACAACTGAATGGCTCGAGAAGTCATCAGTAATGTGCACTTCCAAGAATTTGAAATTGGAGACTTTCTCCACAAGTTCACCATTCAGGAACGACAGACTTGGGTCAGTACTCCTTTTCTTCCTAAAGTCCACCAGAATCTTTCAAGTCTTCTTAGTGTTAAGGATGAGATTGTTGGCAGAACACCAGCTTGTCAGGTTACTCACTTCATCTCTATATGCTCTATCAATTTACTATGAGGATTACCATTGTACTTAATAAAAACTGCCGACTACTGATACTGTTTGTCTTTCAGTTACCAACAATAACCCGTTTAAATGTACAGAAGGCAACTTTCACATTTTACTCTGAAAGAAGTCACTGACCAATGATTTGTGAAGACATGCAGATAGCAAGGGATGTTTGGAAGAAAAAAATAAAACTAATTGAAAAAAGTTTAAAATGTGACAGCACAAAGCATATTATCCAATTCATTATCCAACTTACTCGCTAATGACTACAGTGGCAGATTGCCAAATGAAAGGAAAGAATTACTGTTGAACAGATTCACTTCAGCCCAGTTGGTATGTTAGCTGTACAGCCACGACTTATCATTACTTTGTACAGGCTTTCATTCAAAACAGAGAAGGCCCAGGCCTGGGCTTGATTTTCAGAGAGAGAGGAGATACTCCACTGAGGTTTAACCCTGGCCTTCTTAGCCCTAAGCACACTATGTGTTTTACTACTACAATTTTAGCATGTAGAGAACAACGCAGGATCTATCCCTGGGCCACCAGAAGCTTGGGGTCTCAATTTCAACTCGCCGTCCAGGAGCAGGGTGGTCTTGCTTTGCGCACTGTTGACGGAACACTGCTGTGGTAAATGGTTTTGCCCATTCCAGGTGTCCCATATCTCTTCATGGTAACGTGGAGCATTTGCCAGTCATTTACATTCCCTAGCTTTGTCTGTTCTACAACAACATTTTCCTCCCACCAAACACTATTGCTGACTCATAATGACCTTTTACAAAGTCCTTATTAGGATTATTCCTTACTAAGTAGAGTCCTTCATTTAACCATCATATTAATTAGGTTAAAACAAAAATAGCTGACATGGTGGCTAAATGAGATTTAAATCCTGCCCTGAGTGCGGAGTCTGCAGGTTCTTTCCATATTGCACAGGTTTGTTCCAGATATTCCAGTTTTTTCACGCAGTCCATAGACATGCAGTTAGGCTAATTGGTGTTTCTAAATTGCCCATAGTGTATGAGCGCGTCTGACTTTGTGTGTGTAAGTGTCCTGCAATCGACTGGCATCCCATCCAAGCTTCCTCCAGCCTTGGGCCCTATGGTAGTCGGGACAGGTTCCAGGCCCCCCACAACCATTATCGGGATTGAAGATTAAAAGGATGATTATCCCCATAACCAGAGTCTTTATTTTCACTCTTTTTAGCATGGTGACTCAGTGAGAATTACTTTCGCTCCACACCTCCAGAGTCTGGCATTTAAATCCTGCCCTTCTCCTCTGGATGTAGAGTTTACATGTTCTCCCTGACTCACAAATGGTTTCCTTATGGTACTCCAGCTTTCTCCAACAGCCCAAACATGTGTGCTGAGGCAAACTTGTTTCTCAAAGTTGCCCACTGAGTGTGTGTGCACCAGTGATGAATAGGCCCCAGGCTTTCTACGACACTGTAGTAAGAAAACGGATGAGAACTACTGCAATCGGATGAGCTTGCTGGAGGTTACCAGGAAGAAGCAACCTGTTCCCGTCACATGACCATTTTTGCAGGAAGCTTGGCTTTTGGGACCAGGACATTACAACAGACCTCTCAGGAGGCAGCCACACAAGGAAAGGTAATCTAAGGCCTCCCCTTCTCAGACAAGTGACTGATGGTTAACTGTTGTGCCCGGAAGTGGCAGACTGGGATCATTCTTCTTTCCTTAAAGGAGCATAAACAAGGGAAAGGGTTACACGGGGTCGAATGGGTAACGGATGGGAGGTGAGAGTCTTCGCAGATGACAGGCGACTGGGGAACTGGGGTTTGTTTACTTAGGTGCTGTGAAGACTGCCTGCAGTGAGACGGTCATGGGGGACTTTCTGGGTGGCCTTCGTTTTTTTAACTCACGTTCCCCAGAAGTGACCAAGACCCACACTGGTGTTCCTCCCTCTGCAGACACCTTTAGGTCTCCCCCTTGCTCACCACTGTCATCTCATTACCATTACAGATAATACGTGTTTATTGGTAACTATATAAATGGCATACAATTCAAGAAAAGTGCCATCATGAGCACAATGACTTAGCCTGTTTCACTGCTATCCTGAGGACCCACAAAAAGTCCACTTTTCATTAGCAAGACCAGTAAGAATACTGCATACAACTTTTAGCTGCCTCACTTCAAAAGGATATAATCCCATAAGGCAGAGTTCAACAGAGAGAAATGAGAAACATTTCTGGTTTTACAGGTTAAAGGGACTGGGTTTCTTTAATCCTGAGCAAATGCAACACAAGCAGGCAAAATTTTAAGGAGAACAGGCAAAGTCTAAATGAAATTAAATGGAAACTAGTTAAGATCAGACCCAAGAATAAATTTCATTACTCATACTTGTGTTAGTAGGGGGTTTGGGAAGGCTTATTATAGCTGATGTACAGTCCTTATACAAATTCAAATTAGTCCAATCATCTCCTGGATGGGATGTCAGTCCATCACAAGGTACACACATTCACACACTATGGGTAATTCAGAGATGGAGAACGAACCTGGAGTACATGAAAAAAACCAACACAATCAGAAGACAACATACAAATCAAATTCAGGATTCAAATCCCTCCATGGTGAATGTGTGAGACAACTCGGATATTGAATACTGAAAATCACAAAGTGGGCTGAATACCATTATACTCCTATGTAAAACACACACATGCCTATAAAAAACATTCATGTGCGGTAAGCCGTTCCACTAAAAATATTACATGCAAAATGAAATGGGGGAAGGGCATGTACTCTCACTCACGATGGTACACGATGGCTCTCAAGGTTAGACACTCGACACAGGTGCACAGTCCCATTATGATCAATGCAGAAAGGAGAAAAGGGTTCTTTCAAGGATTCCAGGTTCCCAGTCTGGTAAGATAGAGCTTATTAGCCTGCACGTGTGGTGTTCAGGTACAGGATTCAAACACATACCCCACTATGGCTAACACACCAGCAGTGTTGGGCAGGTGCAGTTTGGAGACTGAGGCATGTCATCACCCCTCTCATATCTTTATAACCCATGGTCACCTTTACTTTTCTATAGAGGCACTTATCACGTAAACCGAAAACATCATCTCCTCAATGTTGCTCTTATACATTCTGTCTTAACACATTTCCTTATTTTTATTTATTTGACGCTACTGGACAACCAAAAATTCCTCCTTGATGATCAATAGAGTTGTATCTTATTCACACAAATATTTTGAAAAGGGGTTCATTTTACTAGAGGACATTCACTCTAATCTAGCACAGCAACACCTTAATTACTCAGCAATTAAGTTCTCTTTCTGGGTAACACATTCTTCAGAATGGAAAATGGTATGTTTCATATATGCTTAGAATGCCATGGAAATTAATAATTCTTCCATGTAAGCACACTACAAAATAAGAAGTTGCTTCAAGCCTCATGAAAGGTACTTCCCAAACCATAATGGGACCCGTAACTGGGGCTCATATATGACCTATTTTAGCCAGGTTCTTAAACTTTGGGAGTTTGCTGGCCCTACTGACCAGTGTACTGCTGCTTCCAGGGAATTCACAGTAGGTTGTGCTGCAAGACAATGCTGACCTTTACTATGGGAGGAACTTTCAGTGTGTCTCCAAATAAACGGTGGACGCTGAAGGCAGCATTTGACAAAACACAACTGGAGAGTGTTAACAAAAAGCTAAGAGAGAGAAAGTGAAGTAAACTGTGCAAGTCATTCAGCTTAACCAGCCACCCAGAGTGCACTCTTTATCACAGCAAAAACAGATAATTAGGTAAATTATTTCTGACACCAAATTTAACTAAAGAATAAAATATAAAGAGATGACCTATAAGTGACCAAAGATTTGGACAGATGTCAAAATGTCACTGAATCTCACAGACATGACTACAGCGAGCTATAAAAAAATATTGCAAGAAGAGCTGAAAACCAAATGATTAGTGCAATGTTCCAAGAGATCTGAGGAAAGGAAACTACTTGTCTGCAGGCTCTAGGATTAGATTTGCTAACCAGCCGTATAGTAAATAAAAATCAGGGACCGAGGCAACAAAACACATTTTGCATGTTTTTAGTCCTGTGGATCTTGGGGGGAGGGGGGGGGGGTAAACAGCTGTGTTTAACAATAGTTGGTGTCTTTAAACCACAGCAGGCAGTACCTTGAGATGTTTATTTAATACATATGAAATCACACTATTCTGAATGTAAATTATGAGGGACGTGAACAAACCTTGGCAGCAAAATGATCTTGAATACAACTGTACAAAAAGTGTATTCCAGGAAAAACAGCACTCTCCAACAGAAAAGATTATAGGATGATGGGGAAATGACCAGTAATAATTACTTAGGCATTGTGGTTTTAGTTCATGCTTGTTGCAACACTCTTTGCATTGACTTTCATGAAAAGCCAATCAGCCTTTGTCTATTCAAGGGCACAATCTTGCCATTAATGGAAAAAGCGGTTTCTCTGTGAATCTACTGCAACCTGTCAGTCAACGCCTGACCACCTCCCAATCCACACATCAGGCACAAGCTCACAGAGGCTACTCACCAAGATGTCTTTCTGCAACTTCTCGTAGGAGAGGTGGACAGCCCCACCATGTGCGTGCCTGAGGGACAGTATGAAATTGTAATCCCCCTTCTGGTCACCTCCAACCAAGGCCAGGTGGAGGTCCTGCACGTACTTCTCTCTTTGCATCTCCAGCTCACAGACCTCATGGGACACCTCCTCCTCGGACACTACATGTAGGGGCATCCAGTTCAGTTCGTAAACTTCAAATTTTTATCTTGCTGATCCAACACATGAAAATGTATCAAGAAAACTGGAATTTATACATATTGTTATTCCAGAGAGCAAAGAAAATGTTTGGTTGGTCTAAAGAACACTCAGATCCCTTGAAAATCTCTAATGCTGTGTACTGTAAAATAGATGCAAGGATATAGGATAGGAACAATACAGTCATTGTCAGTACGGTTTGTAACACCAGCTCTGTTCAACTTATTTGCCCATCATGTTTCAAAGTCAGACCTAGGCAGACTCAATAGCAGCATTTTGTGAAACCATATGCAAGGTGTCCCATAGTGTTCCCACAGCAGGAGATTTAGAACTTAGCCCCAGTCGAACATCGACAGCTTCTGGATGTCACAGGTGCGTCATTTAGCAATCAGTGTACACTGCAGGTCCAAGAGACTCTACGCTGAGGAAAGACGACGCTTCAATCTGGCAAGTGTCCATCACGTCAAAACAGCTGACGTTTCCCTGCCAAACTGCTCGTTAAAAGTGCCCTCCTTTGCCAACACCTGGTATCCCACTGTGGGCCACTAATTAAAGTCGTCAGTCACAAATACCCGTCCAGAGAAGCAATGCCATGTGTGTTGCTCCTTCAACAGGAAGGTTTAACAGTTGGTGGCAGTAGCAACCAGAAAGCACACTAGAAAACATTGCTACTGCTGATTTTAGATTACTCTGAGTATCCAAAGGCCATAGTTACTGTATAAACCACAACATAAATATGAAAGCAATATGAATTTCAGCATGAGTGAGTATCACTGCCATTCTAAACTTCAGCCAGACAGTATAAGGGGTAAAATTATAGGAAGAATTAAGACAGTACAAACTTTCCCAGGCTGGCTGAAACTACGTGGCCTCGCCACGCGTACCTTCTCCACTCCACGCTGACGCTCCATCGCAGAGAATAACCACAAAGCCAGCGCCAAGATCTTCTGCCCAATCCAACTTCAGAAAAAAGGGGTGGTCAGGATCAGACGCCATGCAGATCTTACGCACACTGGTATTCATCCCTCTATGTCAATGTAAGGCCTGCAGAACATTAAGAAGTTACAACATATGTATACTCATTGTACAATACATTTAATCATAACATCATATATATCATAATAAATATGAATGTTTATCTAGATCCAACCCGTAAATGAAAGTTGTGTCACTGTCTGAATCACAGGGAGATGATCCTAAGGTATTGTATGAATTTAATACAACCAGAAAAGTATGGAAAATATTTTTTTAAAAAAATAAAAATTTAGAGGAAACATTAGCACTTTTAAGTAATGGAAGAAAAAAATCTAAGAATGTAGTAATTTCAACCTTGGCTAATAAAAATGAAAGAAAGCACATTACACAGCACAGCAGTTATCTAGCAGAACGAGACCACCACCTCTTACCAAGACATACAGGAAACATTAAGATGGAACGCAAGTAAGTCAAACAAAAATGCATAAGGGAGTCAACCGCTTGTTGGAAAAACTTTATTGAAGTAGGATGAGTAACACAACAGAAATCATTAATGCTACATTAATACAAGATTGTGAATTCCAGTAAGTTTCACCTTTGTGTACCTTACTGCATACCTTGTATATTCGTTGGATCTGATAAAACCTAAGGCTTCCGAATTGCTGTTAAGTGCAGAGCCACACAGCATGAGGCTAGTAATGAGGTTTTTCTTGTAGAGGAAGTTCACAATCTCTTAAAATCACCAGGAAACGTCTCTGAGGTTTTGCAGCAGCCCACCATGGATGCACCACCTGGGAACTGAGATACCACGAGTACTGCATGGGCGACACGGAGTTGATACACTACATGTAGCGCACAAGCAACACAAAACTGAGACACAGCATCTACCGTATAGGCGACACCTTGCATTAACTCAGGAGTTGGCTAACTTGGAGAATCAGAACTTTGAAAAAAAAGAGCTGATACACTACACCTGCTGCACGGGGAACATGGAGCCGAGACACCACGCATGGGTGACACAGAGCTGAGACACCACATCTACCACATAGGCGACACCTTGCATTACCTCAGTAGCTGGCTAACTTGGAAAATCAGAAGTTTGAAAAAAAGACAATATGTCTGGTTTTGATACATTCACATGTTGATTTAAAGGTTAGAGGTTTAAATAACTAGATTGGTTGGTATTAAGGTAACCATAATAGACATTGTGTTTAGGTCTTGCTTGTGATTGCAATGTCAGTTGTGCCAGTGTGCAAAATTATATTGGCATGATGCCCTAAACAAAAGTCATTTTATTGTATTCTCAAAATTGATAAGATGCCAACCAAGAACCAGGAAACAGATTAAGATCACGTAGCTACACAACCAATGAAGTATACCTGGCCCTGCATGCTCTGAGAGAGAGCGAACCTTTAACCTCATAAAATACAACAGCCATTCATTAGTTACTTGAACATCTGCAAAACGTATGATGATCCCCCCTCCACTAATGACAGACGAACGCCCACGTTAAACAAGCATTCGACTAAGAGCGAGCTACAGACTGACATCAAAGTGGATGCAGGAATCCGTCTGGTTTATCCTGTAATGTGCCAAATGAAGTCACAATACTTCAGCTGTGCATCTCAGCTGTTTCCCAGCTAAAGCACACATCTAAGCAGCACACGGACATATTCTCAGACTCACTGCTTCACAGTAATACCAGGTGAACCAAGTAAGGCCATCCATCACCTATGCTGGGCAGTTCAAAGAGTGTTTTTGAAAACATTAGTGGATACAAATCAAGAGCGCCGACACCAAGGTTTCAAAAGTATGTTAAGCAGCCCTCCTAGGTGATGGAAAGATATGGTGACGTGAAGTCCAAGAAAAGCCGTCTCAATTTTGCTGGAGTTTACAGATACATCTTTGCTAAGAAAGAGTACATACATGAAGCTGCACTGAGAAAGGTTTACAGCTGCCTCTCAGCACAGGCAAATAAGCAGCCCCTCCATCTAGGCCTGCTCTCTATCCAAGCAGCAAGGCCCGCTTCCCCTGAGGAATGGTGGTGGCACAGTGCCGGGTGTCTGGCAGTGGATCACTAGCTGCATTGAGATGTCAATGAGAAGACCCGGCCCGCCACTCAGGCCGCCCACCTGGGGCCCTTGCTCATCTATCACTCTAGAGGAGCTGCCTGTCAGTCCAGGAACAGCGAGCTCCTTATCACCTAGGGCCCATCAGCAGGACCTCCCTGAAAAACAGCACTGCCATCAATGGACTGCTTATTCTCACCCCTATGCACTTCTGACCAGAGGCAGACACACAGACAAAGGGCTAAACAAGTAAGGCTCAAAGAAGAGACCATCTCACTGACCACATTTTGTCACCTTCTATAATAGGACGGTGAAGTCAGAGCGGTGATAAGCTGGCTGCATTAAGGTTGACCCTTCAGACACTGGAACTGGCTCTGACAGAACACATCAAAATTACACGGTGGCTTAAACTATCAGAAGTATTTCTTGGTGCAGTTTGCAAATTATCGGTTACCCATGATGAATTTCTTAGCTCTACAAACTAATTCAAGCTAAGGAATGTGCATAAAACCTTAAAAATGCATATAAATACATGAAAACAAAATCTGCAAACAATATGTAGCAATGATGGTTTAGCATTTAAAATCAAATAACCAATTAGTCATAATAGTTAAAGGCATGCCTTAACTCAAAGACCATTGCTGAAACCGATGCCTTTAAAGGAAGAACTACTGAGAAATTTATAACATTGAGATATACATCATTATTATTGTTATGATTTAGAGTATCCTATTTGACCTAGGTCTCCCCTTGATGGTAATAATGCATATAATGATAAAGTTAACAAGGAAGGAAAAATGTAAAGCTACATATAAAAATTTTATAAAAACCACAGGCAGGCCCTAACAGACCATGCCCTCTGAAATTAGGCCTAGTGGTTTCCTAATAATACATCTAGCTGCTGTTCTATGAAAGTACAGTTGAGAGTATAATTATCACACATCCCCTATATGAAAAGCATTTGTAAAGTATGACAGACTACCAGAAGACACATTAGAGAAAGCCAGCACACCCACCATCTGCTGAGATATGGTATGTTTAAACACTTTCCTGATGTGTCTTATCACTCAAAACCCCTTACAAGGCCCTTACAACTCATGCAAAAAGAATGTTTCTTCTTTGGTTAACAGATGAGCCATACGGACAAGCTTGTATTACATAATGAGAGCAGAATAGATTATTCGGCAAAGTACAAAAACATTTGCATGGTCTGTGTTTTAAAATGAAATGGATTCATTACCTATCTAAGAAAATAATTATTGCTCTATCTCTATTCATTTTATACTAAGCACATAACAACAGGTGAGTTTAATATTTCTCCTGAGATTAATTTTTCTGCTGAATTAATTTGGATAGAGAAGTACTGCAGCTTCCTTTTGTCTGTCTGTCCATATGATGTTCTGTTTGTGCATGCCCATCACCCATACTGCTTTGCTGTCAAGCTTCAGAATTGAAACAAGTCCCAATTGTTCACATATGCACACAGCAAATATCTCCCTCCCACACTGCTATGACAGCTCAGATCACTGGCAAAAACAGCATACTTATTAAAGCTGTGATCCAGGAAGACCAACTTTTGCTTTTCACATCCCCAAAAGGAAACTATGTTCACATTAAAGTGATGCACAAGTCCCAGCTTCCTCCCATCACTGACAAACAAGCTATCAATCTTACCAAGGATGCAAGCGGGCCAAGCACAGTGGATAATTCTTTTTTATGGCAATCTGAACAATTTCCCATGAGGGTGGTTGGGTCTGGATGGACTGGACATTTATTAAATGTTTATCTTTTGAGTCTACACCACAGATGTGAAGATAAATGGCCTTAAGAAGTTTTAGCGTAAACATAATCCTTTGTTTCCACAGATAAGGAAGCAAGTCAAAATGTAGAACCAAATAGTTAACATTATTCCTGAATCTGAAAAATCAAGAATCAGGCCTAAAACTTTGAACTTTCTGAACATTATTGTACTACTTAAAAAGGAAGCATTATTTTTGGTTCACACAATAGGACTAAATGATGATGATGTTTCAGAACAATAAAATTCTTGATTTTGAAGTTCTCACTAGGAAATTAAGTTCAGCCTAAAATAAAATCATCAGATAACTCAGCCAGTTTCCATGGCAGCCGAACATTTTAATCTGTAGCAACATATCAATAGATTAATTGGATTTTACGATTAATATGGTGTTGTGTAGTTACTGTCTTTTTTGCATTTACATCAATTGGGGCTCCCCTTTCTTTTGCTATACATCAGTCTTTTCAGATGTAATAGTTTCGAATTTGAGGTTAATTCTTATGGTAGTGGTATCAATCATTTCAGAAACACCGGATTGTCCTAAATCAGCGTTTGCTGAACGAAAAAGCGCGCGCGTAAAATTTATTCCGCGACCCTGTCTGAGATGTGCGGTCGGAAGATTGAATGGACGGTGTAAAACTGTCCCCCTTACATGTTAGGATCAAGGAATATAAACATGAAATTACGCCGAAGACGCTAATTTATCTTCTGAGCTGAGCTGCGTAGCAGGACTATATATGAACGATGACAGGGGGCTGAGCGCGCGCACTGGGGAATTTTGAACACTCTCCTCTTTAAGTCTTCTTGGGTGAGGCCTAATTTCAATGTCTACAGTCCTGTTGAACTTTTTTTTTTAACAGACAGGTCACTATAATCTCATAGTTCAATACAGACAAATGTATGGATATACTGCAACAGATGGCCATGGAAACACTAGTGTTTGTGTAACGTGTAAGCATTCCATCTGTTGCCGTTCTAGTTTTGCTTGTAACATATATCTGTTAAATATAAATGAACAATTGAGGTAGTTTTTTCCAACTACATTTTAGTGTATGCTATGATTTTTTTTAACGGCTCTTTCGCGCTGAACCCTCATAAAACTGCACTAATAAATGCATACTGCAAAGTAGTTATACTTAGAAACCACACAAATAACAACTATATAATAAAGATGTTGGACGGTAGATGTTATCAAGGCAAATGACTTGCTGTATACTGGCTCGTGTTTATCAAAACAATTACAATTATAAAAGTGTCGCTACGATGAACACAGGTGTGAGAACTTATGGGCCGTTATTTTTCACATAGGATAAGCAAAAGCCGACCAACTAATCGTGAACTGCATTATAACTACCTGCATATAGGACTGTGAAACCTACCTCTGACGCTCAGCTTCCGTGTTGCTCTGAAAAGTAAAGACAAAGCGACTGAAAGACACGAGAACCAATGAAGTGGCCGATCCCAGATCGGGCTGTGTCCAATCAGAATCATTCGAAGTCAGTCAAACGGTCCAATCACAAGGCGCGGTGAAAGTCTCGCTCCAGACGTCATTTCCGGTGTTGTTAGCGGAAGGGTGATGTGGCTGTAAGAAAATTTTGGAAAATGGTAAGCGAAAGGTGTTTACAAGTGTACGCTAACGGTTACAGGAAAGTTTCCTGTTAGCTATTTTGTAATGTCGCTTGTTAACCTTATAGTAAACGTTATTATGCAATGCCTTAATAGTGAACTGCGTTAGTATTTTGTCCCTGAATGTTGTCGTTTAGCTAATGTAGTCATTGGCTGAAATGCAGCAAAAACTGTTTTCCTCTCAGTCATTGAAGTCAGCGAATAAATGCCCGTGTCGCTCCCTGTCTTGTATAGTTTTAGTTTAATGTCGTAAATGTAATGGTATTAAGCACCGTGCTAAAATGTTAAGGCTTTCTGGTGCTATAATCGAGATCATCAAGCTCATCAATTCCAGTGCCACAATGTTGTAACTAAAGCAGTTTAGAAGATTTTGTCATCTTCCTTCCCAGTGCCTCTCCCCATAAACTTATCCCTTTATTATTAAAATTAGTCGTCTCGAAATCTGTTTAAACCATGTAAAGACCATATCTATTATCAGTAATTTGAATCGCTTCCACGGATCTGTTTTTGGCAGTATTTATTTGTTCCTGGCTTTTCCAATCCTCTCTTAGTCATCTTATGTGCCTTCTAATTGTATCCTGGAAGGAATCATTATATTCTTTATATTATTTACAATTTTGATGATGAAAATAACGTGCATTAACCATGAACTTATGCTTAATTGTATAGTTTGTCCCTGAGCGTAAGGAAAATGGGTCCATATTTGTTCCAGTTGTGTCTTTGCTTTGAATTTGATGGCAGTGCATATAGTTTGTACTTGTCCTGGTGAAATGAATATGGAAATCGTTCACTGCACAGTAGTCTTTTGAGGAAATATCCGTTGTTTATCAGTTCAGTTGACATCTGATTAAAATACAACATTTTTATTGGGCTTTCGTACATCACTGATCAACTGTTGCATCTTTGATATGCTGCAATGCAATTATTAAGGAATCTGTAACAAGGAGAGCTGGTGCAATGTGTTTTCGGAGATTGTCTGATTCAGAAGATGATTTATTCCATCAGTCACTAATGTTCTAAGGTAAAATTAAAACTTGCATATGTTGATTCTTAAAGACCCAGTCTTACTTGACATTGATGAGGCAAGCATTTGCAAATTAACTAATGTTGCTTCTATTCTTTTTCAGTCTGCCATCTTTAATTTCCAGAGCCTTCTGACAGTCATCCTCCTCCTCATCTGTACGTGCGCGTACATCCGTGCCCTGGCTCCCAACCTGCTGGATAAGAACAAAACTGGGTATGAGTGTGTAGTGGCGAGCTCAGTATGGCCCTGAATGATGATAGTTCTGCTATAGCCAAAGAGGCAATGATAGAATGGCTCAGATATAGGTTGAAATGAAACAAGGTTGTATACATTTACTTTCAATTGGCGCATATCTGACATGGCTGGGTAGTTTTACTGAAGTTTATACATACAACAGCAGAGGACTCACTGAATAAAACTGCTCCTTCACATGTATCCAAGTAATTACAATATCAAAAGAAATTTAAATTTCACACTAATGTGATCAGCAGAGGGGATTCTTCACTTTTGCATTCATTCCAACTGTTACAAGCCTCCAAAGCATATAGATGATTTCCATCCCTCCATATTTCTGCTAGCTAGATTGCATGTCAGGAAGTCAGTGTGTTTTTCATTTTGTTGTTTGGATTTATTAATGTCTGAAGTCTCATAAGGCATCCTTCTGCTACATAATAATGTGCCTGTGTGAAGCATGTAGCAAATTATGTCTTTTCTAAATACAGCAAGAAAATCCTCATTATGCCGAGCTTCGCACATTTGTAAAACACTGTTGTAATTACTTTTTTCTCCCCTTGTCAAAACTGAGGTTTTGTTAAAGGGCACTGAGGTAACAGGATATTGCCTTGGGTTTGAGCATCTTGTGGGATTACAGGGAAATTAAGAGAAGCAAGTTGTTTTCAAGCAGTGACCTGACTTCTGCAAACAGATTTTACCTGAAATTTCATAGCTTTAGCTTTGAGGTCCTAGGTTAAATGCTTTTGCCAGGCGAAATCATTCCCGTAGTCTTCTGTGTGTTAGCTGGTACAAATTGTGAGTGGTGCTATAACATGTCACAGTCTTAATGAATCAATTTTTTTACATGCACCAACAGAAATGCATTGTTAACATTTTCTTGCAGTGTGATAGTCTGCATTGCCCCAGCTGAACCATACAATAAGCCTGTCAGTTTGTGTATTGAACAGTAGTTTTTCAGCCTTTTGTTCTATATCTTTTAAAAATTGTCAAAGCTAGTTTCACTCATGGTGCAAATAATGTGCTGTGTTGCTAAGAAATACAAACTGATTTTTAAATCCTCAATATACCACAGTTTCACTACCAATCAATTTAATTTATTAAAAAAAAAAAATCTCTAGTCATTCCTGTGACGCATTGGGAATAAGGCAGGTGCACCCTGAATGGGATCTCAGTTCAACAGAGGGCATTTGCACACATGCACAAACAGTTCCTGTTGCAGTCAATTTAAGTGTTATCCCCCATCACATAAAGTGTGTGTCCGTGGAAGTCAGAAACCCAGGAAAGCCAGACTATTAATATGTGCAGTATGCCGTTTCAGTGGTCATATGCGATGTGAATTGAGAGGTCAGTAAATGAGCAATGAATAGGCGTGCCTTTAAGTGTCAGTGTATCTAAGGATGTATAATTTTCTAAAATGGAATGGGAACACCTTCCATGACTATACAGATGAGACAGGAAATTATGAGCTGCATTTCATTTCAAACTGCTTCCACTGTATTATAGCAACAGCAACTCAGAAATGTTTCGAAAGAACTGTGTTCCCAGTGGGGAGACAGTGTTTGAAATCATTAGAGATGTATTATGTCTTTTATTCAGAACAAAGTGAGTAGATTATTTTGAATTGTTTTTTTTTTTTTTTAACCGACATGGAAAAAGTGGCAAAGAATGAGAGCTTTGTGTTTGACACGGGAAAAGTGTCCTTTTTCAGCATGTCTGTTTAGAAACGAGAAATGGATGAGAATGGGCTTAATAAGAGGATGCTTTCATCATAGTGGTTCCCAGTCTATCCACTGGGAACACTCAGCTGAACATTTCATTCTGCCTGAAGAAAGTTCAGGCTGTATATCAGCCTGAGATGATTTAAGGATCCCAAGGTTGTGCCCAATCCTTGCCCATTCATTGGTCTGTTTGGATCTGCAGCACATGTCTCTTGGCTTTTGTAGGTGCTGCACATCATGCAGACATTTTTATGATCCTTAATTGGCAACAGCCAGTTTTCCAGCTGTCGGTTTGTAAGTTTTACCGCTTGACTGCTTATATGTCTCTGTTTCGAGTTATATGCATCGCATTCAGGGTTTTTTTTTTTTTTTTTTTATCTTTTATCAGATTGTTCACCCAGCTATATTGAATGGGTCCTGCAAAGGAAGATTCCTGCCTAATTCTCCCACCAAAAATTGAGACCATAATGGCTTTATTGTGAAGGCTGTGTGCTAAACATTTGCGTCAATGCATCGGTGTATGGATTAGATTGGGGTGTTTTTACGTGGGGTATTCTTCTTTGGCTAAAATCTCCCATCTTAATGGCCAAAAAGAAATTGTTAGTTTCAGAGGGATCTGGTGAGTTAAGGATGTAGCTGTTATGGCATTAATGTCAGATTCTCTTTAATCCCCTCTGGTCTTCCTCCCTGAGTCTCCAGAAGTTAGAGGGCAGCAGCATTTGGCTGTACTTCTGCTTCACTGCCAGCTTTCTGGATCAGACGTTGTTGGAGAACAGAGCCCCTTTTTATCCATTTTATCGGATGTGTCCAGCTAAAGTTCGCTGGGGCGCTAATCAATGGGGTGTTTTTGCAGGAGACCCTAGTGCTGGCAGATGCTGCAGCTGGTCCATTGTCTGCCTGCAGAACGGAGAGCTTCATTTTGTGTGTGTGTGTGTGTGTGTGTGTGTGTGTGTGTGTGTGTGTGTGTGTGTGTGTGTTTTTTAAGACGAATTGGCCTCTCTCCTGCAGTGCCCTCTAGTGGTCATGGTTCATAATCCTGTTTTCCTGACTGAGTTCACCGTTGTTCTGTATACATATAGCGTGGTCATTTGACATCATTATCTTCTCGGTTTTATCATGAATAACTTCTGTGTCTACCTTCAAAATATTTCTTTTTATATTATTTTAAAAAGATAATTTAAAAAATATATAATGGTGTATGTATGTGTAAGACCTTTCTTTGGACAAAGGCATCAGCTAAGAAAATGTTATGCCATACGGTTGTAGCAGTGGCACCATGCTTACGGTTTATGAACTCAGTTACTCCTCAATGTAACCACAACCTTTTTTTTTTAAAAAAATTATTCGTATAAAGCCTTTTAACCAAAGGCCTTTACTCATGTTTTTGCATTGATATTGCAAGTAATTCTCATCAGTGTTATCCCGGGGGTTTTAATTAATTTATTATTAAAAGTCCTAATAAAGACCCAGGTAAATTGCTGGTATTATTAAATGTCACTCATTAAGAATGAGCAGCCATAAAGGATGTGTCTAAAGTTTCATCATGTGACAAGCTTTACAGTCTAGTTTATTACAGTGACTAAATGTCCAAAAAATCATAAAGTCTACCTAGCCGCCCATCCATCCATTCATCTGTTTTTCATAAGCGCTTATTCAGGGCAAGGTCACAGTGGGCCTGGAGCCCATCCCAGGAAACATAAGGCACAAAGCTGGGGGCACCCTGGCCCTGATGCAGGACAAAACCAAATAGTGTTTCCAATAAGAACTTGGAGGCAGTAGTATAAATGCACCATTTTGTCTTGATACATGGAATGTTAATGTCAGAAAAGTAAGTAGGTGCAGTAGTGATGGAAAAAATCAGGTTCCAAATCCTGCACAGGCAGAGGTGGCTGTACCCTGTGTGCATGTGTTTTATGTAGTTATGCTTGAAACTTCTGTTGAAATAAAATGTTAACATCACATTTTTCTCTTTTTCAGAATTTTGGGCATTTTTTGGAAATGTGCAAGAATAGGTAAGCTTTGTCAATGTATTTGTTAGATCATGCATAGTACGCCTCTTTCAGCTGTCTTTGATCGGTCAAGTTTGTGTCCATTTGATGCATTTAGGAATTCATGCAAATGAAATGTTTTTTGCTCAGTTTTTTCCCCCATCGTAATCAGCTCCATTTCAGCATCCTATGGCTTGACCATTTGTCATCAACGGTATACCAGTCAGTATATTTGCTTGATTGTTACACCCTCGCCAAGCTAAATGACTGCTTTACACACTACAGGTCGGACAGAGTGCATAGTTACATTGCCAGTCTGAGCTCTTTGCTTACTCAAGTGCTTTGCATTAGTGTCCTGCATTACAACTGTACTGTCGTATGATTTAATGTGTCACAGGTGACAGCAAATCCAGTGTGGTTTAAACCATTTATAGGCCAAAGATGCATAAAGTTTGTTAAATTTTTCCTTGTATATTGTGATTTCGGATTTATTATGCAGCAATAATTGAGCGTGTTTGTCACGGGATGTGTGATTTTGGCTCAGGGTGCTAACGATCCTTTTGGAAAGCTACATGAGCTATTTAGGTTCAGACATGTAATCTGTCGGTTATATAATGCAGGTGACACAGCACTGATATTTCCATAGTTGATGCAGTGCTCTGATAGTTGGGTCTTGCCTATCCAACAGTTTGTAATGGGTGCCATGCATGTCCTAACTGATTTGTGGTTCTCGCTGCATTTTTTATGCTTGTGCATGCATTGTTTAACGGGCTTCTTGAACAGCTCTATAGTTTTTGTAGTAGCAGATCCTTATTTCCTCCACTTTAATCTTAAGTTGTTTAATTGTGTTGTGAGGCGAACCAGTGGGCGTAGTTGTTTAAAGAAAATGATTGACGATGTCAGATGCAGATTTCTGGACTGTTAGCCATGTCTGCTCTTTGTGTTGCAGGTGAGAGGAAGAGCCCCTATGTGGCCTGCTGCTGTGTTATCATGGCCTTCACCATCTTGTTCTCAGAGTAGCTCTGTGGCCAGAGGAAGTCGATCAGGTTCTCGGCTTCAACAGCAAGGCGCTGCCATTGAGAGGGCCTGGGTTCCGACCGATGGGACCCTTTCTGAACTGCTCCACCTCTGTTCTAATTGTGTTGAGCCCACTGTGGCTTTGAAGCCCTGTGGTTTTCCCTAAGAAGTTTTAGGCACACAGTTGGTGTCATTTGACTCCCACATCCTGGGTCATTCTGCTCTAGCATTGGGGGGTCAAATTCCATTACCCCCAACAGTGTTTCTGCCTTCATTTGTTTTCATGTACTGTGCAGCTAGGATGCCATGATCCTGGGGGTTTCTAGCTGCCCAGAAATTGTCGCCCAGATTTTCTTTAATTCTGAACATAAAACCGCTTATTGTAAAGTCAGTAAAACTGTCAGGTTTGTGTTGTCCTGTAAGATCACTGTGCTGCAGTCTTGGGGCCAAGAATTATGCTCCCAGACTTTGCATCGTTATGACTGTTCAATGAAATTCATAAGTTCCACACAGAGGTAGTTTGACCAAGAGCTTGTTTAAATCTAGATTTGTTGACTATTCTTGGAGGATGCAGAAAGGAAAATTATTTCCAAGCCCAAAGATTTCAAAACTTCATTCCTGCTCTTGGCCAAGGAATGCCAGTTTGAGTCTGGCAGTTATGTAAAATATGAGTGTTTGTTGTTAAGCACATGTTCATAATAGCTTACATCTTGATTAATGCTGCCATTAAATGAATCTTCTGATAGGATGTGTCATTTTGATCTGGCTCAGAGCTTTATTGAACAGTATAATGTGATGCTTATTGCACAAATGTAATTGAAGCTACACTTTTATTTGGGTTACAGTCCACTGATCATTTCTTTTACAAAAGAATTTGGCTAGATTTGTAAGATGTTCTGAAATGTATAATGCTCACCTTTTGTGGCTGAAAACGTTCCCTTTTTATAGTTTTTTTTTTTTTGTGTAATGTGCAAAACCATTTTGAAAGTAAGCTATGGAATAAAAAAGCATAATTTCTATGCTCAGTGGATCATAAATGCTTTGATGCTATTAAACTGTCACACTAATGAACTTTTAAGTGATTTTGATTTTTACGTTCTTTGCTATAAATGTATGGATACCGGACCATACATTGTCTTTAAAATACTAATCCCTTCACAGGATGGATAGTTATTTGAAAGCTAAAATGTTTGTGTTATTGAATATTTAAAGTGAACAATCTTACCTAGCTTTGACTATCAAAATAGAGCCCTGCTTGGTGTTTATTACCCTGTTTCATATACAGATCTACCATGCTATTATTAGGGCAGTTATGGTCAAGCATGTTAAAGAAGGAAATTAACCTAAAGTGCTCCTGCTGCAGTTTCTTTAGGTTTATTTAAACAGGGCTATCTGGAAGGGAAGTTGGAGAATAACATAATGAGTTATGTAATTAATCTGCTATTTAAATCGCCTTTTTTTTGTAAATCTGATGAACGTGGACTTCTCTACAGTGGGTGGGTGTGTGTTTATTAAATAAAGGCCAAATGTACTGCAATGTTAATGTGATTAGGGCCTTTGCCAAACCTGGCAGTTAACAAGACAAATAGGGTCTGCCTCTTGATGGAGTGGGCACAAGCACTCAGGAGTCTCTGATTAGGTTTAAATTTGAATATGTACAAATTTATCAGCATTTCAACTTTCTCCCCTACATATTTTTGATTTTCTGTTTTAATGTGAAATCTCCGGTGAAGTTTAGGGCTGAAATTCCAGAGGTTCTCACCTTGTGTGTATACAGGTTGTTGCTCATGCTACTGGCTGTAACTAAAGTGTAGGCAGTCTAAAATAAGCTACAGAGGAATCTGAAGCTAAACTGAGGCAGTGTAATGGTGTTCTCATAATATTATAGTGTGATTACTAGCAAGTCACAGAATGTGGAAGCACTCAGCTTCAGTGATAGAAGCTGATATAAGTACATAGCCTCATAGCTGTGTACTTATACAAGTGTTCAGAAGTACAGTTAATCTTTGAAAGTGCTTTACTATTTAAATCACATGTCTGTGTGACAAGCAGTATTTCGGTGAGAATTGAAAGTGCTCCAGTTGTATTTCTCACCAGGTTTTTTAATAAGCAGTAGTAGACCACCCTATTCTGACAATTTTGTGACTTTTACCACAAATTAAAAACACAGTTAAGTCTGAGTCCAATGAAATATATATGCTATTACAAGTCCCTGAAATTATTTTCGAGGTTTTAGAAGAGGGATTAAATAGAAAATAAAATAAAGTCACTACCCATAATGCTTTTTGACCATTGGAGGAAGCATGTCTGAATACAGGGAAAATGTGCACATTCCGCACACTGAAAGCCAGGCCACAAACAGAACTCAACCCTGGGGGTTTGAGGTCACAGTCCTACTCGTTATTCTTAGTGTTGAGTAATATATTTAATTTGGCATGGTCTCATTTACATGTCATCAAGCCAACGTGTAATGAACTGAAATGACACTGATTATTGTGTTGCACATATGAATTAAGTACTGTTGCTGCTTTCCATTGCTGTTTAAGAAGAAAATAATCTAATGATGTATGTACACATCACAGCACAGCTAACTAGTCTTGAGTGAGATGGGGTGTTCTTGTACTGTTAAACCTCTTTAGGCTTTTACTTCATCATTAGCCACAACAGCAGAAAACTACATTGGGTTCAACTCCTGTCAGCTAAGGACAAGAAATTGAGGCTACTGTCTGCTCAGGCTCACTGAAACTGGACAGCTGAACACTGGAGAAGCATTACCTGGTCTGATGTATCTCTTTCTGCTGGACCATGCAGATGGTAGGGTCAAAATTTGGCATAAAGAGCAATGCATGGACCTAACCTTCCATGTGTTGACAGATCAGGCTGGTTGTGATGGTGGTGGTGGTGTACTGATGTGGAGAATGTTTTCTTAGCACACGTTGTGCCCCCTAAATACCAATCAAATGTCATAAGAATGTCAACACCTATCTGCACATTGTTCCTGACCATGTGCATGTCTTTATGGCTACACTTTATTCTTCTAACTGCTATTTCCAGCAGTATAGTAGTGCTGTGTCACAGAGGACATTTCAAATCATGAACATAACAATGACCTTAGTGAACTTCAATGGCCTCCCCAGTCACCAGATTTGAATAATTGACCTCCTTCGAAATTTGGTGGAAGGGTCAATATGCAGTTGACAAATCAGCCGTGATTACTTGATACAATCATGTCATCATGGATACTTTAAGGAAGGTTTTCATGCAACCAAGAGTTCGGGGTGTTCTAAGAGAAAAGGGGAGTCCTTTTCAGTATTAAAATACTGAAGTCGGAAGTTTGAACATATTAGCTCTGTATTGTCATTTTTACATTGGCTTCCAGTTAAGGCTCGCACTGACTTTAAAATACTTCTAATTACCTATAAGGCCTCGTATGGTTTGGCTCCAGAATACTTGACTGATCTTTTGGTCCCTTACTCCCCCCCCCATTTGCTTCGCTCTCAAGGGGCAGGTTACTTAGTTCCAAGAGTAAACAAAGCTACGCTGGGCTGCAGAGCATTCTTCTACAGAGCTCCACAGCTGTGGAATGGTCT
>JAACJT020000095.1:19198463-19221927 GCA_009936485.2 Gymnarchus niloticus | reverse complement strand
GAGAGATATGTGGATCTAGCTGCGACCAGGGCTTGTTTGTACTTTAAAATACTCTCTTTCCATGCTATTTTGAAAACTTCCAAGTTTGATGAGCGCCATTTACGCTCCAACTTTCTTGAGGCGTTTTTAAGTTCATGGGTATGCGCCGTATACCAAGGAGCATATTTGTTATCCCTAAGTATTTTCTTCTTAAGAGGAGCAACCAAGTCAAGACTGCTGCGAAGTGAGTAATCAATGTTAATCGATACTTGTTCGAGCTCAAATTTATTTGTAGGTTTAACAATCTGGGAGAACGTCTGGGGAAGTCTGTTAATGATATCAGCTGCAGTTGAAGAAGTAATATGGCGACCAACACTCACTTTGGAAACAGGCAGAGCAGCGGGTCTCAGTGGTACTTCAGTTTACAGTTACAGTACTTTTCAGATTACAGTTTAGATCTGGCCTGGGACCTCTTCTAGCTACAATAAGGAATTCCAATTAGCCTGGATAAATAAAATAAATTTCACCAGGGAGGCAGGGAGGAACTCTGCTGGGATTTATTTGTTTGCTGCCAGAAGTGTGTGAATTCATCATGTCAGGAGTTGCTAACTGAGCAAGCCCACATCCCTTACACTCTTGGTGTGTAAACGTCAAAACACGGAAAACACAGCGTCTGTGTGAACTCAAGCATAGATACGTAATTTCTTATTACTAAAATTAAGAAAGAACTCGACAAGAATTTTATATAGGTGAAATAATTCATTAGCTGGCATTCTTGTCATCACATTTTAGACTTGGTTAAACCTGCTTCGCAGTAGACTACCTTGAGCTGTGATGCATTTTAATATAACATCTAAGCCAGTCACATTAAATCACACCAATAAAGCGAAAATAACTCAGACAGAAGGTGAGGTTGTGTAATGGACCAGACTGTTTTTCTCGTCTCTCTGCCAAGCCCCTATTGCAAACGTTAAATTTAATTTACTGAACAAGAATAACATTATAAGCACATTCCCACACATTTCTGCCCGGTAACATACAGTAGGTGTAAATTAGATACAATCAAATAATGCAGCATATATACAGTTTATATACAGTTTAATTAATGGTAATGTTGAGTATCCTTTGGGTGTGTGAAGCTACGCACATTTGACACAAACAGTTTTGTTTTAAGACCTGTCACCATCTTTTAAGTGATGCTTCTTGCTAGATTGTTCTTCTAATGTGTCATTAGCACGTGTTAATGCTGTGTGTTCGTCTGATTACTGATGTCTATTGTGTATGGTCATTCTGGTCCTTCCTGTCTTTTATTTATTGCCACTATAGGAAGGTGGCTCACAAGTAAAATGTTTATCATACTTTGCACACAAGCATAAAACTTTGAAACTTACCAGGAATTTGTGATGAAAACATGTACATGTTTTACAGACAGCCGGCACATATTCATCCTTCTCAGATAGAACTGTTTTATCGTAGACATGCCCACCAGTAAAGTACCACTGTCGCCCCTGCACCTGACCGACCACGCCCACCTTACTACTGCTTGTTCTCTCGCGGGTATCAGCAGCCCCGCTCATTGTCTGTTTTC
This sequence comes from Gymnarchus niloticus, assembly GCA_009936485.2. Lineage (NCBI taxonomy): Eukaryota > Metazoa > Chordata > Actinopteri > Osteoglossiformes > Gymnarchidae > Gymnarchus > Gymnarchus niloticus. The sequence goes on along the minus strand of JAACJT020000095.1, from coordinate 19,220,360 downwards.
TCTAAAAACCTGCCTTTACATTGTTCAGCGTGAAGTATTGAGTTTTCACCTCTCACTGAGTGTTTGTCATTCTGTACCTGGTTTTTTTACCTGGTGTGTTTTGTGACTCTTCCTTGTGAATTTTGGATTTTGTGCTTTTGGATTACGGATTGGATTTGTTTGCCTGGTACTGTGGATTTCTTGTGTTCTGACCTCTACCTGCCCCGGACAATGGATTACTACTTGCTATGGATTACTTTAAAACAACTACTCTGTACTTGGATTGTCCTGGTCGATCATTACAATCACACATGAGTTGAATTTTTATGAGGGCCCTTGTCTCTAAAAGACACTGCAGTGGAAAATACAAGTAAGATTACATTATATCCACTGCAATGCAATTCAACACAATGTACAAAATGTTACAATATAAGAAAGGAGGCACAACCGCACTCTACTGTGTTATAAATAGAGTATACAAATAAAATATGTATGTTAAACCTGTCACTTGATAAAACTACATTCTTACAAACCTTGAAACTGGTTTTTGAACCTCTTAGAGACAAACAGATTTGTACTTCAAAAGAACTGTAGCCCTTTAATATTGGACAGATTATGAAGTCTGCTGTAAGCACTTTTTTATCAGACATTGAAAGGGAACATAATTAATTTGTTAGACATGATGCATAAAAGACGGCAATTTGAAGTTGAACGTGTACAGTACATACAAAGCCATTTGACCCAAAAATGTCTCAGACAAGAATAATGATTTTGGAAACATGAATATCCTTTGTTGTAGTCTACACTGTAAAAAAAGAAAAGCCGAGGCTTTATTTTTGCATTCAAAATCAAGATGAAAATCGCTTTGTGAGTTTGAACTTTATTCATAACCCTTTGTTTCAAGCTAAATACTGCTGTTTAATAGCAAATCCATAAAATCCTGAAGGATTTTAATAACACTCATTGTATGTGAGCAGCATGGTGGCTCAGTGGTTAATACTGTTACTGCACACTTCCATGGCTGGTGGTTCAGATCCTGACTCTGTGTGTGTGGACTTTGCATGTTCTTCCTGTGCTTCACGGGTTTCCTCCCAAAGGTATGCATTTTAGGTTAATTGGTATGGCTAAATTGTGTGCATGACTGTGCCCTGTAATGGGCTGGCACCCTATTCAGGGTGTCCCCTGCCTTGTGCCCCAAGCCTGCCTGGTAGAGGCTCTGGTTTCCCCTGTGACCCTAAACAGGCAGTCTGGAAAATGGATGTTTGTTTTGTTCACTATGCCCTTCATAGTTAGCAATAAATAACAGTATAACTGTAAGTCTGAGATGAATAGCTAAGTTACAGTTAAGCAAATCAACAATTAATTTATGAGCGAATCTACTTTTTGTCAACCTTGCTTTAGTGGAATTCCAGAAAGGGTCAACAAGTAGTTGCTAATCACATTGGACAACAAAGAGCTAAGTCCAATTTAATCTTGCCAATTATTTTTGTCATTGGTAAAGTATTATCAATTAACAGATCATGTTGCACTTTTTGTTAAATCTAATAGCTAATTGTGTTTTAATGTGGTATCAATTGGTTAATTGTTCATAGTCATTTCAAATGTCAGGGATTTCTGTATTACACACCGTGAAGCGCTGTGATGACAAAAAGGTGTATGCACCCCAATAAACATCCACAAAAGAGACAAATAACAGACCAGTACTGGTACTTTGATGGTGTGTACATGGAAAAAAATATTTGCTTGGTGTTGTGATCTGTGGGATATTAAAGATTACGGACTGAAGCAACTGGCTTTTCGGCTGACCTGCGTATTGGAAGTTACACAAAGCTTTGTTCCAGGCAGGAAATTGCAGTTTTCCAAGGCTCCAAACCTACATTTTGTAATCATCTGCTAATTAACCTCTTAACCTCATTAAGCTGACCAGGTGAGTTGATTAACTTTCAAAATATTGTGTATAGTTCAAAGTTGAGCTATAATCAAAAGCAGCACATCTTATTCCACTGCCCTCCATGTCTGGAATATGATCTCAGTCCTAGATTCAGTGTACTTCACAGTCCATGTTGAAGAATACTTGTACCTTCAAGTATTAAAGAATCCTAGCATTGATTGGTGTTCAGTCTACCTTCAACCCAAAAAATTGCTGATCAAATAACATTTTTACTCCAAATCACTGCAGCTGCTATTATTTACGCACTAATTATAAAGCATTTAGTATCCCACAGTAGAACTGAATGTGTCAAACCTCGTTGTTTAGTCACGCAGTTGTGTCCGGCTCTTCGCGACTCCATGGACCATGTCAAACCTTAGCCTACTCAAAAAGCTGCTGCATAACCAAAAGACACCGTAAAGCATGACACTGTATGTTCAAGATAAATGTTGTTTTTCCATGTATTTCAAAGTATCAATATTCAATTCCAAAAAAGCTAAGTTAAATTTCAGAATGTGATTTAAATGGCTTTTATAAAGCTTGGCTGACAATTATTAATGATAGTTTCAAAATTTTACATCTTGGCAGCGTTTGGAGAATTTTTCATGCTTTAAAATATTAAGGACAGCCACAGATGTTTTTTCTGACTTTAAGGATGGTAAATGTCATCCATCATGCATTTCAGGAAATTACACTGGTTAAGATATATGGCAAATGTCTGTGTGTGCGTACAATGTACAGTAGTATATTTTTAGTAATGATTACATATTTCACTCACAAAAGTCTTAAAAAACGGGAAAATATACTGGAGAAAAAAACGGGGTTAACACGTAGTAAGAAACTGCTTGTTTTATAACATAAGTTGCGTTAAAGCCACTGTCTCTAAAGCATGGTGATTACTTGTCTAAAATCCTTAAATGATTATGCATCTTTTTCTTCACACCTCTCAAAACTGCCCATGCAGCTGTTTCTCTGTTGAACGAGAAAGAACTTCCCAGAGATGACTGCATGTGAAGATCATGTTATCCAAAATGGCCTTTTTTTTTTTTACTTTTTTAAAGCTGCGTTTAGAGGAGACTAACAGGGCTTTACCAGAGGAAGCAGGCTGAATCTTCATTATTAAAAGGCCTACAGGCTTCCATTCCTCTGCGAAAGGCTCTGGGTAGTATGATGTTAATGGCATATATTCAGCTATTATCCATATCAGTGGATGGTGGTGTGGGATGGAGCCAGTTTGACTAAGAGAGAGCACCAGAAAAAGACAATTACTTAAGGCTTCTTACAAATTTATTTTATAATGCATGATGTGCTAATGATCGTTATTAGGTTGTTAAATTTCATTTTTGTTTTCTTTAGTTGATGCTTTCTTAACAAGCCAGTTAATGTTCCACTTATTTTATTGCAACCCTAACTGTTTTTTTTTCCAACTTGGTGATAATCTTTTCCTGGAAACTGTCACACATCTTGTTTCGAGAGGAGATTTACTTATTATAATAAATTTTGTCCATACTGGAGATAAGCAGCTGGATTGATTTATTTTGTGTTTTACACATTTCTTCCAGAGACAGCAGTAAAGCTGATTCAGTGTGGGATATTCACTCTCAATTAAAATTTTAATTTGCTTGGCATACCGTTTCATAGGAAACATTTTACTTTAAAGATTTTTTTTCTTCATCATAATTGAATAAATCAAGGGTTACAAATGCACTCTGTTTTTTTACAGATGTTTACTTACTAGGGGAGTTATATGGGGAATGCACTTTTTACATAAGCTCTGAAATGTCTCATTTCAAATTTTCAGCATATTATATACAGTAAATTAGGGTATACCAAGATCCAAACATCTGTATTTACTAAAGTATAAAAATCAGACCTCTTTTTAAAGGCCACAATGGCCCAGTGTACTTCAAGACTTTTTCCTTGTCTGTTTTGACAGTAAATTGTTGCAACATAACAAACCTGGAATTTATTTCATGAACACATTTTCAGCATTTTGGTTCCTTGGACGCTGTCGTGAGTGCTTTCTTGTGATACTTTTACTGCATGTAACTCTTTCAGAAGACATTTTGCAGGTCCTACAGATAAATCTATTTTCACTGCCAAACAACTTTGATTGAATATAAGCTTTACAGCCTTCATGCTTGACTTTATCCACACATGATTTTTATTCCATCTAAAGATTTACTTTATTTACAGTATTACAAATTACAGAAAAAAGCTAATATGTGACTGGCACAATCAGCTGTCATTATCTCCAGTTTCTGACAACAAAAATAGTATAATGAATTTTCAAAAGGAAAATATTTTGAGCCAACCATTTCTCGGCAACGCAATTCATGTTCACAGAAAGTAAATTCTAAGATGTTGAAGTACACTTTTACACTTTGCAGCGATCTTTTAACTTTGGTTAACTCTTGGCTCTAATGACTGTCTGTCAGCCCATTGGTTCCACATTAAAGATGACAGGCCTGTCATATTCAAAGCCACTCTCCTATACCCACCTCCCCCACTGCAGGCAGAACCTATCTACTCAGCACGTGTTGAATGGAGCTGTCTTATTAGCATTAGGGTGCCCAAAATAAAGTCACATTTTAATCAGGCAACATGGTCTTTAATTTGCTGCTCTATTATGGTTGAACAAAAGCTGACATTGTTCAATGTATTCCCAAGGGAGCAGGTAGCTCATGTAGATATCAGAGCAATGTGAACATTTGTATAATGTCATTTTCGATGGATGGGAAAGTAAACCAAGATATCCATCCATCCATCCATCCATCTTCTAGCCAGTAATCCTGGTCTAGAGGGGGCCTGGTCTCGGAGGGGCCTGGAGCCTATCCTTGGCAGTATAGGCCACCAGGCTGGGGGTACACCCTGGATAGGATGCCAGTCCATTACAGGGCACAAGGCTGGGGTACACCCTGGAAGGGATGCCAGTCCATTACAGGGCACAAGGCTGGGGTTCACCCTGGATGGGATGCCAGTCCATTACAGGGCACAAGGCTGGGGTTCACCCTGGAAAGGATGCCAGTCCATTACAGGGCACAAGGCTGGGGTTCACCCTGGAAAGGATGCCAGTCCATTACAGGGCACATACACATAAATCACACTTTATGGACAACCTAGAGACACCAGTTAACCTTACTGCATGACTATGGGAGGAAACCCACACAACATGAGAACATGTAAATGCCACACACAGAGGGAAGATAGGATTCGAACCCCAAACCCTGGAGGTGTGAGCCCGCCCTGCCACCCCTGAAATACACAGTCAAAACATAACTTATTTCTTAACTGATGGAAATATATATGATAGGATGGTGTGGGTATAATGGTAGCTGCACATATCCAGAGCTGCATGTTTAACCCCTACCTCTGACTCTGTTTTTGTATTGCATGTTGCTCTCTTTACAATGAATATGTACGCTACATTATGGTGTAAATGCTATCCCACACACATCATGGAAATGATTCTTTCAAAGCAAACTGCTCGAGGAGTTATTTTTTCGTATAGTAATCCCATAAAGCATTACAAAAACTGCTGTCCATTTTGGTGCAGTCATTTTCTCCGCACTTGATATCCAAAAGTATCAAAACAGTCCATGTTTAACACTGTATGATTCAGCATAATTCAGTAGTGCAGTGAGTCCAGTGTACCCTAACAGAGACCAGGGGCTTACACTGTCAAAGCAACTGACAGGACTGCTGGCACAGGACACGTGGTGTTTGGCTGGGTCTCAGCTAGCCTGCACTATGTATTTATGGCTGTATTTGAGTCACTGGAACAGCAAATTTCTATGAATACTCTTTGTTTTTGATTGCTGACATCTAGTGTAAGAGTGAAGATGAAATTGTTCAGTGTTGTTTCTTTTTAAATCTCTGTGTTCGTGTGGCTACTTTTGCTCACGTTTTTCAGAGACAAATATTAAGAAACTGAAAAAAACTTTGACACTAACAAAAAATTATAAATCTGAAGTTTTTTATGTGATGTAAAATAGACTAAAGCTTAATAAGAAGCACTACCATTCAATCTCATGTTCTATGAGAAAGTCTGAAGTATTGATTTGTGCCAGACGAATGGTGAATGTTTTTGTCTTAAACTAAACAAGGGAGATGCAATAGTCATTTTCTGTGAATGGATTCTCTGTCTTTTTGTTGTGGGGCCACTGCCTTTCCCCCTTCCTGGGATGAAACGGTTTCTAAACTGTATAATAAACATCCCACTAATCACAGCTGGGAGGACTTTGGCCTAAGTTCAAGTCCATCAGTCATGTTTTACTGCTAACACTACATTTTAGTGTTACACTAACAAATTACCAAAAAGCTCGTTAAAAGAGAATTTTAAAAGCTGGAAACTGAAATATGTAAAAATTGGGAAATACTTACAAACTCCTATTAAATTAGTCTGTCATGTAAACCCCCTGTAAAATGACATTAAAAATTTGAAAAATAAGGCATAAATGCAGAGCACAGTTGTAGATAAATAATCCATTGTTTATTCATGGAAACATTGCACAGTAACCTTTCTGGACTACAGTGGTTTTCAAAGGGGCTCCAAGATAAAAACTGTTCTTTACTTTTCTGACCATAGAAGTGACTGCTCCACTTCTAGGACTGAACACTGTAGTTCCCCCAGTGTGCTGTCAGAGACCTCCTGGCACTGCAAAGAGTCAGTCCAACTTTGTTTGCAGCCCTGCAGAGAATTCACTTTCATGCAACTTTACAGATGGCACCCATTCAATTACTGGATCATTTTCTTGGTCACCGATCAACATGCCTGCTTGTGAGTCAGCTGTTGTTCCCAGTTTCACTTCAAAGCAAAAGATGAGAGGTAGAAAGAGAATATGGGAACATCTATTGTAGTTTATAAATGTATGAATGGGAGCATCTATTGTAATTTCAGAATGTGCATACTGTTTCATTACTACTTATGAGAATATATCATATAATGTGGGGCTTCTTTTGTAAGTAAAAGCAAACTTTAAGTATGGTGGTAAATTTTTTAAAAATATTGTACTCTTGTACAAAGTGAAAAGGAAGGCCCCTTGCTAATTATATCTTCCACAGCATGTCATAACTGATAAATACTAATGAGACATTCATAAAATCATAGTCGGGGAAAAAAAAAGTTTGCCAACATTTCTGTCTTCACTTCAAATTCAAGCAAAAATTGGCTCCACACTTAAAAATACTCTTTACAGTGTAAAAGCGATGCAGCTTTTCCATATTTTTTTCTATTTTCTACTAGATCAAAAACAAGCAGATGGAATAATGTTCCTCTGTGCATACCTAATGCAATACAGTTGCATATTTGTAAGGGAGACTCCTGACAGAGGGAATGATTCTCTATCATAATTCACACTTCTATATAGCAGAACACTCCAAGTGATTAAGTGAGAAAATTTGTAGCTCCCAAAAAGGAAAAAAAATAACTAAATAAAACAAGATTTGTGTCCGTGCAAACTTTAGGTGGGAGTCAGTGTGAGCTTCAGGACAGACAAAAGCGGCATTTCTCTGGGAGACAAGGGTGAGAGGTCAGTCAAGACTGACGATCCAGGGGCACCCATAAACACTGGCCTGTTGCAGAAATGCATGAGGGATGTAGACAAACCCCCACCCTGTTTCCCCCCAAAAGAAATCTACTGAGTTGTGTGTGATGGTAAAGCATGTAATTTTGGAACAGGAAGACCTGAGGCTACTTCTGGACCTCTCCTTGAGAGAGCCTTCCTACTAATCATTCCCACATTTGTTTGCTGTTACACAGGTCATTATTACAGTACAGAATAAGAGGTGCGATTAGCTAGCAGGATGTCATGAGGAAGAAAGACATTTAACACTTTCCAGGCCATTCATACTTAAAAACGGAAGGAACAGAGTAATCCTGGACTTAATCTTGTCCTGTTCCAAGACTATCAATTAGGCACATGGCATAAGGGCACAGAAAGATGCTTACAAGGTGTTAGTTCATATTACGTACTGATTCAGTTAGGAGGTAATGGCTGGTTGCTACCTAACAGCTGTAAACTCTCAATAAACATGCCGGTTTGGTCAGGCAGTCATTTTTTAGGAATACAAACGCCATCATGTTACAAAAAACTCTGGCTACATTTGCATGGATGTGTTCCTGTCATCAAGCAAGAGGTCAAGAGTTAAATACTGGATGCTGCTGCTGAGTTTTAGCAGTTAGTTCCCATTTCAATGAAAGTGATTGAAAATCAGACTTTTATATTGAGGAAAAAGCTAAGTGTTAAAGGTTTAGTACAAAAGCATGCATTTTATTGTCATTTTTAGGTTTTTGTTTTCTTTTGTGACTGGCATTAGAAGAGAAAAAAAATTGATTGATTTTTATTCATTCTTAACAATATAGAAATGCCCGGTCTTTCTATACTTTTAATATATAGTTTAGTTTTATAGTTATAGTTTAATTTATATTTAGGCTCTTTATTTTATTAGAAAGATTAAAGTAATTAACTGAGAACAATAAAGAAGTTAAGGACAATAAAATCATCTGCCAAATATGGCTGTCACCTGTCTTCATTGTGGGGCCACGAGGTAAGGATGGTGAGGATGCAAGTACGAGTGCAGATGGGGTTTAATGACCAAAACAAAAGGAAACAACACATGATCACAATGAAATGAACTCAAAAGACAAACTAGACAAGACAAGGCTAGAACAGCAGGCATGAACACATGAACAGGTACAACTAGGGTATTACCAGACCAGAACCAGGAACAAGACTGAAAGTTAAAAGCAGGGGTCTGTTCCAGAAAGCAAGTTTCACAAATCCTATAGTTAAATCTGAATTCTGATTGCAGAGAACTGAAAGCCCACCTTCAGGATGTGTCAATACCCTGAATCCCACTAAATTTCTCCAGTCAGAATTCAGGTGTGACTATATAATTTGTTAAGCATGCTTTCTGGAACGGGTCCCAGGACTGCTAATGTCCTTAACAACATGGACAACACTAACACTAGACAATCACAACAATCCTAACCCAGGCAATTAACTGAATGACCAGGAACAGAAACTGACCTGAACAAAGTAAAACAAACACTCTAGCCAGACAAGAGGGGAACCTTGACTTTAGAAGCAAAGGAACCGGGTGAGCCACATGAGAGTAATCAGGGGAATGGCAATCAAACTGAACAGAGAAATGAGAATCATGGGCATGCCCAAAACTTGGTGAATCCTTGAGAGGCTGGAGCACTGGTGCCAGTGTGACAAGGGCTATTAAGAGTATATACTTAATGAATAAGGATTCCACGTCCAATATGCAGCTACTGTTCATGACATCTAAGGAAAAGAGCAGCAGTGAAAAATTTGTTTCACTCCCTGTTACTGTAGATGGTCATTTAGTATGAGTAAGTATGCTTACAGTAAGTTCAACTGCTAAACAGCAGGTCATTCATTTAGCCAACCCTCTCAGACTTTTTAATTTACCAGTAACTCTCAAAGCTTTTGAATTAACAATCAATTGTTGTGTTGTTTTAAAATGATTCTTATGTGTGCTACACTGGCTTGCTGAGCCACGCAGCATTAAAACAAAGCAGCAGTGTGTTCTGTGACGTTCAGACATGACTCAGACCGTGGAAAGGAGACTTCCCATTTTGGGGGGGTGTAATGGACCACTGACAGCTCAATGATGGCTCAGTGAAACAGCCGCCCTCCCTTGGTCGTTTTCACTTGCGGTTTAGAGGGTTGTGTTTCTGGTGGGGGAGTTATATGGAAAATGATCCCTGCTGATGCAATCTTTCTGTACAATACGTGAAGGAATATGTATAGCATTGGAGAGTGTATTTTTATGCACATGCCAGCCTACATTTAATGCTCATTTAATTATTCCAGCCAGTCAGACTTAAATCCTGGTATTAATCTAGCAGGAGTGTCGTTAAAGCTGAAGGCTTGAAAGTTGAGAGTTGCTATGTTCAGGATTCTGTTTAATCTTAAATTGTTATAGTAAAATTTATTTAATTTCATATAAACATAACAAGAAAAAAGCTGCTACATAATTTTTCAATGCTTTTTAATAATCGAAAGGACCAACAGTTAGCTAATATTGTGCGAGTGGTTGCGAGTGGTTCCTGCAGAAAGTCTGTGTCTGACAGAGTGTTGATATTCAGGGGCAATATTGTAAAAGTTGTACTTTATCCTCTACGCTTAACATTTAACGTCAACACATCAAGCGTCTGTAAGAGTTGCCTCGATGGGGCTAGTGAGCAGATCCACGTGGCACAAGGACAATGGGGAGTTTATTATTACCCTTGGCTTCCAACAGGTGGGGAGAATGAACATCTAAGACGGCATCTACAGTGCTAACCAAGGACAACCCGAGAGGAAAGGTGTGGAAGCCTGACCAGATCTTCCAGGCTCTCAAAAAGATCTATTTCATGTTCATCCCAAATGATAATCAATTACAGGTGTATGGTGGTGTTTGTCCTCTCACCTCACCCCTTCCTTGGAACATCCACACCCTCCCCTGTCACACACGCCTCATTTTAATGTGCAACAATAAGCAGGCAGGCAAACAGATCTAGCAGAACATTTTAAATTTCAATGTTGAATAGCGGTAGTTCAAATACTCTGTACTATTCTTTAGTGACAGCTGTTACACAACTAATGCAGTTTGTCATTTTTAGAAAATAAAAGTTCTTAATTCATTTCTCAAACATTCCTGTCTTATGCTTACATAAAGACGAAACACTAAGGTGTTTGAAGACTACATCTTCATATTTGTGGTCGATTTTTTTTCAGCTCATATTTCAGTGAAATTCATGGTGATAACTTGGCAATAATAAAATAAAAATGATTCATAATAATCTGATACTTCTAGATTTAGGGTATTGAAACCAGATACTCTGCCAGCCATTTTACAATCACTTTTAGTTGCCAGTTCAGTTTCTACTACGCACAAAACTCACTGAAGCTTTTAAATGGTAAATTACATCATGACTTGGCTCTAGTTAAGAATGTAGCACAAATGGGAAAGAGATGTTGTAGCTGATATCCAGTGCTACTCAATGTGCATGGGCTGTGCAGTTTAAACAACCTAACACAAAACACACCACAAGGATTGCCATTTATCTCCTTTATGAATATGAAACACTGTAGCTTTCAGTGCATGAGCCATAAACTGTGAATTATGTGGGATTTTCTTTTACTTAACTGTGATTTCCAGGTTTAATTATGACTTCCTAAATTAATTACATCAAAGACTGAATTCCAGCTCCAGTAATTCTTGTGAAATGTTACCGAAATCCTTTATAGTGGTGGACATGCTAAATACCAGATGATCTGATCCTGGTGAGCAAGCCATTCTTGTGGATTGTCTCACTTCCCTTAATAGTCATGGAGGCTTTTTTGCCATTCTGTACAAATTCTGTTTATAATCTCTGGCTTGCTGCAGTGTTCCCCCCCATTTAGAATTTGCTTTGAGCTCATTGGGCTGCTCTCTGCCAGAAATACAAACACTGTGTGAATGTGAAGCCATTCTGCTCTCATGGTAACTGAAGGGATTTCACTGCACACCATAAAATAAATAAAGATTGTTTTATTTCAACCATCTTTCCTTTTTAAATCTGTCACCACACCAGTGGAGAAATGACACATCTGCCCCCTCTGTTCATAATGAGTCAGTGCAATGCATCAGGTAACACAAATTGTAAAGTCTAATGCCATGTTTGTCCCTTGTTTAAGAAACATGGAGCATCTTGAGAGCAGCAGGAAGCGGCCAAGAGTCACTGTGCATGTGCTTTTAAAGGCCAAAAAAGACAACTGAACAAGCATAGCTTAAAAACAATGCATCATCATTCTAGTTTCTATGGTGGCAAACAGTTTATACAGTTGGTAGGGTGCCACATTAAGACATGCATTTTATCAGCTTTATTAATGATGTATAAATTGTGAATTTGTATTATAGATGCATTCATTAACTAAGGTTTCTTATTTGGTACTATATTTCAAGCCAAAAAGGGTATATGTTTACAAGCATGTATTGCTCCTTGTTTACAATATCATTCATTAATTGCTAAAAATTGTCTTAAAGTTTTACCAACAATATATAGTACTGTGCAAAAGTCTTAGACAGTCTGGGAAAATGTTTAAGGCCATTTATCTGGGCATTAACTGAATATCTGCTCTGGAAAAAAAAATACAGTTCAACATTAGAATATAAACAAATAAACAGTAATACAAAAGGAAGCAACAATTCTGTTCTCCAGAACAGTACTAAAATTTGGTTTGATGGTTCGAATTACCTAACTTTGGTTCCCAAAGCTCTCTCCTCAAAAGCACCCCAGCCATTCCATGTATTTTTGAATTTTCACCACCAGCTCTCTTGTGAACTAAAGTAGATTCACTTTATGAGGCAATGATTAGCCAAACAAGGTGCACTACTAATTCAGGTAGTATGGCTATGTTGGATGGTAACTGTAAATTCTGGGGTGGAATAAAGAGATGTATTGAAACATGAAATTAAATCAGTTTAACCAACATGAATTCATAGTTTTACACCAACATGAACATGATTTAAACATAATCTTCACAGTACTGTATATACACTCAGTAGCCACCATTTTAATACTGGGTTCGACCATGTTGCTAGACATCAGACACATCAGAAGCTAAGCTGTTAATGAAGGGATTAGCTGTATTAGCAACTTATCTAAAATGTTATGTTTATGGTTAAAACAAAACATTAAGACTAAAGCTCACTAGCCAGAATCTTGTGACACCCCCCCCAACCCAGTGTGCTCAGAACAGGCTGAATTCTTCATAGCATGGACCCAACAAGGTACTGGAAATATTCCTTAGAGATCCTGGTCCATACTAACATGGTTGTATCATGTAATCCCAGCAGATTTAACCACTGCACATTTATGGTGTGCAGTCTGAAAAATGCCGTGTTGAGCATTTTTGATTTTCTGGTTAATTTGATGGTTCTGGGTAGTCTTTGGCAGCCCAGCTGCTGGGTTGGTGGTTGGTCAATCACAGTGATTGTTAAATCAATGTAGAAATGACCTCCATCCTATCTTCACTACTCCCCACACGCATCTACCCAGCCCCTGGGTAACATTAACCCAGCTGCTGGCTTACCTGTGGGTCATTTAAACAAAAAAATATATACTTTAGATTATCAACAAGCTAACTTTTCTGATGTGCTCTTCCTAGAAGTAGGGTATATGCACTAACAAAGTAAAATTTTTTAATGTAAAATTTTACAGTATTTTGAAATTGATTCTTGTATAGGTTTAAATCATTGCTTATAGCCTATTTTCAAATTTAGCTTTGTAAAATGCTTAATTTCTGAAAATGTGGTTTGACATGTTGATTATTGAATACATGTAAAACTTAGATGTATTTGTGTAGGCCTACACTTTCAAGTGTGTGATTCTGCAAGTTAAGTGTCTGTACCCATGAGCAGAAAGTCACAGGTACAAATCCGACAACCTTGCAAAGAGTGTCTATGTCACTATTGGTCCCTTAAGCAAGGCCCTTAACCCCAATACTGCACCTGAGGTGCTGGATAAATGGCTGCCTCTGTACACTGACCCTAAACTTGATCTCACCTGTATATATGAGTGTCCCCATGAGGAGCTAGATGGGATATGCAAAAGAACAGATTTTTATTTAACTTAAACATAGCTAGCTACTTAAAGAACATTAGTACAGATTCTACTATAAGAGATGACAATAATTATAATCTATATCTGAAGTGAAATGAACTTAACATTTTAGTTACTGTGAATCAGCTTGCTAGGTTAAATGCACTGTACATCTGAATAAATATAATTCTAAGGAAAATAAGAATCATATTTCAGTTTTGGAGGTTTGTGTTGATGTTTGTTTTGATGTTTGTGTTTGCCCTGCCCAGTGCCGGCCAGAGAAGGATGGGCTTCCCCCTTAAGTCTGGTTCCTCCCAAGGTTTCTTCCTGGGCTCGGGACTATGTAAAGCACTTTGTGACAGTGCTTCTTCTTAAAGGCACTATATAAATAAAATTGAATTGAATTGAATTTTAACTACATAAAATCTCTATGATCACATATCCAGAATTCGATTCGAGGTGCGATTCTGACTAGTCACAATGCACACTTAAGATGTCCGCAATGTCATTTTTATTAGTCATAATCCCATTATAAATATCTTCAATGCAATTTTAACATGTTATAATGCCAAACAACATATCAATAATTAAATTTTCGGGGCACTGTTTTAGATTTTACTGGCCAGTTGCAGATCTCTAAAATACAGTTGTTGAGATAATGAGTGCTATTCCTCCTAGTAAAAATTCAGTTATAGATAGGGTTGCCATTTCAGCTTTTATTGGCTAATTTTTGATTTCCACAATTGCAGAACAGTGAAATTAAGTAGATGTTCTTGTTCCTGTTGTGCAAGGTAAATGCTGCAATTTCACCTCAGCTAAGACCCCTGAGTCCCGCTGGCTTTTCCCTAAACACCTAGAGCCCCCCTCCTTGCCTGCGTCAGTTTCGTTGTACGATAATGCAATCCACATGCTGCTACTTCCTTGAGTCGTCATCCAAGCTGTAGGGAAGTGGGGGATGGGTGGATAACTTTTAACAGGGTCCCAGAGACTGCCATTTTCCAGCAGGTAACAGTTTGTACCACTGCTTTAGAGAACAGAGGGATGGCAGAGCTTTAGTATTGTACTATGTGCCACTTGGCATCTCTTGTCAAGAAATGCCAGATAAATGTTTAACGAAACAGTATAGTTGTCAGGTGTGTGCATGGAAGTGTTTTGAAGCAGGCTGAGGGGATGACATGATGATTTATTGTCCAATGGTACTTAAAATCCAAAACATAAAACAAGGGGTCACCAGGGGTTAATCTGATGGACAGGACCAAGGCAGGAACAGGCAGGACTAAGGCAGAAACAAGGGAAGAACAAGGCAGGAACAGGCAGAAACAGGCAGGAACAAGCAGGAAACACATAGTAGAGATGTCAATGACCAGACTGGGGTAAACAAGACTGGGAAGCACTCTTAAAGACTAGTAACAAGGGAAAAATGCAGAACAGGTGTGCCCCATTAGGGCACACTGGGGAAACACAGAAGGAGCAGGAAAGCAGGGCATGACAATAGTTTTACTGTAAGTATAGGCCCACACCTCTTGCAGTGGAGACCAGTTTTCATTTTTGATTTAAACCTGGTTGGCTTTCTAAAACATAAAGTTGTGACACGAACAGAAGATGAAACTCTCGTCATATGAGCATTGGTATAATGTATTCCACCCAGGGGAAATTGAACAGGAAGTCCGTTCCTTCTGGAAAGAGCCTTGCATGTGTTCATTGCATCACAGCCCTTTTCTGGCCTTGCTCCTTACCTCTACATCCTATGGATAACCAAGAAACAAAAAGGTCTGTTCATATCAAAGGCAGGGTTGAATGAGTCGGCCTTAGTTCAGCCAATATTCCAGGTGATATTCATCAAATAGTTCTGAATTCATCCAATGTCACTTAGGAGAGAATCATTAAAGCATGCCCCTTTTAAGGTTGGCAAAGATTTTCTACCATGTGCACGAAACCTGAAAGTTCTGAATTGATGCTGCTGAAATCCATCTGCCCTCAGTTGTCTTTGACCAGCAGGCTTTTAAAGTTCACCCCACCCATAAGCTACCCTTTGCGCCTTCCCTGTGGAACAGCTCACACCTCACATCATTGTGAGCCCAGATCAAATTGCAACTCTCCTGGTCCATTTCACATTCACCCGTAAACAATTATTCTCTGTTACTCTGATCCCCCAGTGCTAAATGCTTCAGGCACCTTAGATGTTGAACCTGGTTATGCATCTGCAACCTTGCCACAAATTGGTCAAATATTTGTTTAAACCATGCTTTTTAAGGTTTTAAATTAAATCTCAGTCCACCTCCTAAAGGCATATGACCCATATGCTCAGCAAAATAATATCCTACCCCATATGGGTATTGTCTTTATCCTGTTTGGATGATTTGCCAAGTTTCTTTAAACCCATTTGACATGGAGGTTCACCAGACGCAACATATCACTCTAGGCAAAGAAAAATAAGCCACCAGGCAGGCTTTGGAGACACTGGAAAGTTGAGGAAGAGGATGTTTTTGCGTGGCCTCCCCGCTGAGCCCCCTTGCTTGGTGTCTCTGGAGAAATAAGTGCACAAGAAGTCCATTGTATGGATCATGGCTTCAGGTTTACAGTTTGGATGTGTTTTTTGAATGAGCTAGATAGAAGTGACCCCCTACCCCCTTAAATGTTCGGAAAATGATGCCATGCATCCTACTGCTTTTTACAATAATGTTACGTACTGTCTGACACCAAGTAACAATAAGGGTCCTAATAAGGGTCACAACAAGTGTCCTATAAAAACGTTGGTATCATTATAGCAAATTAAATTTCATCAGTGTGAGTTTTCAACTTTAATTAAAGATTGATTATACAGCTTGAAAAGTTTCTGTGGCAGCCTGGTCAGTTAATGTCAACTTGAACGTCATGCTGCAGTTGAATTGGCCTGATACATTGTTAGAATTTATATTTATACCTCACTTCCATTAGAGTGATTGTCTATTCCTCAAAAGCAATCTCGTTTATAATTATAAGGCTTGTTACAAAAATGTTTACGTGTCATGGTAATAAAATGGAATGCCACCGTGATAAGAGAAACAAGCTACACAATACAATTCTCATTACTAAAGATGACAGTTCGCCACTAGCTGTCCTGTTCAATTTTCCATCAGCTTTCGAACCCATAATTTTTCCAATTTTTCCACAAATAAGTTAATGCCAATTTGACCCTGTTCACAGAGATGGAACAGTACACTGATCACAGGGGCCAAGCCACAACCATTGCAAATGCTATATAAGCACAGAGAAAATCCAAGGATCTGGAATGAGATCCTTTCTTAGACCACCCAGATGCCCTGGGACATTGCATTTCATGGCAGCTGGAATTAAATCTTGTTTTAAAAATATGGAGGGGGTGGGGTTCCCCATCTCATTTCCAAATTTTACTTTCTCTGGCTCTTTCTTAATTTTCATTTAAATAATGTATACTGTAACCTGCCAAATGATGTAACATGGCTTACATGTTTATGGGGTATTATTAAATAAACAGGAATGGCTTCTTTTGGCTATAAGTTAATTCTTCATGCACCTGGAGAGCAAAACATTAAAAAAAAATTCAGCACATAAGACGACAGAATGGAAATATACTGTATATATCAGTTTATTCCCTAAAAAAAATCAGAATTTATACAAATTACCAATAATACAAAAAATTACAAATCTGTTCTCCAAGATGTTACTGATATCTGCTTGGGTGGCTAAAACATCACAACCATGGCTCCAAAACCTCTCCTCAAAAGAACCCCAGCCATTCCATGTATTTGTAGAATTTCACTGCCAGGTCACTCAATTAACTTAATTAACTTTAAGATGTATTGATTAGCCAAAAGAGGTGTACTCATAGTTGAGTTCAGCAAATTTATGGGCATATTGGATGGGAACTGTAAATTCTGGAGTGACTTGGTGTGGTGTTTTGAAATACGTAAACTGACACACTTTGACAGACAAAAAGTCATAGTTTTGTACTAATACAGTCAGAACTTAAGTATACATTTGTTCCCTCCCAAAGACCTTTGCACAGTACTGTATATCTCTTAAACTAAAGATGTAACAAAATATTATATTTGCTGAGTTGGTCACATGTGTCACATGGTCTGAGAGAGCAAATGTAATTGGGCAGAAGTATAAAAATAAAAATATATGTTGTTTCTAAATCTCAAAAGGTTTCTACAACATTGTATCTGGCTTTCAATGTCTGCAAAAATAAATAACAGAATATGAATCTTCGATGAACTATAAGCTTACATGTAAAGATTTTTTTTCTTGTGTCATGAAGAAAAAGAAAAAAGAATAAAAATAATATATTCAAATGATAATAGAGGTCGCCTTTTATTTGTCATTGAACTCTATATTATTTGCATGCCTGTCTGTCAGATTAATCTCCATTTCTGAATTTCCGAATTTCCATCATATTTTCTGATTTGTTGGACCAGTTTAAAGTTAATATCAACCAAATGAATCAACCAAGCCCACAGTGCTTCAGCTTCTCATGACCTTCATGATTTGGAGGTGATGATAAGGAGATGACAAATCATAAGGAAATAATAAGCCATGGAGAACTAGAGAAAAGATCAGGCACTTTTGGCTTCGCTGTGCATTCTGAGTTTATGTTTTTACATAGAGGTTATTTATGTTATTTAAATGTATACACTTCTGCCCAATTACATTTGCTCTCTCAGACCATGTTACGTGTGTGGTCCATACAGCAAATGTAACACTTTGTTATATTCTTAGATTAAAAGAAATTTATGCTTAAATTATGATTATCCTAGTATGAAATTATAATTTTATGACTGTCATAAATGCAAGAAAAAAATAAAAAAAAAAAAACTTACAAATTGTAGTGTATGAGATGCAGTATTTTATATAGGTATTATGGGTAATATACAGGTATAATGCACTTAAAGTGTAATGATTGTGTCAGCCCGTGATCCTAAAGCAATCCTAATTCATTCAATTTATCCTCAAAATGAAAAGTCTGAAGTAGTACTGCAGTGGTAATCTGTCTGCTTGCCTTGTTAAGCTCTGGGCAACGGCGCCATCTACTGGTGGAGTCCGTGGCCACGTTAAGCCTACGACACTTCCCTGCCAAGATTCGTTGTTTCATTTGGCAGCATAAAGCTGCCAGTATATTAACCAGATGTCCATGTGGTTAGCAAGTTATCAGCAAATGTGTGTCTTCACCACTGGAGCCACATCTGGATTGTATATCTTCCCATGTGTTGCAATTGCTGCTATGTATGTATACGTAGCACATGGGTAAAGCAGAGTTTGCTTCCTCACAGTTCTCCTAAGTTAGCATGTAGGGTTGGAGTGTCATCCAGCAGCTGACCCCCACTGTGACTGATGGCAGTATCAAACCACAGCAATGGCATTTTGAGACCAGCTAGTTTCTGCTGGATCGTGGCCTTTCAGATTGACTAGCACTATTGTATGTGAACTCTTATGGAAAAAAAAAAAACTTCTATGAGTTTCACGACTTTCTTCCTTCCTTGCCTCACTTTCAAGTGAGTGGGTAATTAGCTTCTTCTGGCTTTTCAGTTGCCTGGGTTTGGGAATGTCTGGCCTTAGTCTGAGTTTGTGTTTGCACTGTATTCCTTGTATTTATTGTAAATCTGTTGTATGTTTTTGCCCCACCATGCCCTGTCCCCTCCCCTGCAACTCTTGCAAAAGATTTTCACTGTTCTCCAGAACGCATGTGACAATAAAACTTGATTTGATTTGACTTAAAGACAGAAGAATGAAACTGAAGGTTATCTCTGAGGCTCTCCTGCAGCTATCCCCGGAAGTTTTGACAGACTGAGGTAAAGATGAGGGTTTGTCCAAAAGCCCCTCCATGTTTGGTTTTTCAAAATGCCTCCCATGGGAACATAAATTTATGGTAGTCTTTTCATTACTCCCACTGGACACAGTACATACATACACTAACAATGGGTGAGGGAGGGAGTGGGAGAGTGAGAGATCCAAAGCTATGTTCCACTAAACCCATCACAAGTAGAGGAGCTTGGCCTTGCGCGCTGTCAATTTCACAGAAAGCAGATGAAGAGAAATTTTCGGCATTTGTTGGTGCTTTGCAATGGGCTCCAGTCCCTTTGCAAATCAGCCAACCTGCTCCCACTTCCCGGAGGATGCAGCATAATCCCCACCGGATGAAGATCTGGATGAGGGCCCATGGGAACACACCGAGATGGAAGCCCACCATGGCATGCTGAAGAATGATGGGAACCACACGCAAACACGCACACACCCACACACACGTGGCACTTACAAACACAGGCATATAATGATACACAAACACACACACTATGAGTTCCAAACATCATAAAGTGGGAACATGCTATGTTTAAAAATTCAAGTTAAGGTTAGAGAAGAAGAAAGAAGGAGATCATGTAATCTGAAGGGCTTTCCTGATAAAAGTGTATCTCTAAGTCATTTCCATGTTCAAATTCACCATCATTGTTAACATATTTAATGACTAAAAACAATGAAGATAGATGCTCATCTACTTTTGCAAGTTTGTTTATTCTGTTTAATTCTGCTTTATTTCCAAATATTTATTCTGGAGAAGACATGTATTAAAGTAAGGTGTTATTACTTTCTTTTCAGGATGCAGGTAGAAGAGACAGTAGATCAGATTTTACATTTTTGAAGACCTAATCTGATTGATCCTCAAACATGATTAGCATTGACATAATCACAGTGAATGCAATATCAGACCACAGATACCTTAAGGGACAAACACAATCCTTTCAACATTGTAAGAGCATCAGCATGTGTAAACTGCTCTAGAACATCTGGAAAGAAAACTGGAATGGAAAATGTTCCACAAGAAGCATATGATTCTCCTTTTTAAAGGTTTTAAAGGTTCCCACATGGAAAAAGAGGGTGACACAACAGCTTTGGTCACCTAAGGAGATGTACATTTCACAACAACAAACGACTAGAAGGCAGGAGCTGGTTTTAGCATCTGCCTTGCAAAAAGGGGCGTTCAGTGCTTAACAAAGCTGGCTGTAGAGCACTCCACATTAATTTTTAATAGAAAAATAAAAGGGATTAAACTGAATTGACAGCAACTGAATCAATAATCAATAGCATACAGATCAGAATCAACTTTATTCAGTATGTACAGTTTGACTATGAGGAATTTGTCTTGGTGCATTTGGTTACTGTACCAAAAATTTATAAAAACAAGAATAACAGATAATATAACAATGGTACATCCAAGAGTATATACATAAAAGAGTATGTTTAAGTAATAAACGGCCATTTTAAAGTTCTTAATTTCAGCAGAATGGCGGCAATCCACGCATCTTCCGAAGTCCAGGATCAACAGCGAACAGGATGTCAGTCCTTTGCAGGATGCATTCACTCACACTCTCCAGGCAATATAGGGATGCCAAGCCATCTAACTGCCTGTCTTTGGACTATAGAGAGAAAGTCATACAACACGGAGAAACCAAGCAAGCTCCACACACACAGAGCCAGATTCGAACCCAAACCCAGGAGGTATGAGACAACATCGCTGCCCACTGTGCCTCCCAAGTTTAAAAACAGTTACAGCAATAAGTCAGTCTTTTCATCTTCTGTTCTGTAGGCCAATTCTTCTTTTCACTGTGGTTATCTCCTTCACACACTGGCTCCTCTCCCTCTCATATGTTCATGCTATTATTCTGGCAATGCACAAAAGAAACAGAGCGATTTGTTATTAATTTACTTTGTGATTTATTTGTCTATTTATGTATTCAATTAAAATACTGTTGGATATGAAAAATAATTACTGAAACATTTGCTATGTATATACAGATATAATAGGTCTTTCATTTCACTGTGAGGGAATGTTTTCTGGGCGGGCAGTGGGGGCAACAGATGAGGTAATGAATCCTCTGAGTGAATTGCTTCACTCTTTTCAGTCCCTCTCACACAGTTTTCACTGTAATTGTTTTTTTAGCTATCAAGTTACTGTTTGACAGGCTTCAATACCCAACAGAGTGGTGATGACCAGTGACTCACAACCCCGAGGTCCTCACACTTCTGCCAGAAGCCAGCATCTCTGGATTTTTGCTTGTTTGGGTTCCTGGCTTTTCACAGTAGTGGCTCATGATGCAACAAAGAACTATACAAATGTCCTTTACAGGCTTCATGACAGGAGCTTTTTCAGGTACATAAAATATGACTTGTTAACATGCAGAAGAGCTGATTAAATTGAAGCTTCTTCAAGTCTCCACCTACTAACTGCATGAGTAGTGAGGGTTCCCATGAAGCCCAAAAAGGGTTTTCATAAATGAATAGAAATTTCAGAGTTGAATGTATACTGCTCAAAAAAATGAAAGGAACACTTTGAAAACACATCAGATCTCAATGGGAAGAAAAATCATGCTGGATG
>JAACJT020000095.1:19170121-19188117 GCA_009936485.2 Gymnarchus niloticus | reverse complement strand
AAGTATGTGAAAACTAAAAAGCTAGTTGGAGAAGACTCAAGGAAAACCAAGAACAAACAAGGGTTTAAAAAAAAAAAAGAAAAATGTAAAAAAAAAAAAAAAAAGGGCGAAAGAAGAAAGAAAACCACAAAAAAAAAAACCCCCCCCCCCCCCCCAAAATGGAGAATCTCTATGAGTAACACAGCCTTTGAAAAAACGTTTCCTCAATCATATGGAGCATGAAGGACTCGTTCCTTTGGCCCAGCTGAAACTTAAACTGGATAAGTATGTAACTTAAGACAAAGTATATATTGCTTTCGAGAAGAAAGTGGTCAAAAAAGTTTTACATCCGTAGTCTTTGCCTGAACTTGTACCAGTAGTACCTGTGAGCATGCTGAAGCAATTAACCCTAAAATGTAGCCTAAAACAAACCAGCCTGGTTCCAAGGAGTGAGAGAAGCAAGCAAATTCAGTGTGGTAAATTATGTCTTGCAATAAAGGTTTTATCTTTGACCTTAGGTAAGAAAGGCATTTCATCTTGTCTGGTGACTAAAAAAGTCAAACAGAGTTAAGATGGATACATTGATGCAAACCATAACCAGTTAATATTTAAGGCTGATTTTGACATTGTGGGTGAATACCTGTAGAGCCTGAAGAACACCCAAATATTCTACAGTATGTGTGAGCATCAACTTGAGAAAATTAAATGTGTGAATGGGTAAAACAAACTCATCATGACAATGCATTTTTCAGTTCAACCACCAATTTAATACCTCTTCTGTTTTCGTCAACCTCAAATGTGTGAAATGAAGTCCTTAAAGTCATTTATTTGGAAATAATTTAGAACCCAACTCCAAATGATTGTTTTTGAGGTCACCCCACCAGAACTGGAGAAAACTGCCGGACTATTGTTTACACTTCCAGACAGACGTGGACTCCATAGTAACAGTTCAGCTGACCCTTCATATTACTATGGCAGAACCCAATGCTCACTAATGTGTGTGCTCAATTTTGGAAGAACAAATAAAACAAGTGATAAAACTTACAGTAAGACATGATGTCATACAGTCCTCTGAAAATATTTTTATTTGTCCCGGATTGAATACTTACTTGTATTCTGTTTGAAGCATGGTTAAACTGGGTATTATTACACAAGAACATTTGTTGGGGCATGTTTAATTACTGTCTATCACAAACCCCCTTGAGCATTTTAGCTGTGGGGAAAATGTGACATCACTCATTCAGGAAACATCTCTCTACACTCAGAAAGAGACAGAAAAAGCATAGACATCACTAACAACAATAATGGCTTTCCATTCAAGGAAATTTTGGAAGGGGCACCTCATCTGTGGAAGCAGGGCAGCAGCAGCAGCAACAAATAGCAGACCAAACACCAAGGTCAAAAAGATCAGAAATACTGCAGACATACTTAAACTACTCTTTGGTGCACAAGAAAAAAAAAATATATGTTTAAAATGTCTTAGGCAGAAATGTGCAAATAACACTTTGTTGAAGAATTTGAGTGTTCAGAAAGGAGAGAGTTAACCCTGATGAATTTTTGTACAGTGAGGCATTTTGCATACCCTCAAAGAATTCCACTTCCAAAACAGGAAGCCACAAAAAGGAATGGTTGGGTACACTAATCTTCCACACATCTCCAGGAACATTCTTTTACCCCAAACAATGACTGAAAAAGCCTTTCTCCTAGCCTACGTGCTGCCGCTTGCAGCTGACTGCCTTCTTGACAGCCTGCAAGCAATCACAGCAACATGACAATCATTCAGGCAACCTCAAGTCATGAGCCAGCTCATCCTGGGTATATAAAACACCAGATCTTTGTCCAGGAAAAACTTATGCATCACACCTCAGGTATTGGGACTGCCACTACAAACCCAGAGATGGAGGCCAACTTACAAGCCTGACCAAAGATTACGTATGAAAGAAGCAAGAGAAAGAGAGGGAAAAAAAAAATCGTGATAAACTTAAAACTAAAGGTTTAAGAGAGGCAAAACTCTCAATAATGAAAAAAAGAGCACAGGATAGCTATTATCTTAAAAAAAAATGAGGGTGGGGGCATCTCTGTAAAAAAGAAACACTGGATGATGTCACACAACAAGAGTGAGAGATAATGACTGCTTGGCACATGAACAAGATGATCTGCAAATCCAACTCCTTCTGTAGATACAACGATAGAATTAAGGTCTTTCAGTCAGGGTCAAACCATGAAATAGCCTCCTGCCTTACCTAAGTCCTCTGTGAGGGGAGGAAAAACCTACAGTATATAAACAGCCAGAAACTCATTTGTGGTCAGCTTATTTCCTGATATCACTCAGAGGTTTAATGTATGCAAAACTTTTCTTATACATTTATAAAAAACTGTTCATTCCCACTATACGTTCATTATATATATATATATATATATGAAACATGTAAGACAAAGAAACATTGTGTCAGGATTCTGTTTAAAGCTTTGCAGAAATGATATAAAGATTTAAATTGAAAGAAAATTGAATGAAATGTAAATTAATCTCTTGCTTGGGGACAATTATCCGATAGTTTTGTACAAACAGGATAAGATAGAGGACATGTGGATAAAACAGCAGGTCACATTTTTATTAACAAGGCTTAAATTATCAGGGTTACATGAGCAGATCAGGAATAGGGCTTGCACACTGCAGAGAGGAAACAGGAAAAAGACAGGGTGCTCCATGTGAGAAAGACAAAAAAGAACACAAAATTTGTTGGAAATGGAGTGATAGGAGACAGGACACAAATATAGCATGTGTGCTAGAAGTGATAGAAAGAAAAAACAAACGATACTGCCAATGGATCAAGAAACCAGCAGACTGAATCACCTAACCCCCCCCAAACCTAACATTGCTTTCACACAAAAAAAGCATAGGTCTGTACCTTTTTTTGCAACCTTGCAAAAGCCGTTTCAAGCAAGACTATATTAAATTATTGGTTTCTAGTCAGAAGCCACCAGTCATACAGTCAACTTCACCTCACAGGTGTGAAAAGTTCACTGCAAAATATTTCAGCAACAAAATAAGCACTCCAACACTACTTTTGGTTACAAGGTTACCGGTACGCTGATGTGGCTCAAACACAAAATGTGGAGAAGAAACACAGCTGTAATCTTGAAAATGGCAAGGGGCTGGTGTTCCTGTCTGCTAGCAGGACACAGATAGGAGGAGGAACATAGTAGAGGGTACAACAATGGTCAAGCCACAGTAACTCAACCCTTTCATAAATCGTGGCCTAATAATGGCGAACTATGCAGCCCTCTCATTCTCCTCTCACATTCATATCATTATGCAATTCTGTTTACATCGGCTTGTTATAAAACTAGTTTTATCAGAATTTTTTAATAGGATCCTGAAATCTCAAACTGGTTCAGCTAAACTTTGTATTCTCTCTGCTCATACATAGAGTTGGAACAAAATTCTCTTAGTGGTGGCAAATATCCTCACTGCTAGCAGGAAAAGGCAATATTTGTTATGATCATGTTTTAAAATTGTGTAGAATAACATGAGATTTTGTGTGCTGTCAGAGAACAGCACCTAAACTGAGTCTTTCCACTATTGCCAGAGATCAGTGTCTTTGTCCTGCAATACATGAGATCAGTTCAGCACTTTCAAAGATTAGCTGTTCCTCTTACTGTGACAGAACACTGCAGAAGAAGCAGGTCCACGGGAGACAGCTTTAGAAGGTCCTGTTTGTGGTGGAGCTGACATCTGTACATACAGGTACAGCTAAGGTTCTACTTCTGAAAATCTACTTTGGGCAGCGTTTGATTAGGGTGGCACATGCAGTGGAGTGTAATTTAGCAGCTTTAAAGTATGTGTGTTCCAAAACTTGCACATCTTGTGTGTGCAGAAGAGGCCAGTTCAGGTAGTTTTCACCTCTGCAGAGTCAACAAAGGGAGGCATTATTGCGCAGCTATCTAAAACTGACGCCGCAGACCACTGTGGACCAAATAACTATGTGTATAACGATACCACAGAAGGGCCTTACTGGTTACTGTGTACTGTTTTTGCCCTATAACATCAACCATCTGCTAGTCTTCCTGGATGTGCTGTTCAATATCACTTTAACATAATGGCTGAAATGGAGTTCTTTCCAGCCAACTCTCTTTTCATAAACTCCATCCATAGCTGTTTTCTGCCTGAAAATGGAAGGTTTAGCATTACCAACTTTCTAATCACGTCTGCAGCATGTCAGAATACAGTAGGTCTCCAAAACACTGGAGCAGATCGACCACCACCACCACCACCACCACCACCACCACCCCATCTGACCCAGTAACATTGCATCTAATAGTCTTCCTTTTAATATGATGATCACGGCCCAATATGGCTTGATGAAATCTGTGTAATATTCTTGCTTATGACTTCTCTTTAGTTCTGCCCATCTACTTTATATGACAGTAGCTGGCCTTTGCACATTACAATAATGCCATACTGTACAGTAAGGAGCCCCCCATCATACTATATAGTAAGGAGCCCCCCGTAGGGAGCCCCCCATCATACTGTATAGTAAGGAGCCCCCACTCCCCAGGTGCTTCTTGCACAATATAAAGGAAAAAGAAGGAGGTCAGGACTATTTACAATGATTCTGGACGGCACCACCTGTCCTCCCTGCAACATAATGATGCAACATTACTGTAATGTCGATGACCAATAAAAGGACCAACCTTGGTTAACCATGTGATATTAAATCTGACATTGATATTTCGTGTGCTGGCCTACCACACCCTCCCTCCACTTCAGCTGTCCACACTGACCGGGCTGCTGTCCTCTAAGCCACCAAACCTGCTCTAATCACTGGACTGCAACCCCCAATACCCTGTTACAACATTGTTCTTATTTGTATTAATCATTTGTCCTGCCCGGTGCCAGCCAGAGGAGGATGGGCTTCCCCCTTAAGTCTGGTTCCTCCCAAGGTTTCTTCCTTTTGAGGGAGTTTTTCCTTGCCACTGTTGGCGTAATCTCTGGGGACTCTGGGCCCGGGACTATGTAAAGCACTTTGTGACAGTGCTTCTTGTTAAAGGCGCTATATAAATAAAATTGAATTGAATTGAATTGAATATTTATGCTTACTATTGCTCAAAGGAGGTTGGAACATAATTTGGAAGTGAAATGGTCTGTTGTAATTCATACATGCCTTTGTGTCCTTGGAATTTCAACATGCATTTTTTGCAAGAAAATTTCATATGATGACCAAAACAAGAATAACCAAACCAGTTTCACCTTTTAATTAGCATCTGCATCCTGAAGCACCAGGTGACAGATTACCAAAAGAGTTACTTCACTACAGAGCTGAGGTTGTGAAATAACCAGCCCACACTATGACTGGTGGCCACCCCTAGACTAACCTCTCTGGTTTGACACAAATCTGTATCAACCCTTCTCAAGAGCTGCAAACAATACAGCTTGTCAGATGACCTCGTCTCTTAATCACTTAATTGAAGCCATTACATAGCTGGATACCATCATCAAGTGATGTCCTCAGCGAACAAGGTTTCCACACACCCACCATATATTCAGTCTCATTCTTCTTGATGTTTATTACACTAATTCATTAAATGTTTGCCAGATCTGCCCATTAAAAACTGCCTGTTAATGAACAGGTAACTCTAATCCTCCAGTGGATGATTTGGAAAACCATATTTGTGGTTTTCAGTCACCAGGTTTGGGGACACCCAATAAATGAATGAAATGAACGAGACACCCAATGAATGAAAATAAAATCTGGTTTTTGGTCTGCAGGTAAAGGAAATGGCAGAGTAACATACGGGGAAACATTGTGAACTACGTGACTTTTGCACTCATCAACATGCTCAGGTGACTTCCATTAACTTGTGTTCATTTTCCTGTGTTAATAACATATAGTGTAAACAAAAATGACAGATTACCAGATGAAATGGTCCTTGGAAACAACCAGCTTCAGCCTGAAAACAGTGCACTATGCAAAACAAATAGGCATACAAATCAAGAAATTCAATGGAAATTAAATGCAGACACTATAACTCAAGGGTTGTCAAACTCATTTCCTAGCAGGACATTGTTTACCTTGCGGTAAAGGTTATTTAGTTATTTTAATTCTTTTGACTTGAAGGCAAAATACATTTGATTTTCCTGCTCTCAATTCACTCCCATGAGTAATCTAGTGGCTATTGTACAGAGACCATTAGATAAAATTATTGCTGTAACAGAACATATCAATCAACAGCTTAAAGACATGAAAACATTTGCAAATCATGTTCTGTAAGGACCAAGAGTTAGTATTTCAGTTCTAGACCACTGGTTTTCAAATTCAATCCCAAGATAACACTGGGCTGCCAATTTATGTTCAGGGAGAATTCCTGTATGAATTACACATGATTTATATCATTCAAATTTCTGACAGTGATCAGACTTGCACTGACATTTCCAAATTATATTCTTTAGAGATTTTCCAAATGTATGTAAAAGTAAAGCTCAAAGTTATTTATGTAATAATGCAGTTAAAATGGCAATTCATGTAACTGTATTGTAAAGAAAAAACAAATTAAACAATTTTTCCAAATTAAGCTAAATCCGTTTTAAGGGTCAGCAAAATGCCAGCTCATGTTTCATCAACACAGTTCACAGCTTATTTACATACTTACATGGATTCTTCCCCAGAAAAGATCCCTAGCTTGACATAATTATAATCTGGATGAGTAAAAGGCCCAGTTAATGTCCACAGATTATCAGGAAAAAAATATAGCTTCTACAGTGAATCCTGATCTAGCTTCTAGCTTAATATTTTATATTACACACAAACATGTTTGTATTCCAAACATTGTGGAGACCTTCCATTCATTTCTTTGAGCCTAACCCTAATCCTAACATTGACAACCCTAACCCTTACCCAGCCCTAACCTCAACCAAAAATAACCCAACAAAATACATGACTTTTGTCTCTTTTGGTTTTTTTAATTGTGTTCACAGATTTTTACAAAATTGAATTTTCCCTTGTAAAAATGTGAGATGTTTATAACCTCTTAGGAACATTTTGTCCCCACAATTAAATGTAAACATGGCACACACACAAAAAGGTCAAAACACTTAAAAGGTTTTGAAATAATGTTCCCCCAAGTAATTATCATTCTAGTTAGGGATGTGAGCCGCTTTGAGACCACAGGACGTGGACCTGTAACGATAAGGTGCCAATGCAATCAGCCTTCAGTAAATAAGCAGTTGTGTGTTTTATAAAATACATACCAGCAAGATAAAGTGTGAGAGTGTTACAAGAACAGTGACATGAGGAAAGACTGGCCCTGGAGGTCACAAAGCACCCCCATGTTCAGTCACATATCATCTTCTTTATCAGCAGCCGATTATAAAGCATGGACCTCATACCCATAAAATAACCATGAATAATGCTGACAGGCTTTCTTTCCTTACAGATGGCTAGTTACAGTACATTCACCCTGTAGTGAGTTCTTTGTCAAAGACAAAGGGTGTTCCAAGAGAAAAGGGGTCTCTGGAAAACATCCAGACAGAATCTTTTGGCAGATCTGAAATCTGGTTACACATCAAGCCCTCACTTTTAAAAGTTTTGGTAATTGAAGCAATGCAGGTGATTGGTGAAAATGTATTGCTTTATTTGTGTCACTGACCAAAAGAAAATGAGCTAGACTGAATATCTCTGAATAGGTGTGCAGTGATATTAATTTTTTGTGTGTTTTAGCTAATTTATCAATCAATTGCTTGAGCAGTTAAATCCTGACTGTCCCCTGGATAATGAAAGGAAATATACATTTCCAATCCGGGAAGTCTTTTAGTCTCATCACACGTTACCTTTGATCACATAAGAGGCACACAGCTTACAGTTTAAATTCCACTTGAGGGCTGAATGCCATTCTGATTTATATTGGCCTTTGAGGCCTGCCATTTACGTGACCAACTCTCTTAAATGGTGTCCTAACATTAACTTTGATGCGACAGCTATTCCAAATATCTCCCCTTGCATTTATATAAAGAGTCTCCATCACTGAAGCTAATTATGATCAAGGCAGAGTAGCGCAAGCCAAATTTGCATACAGTACTGCCATTCGTAGTGGAAATGAAATCAACACAGACTGATTGGGGCAACGATGGATAGGATGGTATGGGATGCCAGCATCTGGCAGCTCGTAAGCCAGCATCTCTGGAAATCACAGGAGAAACTGATGTGTGTGTTTGGGCCAGGTAATTTTTAGCTTCTTGCAGTTAGGGTGTGTGTCTGTAGCAGGTGGTGCAGTGGTTAAGGAAAAGTATTTATACAAGTCCTATTAAAAGCCCTGTTCTAGTACCCTTGAGCAAGGTACTTATGAACTGCACCAGCAAAATATCCAGTTGTATAAAAAAGCAAAATTCTAAGTTACCCTTGACAAAAACTTCAGCCAATGCAAATAAAGGCAAATGTGTGACAGGATTACACTTGGGGGGGGGGGGACACGTCTGCTATTCTGTTATTTTAGTCACGGAGGAATTGAGCAGAAAAACAGAACGCATACCAAATATATACCATGGGGGTTTAGTGACACACTAATGTAGTCGACATGATGTTATCACACATGTACATTATCAGGCCAGAATCACATTTAAAGAAGATTCTCAAAAGTGGTTAAAAGGACAGCATAAGAAATTCATAAATTGGTCATACAGCTTCCTTAATTAATCATCCTTATTGCATTGTATCATTTTATAGCCATACCTAATATCCAATGGATTCTGCTTTATTGTGGCCTGAATATTTATCCAGTTAATTTTTCTTACTTTAAAGTGTGTGAAATATGCCTGACTTTTATCTTAATTCAAGCAGGCTGCATCAAAGCATCATATTTTATGGGCCAAATGTCACCCTTCGCGGTACTGAGCTGTACACATTTTCAGGATGTTAGCTAAACTTGAGGCACACATTTCAAATTTGCACACCAGCCACAAGCACTAAAAGTGAAAATTAAGAATCTAAAATCTTTTATCATTTCAGGCTATGGCTGCAAGCCTCACGTTGCATCATACTTTCCAGACATGCAACACAGTCAAACCGAACTTCAGTGTTCTTGTTGTCAGAGTCCTGCAGGCTTTAGAGAAAGCATATTAATTAGCACCTGGTTAACACCTGAATCAGCATCAATGTAATGTACCATCAAAATAATCACTTCCACAAAGCCACTAATAATTGGTACCAAGCATAAACCAAGGTTTAGGAACTTCATGTCTACAGGTTAGGTTAAATACCAAAATGATTATAACTGATGAATGATCCCTAACTTCTATATCTGCTAATTTGCTAGGCAACTTTCGACTGGTTGTCACTGTGTTCACTGCAGCCGACGACTCGGGGAGCTCTGACAGCACAGCATTACATAGGCTATGGATCAACGTGTTTCGGAGCAGAGTCATTCCCTCAAAAAAAAAAAAAAGGATGCTTCTGCAATGCTGGACAGCCTTCACCTAAAGACCTCACTGGCAAAAAATGATACCATTCACATTTGATGAAAGTTTATTGTGTTAGGGTCCTGGTGATATGGAGCAAGATCACAGACTGCTGCAGGTAGACACCAGAAGGGATGTCAGTCGCAAGATATGGGAAGATGCACTCTCAAACAGGCATACGCATACTGATGCACATTCACACCTGCACAGGACAATTCAGAGTGGGAGTGCAGCTGAAATGCAGAGAAAACCAGAAGACTGGGAGCAGGCCTCACAATCTATGGGTAGAGCAGTTTAAGAAGTGCAAAATACTAACATGGCTTTTCTTCTTTTCTACGGAGTATTGCTTGGATCCAGATATTGATTTTAAGATTTTCATTAAAGTCTGTTCTTAAAAGAAAATTCAAAGAAAGTGAGTAAAATTTAGGGCTCCTGTGTTTTGCTGTGTGTGTGTATTTTCATGGAATAGTACTGCAGGGGAGCTGTCATGGATTTGACATCCATTGTTAGGATGCAACTTTCAGTCTAAACCACTCTCAGGCTTCGCTTCAATCAAACGCTTTTTTAATTTCTCAAACATTTCAGAAAGCCACATTTAACACCAAAAAGACGTGCTTTTCCTTACAAGTCTTTAGAACGCTCTGCAATCAGACTTTTAACTGCGATTCCTCTCCATTTGTATATCAGATGGCACACAGCCCTTTCCTTCAAATGGCGAAAGTGTGTGTCATCATATTTGGAACGTGTTCATTGCATTTTATATAGCTGAGAGCAGGTGAAAAATATTCAATGCAAATTATCACCAGGCACATCCCTCATTTTCTGCTAAATCATGTGAGGTTTAAGATGCAAAATAACAATTTTAGGGCCTTCATCACAACCAGCCTCCTTTTAGAGGTAGGGAGGAAAATTCACTATGTCTGTTGCTCTTTACTGATTCTAAAATATTGTACATGATGAAAACTGGAAAAATCAACATAGGAATGAAAGGTCCCAGCTGACAGTATGCTGACAGAGAGGTGGGCAACTGCAGATCTGCATAGGCAGCATGCAGTGTTAACTTCTAATAGTCTAAAAATATTTCAATTCTGATACTGTAAAACTGACTAGAATAAAATAGCTGTAAATCACTCTTAACAAAGTCAGTTTAATAGCGTAATTAAGCGGATATTGAAACAGAAAAATATGTAAAATTTATGCATGCATACATGATTTTTTTTATGGTCCTTATGTGTATACAAGTAAAAATAGTCATGTAGAAAGACTTTCGGGAGATTTAATAATGGAAAATCTTGCTAACACTAATATAAATTGTAGGCTTTCATTTTAGGTCCTCTCGGAGCTTCCTGCAGCTAATTGGTCCCATGTGTGAGCTGCACTGGTGTCTCCCTTTCTTAACGAGCTCTTTTCATGCACCGATTTCTACAGGCAGGAAAATCACATTCTGAGGATGACTAAAAAGAAGCAGTGATACTATGGAACTAGTCACGGACATGTTCCTGATTACCAATAAGAATGTGCACTATAAACAAGTTATACAACCCATTCAGTAAACAGAGAGTTAAACTTCGTCTTAATGGTTAAATCCTGCGGTCCTGTGCTACGCACAAGGCTGTTAGCAATTACCACAATGGGGATCAGGCTTGCCCTAGCTAGCTTTCTTCCCACATCTTTTTCCATGGGGTGCCATTAGTCCTTTGGGGGGGGACTTGACATGTACCCAGTAACTCTGAGATGTCTGGGAGCACCACACCTGATGGAGTTAAATAGGATCCACAGAAGATACCCTGTGTGGACACGCTGCTCTACTGATACCTATCTCCTGCGGGACCTTCCAATGGCAAGTCGAGGCAGGCCTCACAAATTCATTTAGGACTGGCTAGAATGCCCAATCGCTCACACTGACAGTTATGCGACAAATGCAGGATGGCAACTGCAGGCTTGCTGTTTCTTGTAGAATAAAAAACACACCCATGTCCATACTACAACATCTCTGTTATCTTTCCTTAGCCATCTAGTACACATAAACAGTGACATCCTCTGATATCTCCGTTAACTTGAATTTTAGTATTGAGGGCCTGTATTACAACACACACGTGGTCTTGTATGCCAGTCAGACTCGATGTGCCGTACAGAGAAATCTGGATCCTACCTGTACTACTTCTTCAAGTGTATCCAAGTCTTCCCCTAGCCTGCAGAGTCCATCCAGGGCTTCTGTGTTGATCTTCCCAGTAACCAAAACAGTTTTCTTCATGAATCCTTCATCAGACCCCTAGAACAAAGTCAAAGCCACAATATAACAGGAGGTCCCTCAATGTCAGCTATACTTAGAAGTTTGGAAATTGGTCACACTGGGGACCTGTGACAGAATGCTTTTAAATATAGCTTTAATTAGTGTGTGTTGTTTTGATAGTGTTGTTTTTGAAGACAAAAAAAAAAATAAATCATTCCTCTTAACTATTTCTTTCTCTTCTAAATTAGTTTTATGAAATTTTATAAATTTTTATAGAACCAAGGCTTTAATAGACAGCCACATACAAGGATTGTCCATTTCACCAATTTGATAAATTACTGTGACAATTCAGGAAAAGTGTCTTTCTCAAGAGTGTAACAGAGAACCCTCCCGAGGCTTGATCATCAATCACTGACTTAAAACAATATTTTATTATGCATGCAATGTGTTGCTTTGTTTTTAAGCATCATGGCTACTAATGGCAAAGTGACTTTCGCATACTGCAGACAATGGTCTGTTTTGCAAATATTCCTGAAGTAAAGCCAGTCACAGTTGGTGATCGGCGACAATATGGGATACAAATGTGTCTGGACATGGAGAGCCCCAGGAGCAGGTGGTGAGCAGTGCAGGTAATTCCCAGTGCTTACATTCAGGCTGCCCCAGGACCACCCATCATCCAGAGAATGAGAGTGCTGGAGGAAGAGCTTGCAACACTGTTGGAAGGCCCCCTCATCCAGGTCTCCCTGCCCCAGATCCCAGGTTCGAGACATCTAACAAGTAGGAGACAATAAGTCATCATCCCCAGCCCATACAGCTTTTTCCATTCTTTCCTACCCAGCTTAACATTACAGGGTAACCAAAATGGTACACCTATACATAAAAAAAGATATATTATCAGCACTAGGCATGTCAAACTTGGTTTTCTAGTTGATTGTTTTGGTGTCCCTGTGTAGAACACCATGGAGTGATATTCCAGTTCAGTCACCATGCTATTGATTACCATTCAGAACACACACTGCCATTCAGCCAGAGCTAAAACTGAATGCATTTAATGAACTGTCAATGTGCTTTTCTGTTTCATAAACCAAAAATTAAATCAAATTTAACCAAATTCACTGCTCGGACAGCTAGGTGGATAACATTGTTGCCTTTCACCTCCAAGGTATGGGGTTCGAATTCCACCCCCGTTCTGTGTGTGTGGAGTCTGCTTGTTCTTCCCATGATGCATGGGTTTCCTCCTACTATCCAAAGACATGCGGTTAAGTTACTTGGTATTTCTAAATTGCAATTTCTTCTGTGTGTCTGTGCACGTGTGTTACTGTATGGAATGACATCTAGTCCAGGGGTGTACCCTAGCCCTTTGTCCTATGCTACCTGATATAACCTCCAGACCCTTCTATGACCCTGACCAGAATTCGCTGTTAGAAGATAGATTTATGGAGATCGAGAATTTTATATCATAGTTCCAACTTAATTTTGCTACTTTTCTGTATTCTGTGTAGCTGTTGTCGACAAAAGAAGCCGTTTTCATGTAATGAATTGTTCATGCTAAAAGTTAAGCAGAAATGCATCACATAATTAAATATAATGCAGTCGATCTATTTTTGCAAGTTACTTTAAAAGCAGTATTACTGGATATGCTATCTGTCGAAAAAAAACTAATTGTTCAGCAGAGTGAAAGTTGCTTAAGAAATAGGCGTATTAAATAAGGATCACAGTAAAGTCATTGTTTTTCTCTTTGCACACAGACATTGTCACTAGTTTGTGATTATTGCTCACAGACATGAAGGAATGCGTAGATCTTTAACAACTATTTAAAAAATTTTATCACAGATAACTGTTTGACAAATAAATAATAAAAAGGGTCCACAAATTCTGAAAGTAAACTCAAAGCAACATCTGAACTATTTGTTGTACATCAGTTGTTGGTGTTGATATTATGACTTAAAAATCATACACTAAAACTGGTTCCATTTGCTTATTAGCTATGCTTGCTAACAAAGTATTTTGAAAGCAGTTTTTGAAATGTATCAAATTTAAGACAGTACAATGAGAAAATATAGAACCCATAAAACACCTGCAACATCCATCATCTCAACATTAAAAAAAAAAAAAAAAAAAAAAATCTGTTACCCTGTGCCCACCCTGTGCCCTGTGAAATGGCAGAGTAAAATAAAAAATAGTAGAAGAGTAACCTGGAATTTTATCTCTATTACCAAACACTTTTTGAAGTATTCCTTAGTGTTTTGAATCTTCTCTAAGTAAAATTGATCAGACACGACACCAAGGATTCAAAACAGACATGCTTGTTTTCAATACATGACAAATTCCAACAACAAAAAAAATCAGCTTTAGAACTGAAGATCAAGTTCAAGATGAAGCATCAATTTCCCATAAGTCTCAAGTAATTGCAGGGTGGAGGAGGGCAATCAAGTGCATGATCTTGAGAGGAACAGTGTGAATACTTGATAACTGTTGATGAATAGCGTTAACGATGCAAAGTCAAATACAGAAATTTCTTACAGACTTGTTTGCATAAAAACTACTAAAACTGTTTTTTGCAATAAGTTAGCAAGAATAAGCTTGTTAGTAATATAGAAGGGTCACATACAAGTTGACCAAGCCCTTCAGCTAGATGTTACACATCCATATGAACAAAGCCAATTAAATGGCCTCGTTTGCAACATTTCTCATACACTCCTCAGCACATATGTACATAATCAAGAAATGTTGCAACTTCAAAGGCCAAAACATAAAACTCAAAATTATGCACTAAAACTAGAAGCAAAGCAACTACTACTTGAATGTCATGTCCGAACATTAATAATGGAATGTTATTTAGATGCACAATGAATTAAGCAGTTTTGGTCGTTCTAAATCCAACAAAATCTCAGACCTTAAACACAGACCAACCCAACCTGTTCTCCATAAGCCCAAAAATTGGGCTGGGGGTTACTTTTTTGTACCCTGTCCTAATGTCAAGCATAAGTGAAGCACATGGATCACGTTAGGAAGCTGTGGCTGCCAAATGAGAGACCTTTCAACTTTCAGCTTGACTGCGTTCTGGATCACATTATCTTGAGGATGACGGTGAGTAGTCAAAAGCTCTCTTCCTCCCTTGAACCTTCTTATTATCCGTTTGAATGCAAACTGGAGATTGACTGGAGAGACAGCAGCAGCACTGGGCATCCGCTAAGAATACCATTGCCACACAACACTGGAGATCTGCAATTATTCACCAACTATTCCAAAATAATACTTCCTTTTCCAGAATCTGGTATAAATGTTCAAACATGGTGAGTATCTGTAATAGTTTAGGCCTGGTCTAGTGGCTTCCAAGACACAAGGCATGCTACCACTGCCCTCACAAATTCCACTCTACAATACAGAAGAACTGCAGAAGAAAATGGAACACAGCTGATCTGAAATACAATCCAAAACACACAATAAAACCTATTACAAAAATGCAGAAATCCCGGCATTTGGAAGTGCAGACTCAAACCCAACAGAGATACACAAAACTGCAGGACCTGTGGAGCTGTGCATAGAACAAAGCCCGTAAAACACATCATACTTACAGTAATTCAGGGATGCAATGAATGAGACATGGATTGGTTCTTACAAAAAACAATTAGATTCTAAGTTATTGCCACTAAAGTGCATCAAGGATATCAATTATTTTCACTCAGTGGTGTTGAATGCTATTTGATTTTTGCTGACAGAGTGCAATTTGGATGTGCCATTTATCAACTGCAGCCAGTTATGTACCATTAGGACTTGGTGAAGACTGAGCAAACATGAAAATCTCGCTAAACATTTATCATAAAACTGCAAAATCTATATGGGATAAGAACAAAAATGGATCAAGATGTTTATTGTTTTGATTGACTTAAAGGTTCATTAGTATGATGTAAAATTTCCAAATGTGTGTTCAAAAGCACAATGGTTAGCTGCTACAGAAATTTCAAATCTGGTCTTATACATATACGTCATGTCTTGTATTCTCATATTCCTGCATTTCAATACACACATGAATGAACGAAAGACTGCACTTAAAACATCTTTCAAGCAAAGGTTGTTGATCTGATCCAACGAGGTGTCTAGTCAGTTTCCATTTGTGGTCTTGTGTTCTTGAATGTGTACCAACATTAAACTAGTCGTCATGCCTCAAAGAATTCTTCTACAATTGGATCATGAGTGGGACTGCACTAGACATTTGAACTGAATGAAATACACACACCTTCGAAATATTTCTGACAACATATCATGGAAAATTTCTGACCTCAAGCACAAGATCTTCATCTCACTCACACACAACTAAGTTTAGACTGTGCTTGTACTGTATGTCTTACAACATTTATTGTGTACAGTAAAATAACTTCCAGATCTGCTGAACAGGGCCCGTAACTCTAAAATGAAAAGCTAAAAATTAGACTTAGTCTGAAGGACAGACTCTTGTCGGATGACAATATCAGCGAGACCGTAAACTTACTACAACACATGACTTTGTTACTACAGTTTTTCATTTTTCTTGTAGTTGTATTTCTTACACTAACAGACCCAGTTGCCATCATCAACCAGACAACTTGCAAGATATTTTACTTAACTCTTTTTACGGTCACATGTCAAAAACAAGAAGAAAAATATTTTTTTCAGTGGGCGACTGCTGCTTAAAAAACACAACATTGACAAAACATTATGATACACATTAGAACTGCAAGAACAAAAAAAATTCAAAATTCCTTGCTTTTTCACCTGATTGTGAGGAGGAAATTTATAGCATTTAAAATTTGTAACACAAACCGCACAATTCAGTTATTGTCTACATAACTGAAAAACTGCTTATGTGTTTACAGAAAGTGTCATTGTAAGCATTTTCTCATGCAAATATAGCTGAATGGTGTAACGGTTAACCACCAAACAAAAAGGCTTGTTTTCTCACCTCAGCTATCCTGATTTTTCAACCTCCAAGCTTAACTGCCATTCCAATCACGAGTCAAGAGTTTCTAAAAAGATACTTACTGCAGGATGTTGTGAACCTTACTGAGGGCTTCAGCCATTTGGAGATAGTTTGGTTGCAAGATATTAAACACTGACCAGATGGCTGGTTTAAAAAAAGAAAAAAAAAAAAAAAAAAAAACTATACAGAGACTGTTGCAGTAAAGGATAGTAACACATCTAATCTCTACCATCTCTTGAGGCAGCACCATAGACTCGAAAGAGGAATGCAATATTCTGTTAAAGGAGTGCAGAAAATATCAAGTGTAGACAAAAGGACAAAACAGACAGTCAAACAAAAAAGGACAAAATGCATCATTTTATACTTCCACGTGTAACAATGCAAAGAACAGAAAATGTTGTAATCACCAAATCAAAACCATTGGGGGGGTTGAAAATTTGTGAAAAGAATTGGATGTATTTTCAAACCAAAAACACTCTTTGCAGGATATGCTGGCTTACAAATATGACAATTTCTGAGCTTGTCTTGACAGGAAACTTTAAAAATAAATGTATATCTTACACTGTACAGTGAAAACATTACAACCATCGCCAA
Organism: Gymnarchus niloticus; assembly: GCA_009936485.2. Taxonomy (NCBI): domain Eukaryota; kingdom Metazoa; phylum Chordata; class Actinopteri; order Osteoglossiformes; family Gymnarchidae; genus Gymnarchus; species Gymnarchus niloticus. Next base: position 19,170,900 of record JAACJT020000095.1, on the reverse strand, counting down.
ACAGAACAATTGAGTCTTCCTAGCAGCTAGATGGCACACCACCTCACTAGGCGCATATGAGAAAGGATAAAAAGACAGACACGGACTGACCAGAAGTAGTATACTGAATGCTCCAGGTTACATGTCCATCCTGGCAATCCAGGTCCACCCCATCATGATGACCATCTACCTCAATGACACAGGGTAGTTATATCAAGATTATTCCCCTTGCCATGTTGCTAGAAGTGTGCACAAATGGTTTGAGGAGCATGACAGTGACTTCAGCCTACAAGAGTTGAAAGATGGTATGACCTTCTCATGCCCCAAAGCTGCAGCTATGGAACAAGGCACTGATTCAATGAGGCCTCTGAAAGTTTCTTTAGGGATTCTGTACCATGCTGACACCAGACCTTCCCGCAAAGCATCAAGACTCCTCAGTGGAGGATCCAAAAGCAAAGCCTGCTTGTCAAATTAATCCTATAGATGCTGAAAAGGATTAACATCTGGTGAACATGGTGACCAGGATAGTAAGCTGAAGTCACTATCATGCTCCACAAGCCCTTTGCACACACTCCTAGTGACATGACAAGTGGTTCTGGTTAGCATGCTTCTACCTTTCCTGTCTGAACAGCTTGGTGCCTTCTGAGCCACCGAGCCTGCTCTGATCACTGGACTGCAACCTCTAAGACCCTGCTATCCCCCTGACTGATACAGGACTTGCCTTTTGTATCTATTGTTCTGATTTGTATTAATTAATTTGTCCTGCCCAGTGCTGGCCTGAGGAGGATGGGCTTCCCCTT
>JAACJT020000095.1:19136297-19164721 GCA_009936485.2 Gymnarchus niloticus | reverse complement strand
TTTCCTTGCCACTGTCGCCTTTGGCTTACTCTCTGGGGACTGAGGGCCCGGGACTATGTAAAGCGCTTTGTGACAGTACTTCTTGTTAAAAGTGCTATGTAAATAAAATTGAATTGAATTGAATATCTGTTTATGTCCTCTTTCTCACTTGGACATTTATAGGTGCACCATCAGTGGTCATAATGTTCTGAATGGACGGTGTTTGTGTATCTACCCCAAAACAAACACATTTCCAGAGAAAACAATTAGTACTGAGGCCACAGTATGGCACACCGCAAGACAGAATCAGGAAACAGGCTGGTTTCCATCCATTCATCCAACTTCCAACCACTTATCCATGGTCCGGGTCATTGGAGGCAGAGGAGGGAACCTATCTCAGGCTGCACCAGGTTAGGTACTGCCTGTGGTATACCCTGGACAGGATGCCAGTCAATTGCAAGGCACTTGCACACACACAGCACCGCTGCCAATCGAATGTCTTTGGACCATAGTGTGAGATAGGAAGAACATGCAAAACACACACAGAACCAGGGTAGGTTAGTGCTACCACATTTTAGTGTTTAATTATCGATGATAAGTATATCCCTCCATCCTGGCACATGAAGTGTCCCAGGAAGCAGAGAGCACATGGTACACCCTTGCCAATCAATCACAGGGCTCAATCTCCCATCATTTGGGCCCTACTCTTACAGCCTTATACCATCACTAAACATTCCATATCACATTGCCGTTCATGCACGTTTTGAGGAGCATATTCTTTGCATACGTGTTACAGAACATTAGATATCGCATGAATACTACTTACATATGTATAGTTTTAATGCTATTTTCTTAACATGCTCAAAAATCACTCCACCAGATCCATACATTTATGAATCGAGATCCACAATGAAAGAGCGGGAATCTAAACTTTTAAAGAAATTCTGTCATCTATCCATTTATCCCACTACATCATACCCATATAAGGACTCATTACATATCAGGTTCAAATTGATTTTCCCAATTCACTACTGACATTTGACACAGTGGCTCAGTGGGTTTCACAGTAGCCTCACACCTTTAGGGTTGAGAATTCGAATTCCACCTCCACTCTGTGTATGGAATTTGTATGCTCATCCCATGTTGTATGAGTTTCCAGCAGGTACTCTGGTTTCCTCCAAAAGAAACGCACTTAGGCTGTCATCTCTAAATCCCATAGTGTGTGCATTTTTTGGTTCTGTGACAGACTGGCTTCCCATCCAGGTTGTACCCCTGCCTTGTGCCCTGTACTGACTGGAATAGGCTCCAGGGTCCCCACCACCCTGTCCAGAATAAGCAGTCATAGTGAGTAATATTTAAAACTATTTTATGAAGAAATATTTGTATGGAGATAATTGAGTGTTATCAACACACATTTTCTAACATACTATGGGAAGGCTAGGTAAAATTATGCACAAGCCAGTGGAAGCCACACAATATTTACATGAAGACCAATGTTGCACAGATAAATAGAAAGAAATACAATTTAAATCTCTGAACTTATCCTTGAATTTGCAAACCAATTGTTCAGATATGGTAAACGATTCAAGATAGCCTTCAGAAAAAAATCCATGATGTATCTATTCATTATGTCAGTAACCTTCATGTTCTACTATTCATGCTGTGGCTACATAAGGGGGGATTGGCTGGATAATTTGGTTTTAATTCAAACTGTCAAAATATAATTGGACACAAAAATAAGAGTATTTAAATGTTTCCCCTTAATAAGGGAGAGACGGAACTCCTGGAAAAGGTGCAACGGCAGGGATCCAAATGGATCACAGGTTTCTGTGAGATGCCGTAGGGAGAGAGGTTACGTAGGTTAAATCTTTTCTCGCTGGCGTACCGAAGATGGCGGGGTGGATCTCATTTTCACGAGACGCATTCTAAGAGGGGAACTTGGTGACGATCTGCGTGGCTTCTTCACTCGCAACCACGAAGGGCCGACTCGTGGACATTGGCTGAAGCTGTTTAAGCTGAGAAGGTGCCAGTGCCGTATCAATGTTACCCTATCTACACGGGTTATCAACTACTGGAACCGCTTGCCTGCCCGAGTGATCAAAGCTGAATCTGAGGAATGTTTCAAGAAGGGGGTTGACACCCACCTGTGGCACAACACGGATGCGGGGGTTCTGAGAGTGCGGTCGGTTCAATGGTCATTGGATTCGGCTACTGCACAGAACCTCTAGACCGGTGTTTGCTGACTGGGAAGGGATGGAGCTGACATGGGACTACCCTCCTGCTCTCAATGATGAATGAATGAATGAATGAATAAATAAATAAATGGAGCGTGAGCTTCAGCATGTTGAGAAACATCCATTTTTACCGTGTGGATGCAAAAATTTTAATTGCAACACTGAATAAAAAAATACAATATTTTACATGAGATCTGACGACGTAGAGTGAGTCTGACACTGCAGACATAGTGGTGGGCTCATTTACTTCCTGTGCATCTTTACTGTAAGGGATTGTGTACTCAGAGACATCATCAAGTGTCCAACTTCTGAAATATCAAAAATAACAAGGTCACTCAGAACGAAAATGCTGTCTGTCTTTCCATACACCACTATACTCATCCTCAGTTTTCAACGACTGCATATCCAGTTAGGATTTCGGGATCTTGACAAATAGTGCCTACTGGAATTGCTATGCAGGACACCAAAAACACAAAAATGCAAAGCACATTTATTACAAGTGCCTGTCAAACTAAGTAAATGTAAGGATCAGAAGGGGAATTAAGGGAACACTAGGAAATGATTCCCCTCTGCCCAATGCCAAACACAAAACCACAACCTCTCACGTATGGTATCTCCATAGTTTATCAGATCACACATATATGTCTAAATTCGCCTATATTTTAAGTGCGTATATAACAACGTTTCTACAACGTATTCAAGATGATTTCACAGCTCGAGTAAAATGTAACGCCTGTATTCCATTATCTGATATGATTTGACCTTGTAGGCGCCCTAGCACTATTTCCTCGTCATCTAATCCAGAGAGACACAGCAACGATTTACAATACCATGCGAAATCTGAAAACGGTGCATGACACGTGTATCAAAGTGTCCGATTGTCAGTTCCAGAAAAAACTGTTTTGTCCTGGAAACACGTACTAGAAGCACTAAATGAAACCAGACACAGTCTTTATATTTATACAGTACATACGAACATACTGCATGTTCTGGTATTTATCGTTTATCCTTAAGAGGCATTTTTTTTACAATATTTACATCTTGCATAGAACACATTGGTATTCCGCATCAAAATCACATGCAAAATTCCTAAATTGATTATTTACATGCAGTATAGAAAACTGTACGCCGTAACAACGTCGTTAACTGTCCGACTTTCCAGTTGATAAAACGCGCCGAAAAAAAAGTCTAATTTCTTACCGGAGTACTTCCGGGATACCGACAGCGGAGGGGGGACAAAAGAACAGCAAATGTTATTCAGTACAGGCGGTTTCAAGTCGCCCTTAAAGGAGAATTACTGTAGCCCCGGTAAGGCGTTTCCATCATACATAAAATAGGGGAGACAAGTTTGTCACTGAACACTTTGTGCTTTTCAGTTTACGTTTACTCCCATGACACTTTTCTACCATTAAAAGGAAGGTTTTAGTGATTGTTACATTGCTATGTGCTCCAGGAAAACAAGCGTACGGTTACATTTCATCCGGGCGAAACCGTTTATTCACCGCACCGGTACCTGTCCGCCGCCAAATGGGACTCGCCAAAATTTATTCCCGGGAAGACTGACGTGCAGGGTCAAGAAACAGCTGTTGAAGTTAATGTTCCTCACTCCCGCTCCGTCTTCAAATAGTGCCCCGACAGTACAAAATGGTTAGTTATATAATGTGATCTGTTTTTTTAGTGTTATTGCAAATTGTTGATGGTGTTGACATTGGTGTCTTTGCTGTCAGACGCAGCACCTAGAATATATTCTGTGTTAGGCTGTAGACCTTAACTTTTTTAAAAAACCTGCTATAATGCTGTAGCACTTAAAATATTCGACCAGCTGTGCTTGCTTCAGAACCCTTGGAGTGATACTGTTTCAGTTTATTTGTCACTTTGATTTTATTAAAAATCTATGAAGTATGATATAGATATACTCTATTTTTTATTTTGAGAACATCCCCTTTGTGTTATGTGGACTGCCTTCCTTGTGTTCCGTTGACCCTCAGAGGATATGATTAAAACTAATTCTTCTGACGTTACCTTTATTTACCCTCTGCATTTACCCTTCAACCTTGATTGTCCTACCCTGTTGTTGAAGGGCCTAGTAATAGTCATAAAGTTATTTTGAAATAAAATAGTATGTTTACCAAAGTTCATGCAGTAGGCATTACTTATTGGACATAGTATGGATTCTTGTAGGTTAAATATCTAAGAATATAGTTTTAGGATCCATTCAGAGTGAATTTACATTCCTGGAAAAAACAAGCAAAGAACTTGCTTACTATAACCCGTGATCCAAACATGATTTCAGAATATTTTGTATGTATGTTAGTCCATACAATTACAATTTTCTTAGTATACAAAAAACTAAAATAAATATTTTTGATGCATAATTATTTACTTGGTTTGCATCAGTTTAAGTGACATTATTTACACATGATTTTGGGATGTGACAACGCTAACGCTATTTTCTAATTCTTTTTGTAGTTTACTGGAAATGTTGTACTTGAAGTCATATTTACACCAAATTATTTAAATTACTCCACTTTGGAAAAAACTGTGTTTTTAGAATAAGGAAGTTCATAAAAAGGAAAGTGTCATGTATTTTGACTAAACCAAGCAAAAGTTACATGTCAGCTAACTGGAAAAGGTTATCTGGATTCTCGAAACCATGTATCACATGTGTAATGCATGCCAAATGAAAACTTCCAGTTTATGATTGTTACTCTTGTGGTTTCAGAGTGAGGTGCCAGACAATTTTGAAATGTTTTTGTAATATGATAGAAGTCAATAGTATATTAGCTTCAATTAACCAAAAAAATGTTTTCATGATTTGGTCTGTTAGAGGAAGGCGCTACTTCCAGCATGCACTCCCGTGTTGTAAATGCTTGTAGTATGTCTTTTTATGTCATTATTGTTGTAGTCATGTTTTGTTTAAATGTAGTTGTGTACTGTAGTGGCTAGTTAATGTGTTATGTATAATAGTGTAAATCTTCCTGTGTGTGTAACATGGCAACCCTGATTGTGAGGTGTGTACTGAGTCTTGCCTCACCCCGTGTTCATACTATTTTTAATATGTGTGGTTTGTTGGTTAACTTGATTGGCTGCTGATTAAATGAACCTGTTTAAAAGAGTATATCATTTCGTTCGGAGAGAATTTATTTGTGTAGTGTTTTAATTATTCTTGTGATGGAACTGGAATTGAATTATTCTTGTGATGGAACTGGAATTTGTATTTGGTCTCAAAACACCTTTGAATTCCAACTGTTTTATTATATTTGTTTTAAATGATATATAATAAAGATATCTGGAAAAAATATATCATTTTGTTTGCATCATGGACTCACCCATTTTCATCACAGTGTTAATGTGTTTTTCTTTCCTTAAAAATGAGAAAAACAAAAATACATACGTCTTATGCCCAACAAGGAAAATCAGTCCAAATTAATTCTCTTTATTTTTGGATTTTTCTCAGTTTGCTTTGTGTTGCACAGAAATATAACAATAGACCAGGACCCCCAACTGAAAATAGACCAGACCTAGGGACCCTCTACTACTAATTAAGAACTAAGAGCTGGGGGGGTTGTTGCATTAACTGAATCAGATCGCCAACATTTTGTCATTTCATGGTACATCTCTGCAGATCCCCTGAACCTGCTCTATGAATCCTTAGGGGGGTCACAGACCCAGTGTTGAAAACCCCTGCTATGGGCCATACCACGTACAAATGGTGGGTAAAAATATTCTAGTGTCAATTCAGACCTATACATAAATTTCTTTAGTTATTTGAAAGTTATTTTGATTGAATAGACTTCCTGAAGATGTTTCCAGGACGCAGCCTCTGGTTTAGTTTTTGCTCCTGAAAAGCTATGCAAGGAGCTTCATCGCTGTGCCAACATTCTGAAATACTCTTTTATAATGTGATGAAGGAAGCATCTGCCAGTGATTGTTACAGTACTATGCATATTATAGTAAACTTTGTGCATTGGCCCTTGAATGAAGAGTGTGTTCATTTTAAAATTCCATGTTGGTTGGCCATTGATGTAGTTTGGTAGTTACATAGTCACAATTTTTTCTGGGAGAATATTTTTGTTGGGGGGGGGTAAATTTCATAATCATTTTGTTCTCATATGGAACTTGTGTATGTCCATTGGGCACTGAATTGTCAGTTACAAAACAATCTAAAAATACAGCACACCAAGTCACAGTGAGTCACAGAAACAGCCTAATCACCGTTTGTTTTCTACTCAGCATTTGCAATCGAAACCTCAGTAACTTCAAATAAACACTAAAGAATAATTTCTATTCTATTTTAAAATAGAAATTAAAGCCTGGCATAATTGTGACTCTCCTGTCTGTCTAGACACCCTTAATTAGATGTCCTCAGGCTCTAGATTGTACTCCAGCAGTTGCTTGAAGGGAACAGACAGAACACCATCGCTGAAAATAAGATAATAAGTGACCTTTCATTTGAAGCTAAACTACACATAGACTTACCAAAGAATGTATATGCAATGTTATCATTTGTATATGTTGCACAAGTTTCCATTTTGGATTGATTAAAATTGGGTCAAATAATTTTCCAAACAGACTTCTTTATTATGCAGCTGTCTTCTAACCACTTTAATCTGATTTTAAAAAAAAATTGCTGCTGTTGCAAGGGAGATTTTACAGTGGTTTAGAAATTACCCATATCTACATTTATAATTATGTACCTCAGTTGACATACAAGGTGTACAACCCCAAATCGGAAAAAGTTGTGACGGTATGGAAAATGCAAATAAAAAAAAAAAAACTGTGATTCTTAAATTGACTTTTATTTCATTGCAGACAGTATGAACCCAAGATATTTCATGTTTGGTCAACTTCATTTCATTTGTTAATACATCCATTCCTGCATTTCAGGCCTGCAACACATTTCAAAAAAAGTTGGGACGGGGCAATTTAGGGCTGGTAATGAGATAAAAAAAAAATAATAACGTTGTGATTTAAAGCATGTGATGTCAACAGGTGATTGTAATCATGATTTGGTACAAAAGCAGTATCTGCGAAAGCCTGAGTCTTTGAGAAGTAAAGATGGGATGAGGATCTCCTGTTTAGTAACAGCTATGTGAGAAAATTATTAAATTGTTTAACAACAATGTTCCTCAAAGAAAGATTAGAAGGGATTTGCATATTTCTCCCTCTATAGTGCATAATATCATTAAACAATTCAAGGAATCTGGAGGAATTTCAGTGCATAAAGGGCAAGGGTGCAAGCGTGATCTCTGATCCCTCAAACAACACTGTGTCAAGAACCGTCATTCATCAACAGCTGATATATTCACATGGGCAAGGGATTACTTTGGCAAACCTTTGTCAAGTACTACAATACAGAGTTACATTCACAAATGACACTTAACACTTTACTGTGCAAAAAAAAAGCCTTATGTCAACCACGTTCAGAAATGGTGTCGAATTCTCTGGGCTCAGAGGAATCTGGGATGGACCATCACATAGTGGAAATGTGTATTGTGGTCAGATGAATCAGTATTCCACATCTTTTTTGGAAGAAATGGATGCTGTGTGCTCCGGACCAAAGATGAAAAGGATCATCCAGACTGTCATCAGCAACAAGTTCAAAAGCCAGGGTCTGTCATGGTGTGGGGTTGTGTCAGTGCCCTTGGCAAAGGTAATTTATACTTCTGTGATGGCAGCACTAATGCAGAAAAGTACATTGAGATTTTAGAGCAACATATGCTGCCTTCAAGATGACATCTTTTCCAGGGATGCCCATGCATTTTTCAACAAGACAATGCAAAACCACATTCTGCACACATTACAAAGGCATGGCTGCAGAAGAAGAGGATATGGATACTGGACTGGCCTACTGCAGTCCTGACCTGTCTCCAATAGAGAATGTGTGGAGAATTTTGAAACAAAAAATCCATCAACGACGACCCCATACTGTTGCACACCTTAAGACATGTTTGCAGGAAGAAAGGGACAAAATAAAACCTGAAACGTTTCATCGCTTGGTATCCTCAGTACCAAAACGACTTTTAAGTGTTGTGAGAAGGAATGGCAAAGTTACAAACTGGTAAATGCTTTACCGTCCCCACTTTTTTTGGACTGTGTTACAGGCCTGAAATGCAGGAATGAATGTATATTAACAAAAAAAAATGAAGTTGACCAAACAAAACATGAAATATCTTGTGTTCATACTGTCTGCAATGAAATAAAAGTCAAAGTAAATTTAAGAATCTGTGTTTTTTTTTATTATTATATGCATTTTCCATAATGTCCAAACATTTTCTGATTTTGGGTTGTAATTATTCTAGGTAAAGGAGTAGATGGCTGCTTTAATAGTGGGAGTGTCAGTGGCTCAGTGGTTAGTACTGTTGCCTTACACCTCCACGGTTGGGAGCTTGAACTTTACCTCTACTCTGTGTGTGGAGTTTACAGATTCTCCCCATGTTGCATGGGTTTCCTTATGCAATTCAAAGACGTAGCTAGGTTAATTTGCATCACTAAATCACCCCTAGTGTGTGTGTGTGTGTGTATGTGCCCTGTGATGGAATGGCATCCCGGCCAGGGTGTACCTCAGTCTCGTGCCCTGTGACTGAATAGTACCCCATGTACCTCAACTTTCTACCCTATGGGATATGGCTGACTACAGTATCTGAGCTCTGAGCTGATTCTGAGTGAAACATTATGGTCTAATCATTTGCTTCCAAAACATCCAAACCCACAGGTACTACATGTGCTGTTGTCTTAATTTTATGTTTGATGTTCACATGGAAATTAAGTGTTTTTACACTATGATGCTGCTAGGAACTGTACTGCAAGAGAAACAAATAGTATCCAAAAAAACATATGGAAAATTTATGCAAGCTACTGCATATAACATGTACTTGAAAAACATCATCTCTAATATATAGAAATTAAACACAATTTCTTTTTTAAAAATAAAATGTTCATTTTTAATGCATTTTTAGCAAACACCATTTGTAACTGAATGGCAGTTTCTTTTCACAGTGTATTCACAATAGCAGCATATACCGTACCAAGTGAAACCAGAAACTTGTCACTACTTGAAAATAAACAAAACGCATACAAAGATAAAACAAATGCATTATTGTCTCACAACAATTAAGTTCTCCAGCCAAGTCTTACTTTAGTTGCCTGCAATAATATATTGCAACAACTGTAGCCTACTTAAAGCAAAGGTATTTGAGAATTTATACCAAAAGAAGACCTGCAGAATTTGTTTGTTTTCCAGTGTTCTAGATGCTTTAATGTTCAGACTTAAAATAAATTTGACTGAGATCTGTGATAATATTTTCATGACAGAAACTGACCTCTGCTGTAGCCAAGAGTGAGCAACAATAAAGTACTGGCCGCAATATTAATACTTAGCCTAACTAGATTTGTTAGGGTTAGATTTGTTAGATCAGTTACCAAAACAAATATTTCAGTGCTTCACTGTTGACATTATTGTGAAGTAAAAGTTTTGGTCAGGCAGCACATTAGGCAGCGTCTCCATGCTGAGGTATTGTTGCTTTCTGTGACCTAGCCCCCACTTTGAAATCGCTGCTCATTTTGTTGTGGCAGGTCACCACTGCTGCACTGAGCTGGAGCATAGATTGTGAGAGAGGCAGTATGAGGAAGCGGCATGCTCTGTCTGCCTGTCTCTCTCTCTCGCTCTCTCTCTCTCGACCATGGCTACTGTTTCCCTTATACGTTTCTTTGTCACTCTGGTGTCATTTCAGGAGCCATATAGTAAAATATAGAGTTCTTAAAATCTCTGTAAATATACAATACTGTCAATATGTTGGTCCTTCTTTGAATTGATTTTTCGCTGATCGATTTCCTTCTTTACTGTGTGATCAGAGGCCTTCACCAGTGACTAAGTCAAAATCCACTTGGTTGATAAATATGCATGCTTACTAAACTTCCTTATACTGAAAGCCAAATTTGAGAGGGGGGTGTTCAAATCTGTCAGTTATTGTTCACAGCATTAAGAAAATACCTTTCTTTAGCATGTGTGTTGTTCACTTGTAATTGGCACAGAGCTCAGACTGAAGTTCTGAGTGATACTGAAAAATCAGAAGTTGCAGCAGTTAAACTGCTGTATTAGAGTAAAACCCCAAGGTCAATATTGGTACAACTGTGTTATACCAAAAATATATATACATATACTAAGTGACTCAGCAAATGAGGATTTGAGCATTCAAATGAAACTCTCCTAAGGTTCTAGCTTTTAGGGTTGAGGGTTCCCACAGTGAACCTTTTCCGGAAAGTAAGCCTTAGTTTACAAAAACGACCAAGATGTTGTTGGGTGCCTTAAAGACTTGTATACCCATCTATTGCTGTGTCCATTCCAGCATATGAATGTAAAGGAGTACTTGTTGCCATTATTGTTAGGTGCGTCACTCTGGATTACAGCTTCTGCAAAGTGAATAAAACGCTGATGTCAATGTACATACCCCCTGCCTCTCGGCCCTGTGTGAACTACGGAGATGTGTCACACACAAGTGCATATGTCATTTTACAAATGAGATGGATGTAACTCTCCATGTTTGCCTGCATTTGATCAATGAAGACATGCCATGGTTTGGCAGAGACAGCGACAGTTACTCTGGGGATTACATTAACCCCACACTATGAGAGGATGTCAACCCTGACTGATTGCAGCTGTTTCATTCAAGATGGAGGCAAATAACCAGATCTGTCTGAAAGTCCCCATTGATCTTAGGATAACAAGTGACCCTCTCTATGTGCATTCAACAAATCTAAGAAGTATTGTAAATGTATTTTAGAAATATATAATATATCTTGTTCAGAGTTACGTTCCAGTAGACAATAGCTGAGTGGAATATGGAGTTAATCCCATTTTAATTTAAAATTATACATTGAGAAATGATATGCGTGATAACCCCATTATTGATGGAGTTTCCAGCTAAAGCGGTTATGTTTACAATAATACTGGTTATAATCACACAGCTGGAGTCATTTCCTGAAAACTTTAATTCATGGATGAAATCCCCATTTCTAAAACAGTGTCGTAGCTCAGAAGTTGGCTTTTTCAGGACACTTCATGAATGAAGAAAAAAAGGAATGTTTTTGTCTGTCTTCACATTGCTCTTGTCTTATTGACAGACACAATGACAGGAAGTGCTGGTCCGCACACATGGCTATTAGCTTAAGAAATGGTAAGCACCAGGTGGGGGTGGCGGTGGTGGTGGTGGGGGGCATTACACATACCCTCATATTTGCCCTCACAGGCCTCACACAGATATAAAATAGGTAATCTGAAAATGAAAATTACATTGTATTTTCCTCAAAATGACTTATCACTATTGTCAGGCCCATGGCAAGCCAAACAGACCCAACGCCTGCCACAAGCCAGCCATTTTCAGTGTACTCTCGTTCCTCATCTCCAGAATATTGACCACGCTAGATTCCAATCTAACCACTTCTTTTAAGTACCTCCAGTTCCCTTACCTCACTATAAGGTATTGAGTTTCCACAACACTGCTGAGTGGTCCATGATTGCTGCCTGGTGTACCTGTGTATGATCTCTGCTACTTCTCTGTGTCTGTCTTTTGCACTTGGATTCGTTTGCTGTGAAGGTTAACATGTTTAGGATTTTGACTGTTTTGCCTGTTACCGTGACTATGTCTTTGGGTATCCCTTTGCGTTTGGAAATCTTGTCTGTTCCAGCTTTGACCCTGCCTGTTTCAACCACGATTAAAGAGCCTTACTCTACTCTTGGGTCCTGTCCGTGTATTCATTACAACTATATATTAAAAATGATTACTATACTGTATGTTGAAGACTGCACGTCATACCTTATTACAAAAACTAGTAGAGTACATCTTTGGAAGGAGCCCATTAGGTCTGAATACTCACACACTAATGTGAGCTAGGAGTAACAAAACTTACTGAAACAGTGTATTTGAATTGAAGAGGTGTAAAGTATTTGCAAATTTTATGCACACTGAACAGAGTTTGAGTTGGGACAGAATTTGAAACCATTACTCCAGAGCTCTGAAGCTATTGTCCTGAAGCACCACACTGACGAAGTGACAGAACCACTGTCTTTATACCTTGTTGCTTCACTTCAGTTTAACTGTTAATCATCCTCTACAGGAAGGTTTAAACTGGCAGGACTGGGAGAGAGCTTCCTCCCACAGGATACTGTGAAACGACACCATGGACGAGTGCGACATACAAACAGGAACAGTTATATACACTTCATTTATGCACTGGAACAAATTCCCACTAAAATGCTGCATAAAGTTAAGCTGTTTAATAAACCAGTCAATACAGTCTACCCTGACATAATACTAAGGAGTTCATGGTGATATTTTACTGTTTTTCTTTTGAAATCTATAGTGCAAATCTGTTTTCAGTATATCTGCATGAAATTTGCCTGCACCATGCCCAGCTCATGCCAACATCACATTCAGAGAGAGTAAATGTGGTGGTAACTGGGTCCTTGGGGCCTCTTTCCAAAACTGAAACTCCCCAGCATTAAAATAGAACAATGTCTAGTCCCGTGAGACAACTTTCTTTAAACCAGGGGAGAGTCAATCACTCTGTTCTGAGTGCTTCTTCTGCAAGTAGGTCAGTTTTTCGAGGTTACATAAGCATAACATTGCATCTATACTTCGTGTACCAGGAACACAGCAGAAAACCCCTTGATTGATTTATGCCATTCCCTTTATTTAACACGACAGTGCACAGGCTATGAAGCTAAAAACCTTAAGGAGAATTACATGCAAGATACCATCAGCCACACAAGATCACCAAATCATTTAATTAATAGCAGTGAAAAGTCCTCATTACTTTTGTCTTAATCATCAACACCAAATAACAAATTCTTAAGAAAATGGACCATTTTTAAAGAAAACACTGCTGTTGTTTTAATGTTGCTTCTGAGATTTTAAAGGGTCTCAAGTAAGTAGCATGATATAAAAGTAAATTGAAAATGAATTTTTGGTGTGTAATAACACAAAACATCAGGTACATTTATATGCGAATCGTGAAATTTGTACTACAACACACAATACTGAAATCTGCATTTGTCTGTTATTATCAAAAGTCTATAAGATTGATGCACAAGATATGCAACTTAGGACATTAGAAAAGAACACACGTGTAAAAAATGATAGTTATTTTTAAACAATACATATTTATCCATTTCACATGTGCAGATTGAAAGCTATATAAATATACACATGACAGTTCTGTAGTGTTCCATCCATTTTAATAAGTGGCTATTCATGTAGTCTCACGATGTGCTTGAGACATGCTGTATGCAATTGCAGTCCATCACAAGGCACATGCTCTGTATAGCTTAGAGACACAAATGTTCCCAGCTACATATTTGGAGAACTTGCAGGAAACCATCACAGGACAATATGCAAAATCCACACAGAGAAAACGGGATGGGAATTGGAAGCACAATCCTGGAGCAGAGGCCATAGTGTTACCCACTAACCCAGCACACTACGCTTTAATCAATTCATGATCAATTCATACAACATTTGAATGGCTGATTACTTAGCTAGTTCTTTTATCAGACCGATTTGCTTGAAATCTTTAAAAACATAAACTTTCACTATCTCAATTGAAACGTTATATAAAAAAACATATATGTAACAGCATAAAAATGAATTTTAATGCCATTTGGCTAATACTGACAAGCACCAAACACCAGAAGCTGGATATAACTGTGGTCTTGATGTTGCAGTATATAATGATCTGAAAGGCACATACAATAGGATTCAAAACATACAGTATCTGCTGATGTTGATTACATATCAAAGAAAGGATAACCATGAATAAAGAAAAACAACCTTCAACCACTGCTCCTTCATAACAGTAGGATTATGGGTTCAGATCTGTCCTTGGGAGTTTGTGTGGCCTTCCTATGTTTAGATTGGCGTCTTCTGGGTCCTACACCAGGTCATGGTGTTCCGGTAAATTGGTAACTCTGTGTTATACTTAATAGTTAACAGTGTGTGGAATGAAGTAGCATCCTGTCCAGGGTGTTCCCAGCCTTCCTCACTATACTGATTATATGCAGATCAAAGGGTCTTGACCGGTAACTGGAGATACTTTAGGACGATAAGCACTGCACACCCTGGACACTCACGCTAAAAGCATCCTGCTGCTATTTTTATCAAAAATATCTGAATTAAAAACAAACAAAAAAGTCACAGCATGATTACCATCAGAATATACATATAAAACAAAATGAAACAAGGGTCGCTTTATTATTTATCGAGACATATATGAAGTTTTTTTATGTTGTTGTTCATTGTTTCATTCATTCCCTGACTGCATCGCCAACTGTACGACACATGCATAGGAGTCTGTACAGGTGTGCGGTATAGATATTATAGCATTCGAGAGTTTATCATTTAAGAATTTTACATGGTGATGTAACTGTGCATTTTTCACCTGGTATGATTGAAACTGTAATTTTACAGTTATGTTGGAAATGGGACAACACTTATTTTCATTGCCTTCTGAAGTTCTGCAGTCAGGCATAAGGTCAGCGAAACCTACATCCTCACGACAAGGATAGACAGCAGTGTTGCTGCCAATGCTTTGTGGCTATCACTAGAGCCGCACAAATGTGAAAAGTAGTGTTAATTCCAGGATCTTTCGCAAAATAATGCTTGATGTTCCTTGACCAACATTTTAATGCCGGTAATTATTGCCAGTTTCCTTTAAGCAAATCACTTACTAAAATTATTACTTATTATATATTTAGGCTTGTATTGTTTCCCTGAATCTTTTGAAGTTCAACATCATTATGCACACATAAATCCACTCCAACTTTGCTAGCTCGCAGCACTGTCTGTGTCAGTGGAGGGTGTGATTGTCTATAAGAGGAACAGCCAGTTGTTTAAAATCCTTCTGACGGTTTCAAATTCCCCTTCGCGCTGGGGGAGGAGAGGCGAGCGACAGGAGAAAAGGAGGGAGTGTGTGTGTGTGTGTGTGTGTGTGCGTGTGTGTGTGCGCGCGCGCGCACTCGCGCGCGCCCGCATGCGGTTGAGTGTGTGTTTTCAGGAGAAAGATCGCAGGCGGCGCGCGTTCCCCGCTAGCTCAGCACAGGCAGCCAGAATGAAAAATATAGAGGGAAAGGAGAAGGAGGGGTTAGCGATGCGGGGAAGGGGGGCGGGGGTGGTTGTTTGAAAGGGCGGTGCGAACCGACTGTCAATCATTGCGGTTACCACAGAGAATGGGCGTTTCCTAACGGCGGGACGTCCAATGGGAGGCGACGCTCCGTTTGTCGCCATGGTGACGGGGTTGTGCCCGGGGAGGCTGTGATGGGTTGACAGGTGCGTGACAGTCGGAGCTCTCTGCAAGCATGTACGCCAAAGGCAAGAGTAACAACGTACCGTCCGACAGCCAAGCCAGAGAAAAGTAAGTTTTATTTATGGGGCCGATTTGCTATTAAGGACGTGCGTGAGCGGTGAGGCGAGCAGAGGCGTAACTGTGCCGGACGGACGAGGTGCTGATAGAATAAGGGCAGCGGTGTGCTGCTGGGCTGCCTTACAAACTTGTTATTGTCAGTTGTCAGTAGTGGGCAAAGACAGGCACATAGAAACAGTTAACTTGCTCAAATATATTCTGTAGGCAGCTGGATATCGTAAGACTGTTGAAAAGGAGGACACGCCATGTGCTCTTGTAGCTTGGAAGAAACTAAGGCTGAATTGTGCTGTAGCTAAACCGTAAGTGATATTATTTGGAGGTAGCTATAGTTTAGCGTGCTAGCTGTGCACAGGTCAGTGTGGACGGCGAGCTGGCTAACAACGCGTCAAACAGGTCTTAACTTCGTATGGTCGACGGGCGAGCACCGTGTCGTAGTTAGGGCATTTACAAGTTATTAGAAATGAATAAGGTGAAGGAATGAGAGCCTCGGCGACAGCCTGAACTTTTCCCCGGTACAGCAGTTATGCTGAGGTGGATCATCCTCTGGAGATAATGTTCTGCTCATTCATAGACAGCTGGCTTATCTGACCTTAACTCAACCATTTGTGCTTAAGAATTAAGGTAGGGTTTTACACACATACTGGCACTTATGTACACACACATATAAATGAACTATACCTACATATATCGCACATCACACATCTGTACTTGCATACACAAATAATCAGATCATTAATGTTAACATGTATGTGCATATATACAGTATGAGCACAACATATCTGATTATTTGTGTATGCAAGTACATATGAAAACATCATACCTGTCTATATGTTTCTGTATACACGTGAACACATCATCATCATCATCATATCTGGTTATAAGGCGATGTTAGAGTAGCTACTAAATAATGCCATGTTAGCAGTACGTGTGACAGTGCGACAGAGATAGCACATGCTTCTGTTTATCTCGGCAAGAGAAACTTCGTCATTATTATGAAGCGACTTGAGTGTATGTGAAGACGTGGGTGCTGAGCATGCTAACTAAGGCGCCTTTATTTCCTGAAGGAGCGTCGATCGCTTCGGCCGGGCCACCAAGGCAAAGTTGGCTTGGCTGCCTGCTGTCCCTTACCAGCCATAAGCCATCACCTCCGTATACAAACAGCGATCTTTTTATACATTCCCTCCACTCTTCACACTCAGACTCGCACTATCTCTACTTGATTGGTGCTTCTGTATTTATATGTGTGTGTGTGCGTATTCACACAAGCATATATTGGCGGTAAATGTTTTCCTGGCTGTCTGTAAGCTTAGGTCAGGGCTGGTGCCGCTGCCATTGCAGTTGTGACAATTTGCCGAGCGGTACGCGGAAAGACGCAGCCTTCTGCTGTATTTCATATGCTTTGGTGCTTAACTAATGTAACACGATCGTGCACATAGAAATCGTGCGTTTCTGTTATCGTTATTTTTAAATTGTAACGCTCATCTTCATGTCCAGAATTTCGAATGATAATTCCCGTTTCAACTAGGCACATACGTGAGGCAAAATGAGTGAAATATACACAGCTAAACGATGCTCAGAACAGCAGTAGATATCTGGGTTATATTTGTAACGTAATTAAGCAGTCTTACACTGGATGTAGTGGAAATAGTTAGACGCGGTAAGTGTGAATGAAGCTGATTAGTAGTTTTGTATGGGTCGCTCTAATAAACTAATACTAGTCAGTGTTCAACTTTTCATTGATGTCGTGAGGCAATTGGGGTGCCTTCTAGGGCACAGTACAGGGACCTCAGTACGGGAAAAGCACATCAATTGTGCAAGAACGTGTGAAATACTATAAAATAATGTATTTTTTAGAATATAGACGGAGATGAAGCGGTTGTATATTGGCCGAGTTCCTTCGTGTCCTCAAAATGGTCTGCCAGGGGTGGCCGCTATCTCTTCTGCTGCTTTTGTTGGCACCGCCTGATAAAAGTCAAGTCGTGCTGAACACCCCGCAAGCGGGTGTAGTAGGGGGGAATTTAAAAGTAAGCTTTGCATACCGGGTTGGTGGTGGTGGTGGTGGTGGGTATGGGGGATGATTCTAAATACACTTGTTGCTGTGTATTCTAATGTCTTGTAGTGGCCAGGTCGGTCTTCATGGTCTTGATGCACCAGGACCTGGACCTTTAAAACACACCCTTAAAAACTATGAAAAAGTTGAATGTGGGGATAAGATTGCAAAGGGAGGGATGAAGGAGTTCCAAAAAGTTTCCATGAATGCATGGTTTAAAAATAAGTATCGATTGCCTTCCATCCACTCATCCATTTCCATTTTCCACGTATCCACCTGAGGGTACTAATGAACTTGTATTTTCTTTATAGAATCCTCTTAACAAATATGACACAGATAATTGACAAAAACATTTGTTGTGTTGCACTTATTACTATTCAAGCTTGTGGGCTAATTAATATAAATGAAATGACTTTAACACTGTAGCTAATTTGTGGAGATATACTGTTTATTTGTTATTTTTCCCTAAAGGTGTTTTTAAACTTACCTTTAAATCATTTCTAAGGCTCTTGAAGAAGGTCAGCGTGGCTTTTATGATCAAATGAGACAAATGTTTAACTGAAAGTGAGAATACACTGGGGTACAAATGGGTATTTTTTTTTGTCAGGTGCTCTCATTAGAACTGTAGAGACGTGTACGACTACTTTATGTATGCAACACAGCAAGGTTCCAACAGTAAAGTAAAAAAGTTGCTGCCTCATTCATTTACAATGTAGGCCATTTGACCTCCAGGAAGAACCCCACAGAGGGTTACTTGTATGCTGAGTGTGGCCTCCTACACAGTTTACGGGGGGGAACCCTCTTTTCAGCACCAAGCTTGAAATGTGCTTGTGAACTGTGCATGTTTGCCTTGCCCTGGGCACTCCGGTTGTACCTTAACTCTTACCAGTTGTCTCCAATACTTGCAGTTTTGAAAACAGAGAAAGTATGCCTTAGTTTTTGAGAGTTCATGTTGTTGTATGTAAAGTCATTGTTCTTTCCTAGCTGTTTGCTGTCTTAGTTTTCTTTGCATTACATGTAATGATGTTCAGGTTTCTAAATCAAACATATTCTTCACTTCATTGGGAGTGTATGGTTTTAAAAATGCTTAAAGTGACTCTCGTCTTGTTTAAAGGAATTATTATGCATGATCCCAAAAGGACCTGTAAAGTCAGAAGGTGGTGTTTCCTTTAAGAGGCTGGTAGCTCAGAGATGGCAGCTTTATGTCCTAGGATTGTTCTTGCAGTTCTTTCATTAATCAGATAGACAATTTCCTAACTACTGTGTTAGATGCATTAAAATAAAGGATTAGCTAAGTAACTATACATAATCAAATTTAAGCGTATTGCGATGGTGAACATACTTGAGAGCTGTTGACTTTCCTGTTGTATTCAGAAGTGGAGGAATGGAAAAAGTTTGCTGTCATCATTAAGCCCTCAAGTGATGGAAAAACAAAAACAAAAGCAGTGTTGCAGAGGAGCCGAATCATCATATAATGTTAAGCTCTTGGTGTGGGATTGACCTTGGGAGCAGAGTTCTCAGCAGGAGGACTAACTGGGTAAATCATCCGAGTCATTGCTGCCTGCTGGGCAGTATGGGGTCACATCTTCCCAAATGCAGCCATTCGCACTGTTACGTAAACGTAGAAGTTCCTATCCTGAATAGCATTATGTTGGCCTTGGGGTCCAGTAGCAGAGAAACACAGAGCACGCCATGACTGCATGAGATTCTGAACATGGTCGCCGTTAAGAGGTTGGCATTGGACCACTTGTGCTACTGATGCAGAACGTCCCCAGCGTTACTATGGTCAGCTCTTGGTTGAAAGGACCTGGGTAAGTCACCTCTAGGTTGGTGTGAAGAATAGGCCTACAACAGCCTAACGATTCCTGAGTCGGGTGCAAATGGAGTATTGCACATTATCTGATTAACATTTGTAACATATGAAAGCCTGCAGCACCCTCTATTATTAGCCCAAAATGAAAAATGCCATTTGGAGGAACCCGTGTATTGCAGTCACACAGGATAGAGTAAATTAAACTGGGCTTGACCCACTGAAGTAAAAAATACAGATTATCAGCTGATGCTGTTGTGTTCGTTGTTGTTTTTATGCGTCACCATGTTCTCAGCCATAATCAAGGTAGGGACGTTAGATGACTTTTATCTATTATGGCACAAATGGGATGTACCGTTTCAAACATTTGAAGCTGTAGTAGATTTCTTAGCCATGTTATTGGTTGTTTATGAACCTTTGACCCCATGAGCAAGATAGACTAGAGTTTTCTGAATTCAGGTCTGTCTCATGATGTAGTTTGTTCTCAAAGCACCGGTAAGAATAGCTGTTAATGAACTTGCTTCTCATTCTCTGAGTAGCAGTTACAGACACCACATGATATGACAGCCGCTGATTGGATTGGCAAAACTCAGTATTTTGGGTCCTGGAGTCAGTCACATTCTATGCATTATTAATTTATTATTACCCTATGTTGAAATGAAAGCTTAAGCCAGACTTCCTAAATCCAAACACAAACTTGTGTTACTGTAGTCCAGTTCCTAGCGGTGTTCTTCTCACTCTCTAGTACTGTTACTATAGTCCAGCTCTCCTAGCGGTGTTCTTCTCACTCTCTAGTACTGTTACTATAGTCCAGCTCTCCTAGCGGTGTTCGTCTCACTCTCTAGTACTGTTACTATAGTCCAGCTCTCCTAGCGGTGTTCTTCTCACTCTCTAGTACTGTTACTATAGTCCAGCTCTCCTAGCGGTGTTCTTCTCACTCTCTAGTACTGTTACTATAGTCCAGCTCTCCTAGCGGTGTTCTTCTCACTCTCTAGTACTGTCACTATAGTCCAGCTCTCCTAGCGGTGTTCTTCTCACTCTCTAGTACTGTTACTATTGTCCAGCTCTCCTAGCGGTGTTCTTCTCACTCTTATTGTTATAGCTCTACTGTTTTAACATCTAAAGTAGCACAATAAATGATTCTTTACCTTATGTTGGCTAGTATTAGGCACTCATCTGTAGAACCATTTTCTTATCATTTTGAATAGTGTTTAAGCATCACTAACCCCAGATGTTTACTCTTTGTAAGACAGAGGTAGAGAAGCGGCCTAGCAAAAAGGCTGTGCTGCCTCCACCCACTGTGTCAATGGTATCAGATAACATGGGACGCATCAAACAAATGACTGCTTCAGGGGGTCCAAAGGCTTTTATCACACTCTTAAAAGATGGACAGCGGACGAGTGTTTATCATTCAGGGCGGTGGATGGGGGAGTTCCCATCTAGGGAGATGTGTAGGAGGCTCCGGGAACTTTCTCTTTAATTAGATTTGCCTTTTTTTCCCTTGTTGGGGTGCCTTGGGACCATTGGTTTGTGTCTCAACCTGAGACCCCATGACCCTCTGATGCTGTTGCCCGGAAATCCCCTTTACAGCCGCCATACTCTGAAAAATGAATTTCACCTTGCAGAGGTCTCCCTTAGGATTATTGCCTTCTTGCTGATAAAGGTACACACCTACACAGCACAGTTAACCTTGATTGTTGATCACCTTTATCTTAATATGTTTTGGATTTCAGGAATTAAATATAATAAATTTGCCTGGGTAAAATGCCTTATAGACAACACAGTATATTTTTTCAATTTAACCTTAGAAACCAAACCACGTTTTGTTGTTGTTGTTGTTGTTTAGTCACGCAGTCGTGTCCGACTCTTCGCAACTCCACGGACCATAGCACGCCAAGGCCGCCCTGTCCTCCACCACCTCTCAAAGCCTGCCCAAACTCATGTTCATTGCCAAACCACGTTACTGTAATATATATTGCACTGTATAATGTAAACATTGGGTCTTCAGGCATATTTTCAGGTCCTTGAAACGCAACGCAGTTTATCCAAAGTCGCTATTTGGCCCTTGTGTGTAGGCCTTTTAAATACTGATCATACTAGAAATTCTAAAAAATGCTTCAAACATATCATTTTGTTTCTGGCGAAGAATCATAGAGCACAAAGTCATGATAGCCAACACGGGAAAACAAACGCATAATGGGAAGAGCTGTTTCAGGATCGACTTTCGGTCGGTGATGTGCCAGGCTGATAGGCACTTTAAACATCTGCAGAAGTATGCGTATTTGATCAAACTGAACATGTACGTTGACTCAAGGCAAAGCCACTATGTGCTTCTACAACAAACATCACCTATTGTATATTTTAGGCCAGCAAACCCTGAATTTCATTTTATTTCCAGTGCTGGCAGAAGGATGTTGCAGGAAACAATGTTGGAGGAACCAACAGCTACATCAAATGCTGAATATTGCTAAAAGTCTAACAGCAGACAGAGTGTTCTAGTAGACATATTTCCTATAAATCCTCATGGCTGTCAACAATATGGTCACTTCAATGGAAATGCTGTGCTACAATTTTGCTGGAGCCTACAGGAAAGATAACTTTTTAACCATCCATTCATTTGTATTTGGTGTGATTATTTATTCATTTAGCTGAAGTATTATAATGGATCAGGCACTTCTTGAGCACGCACAAACACTGTATAATTGGACGATTATATATAATTGTATTTTAGGTCATTACAATACATTATGACTAGCTGGTTAATCAACTCACCTTTAACAGAGTTAATATTTAAAATTTAGTGAATTAAAACTAACTAATGCATCCTAATTCAATCTGGATTCTCCTGCCACCTATTTTGGACCGTTCATTTAATTTCACTGGTAACATCTAGTTACCTGTTGCGCTGCATTAATGCCTGTAACACTGCAGTTCATTGTTTGTCGATCTTTAATAAGCTTCTATCGCAGTTCTGTTTCTACTGGCGAGATTAAATCGGTTGTCAGGTGAATGCATGTGTGTCACCTCGTGTGCCTTTACAAAAGGGTCCATGGTTGCGGAGATGTGGCCAGCACGCTGCCTACCTGGCATTGTGGGGAAGCTCTCTAATATTTCACCACATTAATATGCGAGTAGCACACCGTACACGCTAGCGCAAGATTAAGCATGCGTGACCGAAGGGCTAAGGTGCCATTGTGGGCCTTCTGTATCCTATGTTAGGAATGTCAGACACCGAGGTCTCTGTCCTGATCTGTTGTCCTAATCCGTATATGTTAAAATGTAGTCCTGGTTTATTTCTTTGGTTGTGTTCTGTGTTTGTCTTCTATATATTTTTGTCTGTTTATGGTAGTTTTTCTTCACGTGTCACATAGGCACCACTAATTTTAACATGCTTATATACGGCAGCAGTCTTTTTCCATTAAGACACTCTGCACTCATTATGTGATAACCTGCTGAATCGGTAGTTTCTCTCACTTTTGCACTCGTGCATACTCGATGCCAGCATAGTTTTATTTATCCATGTGGTCTGGTGTTTGTCATGTGACGTCTTCTTTATTGATAGGAGTTATTTGCCCGTATGTCAGTTATGCCACCTGGGTTTGACTTGGAATCTGAAATGGGTAATACTTGTACCTGGAAATGATTGCTGCAGATAAAATTATCTCCAACATTAAAAGGCAAAAAATAACAGAGTGATGTCAAAAAAAAGTGCTTATTTTTTATTTTTATGTAGCCTCATGTGAGTATAAGATAAGAACTGGAGCACAATTTTAACCTGTTTTGGTACATGATGGAGTTGTGTACTGTGGTGGCCGAAATACTGAATAACTGACAGAAGTACAGGGAAGCCTGCGCGTTTTAGATTTAACATTTTGAAAACATTGTGGGGTCATTTGGGGTGTATTAATAATAAAGCTTGGAGTTACATCAAAATATAAGCATTAGAATGCAGCTGGGATCACTGGACCACTTTCATTTTGCAAGCAGTGCACTGGTAATATATTTTGCTGACTCAGGCATGAGTTCAAGAAACCTAGTGTTTTTTACTCATTCTTTATCCTGCTGGTGGTACTTTGCATCTCATATTGTTCACTGCCACTGTGATTTTGCTTACTAACAATGATTTTGGTAATTTAACGCAGGTTGGTTGTATTTGAATAGTATCTGTTTCTCATGAGGTGCATCTTCCAGCTGTCTAAGTAACTGTTTTCCACCTGCTTCACCAATTGCAGCTTTTTAAAGGGGGAATTACTGTACTTCATAGTGCTTGGCTCCCTGCTTGTCTCGCTCTATCCATTTGTTATTGTACCTCTGGGCACTGTTAATCTCGTACCAGAGACCCAAGTTGGTTGTCTTATAATTGCATAGACAATTATGGCACATTAAATACCCAAAGCATAATTTATAACTCTTTACTTTTATATTTTAATAACACCTTGGTAAGTTTGTCTTCCTTTAGCTAATTTCTTCAGGCCATTTGTACATTTCGAAGAGTATGGTTGAGGGTGGGAATACTCCACCACCCGTTGTGACCGCCTCAGAACTCCCCTCTGGGTGATTAGATGAAATTGTGCAGCTCTTCAGAAGCAGCGAAGGGTGACGAAAACCTTGAAATACAGCAACCACTGTGTGGCTCCATAGATTGGCCAATTCGGGCATGCGTAATTCGTGGTTTATTTAATCCATTACGTTTAATACTCTCAAACTCTTCGAATGGGTGTAGCTGTGCAGATAGTCAAGGCTGCCTGCATTTTTCTAATGACGGTTTACAGATGACATGGTGATTCACTCACTTTAAGCACATCATATGACAGCCGTTATCGTAGCATGTAAATCCCATATGTCTACAGCAGCCAATGTCTTATGGCATTGTGTGAATACATTAGCTGGGTGTCTATTTGTTATTGCTGATGTATGTTTGTGGTCTATGTCATATCATCTGTTAATTCATGTCTATAAACATTAGTTTTTATGAAATATGTGATAAAATGGTAATATTTTAAGTAGGTGGACTTGATCTTTTAACAAGGCAATAATAAAGCACATGCGAGACAGTCCTTCAGTGCTGATAATGTGAGAATCCATATGCACACCTTTGACAGTTTTGTCCAGAAGTGTTTTTTTTTTTTTTAAATTTTCTTTTTAAGCTCTCTCCTTTCCAGACGGTAAACCAGGAGGGCTTGGCTTCTGGTAATTTCTGTTGCATTACTGTTAAACAGTCAGAGAGCTCCAGCTCCTTTTCTTTTTTGTTTTGTCTGATAAGCTGGTGGCATTTCCTGCTATCCTGTGAGAAATACTGCCATTTTTGGCACTAAAGCAAGCAGCAGTCCTCGTTTGGAGGCCTTCTCAAACTTTCCATCATTGTGTCTCTGTTGGGGGACTGTTTTCAAAGTTTACTAAACTTTGTTAAATATCCCCTAGAAAGAACATGCTTTTTTCCTTTGTGGATCTGATAAAATGGTTTTTGAATTGTGGGAAAAAATAGTTTAAAGAGATTGCTTTGCTTAAAAAAAATTGTATTATGCTGGCATAAACGGAACAACCTTTAACAAGTTAATCTGGGTTCTCCTAGACTAGTAATACAAGACTGACCTGTCCTAGTGATTCTTTGAATGTTAAAGTCCAAAAGTAATCTTGATCAAATAAATTGTAGCAATGGCAGCTTAATCGTTAATTTCTCTTGTTAGAACACACCACTGTATAAAATGATGTGCTATATGTGATGTGTGAATGATGTGTGAATTGTGCTATAAATGCTACAATAAATGTAATCATTTCTGAAATATCTTCTGTTCTGAGAGAAGCTTCATTTTTGTTTAAACATAATATATTAAGTTTACACATAACCTAAATGGACTGGTTAACGGAACCTAATCGTAATCAAGTCTGTGTCTGTTTCAATAAATTTGGACAATTAAAATGCTTTTCAGCCTCAGTAGTAGAATATTGTTAATCAATTTAGGCACTGCAATATTAAAAAGAAATCAAGGCAGACCACAGTATACAAGGTTTGATTTCCAATTATTCATTGTCATCAAAACACTCAGTAAGTGGTTAAGGAAAAATGATGCATAGATAGATGGATTAATTGTTTTATAGTTAAGATAAGTTTAAATTTTGTTTTGGTTATGGCACAGAGAAAACTGGAATGTAGGAGGAAAATGGTCTTTTCTAAATATATTGTTATATTATTAAGCAAACTGTTTTTCACCTGAGGCAAGATGGAATTTTTAGGTCAGTTATAAACAGCCTCCTTTTAAAAGGATCTTATGAGGAGGTTTTCTAGCATGAAATTGCCCACTGCGTTTATTTGCTTTTGAAAAAAGAAGGGGGAATCTATATCTTACTCCATAGCTTACTCCATAGCTTAATGTTCTTTTTTTGGTGTCTTTGGAATGCTAATTTCTTGGTGGAAGGATGGCTGAACTCCATGTGTATTTTTTGGGGCAATGAGAGAGGAAACTAAACTGAGACAATGGTGTTACATGAGGCTGCATGTCTATGATTGCTGATATCTGCTAGCTGTTGTCTACGGAGTACCTCTTCAGCTAAAGTAAGTACTTAAAGGAAGAATTTCTTAATTGCCCTCACAAAGAAATGGAGAATTCTGACTTTATTGTTTCATTTTTAGTGAGAAGCATGGGTTTTCTAGAGGCATTAGTGTGTGAACTTTGACATTTTGGAATAGTGCAGCTAGGGAAACTTGAGTTAGAAACGAAGTGAAACATGGAGTGTTCAAGGTATGTCGAAGACCACTTGACTTGCTTAAATAAAACTGCTTTTTGCAGACATCTGGAAACGGTATACAAACTTGATGCCTCCGTCTATTGATACCTTGTATGTCTGACAAGTAACCGGGAGTTCAGATGTCTATGGCATAGGCCATTTTAACTGGCATCACTTCCTTTGTCTGGACAAAGAAATGAATCTCCTAGATCAGATTAAAGACTTGTACAGTTTACGTTCACCTGTCATTGCAAATGTGTGCTGTTGCTTGGTGGACTCCTGTGAGAATACCATTCAGAAGTACGTAAATTAACATGCTGATTTTACCCTTCTGTTGCACTGGAGTTGAAGGTGGTGTGTTTTAGTTTCCCAAATTGTACTTGCCTTGCCATTTTTGCAATATTTTAATTGTCGTGGACAAAGATTATTGATGTCGGCACCAATTGATGAAAAAATGCTAGCGCTCTCATAAAACAGCCAGACATTTTGGCAAAACTATTTCTTCCTTGCTTAATGCCTTGCTTAATGCCTTAATGTGGTAAGTATTGAATATAGTTAAATCAGGTAGTGAATTTGAAAGACAGCACTGTGATTATGTGATTTGCTTAAAATGACCTGGTCAGAAAAAATGTACTAGTTACCATTTACTTCATAGAGTTGTGAATACAGATGAGATCTCTGAAGAGGAAAAGTGCTAGGTTGAACAGTAGGAAGAGCTATTTTACGTTTTTCGTATTTATGCTTGATCTTTCTAAAATGAAATGCTAAAATTTCATGTGGTCGACTGTGTCTCATTTGGCAGGACTGCATTTCATTTATTTATTTTTTTTTTAATAAAGGCTTATTTCAGATATGCTGGTGGTGATATCTGGTTGGGTGTATGTTTTTTTCAGAATTTGATGAAAGATTTTACAAATATAAAATCTTATAAATATATTATATGATTTTACAAGTATTCAGTCTGCTTTGTTGAGGCTTATAGGCTACATTTTTGTGAAATTTGTAGGATCTTAGGAGCCACTGTCACAGGCAGGGTGCTGGGCAGCAGCTTAAACTTCTCTTCCTTTGCTTTTTCCTTTGTCATTTCTTTTCTTTCTTTTGCCCCTGCTTGGATGACTAGCTGTGTGGAAACACACATACATTGTCCCACAGCCCAATGTTGCTTGCCTGGCATGTTATCACATAGTCTATCACCACTCTCCTAGTATCCAAATAAAAAAGTGTTAAGGCTTTCAGACTAATTGCAGTGCTGATACTGAGTTTTATTCATTGTTTTCATATTTTTGATGATTTACCATGTTGGTATGAGTGTTTGTAATTTAATTGATTTAGTACAATGAGAGTCAAATGGGATAAATAAGGTGGGGGAGTGCCATGCCTGACCACCAAAGTTGCTAGCGCTCTCTGCTCTCTAGATATGCTTTGTGCCTGGGGCTCCTCTCACTCGCTCATGCAGGCTGCAGCAGTACTGATGGGAGTGCCTGCTAATGTGTGATTGTAGATACAGAGAATGATCAGGAAACATCAGGGTGAGGAACATCTCTGAACATGACACACAGCCTGGTAGCAGATCCTGTGAATGAACATTGGCTGCATGAACACCTCTGTCCCCTGCCATTCCCTCAGGGGAAGGAATCGTGATATAGACAATAATACACAGTTACAGTCTGCATAATTTTGAACATGTTTTTGTGAGAAAAATGGAACACACATGTTCTTTAACTTCTTTTTAGAGGGAAATCTTGGTACCATTTAAAAATGCATGTTTCAGATTCGACCTGCACAGAAACTTTTAAGTGGCAGGAAATGGTTTGTGTTTCTTTCAAGGCATTTTAAATAATTACATTACAGATACTCCCCCATACTTACGGACTTCCGAAGTTGTACAGATGACTGTAGGAATTACTTTTAAATTATTTTTTAAAATGAAAAATAGTCTACAATGGAAGAAATCCGACTTCTGAATGGCAAATTGTATGCCGTATGACATATTTAGCATATGAATTTGAAATTGTGAAAATGAGTGACAGAAAGACAGAAACCGTCTGCCTAACAGAAAACAGAAATCTGGGGGGGGGGGGGGGGGGGCCGTTCTATTTTGTGAAAATGAGTACTTTTTGAGTTTTTTGCCCAATCAGAAGAAGAGGAGTGCCTGCATTCCAAGCTTTTAGTTGTAGTATAGTGTGGTTTATTGGTGTTGGTTTTGTAA
>JAACJT020000095.1:19089087-19134538 GCA_009936485.2 Gymnarchus niloticus | reverse complement strand
GAAAGAGACAAGAGGGGGGGGAGGGAGGCTGGGCGGGAGGGCAGAGGGGGGGGGGGGGGGGGGGGGGGGGCGGGTGGCAGTTCTATTTTGTTAAAATGAGTTCTTTTTGACTTTTTTACCCAATCATAAGTAGAGGAGTGTCTGCATTCCAAGTATTGAGCTTTGTTATAGTGTGATTTATTGGTTGTGGTTGTGTAAACTTGTACTCTTGCTTTTTAACAAACCATGAATTGCAGGTTTGTACATAGGAGTGTGCAGGTTTAAACCAGGACTGTAAAACACTTTGTCATATATTGTAGTATCCATCCTCCAAGCACTTACCCTAAGCAGGGTAAAAGGGGTGGCCTGGGGCCTCTCCATGGTAGCACCGGGCAGGACTATACCCTGGATGGGATACTAGTCCATTGCAAGACACATTCATGCAAATGAAAACTGGAATACCAAGAGGAAACTCATTCAACACAGGCAGAATATGCAAACTGAATAGATACAACAAGCCAATGCCGAATTTATGTTTACATTTATTTACTTAGTTCATGCTTTTGGTGGGTAATACATAACAAGTTGTTAAGGAGCTAACTTAGGTATACAATACTTTGCAAAAAGTTGTAAGAACCTAACAGAGGGGCTATTTAAATCCAGACAACATGAGAACTAGATTCCTATTACACAAGTACAAAATAAAAGAACATCCAGTGTTGCCAGGTGACCATACCAAGAGATGGCCAATGGAGACAGAGCGGGTCAGTGATTGGATGAGCTTGTTGAGGTGTTGCAAGAAAAGATGTGTCTTGAGGCATTTCTTAAAAGGTATACTGTGATTCTACTGATCAGATGTTGATGGGTAGCTTGAGCCATCATCACGGAACCACACACGAGAAACTCGGGAATACTAGGTGGCATTGGAGATCAAACAACAGTGCTATCCTCTAAGCTGCCATGCTGCCTATTTCATCTCATGAGATTCATTGCTCAGTATCTTTATGCAACATTTCTACCCTTTGTGGTATTGTAAGTTTACCTAAGAACAGTTTTAAGGAATGCATGTACAGTATATGGACAGACATTTTGCAGTGGGTCCCTGATTTATTTTCTACTTCTGAGATGGATGAGTAGCATGGTATGGCTTTATATTCTTTTCCATGATAACATTACTATGTGCCATAGTGTAACTGTCTTATAAATACAAAATCTGATTTATGGACTACACATTATATCATTTGTGGCACATTTTAAAACATGAGCATGTGCAAAACCTCAGATTATGATGTTAATGCAGTAAATGTTTGTTGTATATCGCCACATAGAACATAATATGCATTTATTTTGAAAGCACTTTGACATTTGATTGCATCTGGTTTATGTTTGTGCAAATGACAGTCATTGCTTCTCATTACAGACATATGTAAAAAGCTTAACTTGCTTGTGACACAAAGCAGTTCACATTAGTACTGCATGCAACATTGATGTTTCTTTGCTTCAGAGACATTTGCATTTTTTAATTTTACTCAACGTCTAAGCATCTGTCTTGAATATTTCGGTATGGTTAGTTTGTCTGAGCTTCAAAGTTGCTAAATCTCCAGGACAAGGTGTAGCTTCAGCTGCCTGCTGAATGATTTGCGCTTCACCATCTCCTCTCCTGTCTTTCTGCCTAATTATTTCTTTCATGCTGCATTCACACCAATGGCGACGAAAGCGATCATAGCAGCCGGAAGTCATTCGTTTTCAATGGGAACGCCGACTGTTGGCGGCACGAGCCGAGCAACGTGGGCAACACGATAACGTTGGAGTGGTCTATTTTATGCCAATGAGCAGTGATGTGGTTTAGCAATAACCAATCAAAAACACTGTCTTCATGTCGGCCAAAAACTGTTGATATTAGTTCCTATCAAAGATTTGTTCTCTTTATTTGAAAATGGAGGACAATTTGATTAGCATGGTTTCAGGTTATCCTTCCCTGTATGATTTGTCCCTGTTCGTATTCAGGGGCATTAATAAAGAACAAGTAAGACTTGGATGAAAGTGTCTGAGACTGTGTGGTTATCAGGTCAGTTGGAGTAGTGACTTCAGATAACATTAAATGCATGTAATTACACCAGTGATGTGGTAGGCTGCAAACACAGTGAAACTGGATTTTAGGGGTTGCTGACACATCATGGCCATGAGTCCTAAACTCCCAAGATATCTCAATTTTTTTTACAAAACAAGTCCCCATCCCCCCGCTCGCACTCCATCCCACCCCTTGCGCAAATTTCTCGGTGTACATGTGAGATCTCATGGTTTTTTTTTATACATTTACCTAATTAAAAATGGGTTTTAAATTGCGATCTACCCATTTTGAGTAGGGCTGAATTGTCATGTATGAGTCTGTATAATGTAGGTAGCTAGCTATGCAGGCTAAAGCTATTTTTTTTGGTTTGTCAAAAACAATGTTCCGTTAACCAGGCTACAGTCATTTCAGGATTATTTTGACAGCCGCTTAGACTAAAAGTTGTCCGGGAGCAGATCGAGTAGTGTTCATTTAAAATGTAGTTTGTATGACTCCTCCATCTAATGGAACTGCTGCCTTTTAGCAGACTAGCCAGAAATGACCACCAGCAACAAATCAAAAGCGGCCAGAAGCGATGCTGTGTGACAGAAACGCCAGCGTTGTGAACGTGGGGTCATTATGAGATAGACTGTGTTGCACAATCAATGATGGAACATTTATGGTCTATTCTTGTGTCTCTCTGATGGTTTGTTGCTGTTAAGCAGGAGAACAGAAGGGAACCACAACCTTTTGTCAGGTTACGAGGATGTGGAATGGAGTTGACTTCAGTGTGTGGTTTAAAGCATATTTATTGTTTTTGTGTCCTGCCATTTTTATCACTGTTTTCAACAAATTGTTGACTGACATTAATGTACGGGGTTTCTGGTTTTATTTTGCTGAAAGTTGAGTTTTAACTCCATTTGTAGTGAGTACAGCTAAACTGATCAAAATCAATGATTATCTTACGCATCACATTGTATCAGTAAATTGCAAGTCTCAGCATTGCAGCATGAAAGCATTTCTACTGAGTGAAGTATTTTCAGCTGTTCGATCAAATTAGCTCACAGTTTACAGAGCCCTCCATCTCAATCAAAGTGTTTGCGAAGGCTTCAATCAAAGTCAAAATGCACATTTTTCTCTCGTGCCTCACAGTACATTCTGGTTAGTGAGCATCAAGGACTAGGCCTATGTGCCAGCTTCTAGCTCCATCCCTTCACAGGAAATTTGAAAAAACACCTGATTAGCGAATTGGTGTGTAATTGCAGTATACCCGTCTTTACTTCTGCATACAAGACACTTCAACTGTCCAAAAGGCTTAGCTGCAAACTGAGATCCTGAAAGTGGAATGGCCACTTTTTAGTGTTATCCATGTCTTTGTACCTCTGTGCTGTCGAGTCTCCTTTATATGGCTGTCTGCTCCTTAAATAGATCCTGACGATGTTATAGTTGGCCATATTGGTGCCTAGGATATGACAGCTTAGGTTTATTTATGATGTATTTATCCCTGAAAGAATATAGCTCAGGTCAAGCACTTTGTGTTTGATTTAGTCTGTTGAAGCTTATTTAGTAAACCATATGTGTATCTAACAGATTAGTCATCTACCATATTGTTTTTAGAAAAATGTTGTCAATTTAACGGTGGAAGAGTTAAGCTGCGATTTGTTTGTCTTTGTATAAAACAAACCTTCTGTCAGCAGTTATTTTTAACATAGTGGCATAATTTGCTGATACAGTTATCTGTTATTTATTCTTAATCTTTTTAATATTGTTGTAAAGTAATGAGTACAGTTTTGCTATATATTCTGCTGTTTGTAATTTCATTAGTTCTTTACTTAATGCCTATAACATAAATTATGTGTTTCGGACCTTTCAAGAAAATTAAATTATCAGTGTTAAATTAAAAATTAGCTTTACTCTTAATATCCACACAATTTAACATTTGTATTTTTTTTTTTACTATGGATAACGATTTTTAATCAACTCTGATTTAAGAAGAATGCTGCCAGAATGGTCTTCTGTCTTTTGGTAATGTGATATTGGAGGTTGCAGTAATGACATTTTCAGTGAATAATGTGTTCAAATGAACCATTAAACAAGGCTTAACAGCTTAAAAAGCCCGAAGTAGCACACTTTTAAAAACAAAGGTGAAGTCAGATCATCACAGAAATGTTTATTTTTGTTTCATGAGATTGGTCTGTTTCGTCTAAAAATCCAGTCTGCTGAATCAGTACCGTTTCTTTTATTCTACCAAAAGGTGCACTCCTTTCTTATTATGGTTGGTATATCGTGTGTCAGTTAGGGCATTATACCAACATGAGCATGGATGGCTTTTATAACTTCAGAACAACATTGTTAACAAGTGGATACTGCACAGTATTTCAATGAATGCTAATAATTAGGCATTGACTAGGCTCAACTGTGAGAATTTAAATTTTTTCACATTTACCTTGACAGATACTGATATATGATTCATTATTTACTTTGTAGGATATTTAAGAGTGACAGGTAGAGAAATGGGATATTTTTCTAACTGGGATAGAGATGCTGTGATCCTGACAGCATCCACATTGAGGCTTTGTTTTAAAGGGATTTGTTTCATTGCTGCAGCGTTTTTGGGGAGATAGGTAGCCTACATTCCAGGGGTTTCCATGTAGGGTTTGAAGTGATTATGTGGAATGAGGGCACAGCAAGAGCTGTTCCATTGACTTCACCTGTTCCGTCAGCCATATCACCATTAGCACATGGAAGTTTCCAGACCTTGAGTATTAATTGCTACCCCTCCTCACATGTCACAGAAACAACTGCAGAGACACACCCACATACTAATACACACACACACTCAGCCCCACCCACATACATGTGCATCCACACACTCGGCCACCCACCCACAAACACACACATTTTTGCATTCCTTACCTTGTGGGGACCTTCCATTCATGGGCCTATGGGACTAATCCTAACTGTGACAACCCTAACCCTTACCCAACCCTAACCTTAACCAAAAGTACCTCAACAAAATACAAGACTTTTGGCTCTTTTTTGGTTTTTTAATTGAATTCACAGATTTTTATAAAATTGAGTTTTCTCTAGTGGGGACAGGACAAATGTCCCCACAAGGTAAAAATGTCAGGATTTTTTTATTACCTCTTGGGGACATTTCGTCCCCACAACATAATATAAACATGGTACACACACACCCGGCAACCCACTTATACACACATTCACCCACCACCCACAACATCCTTTCATCTCAGACACAGTTCATAAAAAATCCACTTATTCTTTTCTGCACATTTCCAGACTGCACTAATATATTAGCTTTTCTCTTCCATTTCACTCATGATCTTTGTTTTAAGCCTCTAACCTGACGTCTGTTACCTTTAGCATTAACAATCACTGGATAGACTAAATGCTGTTGTCCGTATCAGTGCATACTTACCCCAGCTCATTCTGATTTTCCTTTGGCACAGTGATTAAAAAACATTGTTGCTTTCTGAGGTAATGCTGCTCGCTGTTCCCGGTCCTGTTCAAAGCTCAAATTGATATTTTAAGTGAATTTTTTGGAGAAATCCTTAATATAATGGAGTGGTTTGAGGTATTTTGTTCATAAGCTGAACAGTGTTTCTAATAGAAAAGAGAAAACCCCATATATAGCGTGCTTATGGGGTAATGTCCATAGGTTTTTTTATTAAATTAAAATGAATTACAGTTTTGCTGCAGTTTTGCCCTCTACTTACATTGAAATAAAACAAAAATTTTATGGTAAATTTACATAAGAATGTTTTGCAAGCTTCTTATGTACAATCAAGCCTCAAACATTATTTAGTACATTAATATGTTAATATGAAACTAAAATAGGAAAATTTATTTATGTATGTAATGAATATTATTCAGGTTGAAGTGGAGATTAAGAAATGCTTATTGACCTATTTTTGTTAAAATTTCTTATCTTTTAGGACAGTATGTTGTACTGCAGTGCAAAATTGTTCTGAATTTTATATACTGTATCAGCACATACCTTAAGCAGGCAGGACTGGTTGTCCTCTGTCATATATAAAAATCTAATAATTCAAGATCAGTGAACTGAAAAACATTTTATTCATATTTGAGTTATAGCCTATTTTATTTAAGACGTATACCTAGTTCAGAGTGTGATCTCTAATACAGTTGCTATTTACATGTTTCACAATTTTATGATTTTAGTCTTGAATGAACATTGAACCTAACAGAGCTGTGTTTAGCCTGGTCTCTTTACTTATATTTTGAATTAACATTGTGTTAATATCTAATGGTTGTGCAAAAGATGGACTTGGTTTTTAGTTGTATTACATATTGCTGAAACCACAGTACCAGTTAAAATTTCGAGTACTCTTGCATAAAACAGCAATTATTTATGCTTTATACTCTAATAACAGTGGAGTCAGGAGTTGAAATCTGAAATATTTGGGCCATGCATTTTTATGACACAAAGGCAGTGAGTGTAAGAGTTCTGTAAATGAGGTTCTCACTGTCTAGCCAGGAGCACACAGTGTCATGGTCTGAGTGCTTTGGGAAGAACTGAATAGAAGAATTGAGAGAATCAAATCCCACTTTTGCTGTTTTTGTGGAGTTTGACGTTATTGCCGTGTCAAGTGGATATGCTCCAGATTTCTGTAGTTCAGACAAGCAATTAAGCTAACTGGCATCTCTAAGTTCTCAACAGTGTACAGTATGATTGTGTGTGTGAGTGGGTGTGCATATGTCTCCTGAGATGGACTGGCATCCCATCCCTATCATAGTGTACCCCATTCTTGAGCCCAGTGCTGCCTGGAATAAGCTTCAGGCTCCCCTTGACCGTGCGAAGTGTAAGTGGTTAGAGCAGGGGTGCAAGACATATTGCCTGCCTAATGCTTTGGTCTGGCCCACAGTCTTTTTAGCCAAATATGGCTAAAAATGATTTACCATCAACTTGTAAAGTGACATTTCTTTTTTGTGTTTGCGTTCTCTTGATTTTTTTTGTTCTTTGTTTTTCTGTTTTTTGCGTCTCCTTAATAGTTGGTGTTTTTGTAATGTGTTGTGTTTTGTGCTTAACTGAATTTTTCAAAGTATTCTAGGCCACAGGAGACAGTATATGTATATGAGTAATTTAGGATTAAGATTGTTTTCCCTGTAGACAGCTAAGCTTAACTTTCATTAAGTAACTGAATACTGAAAATAGTTTGACTAGTGGGTAGTGATGTTAAACAAACACTAGGCCTATAACGGTTGCCCATTTGTAGACCATATCAGTTGTACCTGGGCAGACTACAGAATCAAATCTCACAAAACTAGCCATCTTGAATCTTTATTTCCCTTGATTAAATCAAACATGCTGAATAGCTCTGGTCATATAGCCTACTTAATAGGCAAAACCCTTCCTCTGGGCATAACTCGCAGCTAATGTTATACTCCCTTCCAAATTCACAGTATAGGTACTAGCCACCCAGCTAAAATTAGAGGTTTGATTTGTTCCATTCTTAATAAAAGTTAGGCTTAGCTTTATTCCTCACTTAATTTGGTCTAAATCTGTTTACAATTAAAGGGCAAAGACCATGTACTCTCTGTGAATTTAGCTGCTCTTGTCCCACACTGAGTACCGAGGGCTGTGAGTTCTGTGTTGTGTATTTATTTGTCTTGTGTTGTTGCTTAACGTTGTAAGCTGTACCAGCAAAAATTTCCCCTGCCTTTGGTAGTATGGCAATAAAGATTATAATTTTAATTCTAGCTGTCTGCTTGAAAATAATAATAATTATTACTTAATTCATCCCCGTGGGTAAATCTGTAGCTTTCCTATTTTTCCAACCTACTCTCCAAGTTGAGAGTTGCTGCGGAGGGTCAGCCAGTGTCTGGTGCTCCTGGAGCAATTGGGGATAACGGCCCTGCTCAAAGGCCCAACGGTCGTGGGTACAGACACCTAACCAACAGAGCCACATCACAACCCTTAAAACAACTTTATGCCTAAATTACCACCAATGCATACTGCCCCCTGTGGACAGGAGCACTTATCTTTTGAATAAGTCACATCTGCCCTGCTTTATGTGAGATTTAATCCATAGGGCCCCCAAAC
Organism: Gymnarchus niloticus; assembly: GCA_009936485.2. Classification (NCBI taxonomy): domain Eukaryota; kingdom Metazoa; phylum Chordata; class Actinopteri; order Osteoglossiformes; family Gymnarchidae; genus Gymnarchus; species Gymnarchus niloticus. Next base: position 19,126,424 of record JAACJT020000095.1, on the reverse strand, counting down.
AAGTCTGCTACCCCTGAGGTAAAGGATGAATGCATCGATAGACAGATGGATGGACAGAGGATTCAAAGTAAAGCAACCCATAAACACATTGGGAATTGCTGCATTTGAGCTGGGAAGATAAATGATTTGCTGCTGAAACTTGTGAACTGAATGACAAGTGTTTGTGAATTTGTTATTGAGGTAAATGGCTGTTGTTTTAAGGAATGCATGGTTTAAAGCCAGTTCTAAATATTGTTGAATGCTGGTGTGGTACTCTTGTTTTATACACTACTCAGCCAAAAAAAAAGTCCCACACTTCAGTCTTTCATTTGACCATCTGTAGCTTTGATTAAGGAGCATTCCTCGTGGCATTGTTTGGACAAGCTCATGCAATGTCGCAACATTTTTTTCTTCCTAGATTTGCGTTAATCTTTGAATCTTGTATTGACAACAGGAGAGTCGAACCACTCCATAAAGTCTTCTCTACCACATCCCAAAGACTGTCAGTGGGGTTAAGGTCAGGACTCGTGGTGGCCAGTTCATGTGTGAAAATGATTCTTCATGCTACCTGAACCACTCTTTCACAATTTGAGCCCAAAGAATCTTGATATTTTTGTCCTGGAACACGCCCATGCTGTCAGCGAAGAAAAAAATCCTTTGATTGGATAACCTGGTCATTCAGTAGATTCAGGTACTCAGCTGATTTCATTTTATTGCTGCATAACTTTGCTGAGCTTAGACTAGACCATTGGCTCTTAAGTACTGTATTTGCTTACTTAAATTGAAACGGTGACTTTTTTTTGGCCAGGCAGTGTATGTTGTAGATTTATTCTTAAGTATTTACAGAAAATATGTTTGAATGATAGAAATCATGAAAAAATGTAGTTTCCAGCAAAGATGCTTAAATTGTAAGTGTAATAGCCCTCCACCTTCAGGACAATGACAGACACACAGAAGCTCAGACACTGAAGTTGAAATGTGGTCTCTGCATTTCAGACACTGAATATGTGTTTGACTTCCATTTCATCATTATAATCAGACAGATTACAGTGATGTGTAGATCTTTTGATGGCACATCCCTTGATAACGACACCAAATTTCCTGCCTTATTGGTTTTATGCCTGAATCGTGATATTCATATGTCGGTATTTGTCTTGAAATCTGTGTAGGGTTTCTAGAAGGAGTTCCTTTTATCCAATAACGCTTTCTAGCAGGCGTATTTGAGGTCAAAAGATCAAACATATCATAATACATCAAGCACCTAAACGCAAACGTGCAGAATCTTGATTTGTTTGTGCTGAAGGTGAGATCAAACAAGAAAATGTAACCGCAGCTGACTGAAGAATGAACCACCTACACCATCAGGTAATTACTGGTTGGGATGAAGCTCGCATTGCAGTGTTTTGAATGTTGAGAGCCTACTTCGTGTCTCGTTGTCTCTAAACACAAATCTATACTGGAGTGCTTCCAGCAGAGTTTTCAGTGCTAGAAGTCTTTTGCAATGAATGGTACTGCTGAGTTAATTGTTACCTGTGTGGATGGTGGGCAGAATATGGAATAGCAGGAGAGGCAGCAGGCTCCGACAATGCAAGAACGGTAGATGGGTTATTTCCGCAGTTGTTACTGTTAACAGGAATCAGGTTCACATGGGGAGATCTGTTGTTCTTTCTAGATTTCAAAATACCTGCGTCCATTATGCTTGTCCAGGATGTGTCTTGGGTAGTTTTTGACATTTTGATTGGAATGCCAGCAGAGCGGTCACAGATCATTGCGTTTGGCATATGATTCTCAGATCTCATAATTGCACCAAGTCTTTACTCTATTACACTAATTAACTGCACACAGGCATGAAATTCAGATGTGACACTGCGATAGAAGGTCAACTTTGACAAATAATGCATAATGTACCTTATGTTGCATTATATGTGACAAATTCTGCCCAGTATTTTCTGCATCTTTTGGCCTTTGTTGACTTTTGTATATTTAAAGATATTGTCTACAAAACAGAAACATGCACAGCTACTGTGTGTCTCACATATATGTTAAAGCAAGTGAATGTTAGGGTGATGTTCCCAGATTACTGGATTAAACTGGTCGATTATGTCCTTACTGTATTGCTTGGTAGCCCACAACCTCTGTTTGCAGTCTCTGTGTAAAGCTTAGCTGGTACCAGAACTACAAGACGGCAAACAGCTTTGCAAGGGGAAGCTGACAGTTGGGACCTGAGGAGTTGGTTGAGCGATTCACAGCTTTTAACCTTTAACCCATTCAGTTGTGTGGTGCAGAAAGAGATCTCACACACACACACACACACACACACACACACACACACACACACACACACACACAAACACACACAAACACACACAAACAAACAAACAAACAAACAAAGCAGGATTTGGCACAGGAAAGGCATGGTTTCATGGAGGCATATATTTGGCCATGGCAACTGGTATGAATTGATGGAATGGCATTCATTTATGGATAACTAGTCACTGATTCTTTGGGAGGCCTAGCAGGTCAAGACAGAGATTAGAATAGTGCAAAACAGAGTAATATCAGCAAAACGTGAGATTGGTTTCATCTTGGCCCCAGAGTCTAAATAGTGCCCGCCTCTTTATAATGGATCTAAATCAGACTGAAGCACATGTCTGACACACAGCGTTCAAGCTGTTTTCCATTAGCCACAGACGTTACTGAATTTAGTGTGCGGTTATTTGTGAGTGCATATCCTGTTCATCATTATGTGTGTCTGGGCCTCAGTCTTACTTTGTAGGTTTGATCAAAGAGCCTGGGACTTTGTGTCCCTCCTATAAATTCTTCATGCACACTAACCTCTGCTTTTGTTGAAAGATTTAACTGAAATCACATGCCACAAAACCGATACATATATCAACCATGTCTTGTAACATGAAATATGACATATTAACTGCCACTTTACAGGCTTCGTTTCATAACAAGCGTCATACTGTCTTATGTATTTATCAGAAAAATGTTGCTGATAGTCAGATACTTGCTGTATAGTGTGTTATGCTATGATGCAGATGGCTGTAGATGCTGTTCTTTATTTGCAAACTAGCAACCTTAAAATAGCAATGCAGGATTTTGACTTTTATATATCATTACATGATAAAAACAGATGGAATATTCTGGAAATTTAGACTGATGGCTCACTTTGTTTTTATTTCATGGTGGAAGAGCTTGTAAACAAGGCATATTATCTTTGTTTTTAATCTCATTTATATGTTATGTTTTTAAAAAATATAATGTACTCACCTTTCCCAAATGAGTGGGATGAATTTTCATGGGCCCTAGTGAATGATTTGTAGACAGTTACCTGTTTATCCCACCAATATAACATTTAAAAATGTTCTTTTTTTGAACTGTATATGTGGTAATATGAAGGTCCCAGAGGTGATATTTATACCTGTAGATCTTATTCCTGAGTGGAGGAGGTCAAGACTGACACCCAAGTGTCTGTTTGCCCTACCAGTGGAGATCTGTAAACATAGCAAGGTCATAGTCAGGAAGCCATTTGAGGGTCGTATGAGGTGGATGACTGATGAAAAGTATTTTCACTGTGGGCACATCATTTATGTGTCAGCTGTTCTGGGATGTGGAAGATGACAGTAACTGAAGCAGTGTTCTACAAGTGTCCTTTCTGTGAGAATATGTTAAGCCTAACTGTTTCGTTCACGGGGGGGGATACCTGACTCGTGTTTAATTCATGCATGAGACACCATGCAAGATGACTTACCACTCAGCTGAAGTCGCAAAAAAACTTGTGGCGCTGTACTGTTTTGTAGCCATGTATCGGATGCCTAATATGTCGCTGTATAAGCAAGAGCTGTGGGCCTGTGTGTAATTTACAGTAAAAAAAAAAAAAAAAAAAAAAAAAAAAAAAGAAATGAAGGCAAATGTTTTCCTTGGTGTATTGACTGAAGGTCATTGATTTAATCTGAGCCAATGAAGGAGGAATACCCTTTCACTGCTTTACTTCAGAAGAGGGGATGCAACCTTTTTACGAAGCATAATCTAGACTTCTGTCAAGTCGTACAGGCAGTTTTCAAAGAGTTTGTCGCACAAATTTTGTCATAAACATCTTCTTGAGATGTCAACTGAAATCCTCCCTTTAGCTATGCAGCTTACCCATACTTTACATTAGATGTAAATCAATGGAAAGACATGGGAAAATTACAATGTAAACTGTAAATAGTAAGGAAGTCTGACATTTCCATTATAGAATATAGACACAGCAGTGCTTGTCTTTTTTGGATATATCAACACAGGCTAGGGGGTCCTTAATTAAACTGACTCAATTGAATTATGAACAACTGCTATTGACCTCAGAACAAAAAAATGAGTCAAGTGCTATCTTTTATTGTGACTGCTCAGTTCTACCTTGTACATTGGGGAAAGCGAAAGAAGGTGAGAAAGAAAGTGGCAAGGAAAAGTTGAGCCACATCTCTTTTTGGGGTGGGGGACCATGTGCACGATGTGTGATGTGTGCGATGTCCTAGTTCTTTTGCCAAAATTGCTTTTTGCCTTGTCCTGTGGCCTGAAATGCCACCACTTGTCTGATTTAAGACAACCTACCTGCTTTTTACTGCATTGTCACGTATACACAGCTCGGCCAGCTTTCTCACATTCATTCACTTTGGTTGCAAAATTATGATCGACTCGCGCAACAGACTACGTAACATGTTTTAACCAATTGTGTAGAATGGGCGGTCCCAAACAAAGAAGCGGTGAACACCAAAGTATTGATTGCCTGCCTGCGTGAGACGTGGTGGTCACCGCGGTAAACTCTGCATTTTTTTTTTTTTTTTTTGTCGTGGTGCACTGAAAGTCCGGTAAACAACATCTTATCCATTTGAAGTATACCCCTGCCTTAATATTTCCTTATGGCCACATTCACAATGGATAGGTTAGAGATTTAGCCTTAGACAACTGGATGTTGAAGTTCATTATTGGGGCAGAATGTGTAGAGTGGCTATTGTTTATTTCATAATAACAGTTGGTAAAGTAGGCCTATTTTTAAATGAATGCACAGGTCCAGTCTTTAAGCTTATTCCACAGACTAATGCAGGCAGTTCAATGCAGTGTCACAGTGTCCTCTTTGTATGAATAGTTGAATTGCTTTCTTTGAGAAGTTGTGTCACCATAGGCATGAGCATTAGCAGAATACTAACACAAACTCAGGAACATATCTGATTGTTGAATATTCATGGTGTACATTGAACTTACTGCTGCCTTGATACAAATACTCCTGAATTTCAAATTCATGTTCGTTAAAAACTTGTATTTCCTAGTTTTTCTCCAGTTATTGTTGATCTTGGTAAACTATCGTCCACATTTTGCATCCCTTAATTGTTATTGCTACTCTGACTCCATACAGTGCTGTGAAAAACTATTCACCCCCTACTGATTTCTGCATTTTTGCACATTTGTCATACTAAATGGTTTCAGATCTCCATATCAAATGTAAAAAAAAGTTGCACATTTGTCATACTAAATGATTTCAGATCTTTATACAAGTTAAATGTTCATTCGTCAAAGGGAAAATGTTATCGAATGCATATCACCTCCAGTAATTTGCCCCTTCCCCCCCCCCCAAACTTAAGGTTGTGCCATTTTTTGCAGCAACAACTACAAGTAAACTGGAGATCAGTCTTTTACATCGCTCTGGAAAAATGCTGGCCCATTTTTCATTGCACAATTGCTATAATTTAGCCACATTAGAGTGGGTTTTTGAGCATGAACTTCAGGTTCTGCCATAGCACCTCAATGGGGTTCAAGTCAGGACTTTGACTAGGCCACCTCAAAACCTACATTTTGTTTCTATTCAGTCATTCAGAGGTGGACTAGCTCTTGTACTTCAGATCGTTGTCTTGCTGCATAACCCAATTACGCTTGAACTTCAGATGACGGATTGATGACTGGATATTCTTCTTCAGGATTTTCTGGTAGGGAGCAGAATTAATGATTCTGTCAGTTATGGCAAGTCACTCAGGCACTGAAGCAGCAGAAAAGCATCCTCACAGTGTCACACTACCACCACTATGTTTGATTATTGGTGTCATAACCTTAAAGCTACATGTGACTGGAGTCATATTTTCCAAAGCTTTCCACTTTTGACTCATCATTTCACAGAACATTATCCTAAAAGTTGTGAAAAGTTTATTTTTTGGGCTTTTGAATGCTTGAAAACTTCAATTACCCACCATTTTTAGGAATATACTGTACAGCCTGCAAACCAGTGTTAATTTTGACAAGGATTTTCATTTTAGTCTTAGTCTAACATTTTAGTCTCTTCCACTTGATTTTTAAGTCAGATTTGAGTCACATTGTAATGCTTTAGTTTTTGTCAGAATTAAGTTTTAAGTATATTTTTTGTCATTCACATTTTTACATTTTAGTTAAAATTCTCTTATTTTAATGAAAATTTTACGAAAATTTCATCAGCATTTTAGTCAAATTATAATCATACGTTTATGTCATATTTTAGAACGATGTGAGATTTTTGCATTATACTGAATACAAATATGGTGCATTCAAGAGACTCACTCAATTCAGCAAAATTAATTTTTGACAACCATTTCATTTTACAGAAAATTACTGATGCAGTATTTTACAGACAATGCATTATATCAATTATATTATGCATAATTACATAACATTTGGATGAAGATTTTATTTAAAAAGAACTGTATGTTAACTTTAATGGATGTTAACTGAACATTTGCATTAACTGACATTGGTAATTACATCGTAAGTGAAAATTCATAGGACTGATTTTGCCGTAGTGGTGTTGCGAACAACTCTCGTCACATAACTTGCCATTGACTGTCTGCGGTCACGCAGTGATATGAAGCAGCCTGTGGCAGGTTGACATTACAAGACATGCAAACATTAACTTAAGGTGCTTCTCCACTACAGTACTATGCAAAAGTCTTAGGTCTGAGAAAATGCTTAAGGCCATATATCTGGGCTGTAATTGTATATTTGGTCAGAAAAAACAAACAAAAAAAAAAAACGTAGTTTGACATTAGAATACAGACAAATAAACTGTAATACAAAAAAGCAGTAAAAGAAAATTTCTTCTCCAAAATATCACTGATATCTGGTTGTATGGCTCAAATAAGGTAACTTTGCTTCCCATACCATTCCTCAAATGCACCCCAGCCATTCCATGCATTTTTTAATCTTTACCCCCAGCTCACTTCACTTGTGAACTTACTGTAAGTAGTTAATTCACTTTATGAGGTACTGATTAACCAAACATGCTGCACTCCTAGTTGAGCTGTATAAGTACACTGGTGTGTTGGATGGTCATTGTAAATTCTGGGGTGACATGAAGAGATGTTTTCAAACATGTATACTGACACACTTTGAGGAACTTGAAGTCAGTTTTGCACCAACATGAACATGATTTACAAATAGTCTTCGTTGTCTGCCTAAGACTTTTGCAAAGTAATGTACATGACTTTTCAGATTGTATAAAATTCTGGTTTAGGTGCCGTTTACACTACATGATTTTCCCCCTTGGTTTTAGCTTCGATTCCAGCCGTAGTGAGTCTGCACTGGCTGGTCTTAGTCTGCCGATTTCTGGATAGTTGGAGCTGATTAGTCCCGTAGTGTATGACGGGCACTCACTCTAGTCTCTGGTCTCCTGACGGTGGTTTTGACGATATGTAGGATTTCAAACGTTTGAATTTCATGACTGGGAGTAAATGGGTTAGAGTCGTAGTGTGTGATCCCCAACACATCAAAAATCTGCACTGATCAGTCATATAGTGTAAACTGCCCATTCTTTTTACGATCTTATAAAATCTGAAAAGTCATGTTGTGGGGAGGCAACCCAACACTTCTTAATATTGTTATTGATTTTTAAAAAGATTGTAATATCCCAATGTTCTCATTATCGTCATGTCATTGTTACAAGACTATTGCTTGTCACCAGATTTATCTTCATAATCTTCTTTGACAAAAATTAACACTGCTGCAAACTCCCTGTTTATATGTGTGGGGAATTGTCAACAATTAACCAGTAACCATAAGGGGGAGGGGGCATGGGGGTGAAGGTATCATTGCTTGTTAATCTCTGTAGAGAACATGTTTATTTGTATATGAAAACTGTTAAAATGTCTAGATTGCTACCTTAGTGCCCCATTCATTGATTAAGCTGTTAACTTGTAGAAGAAAAATTCCCTGTGACTGGCAGATAGATGTATTGCTGTTACTATACTGAAGCCATTCATAGCTTAAGGAAGAGGACATAAGGTTGGATATGTAGCAAATATGCAGCACCCCTTATTCGTATATTTGTGCGTGGGTATATAATTTCAGGTGTACCCCTTGGATTTAAAGCCATCTCAACCTTCTCATAAACATATTGTACACTAACTGAGGTAAAATGGAAAAACTGAAAGTAGCTAAAACAACTCAAGTGTCAGTTACCCCAAGATTTGGTCTTTGTTGGCTTTCTTAAAAACAAATGTTATACAATATACAAATATTATGAAACTGAATAGAAACATAATGCAGAAGCTGCAAGAAAACTTGTAGACAGTGTAAGAGTGAGCATCTGTAACACAAGAAGTTAATTTTCTCTCTGAATATACATGACAATAAAACTTGAAAATTCTTCATACTCGACTGTCTTGCTAGACGTTGTTTAGCCAACAGTTTCAATTTGCATGTGAAAAGCTGATCTACAGAACTGTAAGTGGGTGTATCATTGTCACATTTTCAACCACAGAAAACTGCCAATTACTCCACATCAGTGCCAATTGCTAGAAATCAACAGAAGTTTGAGTTTAACTGCTAATACCTGTGAAATTGTTGTTCACCTGAACTTTCACAACAATACAAATACACAGTGCTACGGGGTATTCCAGAAAGCGGGCTTAAAATATTTTGTATTTAATCCTAAATTCTGATTGGAGAAAACTGAAAGCCAGACTTCAGGATTTGAAGTCTTGTTTAATTTAAATTTTGTTTCAAGATCTGAAACAATTAAATGTGACAAATATGCAAAAATACAAGAATTTGAGAATACTTTTCATGGCACTGTATATCAGCTAGTTAAGAAAGAGATTATATGGCCTGTTTAGCAAATAAAATGTAAATAATGTTTATTTCAATAAGGTTATATTTTTATTTCTTTTAGGGATATGCCCCGGGAATAAATGGTTAACCATGAGAATTACTAATACTTGAATACTGAAGTTACCATTCAGATATTCTATTCACATCACATAGCAGGATGTAAGAAAGAATTTACAGTGTCGTTGAAAAGGAAAAGTCAGGATTATCAGTATTTTGAAATAGAAAGCAACGGCGTTGTTGTTTGCAAGATCTGCTCAATTATATGAGTATAAGACCAAAGGATCATGCAAAGTCTCTTGAATCCCGAGATGATAGCAAGCGTACTGGCTATAACCGCACTTATTAGCGTACCTCGAAAATGTGATTCAGTCTGAGTGGAAAAAATATCAGGATTGATCACAAACTCATTGTGTCGGAGTGTTGTCTCAGCCCATGCTGACACTCAATAAAATTTATTTGCTTTAGTGAAATGTGTGTTTATGTTCTGGTGTTTATTTGAGAATTTAAACAAATACACATGTTATATTAACATCATTTTATGTATACTATACTGAAAAACGATATTTAAGCGATCCCTTCCTGACAACGTTATTTTGTAGAGCGATCTAAAAAACTTCCTCCAATAAGTCAGTTGCGTAGCTAGTCATGTAAATGCAGTAATCAGGTTCTTAAGAATACACGCACACACATATATATAAACACCTTAATTGGATTATCCCCAAAATCAGTTTATTCTCAATAAACTGATTAACGAGTGCATGTAAAAGCAGTCTATGTTTCAGATAGCATATGCCCCAAAAACACCATTTTGTTGTGGTTTTTCTTGATAACTGAATATCCGCATTTTCACTATTGAATATTCGAATATCAAAATTCAGCACAATGCGCATCCCTGGTTTCTCTGGTGTGCATTCATATGTAATGAACATCTTGGTGGTGATGGTGAGAGAAAGTATAGTTTTGAAAGGTTTCTCTAGCTGTTGAGCTAAGTCTTGTAAAATAGACTGAGTGAATCTATTAATTTGATTAATGAATATATCTTGCCTCTTACTCTTATATTGTCACGGAAGTTACCGGACATGGGGTGCAGGGCCAGTGAACACGTGAGGCACAGATGCAAGTGCAAGTGCTAATAGGTTTTAATAAAAGGCTAAAACACAACCATCGGGCTCAGCCGTGAATGCAAGGGGTAATTGAGACTGTGAACACAAAGGCAACAATGCAAGAGTAGGGTTACCAGAGGAGGGGCGCAAACAGACAAACCAAAGGAACCAGGCACAAAGAACACTACAAACAGGAATGAGCATTAATGCACGACAATCACATGGGTGAATACACTGGTGGGACACATGAGGGCAATCAGGGCAAGGGTGGTTAAACTTAATAGGGAAACCATAAATGACGGGCACACATGAAACCTTGGTCAGTACTCCAGGGACCCGGAGTGCTGGTGCTGGGATAAACCTTTCTTCTTGTTAAGATCTGACAATTCCCTTTCAATTAAATATATTTAATATCAGCTAAGCAATTTAGTACCCAGTTCATGTAATAAAAATATCTATTATATCCTCTATTATATCTATAGTAGTAATAACTTGCACTGCCCGTTCTGCATGTGGAATCATTCAAGTTGGCAGTGTGTTAGCATGTACTTCTTCTGGGTACTCCAGTTTCATCCTACTTTTAAAAACACCAATTCATCTTGATGTATGTTATCTAAATTATCCATAGTGTGTGCGCCATGTGATTGGACTGGCATCGTGCTTAAGGTGTACCCTGCCCTGTGCCCTGTCTTTTCTGTGATAGACTCCAGGATCACAATGACCTTGTGCTGGATAAGTGGAAGATGGGTGGATAATAAGAACTTGCCAATATATGAACTCTATGGCTAGTGTAGGCAAGCATGTGAGCTGAGAATAGACAACTGGTTGTTAGAGAATAAATGTAACTTTTTCATATCTTTACCGAGTCTAGTTTTGAGTTCAGTCTGTGACAAAAGTTTTGGGAATTCAATTATTCCTGAATTCTAAACTCTAAATCTTCCACAAGTTGAATTTCGGATTTGACAAGAGATTACTTTTCCTTGCTGATTAGCTTTAATATCAACCATGTTTATGTAAATTTTTCTGTGACATATCTATTTTTAAATCTGTTTAAAATTTTGCATCAACATCTCCATCCAACATATTAATTTTTTATACTTATTTCAAAATGTATCATTTAAAATAAATGTAATGTTTGTAATTTTTGTAAGTGTAATGTTTGTAAATGTAATTTTAGTTTGTAAAATGCATTATGTTGTTCCATGTTTTAGCTTTGCAGCATACATTGATACCAAAACACCTATTTTTTTCTCCCCTGCTCCACAGATTAGCACTCTATGTGTACGAATACCTGCTGCATGTAGGAGCTCAGAAGTCTGCACAGACCTTCCTGTCGGAGGTAAGCTTGGAGGGGTTATTTAAGGCCTCTTATTGATGAGCTATGGGGAGGGGTCTCCGTCGGCTCATGCTATAAGGGTGCTCGCTAATTTAATCACTTGTGGTAATGCTGAGCATGCAGGACACATTAGTTGTTTAGTGTCCTTTTAATGGGATTGGATGACAGTTAGTGCAACGGAGCAAAATAGCAAAAGTATTTCACATACTTCAGCAGATCTTTCAACACTTGTCTTAATTTTAGCTTCATTATGTTTTTAATCTTGTTTTTCTTGTAAATGGCAAACGATATTGAAATATGACTGCTGATTTTTGAATGAATAGCCCTGTTTACATTCTTACTTAAGCTCTTTCTGTAAAACTTAGCACTAGCTTTTTGTTCCAGGAAAGATCATAACACTTCATATATGGCTTTTCATAAATTGAAATTGTTTTGTGTTTGATTGGTAAATGACGAGAGTTAAGCCATCAATCTTCAGATTATTCTAGAGGAATTTAATAATAGCCTAATTCTTTAAAAAAAAAAAAAAAAAAAAATGATTTTTTTTTCCTAAGGTTTTTTTTTTTCCAGTGTAGCGATTATGAAATGTTTCATACGATACAAACATAGCTGTTAACTTAATGCTTAACAACCGCTTAATGGTCAAAGATGTTGACTCTATACCACTGGCCACCCCCACCTATCTTGGCTGAAACGGAAGGAACTGACGTCAGTGCTATCAGACCACAGGGCTTGGTGGTTTTCAATGCAGGGTCGAATTACAAAGGCTTTTGGTTCCTGGGAACTGGAGTATTAGCAATACACCCATGGATTTATGTGTGACACTGCAGCTAAACACATTTCGAAATAGTCTGTGTCAGGACTCATTCTTTATCATGCTCATTACTGCTGTGATTCGAAGTTGCATTGAGATCATCAAGAGGGGGTTCTAACTGTACTGCCCTGTGCGTACTGCAGAGTATATTCCAGAAAGGGAGATTCTAACTATGCTGCAGAGTATATTCCAGAAAGCGAGATTCTAACTGTATTGTCCTGTGCGTTTTGCAGAGGGTATTCCGGAATGGGGGACTCTAACTGTATTGCCCTGTGCATACTGCAGAGTGTATTTCAGAAAGAGGTATTCTAACGGTACTGCCACGTGCATACTGCAGAGTATATTTCAGAAATAGGTATTCTAACGGTACTGCCACGTGCATACTGCAGAGTATATTCCAGATTGCAGCTGTTTGACCATCTTTTTACTGTCTTCACAGTGCTATACAAAGTGTTTCATTGTGTTACTTGCACACGCTAGTAGTTAAGATTTGAACGTGAAGTAGTCTTCTGTACATAGTATTTAAATTAATCTTCTTTCCAGAATTTCCAAGAGGTGTCAATAATAAGAATTTTAAATGTTGTTGCCTCTCTATTCATTATTAATTGCATTGGTTACATCCTGTCCAGGGTGTACCTTAGCCTTGTGCCCTATGCTGCTCGGGATAAGCTCCCCCCCCCATTACCCTCTGCAAGATAAGCAGTTGAAAGATGGATTATATTCCTGAAACTTCTACCTAAAATAACGATGAAGGAAACATGACAATTGCTTAGACACAGACCATCCTATTATCCTCTTCTTAACTGTTGCTGTGCCTGTGGCCATATGGGCTAAACAGGAAATGATGTAGCTGCTCTGTGCGTTCCATGGCTACGGCAGTACCACACCATCTCCCAAACAATGCATGTTTTGATCCAAACAGGGAAAGACACGCCCGTGTTATTTACAGCAGTGTCACTCACTTGTTACAGAGTGCAAGGATCGAATGTACATGGAGCATTTTTTCTGTGCCTTTTTTCTTGGCTGTTTTTTTTCTGGAGGTGATCTCACCATTTGGTTATGACTCATGCTTCTAAAACTGTCACGAAAAGACAGAGACATGAGATTCTCAAAATGAACAAAAACACAAACAACATTGTGGTCAGTTTATAGGCTGCATTTGCACAGCACTATCACCTTACAGGAAGGGGCTCATTCTCCAGCAAGGTCACAGTGCAAAACAATAGATAAGGCCGTGAACGTACAATAGATAGGGTATGCCGTCACTTTACATTTGACATTTGGGTTAGAATAAAGGGAAAATGAATTCAGATATAATGAAGCCCACTTGACATTATTTCAAGGTCCCAGTGCCATGAAGTGTAAATGAATCAATTAACTGAAAAATCTTGAAGTTTGTTTCTTTTTCTCTAATCTTGCTTAATAGTGGTCGGTCACACACTAAGTGAAGAGTGGTGGCACCCTGCTGCCACTGCATGGCGAAAGTTAACTGGTGACTAATTTGGTGTTAATGTGGCATAATATATACAGAGAATGTGGGCAGGTCACTCCAAATAAATCAATGCGGTAAAAAAAAAAAAACAAGTGGGTTTGATAGGCTGCTGGAGTACTTCCAACTGTTTACAGTAGGGCTTCATCCAGTGTCATTATGATTACTTTTCTAATTAAGTCTCATTAAAGTAAATTGATCTCTCTTTATTTACTTTTTATTCCCCTTGAATGAACACAGAAGTCGAAATTGCAGTATAAATAAGGACAGTGTATAAACAGGGCTGGCACCATAGCTAAGGTCGAGTTACCTTTGGCTAAAACGGCTTCTCCTCATTTTTCCTCCCACCTCGAGCTGTACCTGTCCAGTCTTTTCATCTTTTTGTTTTTTATTTGGCCTTCTCTTATCGTGCTTTTAATTAGTTTCACTTCTGTGATTATGAAACCCGGAGTGCCGCCATCTTAACCAGTTTGTTTTTTGTCCAAGATACGATGGGAGAAGAACATCACACTGGGAGAACCTCCCGGGTTCCTGCATTCATGGTGGTGGTGAGTGCTCTTTCCGGAATTCTTTTTGTGTATGTCTTGTGGCTATTAGTTTTTTTCAATATCTCTTAATGTTCCTGTGTGCCCTTCCAGGGTAAATCAAGGCAGTCCAAGTAATGGACAAGAGAGATGATGTAATTTTGAGAGAAAAATCTCAAAGTTATATTTAACATGTCTAAGTTTATGATCAAAGTCTTTGGCTCGAAATTAAGTGGTGTCCACCATATCTTGAATGCGGTGTGAAGTTCAGATGATGTCCATATGCAAAAACAGTTGTCGTGTTTCAAGCAGTGTAGGACAGACTCTGTGGTCATGTGCTGCTGATGTGTTGCAGTGTGTTCTGGGACCTGTACTGTGCAGCCCCTGAAAGGAGAGAGACATGTGAGCACTCCAGCGAGGCCAAAGCCTTTCACGACTATGTGAGTATCGCTTGTCACCGTAGGCTAAACTTTCCAGAATTACTGTACTGTCAGCTTTGGTATTGGATCTTCTCTGGTCTCCAAGCTAAGCTTGGGTGTTTTTCTTTTTTGATCAGGAATGGTATTTGTTTGAACTTCCTGTTGCCTACCTGTGTCAAGGTTGTCATTGTGTGTCATAACTGGCAATCTGTTTTTAATTAGTCAGTAGACACAAAGGAGCTATGTAAGTAATAAGATTTATTCTTGCTACATCAAATATTTTGTAGGTTATAGTGCTGTGTTTTTGGAAGGGTCATTGGTGTCTGGATGTGTTGAACCTATAAAAGTTATTGATCCCAGTTAAAGCTACGGCAGTTGTATGTGTAGGGGCCTGTAACAAGGTAGCCAACTTCCTGTTAGTCAAGGCCTCCAGTTTTTTTAACGGCAGTGAACTGAAACAAGGCCTGGAGTCATCTGCTAGGGCATGAGGTAAATTATTTTATGCTTTTTGAATTATTCATTTTTTGTATCGTTTTTTTTTTCTTGTTAATATTTCTTCTTCCCTTTCCTTTTAAACAAAAAAGTGATTGAATAAATACTATACTTCATTGTGATGTAGAGAGGCAATACTACTGAATGACCAGTCATTTCCATCCCAGTTAAAGCAAAATAAAAAAGTGAAAGTCATCTTAAACCAATGATTATAAGGATTGGTTAATAAGAACAGAAGCTGATCAAGTTTCCCATGCTTCCTTGAGCCACTTGCTAAACCATAAATTTGATTCTCTTGGTGGTCTTTGCATTTAAGCAGCCAAAATACTTAGTGGACGAAATGTAAGTGTTGCTACCATAAAAGGCTATTGTTGTGAAAAAGTTAACTAGTATAAGATCCATTTTATTGAACTAGGCAGAACTTAGCTAAATAGATGCTGAGACTAATTTCCTCCGTTTAACTTTGCATTCTTTTGCAACATTAATGTGTGATGTTGATTGAATTAAACTCGTCTAGTTACCCACTTTCTGTAGCTTCCCTATAATAATGTCAGGCTGCAAGATCAGGCTCCCCAGCGTTTGCAAATGGTGACATCATGGTTACATCACGTGGGTAAAGTCAGCGTGCCTTTCAGCTATTTCCTGTTTAGCAAACAATTTATATAACAAATATTAGGGCCAACAATGTTTGTTTAACTGAAACTGAAGAGCGGAAATATTTGTCAACCTGCTTTGTATGGGTCACTTACTCAGTGTGTACTTGCTGTGCTTAGCAAAACATCTCAACCCTGTAATTAATTTTCACATTTTTTACGATTCCTTTTTTCTTGAGAATGGATATCGAGCTTAAATGTGTATGTTTGTGCCTTTGTGAGTAACTCTGTATTGCTATTGTCTTGTAACCAGTGAATTATGATGGGCATTGTCTCCTAATAAAGCAGGAATAATTACCTAATAATGCACATTAATGAGGTGCAGTTTTAGCTGAGTCTTGATGTGTTTGCATGGCTTGAAATCAAAAATAGGTGAAATATAAGTAGAATCTGTATTGCCTGTATCATGGCTTTTTTGGAGTGGTCTATAGCAGGCAATCATATTTAACTGTGACTAAACAGAACAGCTAAAGAGGGGGCTGATATTGTGATTTAATTGAAGAGAGCAGCAGCTAATGGTGACAGTAGTGAACATGATTCGTTGTTTTAGAGCCAGGAGAGTACATCCACTTACTGAGGTCATGTGGTTTGGCCTTGAGCTCGTCTTTTTCTATTGCCAATTAGCTGCATTTCCTTGGAGTACCGTTGAAGTGGAGGGGAATAGGCCTAATTATAGACTAAAGGCACAAATTAGAACTTTTCAGTCCCAGAGATCATCTGTAGTACATAGTTAAAATTCTCAGAGCTTACAATCCGTGGTATGCAATGAATAATATGGAGCTTTGAGTAAATAAATACAGTACATTTATTTCAGGACCTTCGGGAGTTGTGGCATTATTGTTTTTGAATAGGAGTGGAAACTAAAAAGCTATTTCAGGCTCCTTGCACACTGTGGCTCTGCCGCGATAAGGAGTCTCCCATCGTGGCGACCGCTACAAATTTGAAGAGGGTGCCTATGACAAATACAGAAAAGTGACAATTGGTGAATGATACAAAAGGAACAGAAGCCTGTTAACAGATAATTTTGTACAAACTCATCAGAAAGTTCATGAACATACAGGTTAAAGAAAATGGACCATTACACTGATATACAAAACCCATTTTAAAACTACAATGTACTAGAAAGGAAGAAACGTAATGTTTCATTTTTTAAGTGATTTTTGCAGCCTCTGTAATTAAGAGATCATTTCTTTCTACATGTTCAGTCCTAGAATTCCATCCTCATATCTTGGACATGATCACAGAGGAGTCTGGAGCCCATCCTAGGCAGCATAGGGCACAGAGAAGGGCTACATCATGTCCAGGCACTTACATGAACATATGAAAAGATTATCATATGAAAAGATCATCTCGCAATTTGTAATGGACACTCCCAAAATTTTTTAATGGCAATGCAATTTCGTCAATTCTTAGTATAATTTTTATTTGCATATGTGATTCTTTTACTCGAAGTAACATACAGTTTGGCACACTGTAAAAAGCTGAATATTTGTCCAACAGTTCAGGTTAAATGTTTTTTAGAATTTCAGGTTCTCTCCAACCATACCAAATGCAGCCATACATGCTGGACCCAGTGCCAAACACAGACTTGCTGTGCATGTACAGTTTGGTGCTCTTGTTCCTTTTGCCCTTGCTGCTGAGTGAACACACATACTGTGGCAGACCTCTAAATCACATGCTGACCCATTCCCGTCACCCTTCAAATGGGAGAGGTCAGACCAGCTCTTGCACATTCTGGAAGCAGCACTTGTACTTAGACAAGGTCACACCTTTCTCCTGGTCCTTTACGCTGGGCGCCTACAAAGGAGTGTACTTGGGCTCCCAGTCACTTGGTGTTCATATTATGCAAAAACCATGGATGTCCTCAACAAACTTCGGACATGAAGCATCTGCTTAGAGTTCAGGACAGTGATGTCACTTTGCTCAGTTCATGCTGAAATTATTAGTACCAGCTACACTTCAGATTTAAGCTTAGAACATGTCATCTTAATGAGATTTAATAGTAATGCTTCAACATAAGGGAACATGCATCCTGCTGAACAACTTATACTGAAGTAGTAGCCAAAGGTTTTTACAAAGCTTTAATAGGTGTTTAACCTTGCAGCACCCATGCAATCCCTTGCTAACTGTGACTCAATTATACTCTTAAAGCAAGGGCAACCATAAGGTGAGGGGAAACATGGATGTTATTCAAACTGCAGTATTGCAAAGTGTTCTTAATGGTTTTCGCTTCAGGCTGTACAACTTGTTTATTAGTATCAATATTAGTATTATTTTTCATAAATTGCTTATCAAGCAGTCCTGTGAAAGTGACTTACATAGTGTACCATTTACTTATAGACTTGCATACACATTTAGAAGACAGCATTTCCTAAAGCATTTTAAGTTCAGTAGGTTTTTCACAGGTGTAAGATGCAGATATCTCTCACCTTTTGTTTTGACCCTGGACCCGTTCGGTCTCAACACCCGTTCTGCTTTTCTGCCGCATGAGCCATGTGAACTCTGTTCTGCCTTGGTGGCCAGCAGAGACTTCATGTGGGTTTGATCCTGCTACTCTGTGAGCTCACTGGTACCCAAGGCCAGGCCCTGCATCCCACTGATAGAACCACAAGTAACGTTGTATACTGTCTTCACGTGCTGCTGACCACCTGAGACTTCTCGAAATCAAGCCCTGTGTCCCATTGATAGAACCACAGGTTCCACAGATAGCAGATTGGAAATGCTGTTAAGGCCCACCCTGCCTAACTCCCTCATGGTACATGGGTCATATTAATACACCTGAATGTTCAGATTCTTTATTTTTATTTCCTCAAATCATTTCTTTTATATTAGTAATATGGTTATATTGGGAGATAGAGATGAATTTGAAATGCTAATTCTCAACATTTTTCCTGGTCTTTTTTCATGCATACCATACATGTATTTTTTGATGGTATTATGTTTTAGAAAATGTCTCACTCACATAGACAGAAACTACTCTAAAAGGATTTCAGGGATAATAACAGACTGTAACTGGAACACACAGACTTTATAGGTGATATTAAAGTATCTGAAAGTAAGCTGTTCGTTCTAGTTTTTACCTTCTTGCATTTGCTCTTGAATGTTCTGTTTGGCTTTGATAGAGACAGCAACATACAGTTCAAATGATCATTTTGTGAAGATCTAAGGTTTATGCTTTTAAATGTGCATCCTATATTTTCCGTTTTGCACTTTCTGCAATTGGCATTTGTTTCCAGTTTCCATTTGTTTGCAGTGGTAACATTTTGCTTTGTAAAAAAGAGAAAATACATGAGATGGGAAATTATGAAGATAAAGACTGGTATGTGTCTCAGGCCTTTGCTGATGTTGTCTCCGCTGTGTCCAAAGAAGTAGTACCAGACGTCTTAGCATTGACAGAAAAACCCCAGAATGGATATCAGCTCCCTTACATTCTCGTCTGAGGCCTCATGCCTGCACTCCCCAGTATTTACCATTACCTGTCTATCACTGGAGATTTGAAAATAAATCCTCAATGTATCTTCTATGAATGGATGTCATTTGTCTTGAACTCTTTACTAGCTTGTTAACATGGCTTTGAAATTTTAATTGTTAAATGAAGGCCACCATTCATTAAATGCTTGTAGTGTAACACCAGTATATCATGTCATGGCAAATCTTGCAGGAGATCAATGTTCATTCATTGCTGCTTCCATGTAGTATATCATAATGTGACTGTGATATTGGGTAGAGTGGCTGAAAGTCAGTGGATGTTTTTGAAACTCTCAGTCTCCTGTTTCACTTTATTTGGTTATCACTGTTAAATACTTATTTTCTTGATAAAATTTAGTGAGTGCAAACTGCATGACAGTCAGCAACATCAGTTGTCAGTATATGCAGTACAGTTTGGTCAGTGTATTCAGACCTGCCTCTAGTATGTTACTTAGTCTGAGGATATTCTGAGACGCTACTTGTGTTTTGTGGCATGCTCCATCACAATGGAAATGGTGCATTGGTCTGAGCAGCAGTGTACTGTGACCAAGTGTGGTGCTGATGAAAGCTGACGATATCCTGGTAGAGGGTTGCCTGCTTCTAGCCGTCACCCCTTTGCCTTCCCTGTTAAACTGAGTACAACTCCAGGCGTTTTACAGAGAGGGGGATGGACAAATAGTTTCACACAAATATGAGCACATTAACACAAAAAAGAAAGCATTGTGGCATGAAATTGCTTTAAATACTAATGAAGGCATTTTGGGGTTGATAACAAAGCTCTTCCCTCTGGGATCAGGAAAGACACTTGTAATTTTGTATTTTCTTGTTGAAAAGTGTTTTGATAATGCAAATATAGGGCAGTTACCCCTTATCAAATTCATCCTCCAAGTTATACTTTATATTCAATACTGAGAAGAGGCCAGATCTGTGTATTGTTACCTGAGGCTGAAGAAATTGTACCATAAAATACCTACATTAATAGACATATACAGTTTATTTCTCACATATTTAATTTTTTTAAAATCGATGTATGGTGGGTGGGAGGCATTTGGCAGAACACCTACAGACACACACACACAATCACAAACAACGGGTAATTCGGAGACAGCAGATCCTAACTGGCTATGGGAGGAAGCTAGGGAGAATGTGCACACTCTCAGAGTGGCAGTGACATTCGAACACCAAACGCTGTAGGAGTGAGGGTACAGTGCTGCCAACTTAACCAGAGTGCCGCCCAGTATAAGATCATATTGCTACCACTAGGAATATTATTGTCTGATGCCAGAATGCCAGGATTTTACACCATTTGCCTGCTCAATGTTAAGTTTCATGCCTAAATGAAATTATTTTCCTGCTGTAAAAAACATTTAGGTATTCAAGCTGTGCAGTATCTATACTCACTAGCTCTTACCCAAATTAACTAAATTTGATCAAGATAATATTTTCTTTTCATGACTTGTAGAAGACATCCATATGTTTAACTGCAAATGGCAGGCAATTCCACAACAATTTTAAATAGAAATATTTTCCTGCCATACAACAGCATTTCAGTTAGCGATTTAATTGTAATTATAATAGTTGAAATTATATCATGGTATCTCAAGTTTATCCAGTTTAAATGCACTACTTCTCCTAAGGTTTCGTAGCTATAATATAAATATTTTGGCCGTTGATGAACTACGATAGCATTTGTATGCCTGTCAACTCTGCTGCCAGGCTCCAACTTTACCCACCGCTAACAGTTTTTGGGTAAATGCTTACCTAACTTCTATTTTAACAAATGTTAACAGAAATATGCTTTTTCTATGTCTTAAGAAATCCTTTATGAGTTAATCTATTAGATTTGCATTGTAAATCTGTTCAAAATGATGTAATATCAAGTTAAAATTGCTCTTTCTGGCAAATGTAAAATTTTTATAAATTGCAGCCTGCTATTTTTGCATGATTATTCAGCTTGTTTGACAGTGTTTTACACTGTGTTCTGCAAGGTGTTGTGAGACCCATTTTGTGGTCATTCAGATACAGATAGGTATCTGTCGCTCGTGTGTAATCTGCACAAAAGTGGAAGAGCTAATTCTAAGAAGGACCAATTCTAGTTTTGTATAAAAGTCCTACAGTTTACAGTTTCATGCTGGAACAGTCCATAGCCTAAGTACAAAAGTACAGTCTTCACACAACATTAATGGGTTGTTTGGTTTAACTGTATTCCCACCCCTGGGGAATTACACTTTGCCAAATTACATCGGGTTTTGTGCAGTGACATTTATTCGATGTCCATCAAAGGACATATATATATTTTTTTGTTTTTTTGTAAACATTCAAATGGTTTAAGCAGCATGCATTGATTTGTGATTTCCCTCCGGTCACAGCTTATTGTGGAGCTCTGTGTCACCTGAAAAGCTTATGATTTGGGTTCACTGCCGCCTTCCCACCAGCACCTGCATATTCCGAAAATGCAGCGTAATTAAACGCGGCTACCACTAAAGCATGCATTGCAGTCCTAAAGTATCTGGACAGTAGTACTTTTTTATTGTTTTGCCTTTGTACCCCTGCAGATTGTTCCTGAAGTGAAACAGTGACTATGATTACAAGCTGCCAGCTTTATAGTCAGTCCAAGTCCAAAAGCCCCTGAAACAAGAATGAGCTGAATATGTTGGCAGTACAGGCATGGCAGTGCATCATCATGGAAGAAAACAAAGATACCAAACGTCTGTTGATGTCTGTAGGTCATAGACTCCAGGCAGTCATTGACAGCAAACGATTTACATTGAAATATTGAATACGATAACTTCATTCCATCCATCCATCCGTCCATCCATCTTGTAACTCTATGGGCAATTTTGAGATTCTAGTTAGCTTAATTGCTAGTCTTTGTACTGTGGGAGGAAACTGGTGCACCTGGAGGAAACTTGTACAACATGAGTTGAGAAATTTTTGTTCTCTGAAATTAGGGAACTGTGGCTAAAATGACTTTGATTTTTATACTGTTTAAACACCTTTAATTTAAAGCTCAAAGTGGACACTTTATAGTCACTTCAGAGAGATTGATCTCCAGGAGCTCTTGACATTAATCTATACTACCGTTCAAAAGTTTGGGGTCACTTAGAAATGTCCTTGTTTTTGAAAGAAAAGCAAATTTTTTGTTCATTAAAATAACATCAAATTGATCAGAAAAGCAGCGTAGACATTAATGTTGTAAATGACTGTTGTAGCTGGAAATGGCTGTTTTTTAATAGAATACCTACATAGGTGTATAGAGGCCCTTTATCAGCAACAATTAGTCCTGTGTTCCAATGGAATGTTGTCTTTGCTAATGCAAGTTTACCCTTTTAAAAGGTTAATTGATCATTAGAAAACCCTTTTGCAATTACAGCATGTTAGCAAGGTCTGCGAGTCTGTAATTGCTGCAAATGAAGGATTCTTTGATTTAAGCCAATATTTGAAGGACACAATTATTATTTCAATTAAACATATTATGTCTAACTTTATCAATGACTAGGCCTATGTTTCCTATTCATTTTGCTATATTTCCTATTCAAACTCATTTTGTGTATGTTGTCATAGAAAATTTCTGAGTGACCCTAAATATTAGAACGGTAGTATATATAGTGGTATGCTCTCATCTTTGACAATAATAAACTTAATTTCTTAATTGTGGGTTTATCCATTGGACAACCTTTAGTTTATCTTGTTGATTCTTTGTGTTTTACTTGTACCCCAGTCTGGTTCATGCAGTACAAAAAAACAAGAGGCCTCTTTCTTTTCTCTTTCGTGTGCTGGACCCTTACTGGTTGAGCACATTGAAAGGAAATGTACTGAAAAATTACTGTGTGGGTATGAAAGGCTGAGAAGGCCAGTTTTGTGCTTAAATCACTGGATTGGCTTTGTCTGATGAGAATGAAAGAGTAAAAGAGATTGTAAAAAGAAACTTGATTTTCACACCTGTCAAACCTAGAATGGACAGCTGTTTCCTATTTATACATCTATAATACATAAACACTTATTCCAAAAAATAAATGCATGAGGGGTTGCCATACAGGGGTTGTTGATCTCTCAAGATTTATCAGCTGATTGATATCTGTTGTTAGATGGAAGCAGTATCAGTAATAGGAGAAAAGTTACTGAACAGGTGTTAACATTCTGAGTTAACCTTATGTATTAAGATGGATAGTAGGAAATGCATCAGAAGCTAGAGGCTGAAGGAATGCCTACAGGAGAGTCAGTGCTTGGATGAATTGTATTTTTCCAGTGATTAGGTTGAATGGATTCCCTTAATGACTTGATGCCTTAGAGTTTTCCTCTTAATTAAAAAGAAATATTCAGGAAGCTGTATGTTTTTTGCATGGAGAAACAGTGTAAAATGGTGTAGCAAGGGCCTAAGTGAGGTCACTTCACCTTATTTCTAGTTCTATTGGAGTGAGATGTCACTTCCTATCAGCCTTCGACAGCACGTGCCTGGACCCTGACACCTGGACCTACACAATGCTGTAACTCTTCTAACAACCCAGTGCCCATTTTATTTTTCTGTTTCTTGTGTTTTTTGTTCCTTTTGATAGTCTCGTGAGACCTAGCTCCACTCCCAAAATAAATTCCCCATTCCTTCTCACTGTCCTCATATCACATGACCCTGTTTGCTGATCTGGTCAGAGTAAGTTCATTATCCTACTAATAAATTAATGACTGGGTTGGAATGCTTTGAAACATAAAACAGTATCTACCATTGGGTGGTTCTGGTTTGCGTCTTAAATGGAATATTTTGGTCATCCAGTCTGATGTTCTAGCATCTTTATAGTTCAGTAATGATGATGAAATCTAGTGCCTCTATATTATCCTTTAATTGCATTGCTGGGATTTTCTGGGTTGTGTATGACTATATATTTAAGACATTTTACTTTTTAAAAAAAAGTATTGAAGCATTGTTTTAGTTACACAGAAACAACTGAGGCGCACATAATTAAAAATGAATTTCAATACGAAAACAAGTTGTGGAATATTATTCACATTAATAACATAATGAACATAATTTATTCATAAACCATATTTGGAATGATCATATTAATTTGGATTCGCATGGGTCCTTGAAGACCGTGAAATTGAATTTCACCTTGAAAAATCCAAGTAGAAAGATGTGATACAAAGCCTGTAAAACATCATTGAAAGTAGAATTGAAATAGTTTGCTTACCTTTAAAATTAGTTTTTAACAACTTTGTTTGGAGGCAGAGATGAGAAGGTTTATGGGAAGTTTAAGACGGCATGAGTTTTTTGATTCAGTGACTATCACACCTGTAATCTGTAAGTATGCCATAAAGGGCTCTAAAAGATAGTACCCCTTAGAAGGCGGTGCCCTGTAGAAGCTACCTCTCCCATATCTTCACTAGCCTTCACAACCAAAGTTTTCATAGTTGTGAGCTTGTGATGGGTTGAAGGTAGCCAGCAGAGAGCAGCTCAGGAATGCTAAATGATTAATGGGGGTTTTGGGGGGGCTTCTGACTCAGTCCTTTATAATGCAGGAGGCTTTGCGGAGACATGAGCTGTCCAGGGACTCACAACATGCAGGTGGTCCTTTTCATTTCCATCCCACTACTTCCCCTTTGGACCCCCTACCATAGTGAGAATTCGTTTTTAATAGGATGAGAGAAATCCAAGGAGGTCTGTCTTAGAGAAAGCCAAAATAACTCTTCCTCCCTCCGTGGAGCCAAACTGAGGAGTGAAACCTCTCTTGTGGTTTCACTCTGCTTAGCTTTATTTATGCTGACTTTCATTTTCATTCCACATCTTCTTAGCAGTTTATCTTTGACATTTTTTTCTTGCTTTTAATTAGCAAAAAAACTCACATTTGCTCACATAGATGCTATGCAGTACAATGCTGCGTTTTACTACAGTAGTGTAGCCCCCTACCATAATTGTTCGTTTTCTCCAAAACCTGCTTTGAAAAGTAACACATTTAGCATTCACAGTGAGGATCAATAAATGAACATGATTATTATTGGACCGTGAGTACGTCGTGGGGTGAATTGCTTTACAGCACTCCTGGCATGTGGCCCATATATGTGTGTAAATAAGATGCAGAGGTTAGAAATCACTTAACTGGCCCAGATGGTGCACATTAGCACCACCCAACACCCACGCTGGAGTCAACATCATGGGCCATGCAGGAACCTCAGCGTTTGAAACAGACCATCTCCAGGAAACCCAGGCTGAATTAATCAGAGATCAAATTAGTTATAATCTGCATATTAATCATTTGGGAGTTTGACACCTTAACAGATTCTTCTTAATGATTAGCATGATGATTATAGTATCATTAATGATGGTGTCATTTGCAATAGACTGCTGCAGTTCAATTCAATTCAATTTTATTTATATAGCGCCTTTAACAAGAAGCACTGTCACAGAGCGCTTTACATAGTCCCGAGCCCACAGTCCCCAGAGAGTAAACCAAAGGCGACAGTGGCAAGGAAAAACTCCCACAGAAGGAAGAAACCTTGGGAGGAACCAAACTCAAAGGGGAAGCCCATCCTCCTCAGACCAGCACCGGGCAGGACAAATGAATTAATACAAATCAGAACAATAGATACAAATAAGAACAAATCCTGTAACAGTCAGGATGACAACAGGGTATTGGAGGTTGCAGTCCAGTGATCAGAGCAGGTTCGATGGCTCAGAAGGCAGCAAGCTGGTCAAAAAAGTTATCTGGTTAAACCTAGTAAATGATTAGAATCACCCTGAATGAATGTGATTTAGCTTTGTAGCACAAGGCTGAACTGGCATATGCATTTGTACCTAAGCTAGCTTGTTAGTTATGAGCAACATGGAAAAGTAAAATACTACCCTTTGCAGGCTCAATATATTGATATTCTGCAAACAGCACCTTTATGGGGCAAAAACAGGAATAATGAGGTTTAGGTGTTTGAGCTGTTCGGTTAGGCTTGCGGTTAGTCATGTCCCTCTCTCTGCTGCATTCCTTTGCCCCCATCCCAAATGCCATTAACAAGCCTGATGCAGTGATACAGCCATGCCTTTTAGCCTACGCCCTCTGTTAATGTCACTGCTGTGGCGGCCTCAAGCTTATTAATGAAGTTATTCCTCGGCGATTGGGATCAGTACAACCTCTTGGGGGGGGGGGGGGACGCACGCGGCAGAGGGGCCGTTGTTAAGGCGAATTTCCCAAAACTGCTTTCTGTTGATGAATCGTGCCCCAGTTCTGTAGAATCCAATCAACAAAGAGGCAGGGCCCGACCTGGACCATATCCCACTCTCTGATGATATATAGGTGCATTATGTTTCAGTGCTCAGCTATTATTTTTCACACACTTTTTACTTTAATTGGCTGGAGTGCTTTCAAAGCAGTTATTTCGGGATGCAAGTATGCACAATAGTGGGTAAATAAAAAAAAAAAAAATTGATTAAACGACTCTTCTTTGCCTGAAGTACTGTCAGCACATCATTTTCATGTAGATACATATTTGTTGATAAATACAATTTAATGACATACAAACAGGCTGTTCAGTACTGGTTAGCTGCTGTTTTATATAGATATGTGTGCTGTACGTTTTTCTTTGTCTCTGTGGCAAAAAAACACACTGTCAGTGAGGGAGATTTCCATGGCCGTACTGTTGGAATTCTTCGATTTGCCCTTCTAACATCCAGTTCATTTTTTGCTGAAAGATATCCCGGGATAAGATTGCTACTCGTCAGTAGCATTAAGACATTATAGTACACATTACATCAACATTCAATTGATGGGCACTTTTGTTTGAAATGACTGAATGTCAGTTGTGTAAAGTTGTGTTGCTTTTATGTCAGAAGTCATCAACACAAAGACATTGGTTTAGTGTGGTTTGTGTAGCATGACTTTCCCTGATGAGATAAAAGCAGAATTCTCTAGAACAGTAGGAGAAACATTACACTACTTTAATGAAAGATTTTATAACTTAATCCTGAGTACTGAATGTGAAGATAATATGGATTAAGAATGTGCTCTTGTAAGGTTGGTTTGTATTCGTAAGCACTGTAGCACTTCTCACAAAACACTTAGGTCTATGCTGAACTGCTCTAGAAAAATATCCATGCGTATAAAATGGTAAGATTGGAAGATGCTTCGTACAGTGTGTAAATGTGAGTGCTGATAAATACACTGACAAAATCCAGAGAATACAAAGGCACAAATAACCTTAAACTGGTTAAACAGATTGAAATAGAAATTTGCCGGTCGTCAGAAGTATAGTTCTGCTTTGGGTAAGACAGTAACAGGCTCAAGACACCATCACAGGGACAGAGGGGAAATGTCATCTGGGCTATTAATAGACACTTCGGTTAGCAAACATGTCAGACGCCCAGCTACAAGGCCTTATCAGTTGTTATGGTGAGCTGCACACTGCAGAAAGCTTGTCAGTAACACAATGTAAATCATCTGCCGTGGTGTTCTCTCACAAGCCCTGTCTGTATGACAGCTTCATTTAGTTGTCCAAACTGCCTTTACTTTGCTCATCCTGCCCTGTGTGCATGGCCTCTTGGGGCGCAGAACACACAGACTGGCACATGAAACAGTTGCATGACTCCCAGAGGGTCAGAGAAAGCCCAGATCTTTTAATGGAGGTATCGTTTGGGACTTGTGTTCAATCAGGGGGTCGGCTGGTTGTTTAAGGATCTTTTTTGTCTCGTGCACTTCCTGTCATGTCAGTTTTGATGCTGTTATGTGACGGTACAGTCCAAGGTCAAACACAGGCTCGGTCAGTAGTCTTGTTGGGATTCACCAGTACCCACGGCAAAGGAAGCATGTACTGTACAAAATTATCCTAAATGTAATTTGTTTTGAAATTGCGTCATTATAAAATGCATCCAAATCAGTGTCACATTTGTCTATGCATATTAGAATGCTAATATTATTTTTACAAAATGTTTCAGTGCTTTTGAAATGTATCGTTTTATTAGTTTGTAACTGCCATGTCATGGTTGAGAGGCTCTGAGTTAGACTTTCTGAGAATTAGAGCTGCCGTTTTTCTGCAGATTGCACCATACATGGCAGATACTCAAGTGTCTGTATCTGCATTACGTCATGGTGACAAAACAGGTCTCACAACACCTTGCAGAACATGGCATAAAACATTGTCAAACAGGGTGAATACTCATGCCAAACTGTAATCACCTATAACAAAAACTGATTTTGGAGTCACTGTTGGTACTTAATGTCAGATTTAACCATGTGAAATCAGTCAAACTCAAAATAATATTAAACCACTGACCCTGGGTTTCAGCCAGTTTGGCAGTTGTCAGACACTAAGCCGGGGCTAAAAAATGAATGGGTTACAGATTTCACCACAACTTGGTGGTAGGTTGTTTGACTGTCGTACATTGCTGGTGTGTTAATTGTACCACAGTCAGGTTACACAGTGCAATTACTAATCAAATAGCTTTGTGGTGGATTACTCTCCATGTCAGAGCCATATGAGTATCACCCCTGCTACTTTTTCCGTATGTTATTAGCAAACAAACATTATTTTTCTTTGTTAGCTCTCCCTTTTGCCCCTTTCATTGGCTCTATACAACAACAAACAGGCTGAGTGGTTAATGTCTTCTAGTGTATCGTATGGACTGAATTCAGCACTGATATTTTATCCCGCTAAATTCAGAACATTTTGACTACTGACTGCAATGCAGATTAATAATAGTCTGTTTTATACTATGATTCATGAGCTATAAGCTTCATGACCAATATATTTTTTTTTATAAATATTTAGCTATCAATTGCTCAAAACGAAAAAGCACCATTAACTCATTACAAAAGCAGTTCATAATAACTGCTATTATAGTGATGTTAATCAAATATTAAAGCGGTTCATTTTTAGAAGCAAGGTATTTAAAGGTATTGGTAATGAAAGGTACCTTTTATGAATCGTTAACTATCCCTTACTCGTAGATGTCTTAGTGTAACTAAGCAGAATTCTTTGGATAAATTGGCCAAAGCGATGTGTCCTGTTGTTCTGCGCTCTGCCACAAGACATGAGCAGCTCTTTCAGACAGATTTTTTTTAATGGCTCTGTGGGTGTGATCCATCCTTGTTTGTCTGTCGCTTTATTTTCTTCTGTCTGTCTCACAGTAAGAAGGCTTGGCTTGTTGTTCAAAACACGAGTAACAGAATCACAGACTGTCTTTCTGCAGAGAGGTGTGACACCCAATGAAATAAACTCTGTCAGCTGGGCACCTTTTGGTCAAATAGCGGCTAATAGTATCACTATTTAGTGTTGTGTATGTGGTTATACTATGTCCTGTCTGTTTTTATATTGCATTTTTTTGTTGCATGAAGTTTACTCATATTTAAACTCAAAGCAACACAGATTGCTGTACTACTTAAAAACTGGACATGGGGAAAAATGATTGCAGGAGTGGCTGTGATATTTAACAAGGCACTTAATCTGATTTGCTACTGCTGTGTAAATGGATATGGCTTCAGCTATATAAAATTGCTGCAAAGAAACATAATTATGATTAATCTTTATCACACCCTGTTGAATCTGTATGTTCCCATATGCTGTAGTGAACATCTATAGCATTGTGATACCTTATCCCCCCCCCCCTTGAGTAGCATGTGTCTTTGCCCACCTAGGAGTTAATATTTGAAGCTCTGCTTTGTGAGGTGTGGAGTTATCAGTGCACCCGTGGGCTGCTGAAGCCCAGGCTCGAAGCCTGCAGCGGGTGTTTATCTGCAAGCTGACCGTGTGGCGGCCAGCCGGGAAGGGATGTGGGGGTGGCCTGGGCAGGGCACTGTTTGTGGTTAAACTGAAACCCTTGCCATGTACCCTGCCCCACCCCAAGTCTTCCTTTGGCAGCTTGTCATCCTCCCTGCCTACTGCTACACCCACAAGGGTGTTGGCTCCAGCTCGCCTACTTCTTCCTTAGTCTCATGGACTTAAATGAACTTGCAAAAAAAAAAAAAAAGAGCAGAAAAAACTTGTTACCCAGTTAATCGAGGTCCTTAGATCTGTATTAATTAAGTTCATTTTAGATTCTTTTTTTTTCACATTGCTCACTTGGGCGATACACTTGTGCAGAATAACAAACAAGGCCAAAAAGACGAAAATGTGAGAAGTTTTTGTACAGTTGACATTGACAGAGAAAAGTCAACAGTGATTAAGTAAAATGACAGTGTGTTGGGCTTCATTACTATTCCTGTGTTGGGCCTCCTGCCATTCCACATATTTATTTTATTCCACCACTAGCAAATCTGATTTGACTGCCTAACTACTTATTGAGCCTGTGATTAGCTAAATCAGGTATTCTGCTGCTGCAATAGAGCAAAGAGCTCAATTGGCCCAAGGTCCTGCAGGAAAGGGAGAGAGACTTGCTGATGTAGTGCAATGGTCAGGGCATGCATGAAGCAGCCCTTCTAGTCGCCATGGTGTTATCACAACTCCATGCTACCTTTGCAGTACTGCACCGCGTGGTCGTGTTCAGTGGGTGAGAAACAGCAGCTCTTGGGGATTTGGGGTTATGTTGTCAGGTATTGTTAAAAAGGTCCTTTGACCTGATTGAACACATGATCGTGTCCAGGTTCTCTCTCCTTCTGGGAATGCTGCTAGCTCTTATTCAGAGAGATCCATAGAAATCCATTGAAGGGTATTCAGGAGAACTTGTGTGAATGATATGATGCAGTGCAGCCGCTACCATCCATGTTGCGTTTCCAGAGGACTAAGAGTTTAATACCAGTGCCATGAGTCACACACATTATTCTCGTGTCCACACTGGCAATACACAAACACACCACACTCACACAACTGCTGCTACTTCCATTTGTTATTTGTTATTATTCAGCAGATTTATGAAAGATAAGAGCTGGTTAAACATGAAGATTTAAAGGTGAAGCTACTGTGTGTAAGTGTAGGTATTGATTTTGAAAGCAGCAGAGGGAGGGTGTGTTGAGTAAAGTATCTTTATCACTGAGGAAAATATGGGCAAGAGCCTAATTTGATTCTGGTGTAACGATGTAGACCTCCAGGGAAGCAGCACGGCACTGGAGCCGTTTCCATGGCAACGGATGTCGTTTCCCATTTAATTTTTTTTTTCCAAGGAGGACTGCGAAATAAGGTCCTTATGTGATTGGCAAGCAGCAGCCTCCGAGCTGTTCAATATGCAGGGCTTTTGCAAGCCCCTCATTAGTAATGAGCCAAGAAAAAATTTGAATGGCAATATAGTAAAATTAAGAAATAATTTGGAACGTAACACAAATGGATGCAATATGTGATATAGTGTTGTAAGATGTGACTGGCATTTTTACATTTTTAGTTGTACATGTGTGAATGAATATTATTTTCAAAAGGAGTAAATATTTCTCCATGCTGACTTAATGTCATCATAGTTTTTACTGTTCTGTCAGCTAAAGTACATAACTTAATGACCTTTTAAAGAGTATGTACAGTAGTTTATTTTGGTAAGAACTGTTTTTATTATTTATTTCATTTTATGTTCTGTAGCTGTGCCATATAAGGATATATGGATATATGCATATGAATATGAAGAAACATTAGGAGAGTCATAGAAAATAATATTAAAAAATATTTCATCTTCCTGTCTAATTTTGGTCTGGTGCATATAAAACTTCCTTCAATGCCTCTATGTCTTTATATTGACTAATGCTGGCTATGACTGTGCGTTTCCGTTCAGTATGCAGGAGGCTACACTTTATCTTCCTGCTACTTCTACAGGTCAGACAGAAGAGATTATTCCGACATGCCTGTTTGATATTAAATATGATTTTGAACAGTCTGGGGTTATAAGCAGCAAACTCCTTGGCCTTCTGAAATGACCACTCGAAGGGTACTTTTGTGTAGGCTAAATGAAACCTCTACCATTATTGTTACTAAAGAAGTAGCAGCAATTTCCAGTTGCTTCCAGTGTTTGGGGCACGAGGCCAGAATTTAAACTCTTCCAGTTCTACAGGCTACTGGAAGGCCTGGTGCTTCTGGGGTTAAAAGGCAAAAACAGATTAAAAGAAAAGCTTGTTGCTGTTCGGCCATCTGTTGAACGCCCGAGATCAGATGGACAGTACTAAGGAGAGAAAGCACTTGCTCAGTATCTAAGAGACAAATGATCCTGAAAAGATAAATTAAGCAGTTGGTCTTTGCCAGGAAGGGGAGGACCCCTCCAAAAAATATGTGGTTATATCATCTGTCATTGCATAGTAATGCTGTTAATATCACCTGGGCCTCTTTGACTGTATGCCAGGTACATATTGACCACTGTTCTTGCCAACTAGCCTGTCTGAATGACTTGGAGAACATGATTGAGTTCTCTCATAGCTTCTTCTTGGGTGTGCCTTTTTGGTCGCCTGTGCGATGCACCCTAACAGACTTTGAGAGCTATCTTTTGATAACCTTCCTGGTCCCTCTTCCCATCACTTGAGTATCATTTGTGAAACAAACTATCATTTGTGTTTTTCCTTGATGGTATGAATGTATCAGATTGCACAAGGCAGATTGAAAAATTTACCAGATCATGGACATTGTAAGACTAGAAGAACTTGTTCAGAGGATTGAGTGCTTAGAACTTGTTCTGTAGGCAAATGGATTGGTATGATTTGTTGCAGATAACATTCATCTATATAAATAGGCAAATATATATATATAATTGTGAGCAAATGGACATAAGTCTGTTTAGAAGAAAGCCTCTGATGTGAATATAAATTAAGCAAAGTCACTGCTGACGTGTGTTGGCCTCAGTATCTCTAATATACAAGGGTTCCTGAACACCGACTATACATAGCTGGTTTTTAAGGGTTACTGAGGCCTCTTGACAAAAATATGTAACTCAAAATTCAGTTTTATTGTTTTCACAGACAGATGGCAGCTTGCATCTTGTTCACCCATAGACCATTAAAATGGTTGTACACATTTTTGGTCATCGTACAACAGGTTATTTTGTAAATCTGAATAGCAAAATATTTCCCTATATTTTCTGTCCATCCATACATTTTCGAAACTGCTTAATTCTCATTCAGGGTTGCGGGGGGCCTGGAGACTATCCCAGGCAGCCTTAGGGCATGAGGCGGGGCACACCCAGGATGTGGTATATATATTCTTTTTTTAAATATTTTCCATTTAGGTAAGGTAATGTACAACAGTTAAAATGGCATTATACAGTATGAATGTTTCAAAGTTCATTTTCATTGTGCTTCTGTATTTTTTATGGCGCATTGTCATATATTTGCATGTGGAAATAACAGAAAAAAATGTGTTTTCCTAAAATGTTGTTTGATGTGAGCTTTCACCCGTTTCTTGTGACAGTTTGCTTTGTGAATGAAATTAAGGTAAATGGAATGTGTATGCACAGCACTGCTTACTAATGAGCGTGTAAACAGGACATCAACAACTGGCCAACAGGTACAAATTTGTTTTGAGTGTATTCAGTTCTGTTCATTGTAATATTTTATTTTACTGTATCCTTTATTTCTCAGTTACTTTTATATGATGAAGAGGGGATGAATGAGATTAGAAATGATTTGTTTGTTTTCTTGTGAATCCCATCCACTGCCTGGCTGGGCTAATCAGAATCACAGAGGCATCTGGGTGTGAGTGAATAGGGAGTCAATCAGCAGAGGCTGGTGGCTTCCATCTGTAAACATATTTGTCCCAAAAACTTGGAACTCTAAATTACATCTTAACAGCATTCCATGTTGCTGGGAGGCAGGACACCTTTCACTTAGCATGAGTTACCAGTGGAAAGCGTGCTCTCAATAACAGGGTGTATCCTACCTTGTTCACATCTTTACGTAAAAGAGGGATAGCTGTGCTCTTAGTAACAGGGCGTATTCTACCCTGTTCACATCTCTCCGTAAAAGAGGGAAAGCTGTGCTCTTAGTAACAGGGCGTATTCTACCCTGTTCACATCTCTCCGTAAAAGAGGGAAAGCTGTGCTCTCCATAACAGGGTGTATTCTACTCTGGTCACATCTCTCCGTAAAAGAGGGAAAGCTGTGCTCTCCATAACAGGGTGTATTCTACCCTGTATACAGCTGTAAGTGACAGGTATTATAAAGAGCACCTGAACGTGGATAATTCATTTTGCTTGCCTTTGTAGACCACCAGTAACTTTTGAAATCAGGTAATTAATGGATGGATGAATGGATTGACTAATTCATTATATGTAAATAATAAATAAATTATAATAAATTATATATTTTATATAATAAATATAACACTGCATCTTATACAGCAGAAAAGGAGGTGAGGTTCTGGACAGGAATTTGCAAGTTCAAACTGTCATTGTACTTTTCTTATGTTTATTGTATGATATGTGTATAGTTTACCATTATTTTCAATGCTACTAGTAATTATGTTAAAATCATAATGAACTCTAAACTATTCCTACACCACCTTAAATGATTTAACTACAAATGTTTGACACTAATTAACAAGTGTGTTATAATATGACCAAAGTCCATTCAGGACTTTTAAATTAAAATAATTTAGCATGATAACAGTATTCATAATTACTGAATGTGATCTTCTCAGTCAATGGTAGAATTGGATGCAATCCCTTCACAATGAATTTTGACAGAGGTCTGTGACATCCAGTCATCCTTTCTTTCAAAATTGTAATGGGTTTAAAGTTCCAAAAATATTTAAGCTTCGTGTTGGTAAGCAGCGGTATTCCATTAGGCAGCCACCTAGCTGACATGTAAAGGAGTATATTTGGTGGTCGATATGAAAAGCCTGGTCATAGCAACTAAAGTCCATAGTTAAGTAGCTTGCAAAGCACCAATGGATGAACTGTGCCACTTTACTAATTTGTGCCATCAAATGTGAAGTGCTTATATCACACTCGGATTCCTGCTCGGCTGAGTGAGATGCTTTGTCATGTTGGAGGTAGTACGTAACATGAAATTGGTCTGCTGTATGTCTTATGGATACCTTTTACCATCCTTTGTCAGGATGAAAAGCAGTGATCGTGGCAAAAGGTCTAAGAGGTAAATACATCAGTCCAAAAAAGGAGCAAAAAGTTACACAATTTTTGACTAAGGGCAGTTAGTGCATAGGGAGGCCCATATTCTTTGATGACTGCTAGCCAAAGGAATCAACACAGCAACCACCATTTTGATCATAATGGAAACTGTTCACATAGGCCTGTTTTTGATCCTCGATCAGAGGTTCTGTTAGCCTGCCTATTGTAGGCAGTAACTTGACTTTAATGTATATGACACTACAGAAGTAGATGAATAGAAAATAAAATACGCAAACAACATATCTCAGAGCTATGTTGATCACTGACTTGTCATTGTGAAAATACTGACTTTACAAAATGAAATAGATAGGATTGTCTGAAACTCACAATGGAATATGAAGTAAATGGTGTTGCTTTAATATGTGCTGAACTGTGTTTTCTCACTTGGCTCCTCTCATATCATCTTAAGCAAAATGAAAATGTGATGTTTGTACATGTCATATATTTCTACTCCGGTGGCTGGTTAGTCTTGTGTTCTGGTAATGTTTGGGTTTACCTAAAGATTGTTTATAATGTCCAGTGAAGCTGCTTTGTGAACATGGCAAAAGCTAAAAGTCAGTGCATCATGAAAGGTGGCATTTCCAAAGGTGCAATTTTTTGTCTGTGTAGAAAGAAAATGCGTCGCCTAATTGATTTTTCATGAAGAGCAGCAGCAGCATGACTGGAGCCTGGCGTGAGTGCGGTCGGGGAGATGGGTGTGGAGTCTCTGCGTCTTCGGAAGAGAAGTGTTCGCTGTCATTAGAGACGCCTATGAAGAGGCTTGTCTGCATAATGGGGCTTTTCTCACTCCATTCAGCTCTTTCACAGGGATTTGTCTGAGAGCCTCCCAGCAGCTCACGACAGCCTGCTGTTGTTTCTCATGCTCCTTGTGGCTCTCCATCTGTGAAACCAAAACCATCCACAGAGCCATCTGTGAGACCGTCCGTAAGGCTATCAGTGAGACCTGAGGGATCGACATTAAAGCAACCAGTCATATAAGTGGAACTACTCATAAGTGTACCTTTGGATTATCCATAGGTCATTCATCAGCCATATTTCCAGAGTTTTTACATTACTAGTTTGTTCAGGATTCTTATAGAGGCCAATTCCAGTAGCAAAAACTTGGCTTGATGTTTTGTCTAATGTTATGGGGGTCAGCTCTATTGGTTTTTGATAAAGAACATGTAGCAGTACTATTTCTTCCATTCTTACCTGCCGAAATTTCCATTGGTTGTTCCATTAGGCTACTGTCTTGTTGTTTCATCTTTGTTCAGTTGGATGGTTCTATGGACACATGGGCTAACCCCAGTTCTGGATGTAAGTTTAGCCCTTTGTACGTATGAACATGTATTTATATTTAGTAGCCATTAGCACAGAAACTGAAAAATAAATAAAATTGTGTGTTAGCCCACTTGTCCATCCAATTGTTGTTCTTTTGCTCTGTCATATAACAGAGCATAATGGAACAGTGATACTTGAGGCCTTCAGTTTAAATATGTGCATGTCATGTGATTGTTTGGCAAAGAGATTCATGGTCTTTCTTTTACCTTTCCAAAGCAAAGAGTAAACTCTCTTATTTTTTCCATTTCTATACATATATGTATTAAAGGCAAGGTCTCAAAGTATCAAAATAATTTCAATGAATATTTAAGAAATGTAAGAATTGGCTATAAATGCTGCACTTCAGCATGATGGCCAACTCAGCATGTGCAGTGTCCTGATCACTGCTTTCTTGGCCTGTGCGTCTTTATTCTGAGTTCCACTTTGATTCCACATCTTACACATGTCCGAACACACACCAGTCAACTAGGCCCGCCCCCCCGGCCCCCCCCCCGCGCTCTCCCCTCTCCCCCCCCCCACCGCTCCTCCCACCTCCCTCTCTTACCCTCCCTCTCTCCCCCCTCCCCTGCCTCCCTCGTCCTCTCTCTCCCTCTCTAACCCCCCTCTCTTACCCTCCCTCTCTCTCTTCTCCCC
>JAACJT020000095.1:19044123-19088987 GCA_009936485.2 Gymnarchus niloticus | reverse complement strand
GGCAGCCTGGCGTGCTGTGGTCCATGGAGTCACGAAGAGTCGGACACGACTGCGTGACTAAACAACAACAACAACAATAGTGTGTTCAACACCCTCATCATCACAGTGCCTACGGAAACACCCCTGAGTCATATTCCTACATTGCGCCTTCCTGCATTAGCTGAGAAGCTTGCTTATAGCAGAGGTTAGGCTCTATCACATCTGGTCACAAATCACACTGTCAAGTTATTGCCCTCAAAGAGAAGGTTCCTCAGAGCAGCAGCATTGACGCAAATAGCCCTCAGTCCAGATCGCTGCAGCTTTGGTAGACTTTGTCACATGGGCAGGCTGGTCATGTTGAACTTGGAGTATAGACAACTTGGAATTGAGCTTTGATTTGGGCACGAGTTCTACAGAGACAGCAGGCACATCCTTGAAGTCTAGTGCTCCTGTCTTGAGCCAGGCTCTCAAGGTTTAACAGACTCTTTCACACCCTGGTGGTCCACCACTCCTGGCCCTGGTCGCTTCTCCACACCTGGCTAGGTCTTCTCTTTGTGCTGAGGCCATGTTAGGGTTCCTCATAATGAACTCAGCGGTGTGTCACCTGGCCCGGTCTCCCTGTCTTCAAAAGGTCGTGTTAGGGTTCCTCATAATGAACTCAGCGGTGTGTCACCTGGCCCAGTCTCCCTGTCTTCAAAAGGTCATGTTAGGGTTCCTCATAATGAACCCAGCAGGGTCACCTGGCCTGGTCTCCTCTTCTTCCAGATGCTATATTAGGGTTCCTCATAATGAACCCAGCAGTGTGTCAGGAGCAGTTAAACAATGGGTGTAAAAATAAAGAAAACTGAGACTGTAATGCAAAACTCAGAAAACTCAAGCTTGTGATCAAAAAGTTGAAACATCTCTACGAACAAAGAGCAATGTTGGCAACTGATTCCAAGTGCAGAAACGTAGTGTTTAAAATTTTACAACAATCCATCAGGGCTCGATTAAAAAGCTTATTTTTTTGTTGACATACAATTGAAACAAACGCGGCAGTCTTCTGTTTTGGAGACGACAGATGAGACAATTACATGCGTTGGTGTTGAAAACCAAACATCTTCAACCCAGAATCAATAGTTATGAATAAATATGTTTTTAAAATGAGGCACCAGGGAATTGATGCAGTGGGTGGATTTCACAGGCTTTGCTGACATGCCTCTCCTTAATTCTTCTTAATTAATCTATCTCTTCTGGATTATTCTGTAGAACACAGAACCCCCCCCCCATCCCCGCAACATCACATCATGGTCTGACTGTAGCTGACAAGTCATTTTATTATTTGCCAGAACCTGAAAATAATATTAATATTCCTGGAAGGTGAGTGTGAGGCGGCGGCTGTGGATGGCCAATATATCAGACCCGTTGCTACCGTCCGTACCTGGGGCCCTAATAGTCATCGGGCGCATTAAATATTTAAAGAGAATCTCGCGCAATATTCCAGCAACCTGCCCGGGAGCTTGGTAGCCCAGGGGTGGCTGCTACAGCTGGGATGTGCACCCTTACCATCCGAACTCCTCAACCTGCCGCAAAGGATTTGCAGTGTTTTATTTATGCACTGCAGGAGGCCAGGCCTCTATGTCAGTGTGTGGGCAGGCCAGCCTGCTAAATAAGGGAAACCCCTGTTAAGGTGTGCTAAAGTAATTACTGCATTTACACACATTTTTATTTGTTGTTGGGGTTACTAATTACTTAGTCAGTGACCTGCGTCCCTACCCAGTGATTCACAGGACAGACGGCAGGGTACGCTTTGGACAGGATACCATTTCCTCCCACGGACTCGTGCGCTTGTTCACACACAGGTAGTATATTGGGCCTGATGTAGTCTCATCAGTCATGCATGCTGCTACACTGCAAAATCAGTAGTGTTTTACAATCCAGTATGTAAACTCTGCTTTTTCTGTTAAAGCTAGGTAGGTATGTAGGTAGGCAAGTAGGTATACCTTATTGGTCCCTGAATGACTTTTCTGCAGCAAGTCTGGGTGGATACAGCAAATTTAACAAGGACACAACGGTCACACTTACAAATACAACGTACACGTATGTACAATAAATAAATACAGCGTAATACAAGACGAGAGATACATAAGTATACATAATTTATTATGAGAAACAGGATTAAACCAAACAAATCCAGAACAATTTTAGGGTGAAATTACTGGGGGCAGGGAGCATTATGGAGGCGGATGGCAGCCTGGAAGATGGAACCTTGCTCCATCATTATGGTGTCAGGCAATGTAGAGTGGTGCTCCAATGTTGAGAGCATGGGCCTTGTTTCTAATGGTCATAACTTTAGTGCTCTGCCACCACCTCCAGAGTGTCTAAAGACAGCCTTATCACCAGTTTGGGTTTTTTAATGAGGATATCCACATAATGGACATCCCCAGAGCTGATGTTACTCTCCCAAACTATGAAGGTGCCACTGGACACCACAGAGTGGTAAAACATGTGTAAAAGTCTGTTTCAGACCATAAAGGACCTGAACCTCTTAAGGAAATAGTCCTCTTTGTCTTTCTTGTGGAGTGTGTCTGTGTTATTTATCCAGGCCTATCCACATTTATCCAGGTATTTGTAGTAGGTATACACCATCTACATGACCTTCCCTTTTATAGCGACTGAGGATAGTGTCGTATCTGCACAATGATGTTTTAGGTACAGATGGTTGTCACTACACCATTCAACAGTCCCTCATCAAGTTTCTGTATTTCTTGTCATCTGCCTTGTCGATGCAGTCAACAGATAGGAGCCATATAAAAACTCCTGCATGACGGGATGTATTTGAAATCTGAAGTGTTGAGGGTGATCAGCAAGGGTGACAAGATGGTTCCCTGTGGGCCCCCTGTGTTGCTGACCACCATCTGTAACTCGGCACTGTAGTCTCACACACTGTTCCAGGAGATCCACAGAGGTGATTCAAGACACCATAGGGCTCCGGCTCTCATTTGATTGAAACCAGCCACTGTTTGGATGGAAAGTAACATTTCCTGGCTTGCCTAGGTAAAAATCAGCCGCTGACCAATAAGTGGTCCAATCAGTAGACTGTTTACACCTGCAGGGGCCAGGCGATGCTGTTCTCCATCCAAACTTTAACTAATCACATGCTTGGCTACAGCAGAACCACAGCGTGACACTGCATTGATAGCAAAGTGTCGTTAGCAGGATGGTTCTGCTGCAGGTGGCAATGTAATCACTGCTGTAATCAATCTCGACATAGCTAGACATTAAAGCACAATCGATTTTCCCTTGCATTGAAGCTATTTTGACAAAGTGTCCGTGCATGCCTGTTTTTGAAGTCAGTCCCCTCGGCAGTCTGCAACACTGAAGGCCCTCAGATGTAGAATTTCTGCCAGTTCGTCTTTTGGAATTCTCACTAGCCGTGTCTAGATCATGATTGATCGTCCAGTGTGCTGTGGCTGTTTCCCATCCATTAAGGGAGCAGTTAGCTCCTAGGGCTAGCCTGGGTGCCCATGGGGGGTGAAGCAGGTGTTGAAAATACCGGCAACACCAGTTCCCCCTCCAGAACTCCGTGATAACACAGGTGTTACCCAGGAGTTATGGCAAACTTTACCTAGTCCATCTAACAATTGGAAGGTGAGACCCTGTATTAGTGATGGGATCAATGAGGCTTCAAAACCAGTGATGGTTGGGAGTATTTTGAACTAACCAATCAATGGCAACAGTTATCACCAGCATCAACTGGTAGCTCAGCATACTCCCACCCACCACAGTTTTTGAAGCCTCACTTGTCTCATCACTACCTTGTATCCCTTCATTTAAGAGATGAGGATAATATCAAGAGTGTTGTGGAGTTGGCCTCGCTCAGAAGAACCTGGATGGAATTACAACAGTCTTGCTACTGTATGTCGACCAAGTGAGACAGATGTGTGAGTGAACCGTTTGAGAAAATGGCTTCCTTTCAGCAAAGACATTTCATGGGGGGCTAGCAGCAGGCATGTATCTTCATATCAGGCAAGTGGAGAATGTCATTACATATTGGGTATGATTTATGGTCTCCACACAACAGTTACACTGTTTAAAACACAGCTAGCGGGATTCTCACTCCTTGCGATGTCATCTCATAAGTCATTTCAGGAAGCAGTATTAATGGCATTTAATGTGAAATCCAGGTATGAGTGAGGTTCATAACAGTGCAGAAAATATAGATATTTAATCTACCAAACACTTTTTTTAAATCGGACCTTAAAATCACAGGACATTTTGTATAAAATACTTTGAATTAAGACTATTGAAAAATCAAGATTGGTTAGAGTTGTTAGCAAAAACAGATATTGTTGGTTTCTAGCATTACAAATGGTTATAGTATATGTCAGCATTGTATCAATTAAAAACCTTTTATTCATCCATCCATCCATCCTATATCCCTCGCAGCACAGGGCACATTGCTGGGGTATACCCTGGATGAGATGTCAGTCCATCACAGGTTATACACACACACACACACACACACACACACACACACACACACACATTTGTGTTTGTAACCTTGTGGGGACCTTCCATTCAATTCTATGGGCCTAACCCTAACTATGACAACCCTAACCCTCACCCAGCCCTAATCTTAACCATAAGTAACTCAACAAAATACAAGACTTTTGGCTTTTTAGGTTTAGCGATGGCATTCACAGATTTTTATACAAAAAAATGAGTTTTCCCTTGTGGGGACATGACAAGGTAAAAAAATTACAGGTTTTCATTTCTCCAGGGGACATTACATCCTGAACAAATGTCCATCCACATGCGCATGCACACACACACACAATGGGCAGTTTAAAGGCACCAATTTGCCTGACTGCTTGTCTCTGGACTGTGGAAAGAACCCTGCACAACACAGAACATGCAAACTCCACACACAAAGTTTCCCCCAACCATGAGGGGTGAAGTGATAGTACTACCCTCTGCAGGACCATCCTGCCATTACATGTCACATATTTGTTAGAATTATGATAGGATGTCTTCCCTGAGTGGGTGATTTCACTGTGTGGATAACATAGTGCTATGCAGGAGTGTTAGCACCAATATGGGGAATTCAGCCAAAACAGCAAGCTGCTCAGGAGCCTCTAGGTGGCGCTAGTCTATTAGCAGGGTGCTATGGTTGCAACCCACCACCAGGGAATCAAGCATAGATCTATTTTGTGATATGACAGAAGCCCTCAGCACAACTGACCTAGGAACATTTCAGTTGAAGGACCACAACTTGTTCTTTTGAGAAATACTTTTAATAGGATTTGCTGAAATTAAACTTAGCTTTCATTTCAAACTCTATATTATACATAATGCTTTGTTTTCAATTACTGGGTGTTCCACCATACCATGGAAAGAGTATTGTATTCAAAGGCTTTTTCAATGGGGGAAAAAAGAGTACTGGTATTGTCCTGTAACCCAGCTGTTTGCCTTCAGGTGTTATTTTAACCTTCTTTTACCCAGTGCTCTGTTTGCCTGTGTCCAGATGCGTCAACCTTGTCAGCTGCTAGACAGCATAGGCACAGTCTGTCTGGATGGGAACCTTTGGATTTTGGGATGTTTCTTTGGAATGTTGGACAAGTATACCCTCCATTTTCCAGGTGGACAAAACTTAGTCTATGCTTTCTTGGGTTCTGGTTACTGGTTGAAATTTTTTCGAAGCAGTCAGAATTAACACCATCTGTCCATGTCCATCAGTTTCTTTAAAAGTTGGAAAACATAACTATACTATCATAGATACGTACTCAGTTCATCCAGCCTGCCATAGCCCTAAAGTACAGTAGTGCTGAACTTGGAGCCTAAGCCATAGAAGAACAGTAAACAAACCATCCATCCATCCATTTACCTAACACAGCTTTTTGGTAAGCATGGGTCCCATGTCACCCAGGTACAGAAATTCACCATAATAATATATTATTTATGTGCCACTAATGGCAGAATGGTAGAGTCAGCATTAGTCTTTTGCCTGGATTTTCACTGATCACTCTCACAGTTTATCTTTAATAGAAATATGTTTTAATAAGAAGCAGGTTATGGTCGCTTTTTGGCAGCTGCAGTGTTTGGAAATGCGTTGACCACTCCATAAAGGAGAGAAAATTACTCTACTTCATTGATGCCCAGCCCAGGGGGCGAAGTCCTGCGTGTATCGAATACCTTGTGCCCTGTCCACTCCCAGGTCACCAGCATGCACACACCCCCCATCCCCCTGAGGGGAACCCCTAATCAGCAATCATCGCACGCTGCCAAACTCGAAAAACGCAGTTGTGCCAGGAAACAAACGACCTGGACGTGGACAGCTCAGCAAGGTGGAAGTGCGGAGAGGGGGATGGGAAGAGCCGTCGCTTTCCTGCCGTTACCCAGGCCTGTGGGGGTGGAGCAACCAACATTCCTGCCATTCTTTCAGCACTAGCTGAGTGGACAAGACAGGGCCACCAGAAACAGCCCCATGTACTGCGCCACATCCTCCGCACCCTCATATACAGTACGTACTCCATACTCTTATACACAAACTCCAAACACTCTTCACACACTCTCTAGAGACTTATACACACACTGTTCACTCCATATAATTATACACACACTCTACATACCTCATATCATTATATACACTCCATAGACTCCTTATCTTTATACACACACACTCTTTACATGTATACGCACAATCCACACACTCTGCACCCTGTATTCAAACCCTTAAACATGCTTCTTCCCCTCATACACAAACTTTAGACACCCCATCCCCTCCTCCACACATTTTGAACCCTTATACATGCTCCGCCCCCTTATACACAAATTTCAAATAACCCAAACCGTCCTCCACACATTTTAGGCCACATTGTTCTGCAATAAGATCCACGTGATCTGCATACAGCTCCACACACTGATATCAGTGTCTGTTACAGAGGAGATTAAACATTTATCTGTTTCAATGTCAATATGATGACCATATGAAAGAATCA
Organism: Gymnarchus niloticus; assembly: GCA_009936485.2. Classification (NCBI taxonomy): domain Eukaryota; kingdom Metazoa; phylum Chordata; class Actinopteri; order Osteoglossiformes; family Gymnarchidae; genus Gymnarchus; species Gymnarchus niloticus. The sequence continues at coordinate 19,082,028 of JAACJT020000095.1, read as the reverse complement.
TGTTGACTAAATGAAATCTCCGATTGCCTAGATGGTATCAATATTTTTTGCTACACCTTAGTCAATTCAATTCAATTCAATTTTATTTATATAGCGCCTTTAACAAGAAACACTTGTCACAAAGTGCATAGTCCCGGGCCCAAGATCCCCAGAGAGTAAGCCAAAGGTGACAGTGGCACAGAAAAACTCCCTCAGGAGGAAGAAACCTTCGGAGGAACCAGACTCAAGGGGGAAGCCCATCCTCCTCCGGCTGGCACTGGGCAGGACAGGTTCATTAACACAATAGTCAAACTTGTTTTATTGTGCTAAGGAAATGGATAGAGTGGGTGAGGACATACATTTTGCGTTAATAAGGGACCTATTGTAGAAGCACGGTTGCTGATTTTCTCAGATATTCCTGTAGTTATGTTATACTGCATAGCTGATTAATCATCTCCCACAGCATGGCACGATACGCAAGGCATGGATTCCCTATTATATTATACCTTTGCTAAGCATGACTTGCACTTAGCTTCACAAACAGTTGCATTCCCTCTCCTGTGCAAAAACTTGCCTGTGCTTGAAGTGTTCCTGTGGTTTGGTTTCCCTTGCATCTTTGCTGACATGGTAGGATGGGCTTGGAGGTGACACCAATGAGAAGCCTGTGACCGCTGTCATAGCTGGAGTCATGTGGAGATAAAAAGCATTTCATGAAGTTTTTTTGCAACTACAGGATGACTGAGCGATCCCACGTCATCTGGTTTCACCTCCCTCCAACAAGTCGGAGGGGAGCCACCCTTAACCAGCTGGTTATTTGGTTAAAACAGCAGAGGTGTTAAACAGGATGTTGGTTTCCCTGGAGCCTATGATCGAGCTAACCTGAATTTCTTCATTAATATCCAGGTTTATATTCAGCTGAACTGGCATCCCATCCTGGGTGTAGCCCAGTCTTATGTCCTATGCTGCCTGGGACAGGCTCCAGCCATGACCCTGACCAGGGTAATCGGTTAAAAAAATAAATGGCTAGGCATTCAGCTTACAAAGCTGAAAAGGTACTAAGACAAATACAATAATAACATGCATGTCTCTATTCTATGTATGTATATTTTATGTATATATGTATAATTTATGTACAATGTATGTTATGTATGTTTAATTTACATATATTCCCTCCACTTCCCCTGTCCCCTATGTCCCACATGCTCTGGTGAAGCTGTAACTCTCTTTTCATTTACATATGTGCCTGCACATTATGTTAATGACAATAAAATTGAATTAAATAGAATTAAATTGAGAACAAACGGGTGTCCAAGGCAGTACTACAGACTTTTAGGATGAGCTATCAGTAGCTGCAGTTTGGGCAAGCTGCCTCAGACAACTCACCCTAGCCCTTTTCTGGGTGGGTTAACTAATCGAACTTCCACATCTACCTTAACAGACAGAAGAAATGCGGAAGGCCATGGAGAAAATTGTATTGAATGAAATTGTGTTTAACAGTTCTCATCATTTCATACATATTACCTGTTATAATTATTTTTTAATCATATGATTTCTCATCCAGGGTGTACCCTAGCCTTGTGCCCTGTGATGAACTGGCACCCCATCCAAGGTGTCCCCAGCCTTATGCCCTGTGAAGGACTAGCATCCCATCCAGGTTGTACCCCAGTCTTGTGCCCTGTGCTGCCTGGGATAGGGTACTGGCTCCCTACAAATCTGTACTGAATCAGAGGCTGTATTGTCATGTATTATTGATTAAATTTATTAGTAATTTTAGCCAAAACAATTTGTTTTTTACATTCTAATAAAACTGGGTATTTACAAAAGTCATCTCACTGACGCATCCTAAGGTACAACAACTCACCCCTTAACTCTACTATCTGCCATCTATGCTAAGTGAGTAACTGAAAAGCTGCAAAATCCAAGGAGTTCAGTGCTGACTTACTAGTAATCAGAGGTCTAACAGATTAGCCTGTCAGAGTTTATACGAGAACGCTTCACCATAACGTTCTTTCACAAATTTTGCACAAAACAAATGGTCCGACTCTGTGGGGTAAAGGGACCACGTGCATGAATTATTTAAATCGCAGCTGAAACACAAACATCCCAGAGTCTTGAAGCATGTGGCAAATCCTTGGATGTACCTACACAGGTCTGAGGAGGAGAAAACACCACAGTGGTCTGGATATCATGCTTTCACCTGGCACGGTTCATTTATGGCCAACGCCCAGATCCTCATGTATCCAAACTATCCAAAGTGAACAGAATCATTAACCCAAATAAGGTGATCAAAGTGCTCATTGGTCACCTGGCCGCATGCATGGTCATTGCTTGGAGGTGCAAGGCTGGAGTGGTTACTAGGGAGGAAAGGAAAATGCCTTCTAAAAACCCTCATTGATCTTCTCACCAAGACCATTCCGATCCAGACTGCTATTGAGCTCATAAGTGGGTTTCAGGTAGAGTTAACTTTACTCAGTTGGTGCTGGCAACTTCCTTCAGAGTCATATATATGGAGCAGTATAGAGCACCGGGCAGGTGAGACGCCAGATGGGATGCCAGCCAATCGCAGGCTATGAGCAATTTAGAGATACTGATTAGCCTACCTGCATGTGTTCAGACTGTGGAGGAAAGCTGTGTGACACCTGGAGAACATGTTAACTCCACACACACAGCCAGAGGTGGGATTCAGACCACCAACTGTGGAGGTGTGATGCAACAGTGCTATGCACTAAACCACGTGTAAATCAGTCGAAAACAGGGAATATTAGACGGTTCCTGTTTGAGTGTACAAAACTTCCTACAAAATTACCAGGCTATAACTCCGTGCTAAATGAAACAGCACAACTATTGCAGAACAAGTTATAGTTGTAGCTAAAACGACAAGTCAAGTCTATAAAGGCGTTACTTTATTTGTTGGCTGAAAACTAGATTGAAAGGTTGATATTTGAATCCAATGGGCATTTAACACGAAATGCCGCAACAAAAATCCAGATGAATAACTGAGCAACAAAAACATTCAGGCGTAGAACTGATGCATTTATTTTGTACACATCAATGCCAGGCGTATTGCCGTGTCACACATCTGTCCTCGTCTCCCTTTGTGAACGAGTGAGCGTCCCGTCCGCGTCCGAACGCCGCGCTGCTCCGCTCCGCGTTTTGCGTGCGGTTGCCAGGCTGCTCACAGCCTCTAGCTGCTTTTTAACTCAGCTCTTGTCCTGATATCACTCCGCTGGCATGGAGGAGGAGGAGGAGGAGGAGGAGAAGAGCACTTGATCATTGTGATGGTGGCAGCAGCTGCGAGCGACCCCGCGGAATCGGCGTCTTTGGGATTTGGCTGGCACCTTAACCTCCGAGGGCCGGATTACGGGCGGACTTCTCCGCGCTCGGGGATTTGGCGGAGCGGCTGAATGAAATGCGACTTCGCGAAACTACTCCGGAGCCTTCGCGCTGCAAGCGGCAAAACTTTTTCCTTAAAGGACAACACAATAAAGCTGCGGGCTCGCAACGTTGCCTGTCGTACGCGATGATCGCTTGTAACATCCGGATCTGCTGTGGAGTTCCATTAGAGCGCACTAGTGGCAGTGGCAGTGAGTAGAGGAGCGACTGCTGAGTTTGGTCACTTGCGCTCCGCTATTGTTGTCTGTTTCGTAGACCGACTATAGAGTATTGTTTTAATGCTGCCGAATGACTGAATGACACATTTTCCCGAAGGAGGGAAGCGGCCGCCGCTCGCTCATACTTATCCGAATTCCCCATTTTCCTTTCCCCTGGACATACTTCTGGTGAAGGAGGCTTGAGAAAGTTCTTCCAAAATACTGTGCACAGACTATATGATGGGGGATTTCGCCACCCCCGCTGCTGCGAACGGCAGTAGTATTTGCATCAATAACAATAACATAAACGGTAACAACAGTAATAATGTGATCCCCAAGCATAGCACGGTCGTGGAGAGGTTGAGGCAAAGGATCGAAGGCTGTCGGAGACACCATGTAAACTGTGAGACCAGGTACCAGCAAGCCCACGCCGAGCAGCTGGAGATTGAACGCAGGGAGACGGTCAGCCTGTATCAGAGAAGCCTGGAGCAGAGGGCTAAGAAATCTACTCATAATAAACAGCAGAATAAGCAGCAGCAAGACCCCGAGTCGGCAAGCACAGCAGAGCAGAGAAATAACACACTGATAGCGGTAAGGAGCATCTGAGAGCCCCCTTCTCAAGCCCTGTCCAGCACCCCTCCCGACGTACACAAACAAAAAAGTTGAGACGTTTTTTTTCTTTTTTTTTTTGATTTGCCATTTGGTGCAGGGCAGATGGCAGTTTTTTTTTTTTTTTCCACAGTTCTGGACAACAACATATCTTAAAAAGTAATATTCCTCGAGTACGGGATTATCATGGCAATTGGATGGGGGGGGGTAAAATCTAAACACATGGGCAAGAGTTTAGCTAATCAGAAACTTTAATAGTTCTGATGAATATGATTGTACATTTAAGGTGTGCTGAGGATTTGTCATGTTTAGTGGATCTGATTGTATGTACATTCTAGTCTGGTTTTCGTAGTTACATCCTTCTGTTTGTAGTTTGAGTAACCATCGGCTCCCCCCCCCCCAGCATCGTCGTGTAGCACACGCTGTGTTTACGACTTTCCTGACATGGATTTCACGTTAAAGTTCGCCTTGCCAGCCTCTTTTGACGAGGATGCCTTCTCGTGTTTGTCAAACTGCACGTCTCCGTGCCGTCAAGAGGCAGCTGGCATCGGTCGAAGGTCTCCATAGTCGACCATCCCACAAAGAGCCCGAAGAAGCGCAATTCGTGTAGTCGGTGTGTTAACGTCGCCGCTTTACGCGTCGAAGCGGCTGAATGCCGTGAACACACATACCGAATATCGCTGATATGGCCGGTTCTGTTTAGAGAAAAGTGTCCCTTCCCGCGTGTAAAACGTGAAAATAGCCGGCAGTCGTGTGTTAGTGTGTCAAAACAAGAAGCGCCGCTCGGCTGACACAATGAAACACTTGGCTGGGCTATTGTGTCCTTCACGTGTTACGCAGCTCCGCTGCTTTGTAAACCAGCTGCCTCTCCAGCCTCGTTTAAGCTGCCAACTTTACCGCGCCGCCGAGTGAAATGTTACACTACGGCGCCGCGTTGAACCGACTTCGCGACTGCGCTCGTCGCGGTAGGGGGAGGCAGCCGATGGCGATCACCGCGGCCGCTGAAGTGTCGTCCGTCTCTGGCGTCGGGAGTCAGTCAGTCAGACAGACAGACAGACAGACAGACCTCCGTCCTTCGGCACCGAGCGGGCTGACTTCGTGTGCAGCGGCACAATGACACCTGGCGTGCGTGAACGCACTGCCGATTGCCCGGCGGATCCTCTGGAAACCTACAGTAATAGCGCCGGATCGATCGTGAACGGCGTGCCAGAGTTGACCCGTGAGAGGCGCCTTAACGACACAGTGGCCACCGTAATAGAAGGGGACCTCCCACCGGGCCGTGTGGACACACAACAAACACTTACACTTGGAGGGATTACCACTTAAAGACACAGCAGCCCTCTGCTTCAACTGGGCGTCCGTGTGAAGCCGTTCCGCATATAGCTTCTCACACACAAAACGGCACGTATTGATTTAACTTTCGCAGTCTTAATACGTGTACATAACATTTTAGCGTTATTTAAAGCATGTACTGCTTATATTCCGTCCCTCACATATGGAAATGGGCTCTATACTAATATAGACACGAAATTTCATGGGAGAAAAGTATTTTCTCAGGTTATCTTTCTGTAGTCAGTGCAAATAATGCAGCATATACGGGCTGTGATTAAAAAAAAAAAAAAAAGGCGCAGGATTACGGTTCTGTTACAACAGTCAGCGACAGTCACCTAAACAAAGCGGCTCCTTATTTACAGCCTACGCGATTCAGGAAATGAGATGAGGAGGTAAATTCGGCCACTCACATTCTCCATCGTGACAGGCCAGTTCGTCACAGGCGCGCCGCGATCACATTGCGGCTTCTGCAGCATTTTCCACCCCTGCCCCCTGCCTGGAGATCCGGGACCGCCGTCCCCGTGTGACCCTCCCTCCGAGCTGGCATACCGAGGCCCGCCGTGGCCCGTACATTGAAGCGGTGACACGATCGGTCCACCCGCGTCGCCTTTGATGCCACACCATGTCGTGCAGCATCTCATCACACGCACGTATGGTGTAATGTTCAAGACGCAGGGGCCGGTCTCTTACCGATTATGGAAGGATGTATGTTGGACTGCATTTTAGCGTAGTAAACACCATGCCGTAATATGTTTTCACTTTCGGCATGCCAGCCTGCAGGTTAAACCCTTTCCGGCTCTGCACAGTAGGTAATGGTGTTGGCTTAGATGGTCAAGGGCGGTATTTCAAAAACTTGTTGGAGGGATGTCGTTCAGTTTCGCAATGTCTGCACAGGAAGCACTGCCATAATTTGTCCTTATGCTCTTTCAAAAGATGAAAGCGCTTGCTTTTTTTTTTTTTCCTCCTTCTTCTTAAGCATTAATCGTTCCAGAAAGTGTTTCATGTCTCTGTTCGTACATCAAAGCCGTCCAGAACCAGGAAGGGGTACTCCCTTTACAAAGGAAATGCAGAAACCTTAAAGCACTTTTGAGTCCCTTGCTAGCCACAAGTGGTCACTACAGGGAAAGCAAAACGTGCAGAAAAGAAATAACTTAAGCATTTAATAGCTGGAAGTAGAAGTAGGCAAATTCACCCTGTGTCTGCATAAATAATATGCTCACATTGTATCATCACTGGATGGATAACTATTAGATTTTTCTAAAGTTATCCAGCAGAGGGTAGCTGTAGCTGTTATGAAACATCAAATCCTGAATGATTACTTGTGTGAATTGCCACTTGCAACATGTATAAAGGAAATGCAGAAGTTAAGCTCAGGAATCCTCCTCTGAGTTCCTGTCCGGGAGGGGGGTGGGGGGGTCCACACTTTTTATGTTTCAGTGAAGCTTTCTGTCAGGAATTCGACACCAGAATCCCACAGATGGCTCTCTCTAGTTAGCAGGTCCTTCACCCCATTCTTCCCTTAAGGCTTATTTTCGGGGGAGGTGTTACAAGAGGAAATAGCCCTCAGTCGAGATATGCGGAGGCTCGGGAACATCTCAGCAACCACCCACCCCCCCCACAACTTTGTTTAGCGCTGATGCAACGAATCGTGCAGAATGTTCCCGGCATCACGTCGTTACTGTTCTCCGGGAGAAGGGCCCAGTTGCTAAATTTAACCGCTGAGCTGGCACGGAGACTCGGCCCATGACGTCACAGACACGAGACTCGCGGCCTGGGCTTGCAGCTGGGGAGGTCTCCACTTTATGTTGCTTCGGGGGTGTGACCTTTTGACTCGTTTGTCTGTCGCATGTTTCACTGTGGTGGGTGCATGTCTCATGCACTGTTGGGTCTGGACCTATAAACAATTGAGGGTTGTGTCCTGTGGATTCAGTTTGGTCCCTGGGACAGAAAAGACCTTTCATGTGGTTATAGTATGTATGCTGTAAGGACCTCACGTGTTGTCGGTGTAGCTAAATCAAAGCCAGGTAAAGGCAGAATGTACACATTGTGGTTTAAATAGAGTATTTTTGTGGGTTGTATTTTAAGGGCCCTTGAATCTGCATTGAACACTTTGGTATTAAATACCTGTTCTATCTGAACCTTGTGAGATGGTGGTTTTTTGATGGTGGCTTGTGAAACCCTGCAAGATAATGCCGTTAGCAGAACCGTAGGCTCTCCTTCTGACTAAGACACTCAAAAAAGTGGCTTTCGTATGACTCCTGAAGTGCCCATGCCATTGAAACTTTCTCTTGCCTGGTTCCTTTAGAACGTTGCTGTCTGTTTTAGTCTCTGCCTCGTAGTGCTCAGACTGTTGATATTTATCGCTGTGTTAGTCTTGTTTAAACTAGAGCGTTTTGGATCACACACACAGATCCACACTCGAAATTAAGCTTCCACTGAGGACTGACTGGTTGAGAAAAGTGCAGTAAACTTTTTTTTTTTTTTTGTGTGGTTGTAACCAAGGTCTGTCCAATAGTGACGTGTTTAAGCAACTTGCAAAGGGCCTGAGGTCAGCCCGTAAAGCCACAGGAAGGTCTTCTGGAAGCCTTCTTTGGGAATCGGGGATTGGAGCAGCAGGAATGTGGGCCACTCCTTGGCTGAGAGATGTTATTTCACGTGAAACTCAGATGCTGTCCATTCTTCTTGGTTTCCTCCTGATGTGGGTCGACAGAGGAGCCTGGGGTCGAGGAGGATCTCTTGTGAACCGTTTTGTCAGGACGGGCTTTTAATGTTTGTTATCCATACCCAGATTCACTCTGCTGACAGTTCATACTGGACTCAGATGGCCAATTAAATGGTTCTGTTCTCTGTTAGGCCAGAGCTAAACGTTTAGAGGGTTAGAGTAGCTTTGGAGGATTATAGATACAGTGTCCTCTTTCCCTTTCGTAAAACTCTGAGAAGTTCCAAATTACAATAGATGACCAGATAAATACTTTTAGTTGTTAGGTATGTGATTGCCTGCATGTACCTGTGTATGCTAGTCTGTCCATACTGACCTCTGCCTTGTACCGTATGCTGCCTGGGGTTGGCTCCGGGTTTGCTGAAAACTGGAGAAGGGGTTAGAAGACGGGTGGGTGGCTGGTTGGCTAATATGTTTGTGTTACTCTTGGGATGTGTTTAATAATTTTGTCTGAACTACCTCAGGGCAGGGGGAAGAGTAGTAGTCAAAACTTTTTGTTTTAGGGTTTTTTTTTTTTTTTCCCCCTCAAAACTTTTGTTCCGGTTTGCCTGGATCTTCTCATTGTTTTGTAGTATGTGCGATAAATTGGTTTCCTACAATTTTCTAGATTTATTTGCACGAAAGAACAATGTCTTCCATGTGATTTGCACAGTTCCACAATGAGAACTCTCTGCCGAGGGGGGGAAAAATACACATATATTTATATATCCATATATTACAGTTATGAAGGTGCAGGGTTTTCTTGTTTGTCGTAATGTTCTTCTTTTGTGTTCCTTCGGATGGTGGCTCAAATGTCTGGATATTACCTATTTAACCTGCCCCGAGTTCCTCTGTGTGCTTTGTGGAATTTTGGCCGGCATCCTCACGTTTTATTTTTAGGTTTTGGATCAGGACTGAAATCAGAGGTGCCAAAATGGACTTTTTTTCTTTTCTTCTCTCAGTCAGTCTGAATTGTCTCTTGTTTAGCCTAGATTTATGGATCTGAAAAGCAGCCTCCATTTTGGCACATTCTCTTTGTTCGTAAGTCAAGGTAATCCTCCCATCTTCGAAGAAATACCCAATACGGTTTTTAAGTGAATTCCTCAGTCCATTTTTGCACAAAGGTTTGGGGGTAAAAAAGTTGTTTTCATCTTGCGCCACGTTCAGGCAGTGATGTCATAAAGGCAGGGACACAGATTGACCTTTTCCAGAATACAACAAATTTTTTTTTCCTGCCTTCTATTTTGCTGACTTTATCCAAGTTCTGGCTTCGACAACCTGGACCCTGTATTGCATGTTCGCTGCGTTTACAAACCTGTCAGGAACTCTATTTTGGCGGTACCAGGTCACACCAGGCCCTGTACGTCATGGGAGGTCACCATCGCAGCCCAGGCACCCCTCACGAGTGTCGTCCTGGGAGATGCAGTGCTGTGCGGTGCAGTTCTCTTCGTAGCGTGCTATCGCTACAATGTAGTGTGTTGTGAGCCGTCGTCACTGTTCTCAGATCGCATGTCTGGCTAGATTTTCACCTGGAAATGCCGCCTCCCTGAGATGTTTAGGGAGAGGAAAAGAGGATCACCTTGGAATTCCTCTGGAATTTTAACATGTCCAAGCTCCGATTGTGTAATGTATGCTGTAGCTTTGCAGGTGACGATTTATGTTTTCGTCTGGTGAATTGTGAAATACCCAGGAAATACATTATGAAGTGTAGAGCAGATGCCTTAACCCAAACTCTTTGGAGCTAATGATGCCTCCTCCCAAATTTCATGTTCATCCAGTGGCCCCCCTCATATTTCTCTTGGACTCCGCCTCTGTTTTCCATGATCATTATTTGTAAATAAACCGTACATGTAGTGTAAAACTGGTGCCAGTAGCAACAATGGATGATCTGTTAAAAATAATAAAAGAAATCCATTAGTTTGTACTGTCTTTTCAGCGGAATGACACCCGTTTCCTAAATTACACACTATATATATATATATATATATATATATATGAAACTGCTGGCTTTAACTTGCAGCAATAAACAGGTCACTTAGCAGTGGTACTTCAGTATCTGTCTGGGGAGTTCCTGTTTAGTGATCAGACTGAATGTGTTTGTTTTTTTTTACCCTTAATGCTAAAGCCGGAGGATGCTGCATGAGTTTGAATGATCTTTTAGTGCAAATCCCAGCTATCGTTTGGAATCCATCAAGCATCAAGGTCCACTCCAGACACATTAATTTTGACACATCGCTTGGTTAGGTTACCAGAATCTGTAAAGGATTCTGAATTAATTGAAGTGTTAAGATGCACCTTTCACCTCTGCTCAAGCCAGGTCTGTGGTTTAGATGGGCAGTAATCCAAAAATTTGAAGAAGGCACACTGTGGTCACGCTTCCACTGACTGTATGAGCTTTGTTCTTTATCTTGTGTACACGTGTTAAATGCCGTCATCCTCAGTAACATGTTTTATGCTGAAGTTGCCACACGGAGAGTGCCTTTGGCCTCCTGGGATAGCTGTTTGTTTGCCCTCTCACGTTGCATCCTATCCATAGGCAGCCGGTGCCACTCTGTCTGGGGTGGTCCCCATGGCAACATGAGTGGATGCCCACAGTCACTTTTGTTGGTGGTAGTCTGATCCTGAGGCCTCTGCGCTGGAGGTTGGCTTCCCCCGTCTCGTTTCCGACTTTCTTAGTTGTGTTTCCTGCATGCCATGTTTGTTCATATGCTGACGACTGACCCTTGCTGCATTTTTTAGACGCAAGATTTCCAGCACCGTGAAGCTTTGTGTAAATCATCCACCACTTTGGGTCCTGTTTGATACGAAGGCTGGTCATGTACTTAGAAAGACCTCAGAGCTAGCCAAAGTGGAAACACACCTGAACAAGGTGTTGGGGACAATGAATTGCATACTTCATAAGATGTTGTGTAGTTTATCCTACCAACATAAGGGGTAAACAATGATTTTGTGCGATTTTGGGACTTTTTGCTCCAAGTTTTCGAGGGATTTCTTGCTACAAATTGCCAGCCATTTATATGTCCTAAATGTCTAAGCTGTGACCTGTCATATATCCAAATCGGTCCGGAAACGAGCTTGGTTAGCTTTCGTTCATGTTAGTTCATTTTGGTTGCAAAGCTGTGACTGGAGGAAGGCTGCACAACCGGCTCTGTATCGTTTAGCCCAGCTGTAACGAGTGCATCGTCTCAATGACAAGAAGCGGTCTACGTCGAAGATCTCATTACCTGCCTGCACAAGACATGGTGTTTTTACCACAACGCACTGCATGTTGGGTAAACGAAGTCTTTTAGTCTTTTTCGTCTGAAGTATGCGGCCAGCTGAATGTTTCAGGCAATATACATAGAACATTCTTCCCATTGTCAAACCGTTTCAGATATTTCCTCCCCATTGTCACTTTTTGTGCAACATATAGTGGTAACCTGTGAAAGTGCCCTATGATACTATTTAGAAAAATTTGGTCATAAAAGCAAAGTAATATTCTTGAGCACATGTGACCAATAATTTCTCTAATTTAATGGTAACTGCTCCAGTGGGGGAAGTCAGTCCTGAGTGAAATGTGGGCTGTACTTGCATCTCTCCCAGCCCTAAATATTCCATACCTCTATAGTCAGTTATAAGATTTATGTAGGTGTCAGTATGCATTTAGTGCTACAGTAATGGTTTTAAGTATGCAGTAATCATTTTAACTTGACCAGCCTTGTTATTGTAACTTTATACAGCACCCTCTGTTGGTTGTTGTCATGTTCTGGGTTCCTAATATAGTCTTTTTTAACAGGAAAGTTAAAGTTGTTTTGGCCTCATTTCATTCTGGCACATTGGTACAATAATGGCATTTAGTGGCTGTTGACTGATCTGCGTTGTGAACTTAGCAGTCGTTTCCTGGTTCTCTTCTTCTGAAATGTTTCTGGATGCAGAAGTTGCCAGTGTGTTATTAGATTGCAGATGGATAGCTGAGCACGTACCATATTATTTTGGGACTGCCTGGGGCAGTTGGCCATCTTACCTCTTTGGAAAGGAACTAGCCTGATCAGCTGGAGCAGGTAGACCGTCCTTGTTTAGGTTAGCATGGTGTTTAAATTTCCATGGGTATGGGTGTAATCAGTTGCTTATAGGTTTTTATCAAACCCTTTGACACCCAATGGAAGGCTCCTTCCTTGGTAATTAAGGGATTTATAATTACTTGACTGGTAGGCTCAGGTCTGGAGTTGGTAGAACAAAATCAGACGTAGCTTCAAGCCTTGCCACATGTCCGTAGGCAGTGAGTGAGACCGCTCTGAAGAGGTGTAAGATCAGATGTCAGGTCTTCGCCGCCTTGCCACAGATCTCAGTCTTTTAGTAAATGGCAGTTGTTAACCTTCATCCAACGGTTGGCTTGATAGCTAGGGGTTGTCTCAGGGGTTAGCCAACTACTCCACTTCTATTGTCTTTGTGCGCAGTTTTAAAGTGGTGGTGGTGGAGAGGTCATGTGGATGGGATGTCTTTAGTAGCAGATGTGCTGTGATGCCTAAGTAAGTGGGGTCTTGGCGGATGTTATGGAGACCAAAGACTCTGGCTTCCTTTTATAATCTATATAATTAATTTTTATAATCTATCTTTATAAACACCAAGCCTGGGATTGGCTCTGGGACCCCCGTCACCCAGTAGTGAGCATGTTTTGTCCTGGTTGGGGGTGTAAAGAACCAGTCTTCATTGTACCTCAGCTACCGCCCTTCATGTTGGTTCCTGTATACCTTGTTCAACATACTGCCTGTGGCCCGGCTGTCCCCAGCTTCCCTGCCACCCACCGTGACTGAGCCTCATGGAGACTGTGGATCTAGCTTCTCCGCAGCTCCCTGGATCTTGGCACCTTCTTACGACAAAGGGAGCGTAAAGTCCTCCTTTATCACGGAACAATCGTTGCTTCTTGTTCTGGTCTCAAGGTTGGAAGCACCATTGTCAGAGTTTCTCTCTAGGATAGTCCCCTGCTTGCCTCGCTGAACGCCTGTTAGGATCAATCCATGCATTTGAATTGTCAGCACCATGCAGGTGGTTTGGGAGGGACATTATTATTAAATTTGCTCCTCAGTTACACTCACCGGTATGCCAAACATTGGCCTCAGAGGAGATGGTGAAGAAAGCTGTAGTGGAGTGTTTACCCCTCACAGGGACAGCTGTATGATTATCCTCCCTGCTGAGAGCGTCATAGACATGCTGCTTCCATTGGAAGGTCCCATGTTTGTTATTCAGTCTCTTAGTTAAGTTAATAGAGTAGGTCATGTCAGCTGACTGATGAGCTGTAAGACGGTGTTTCTGGGTGGCGGTGATGAACCCCCCCTCCATTTGTGCTGCTGCACTTTGAGGTTCCAGCGCCTAAAGACTGCTTATGCAGTATTAATGCCCAAGGTGTTGGTGTCTGTTATTCTTTTGGCCCTCTCAACAAGATGAAAAGAGAAAATGATAAAAAATGGATGAGGGAGTCATTGGAGAGACCCAGGGCTTGTCAACGTGTGCTGGGTCCAGGTGACTTTGGGCCCCTGTGGCTTTGACCTGGTTCTGCCCCATATGGGGCACCGGTGGCCCTGAGTTCTGGGTGGCCACCTGCTCGACGGATTGTTTCCTCCACTCCTACTGACGATTTTGAAGGTGACGCATAGGATGGCAGAGGAATTCAGCAGTGTCAGGACTACGTTTCCCATCAGCCTCTCTGTGGGACATGTAAAATGATGTGACATCGATCACGCTTAGTGGAACCTGCTCCTGCAGTGGGTTTTGAAAAAAAACACAATGCCTCCCGGGGGTGAGTCTGAACCCCTCTTGCTGGTCTCCATCACAGTTGAATCCTCTTGACTGCATCGCAGGGTCAGTGACATGTGGTTTAATGCAGGGCTTTCTCAGAGGGTAGTGTGGTGACTGGTGCAGCTCGGTTCATTTGGCCTTATGTGCCCAGTGGTGACCAACAGGAGGTGCCCTAACCATGCTCATTTTTGGCGATGTCCTGCCCACATATTCAATTTGCACATTTTCCAGCCTGATATTTAGTAGAGGTTACTAACTTGAAAACCTTTCTGAATAGTGCAACAGCTGAGGGTTGCAGTTGCCTGGTCTTGGGTGAATGCTATGCTGTTGATTGTGGGTCGATGGCACTTTACTGAACTGACGCTCATTTCTGTTCAGCTTGGTGCATGCTTGCTGTAAACAGACTGAAGTCCCACTGTGTATATTGTGTGTAAATTGTTATGGCTCACTGCACTGCCATGGTAGAAGTACAGATATGCTGTAACTTTTGCATTGTCATGGACTGGCATTCTATCCAGGGTGTCCTAAGCATTGTGCCCTCTGCTTCCTGAGAAAAGATCCAGGTTCCTCTTAACCCAGACCATGAAGATCTATATAAAGACGGGTATAACACTTGCCTTCCTAAATTCCACTGTGCCTCAATCTCTGCTGACTTTTCTGCCTCCTCCTCCTATATGCTCCATAGGGTGCAGGAGTGTTTAAATGGTCTAGGATCAGTTGCTTGACCCCAGGCCTGCTACTTGATGCAGTCAGCATACTCCCAAGTAACCCCCCCCCCCCCCCCCCCCCCCCACCTAGAATTTCATAGCCAGGCTGCCTGACACTAGGATCCGAAGTGCTCAGCCCTGTGGAGGCTGCTAGTAATGCTAGTAAGAAGCTTGGGGAGAAATGGTACTTTCAAAGCCTCCAGACAGCTAAATTGACATGTCTATCCCTAATCTCATGTTATCAGCCATCGTACTGGGATCATGGCCCCTGGCTGTGTGTGCAGAGTGTTGTCTCCCTCACCTTTAAACACCACAGCCCATTTGCTGTCCTGTCACTTCATCTAATGCTAAGCTGTTAGCTGTTTACAAGTATATTTAAAGTCCTTTTCCTCTGAAATGTGGAGGTATTGTCTCTCTCACATAGTTGAAGGACCAGAGTGAAAAATGCATTGATTAGTGTGATAACTGAAACTTCTGTTTTCCTTAGTGATTATTATTTTCTTTTCTTTTAAGTATGAAAATAACTTTCAGTTTGATTCAGTTGATTCACAGACTGGCAATTTAACTAGCAGAATTATAATAAAATGGGCTATTTTTTTACCTGTGCTTATGGGTTTTTGTTCTATTTAGTAGGTGAACATTAAGGTAAAAGGACATTTGGCTGTGGTAAACTCAACTAAGAAAGTGAGCATGCAGATGCTTGTATTTTGTTTGAATCTCTTTTTGAGTTTTATGCATTCTGTTGAGCAAGAGGGAAGATATTTTGTTAAGTCAACCACAGGATAAAACCAGCTTAGTTGCTTTTTTGCTAAGGACTGGAGGAGAACTCTGCATTTTGTTTTACTTTCATTTTAAGTAACTGCTTATTCAGGCAGCCCAGAGACTTTTCTGGAAAGCATGAGGTGTGCACCCAAGATGTGACTCACTAGCTCTCCTGTCCTTTTGAAAAGAAACTGTACCAGGGACAAAACAAGTAAGTCTGATTCCCTGGCCACTACTTTGTTTTTCTGTGAACCTCCACTGTTTTCTACCCAATTTCTCTAAATTGAGATTAAGTATTAGAATCCTTGAGTACAACTTCTCTCCCAAGACAGCAAAAGATCAAACCTATTGTAGACACAGTTTACACAAAGAAATAAATTGATTTTAAATGAGAAGGACAATGATTTCAGGCACTAAGTACACACAATGTTTGATCACAAAAAAACATTGTGTAGAATCAAAGTATAAAATAAGCTCCAAGTCAGATTCATTAGTCTCTGTGGATAACAGTGGTACGTATGCTTTATCACCAGGAAGATGGATATCACCTGTCACCCCAAGAGCATTTCTACTTAGGTTTTGGTGATAATTTCATTTTTAACTTTGAATGGCAGTTATCTGTGCAATTCTGTCTCTCAAAAATCTCGTTGTTTCTCTCAAGATTATGTTAAAATTCTGTTCCATAATAATTCCATTGAGGCTTATTCATATTGCATGCTTTTTTTGGACAAATCGTCAGTCAGGATAATTAGGCTGTTAAAAGGTACAACAGCAAGCCTAAATGCCACTATCACCATTCATGGCAACTTCTGCCCAGTCATATCTCAGGACTAAGAGAGGTGTGAACCCGGTTACCTGACAGGAAAATTGGCATGTTAAATTGTTTGTGTTGACATGTTCCGGTGCATTGTGACAGTAGTAATGGGGGTCCCCAAGGTCAGAAGGCATACAGTAAATCCATGACTGGCTCCACGGAGACGCTCTGTACATGTCACTCCCTGTTGTGCTTAATTGATTTCATTAATCATCCTTGATTAGAAGACCTACCGGCTACCAGAAGGAATACAGGAGCTTGGCATAGCAGGTAGACAAGTGAGCGTATGCTGCTGGTGCCCGTCACTTCCAATGATCTAATACCCATGGACAGATCAGCAAAGTCTATAATCAACAGACAGTTCAATCAGAGACTTGCAGTCAAGAAGAATGACAATTAAAAAATTATCCCTTTTTTTGTTTACCACGACACCATTCGGATTAGTAAGATTAAGATTAATGCAGTTTACCACTGATTTTAATATTGTCTAATATTGTTTGAGATTGCGAGAAATAAGATGTTGCGTGGAACACAAGGGGCTGCTTGTAAAACACTGGATAGGAACATTCTCCTGGTCACTTAGGTAGTAGAATATAAATTGAAGCTGAATAAAAATGTGAAAAATAGTTCAAGTTACTTGTTTATACTTTTATAAAGCGTATTTTTGTTGTGGTGCCTGAAGAAAGCTGGAGCATTTCGGTGAAAACATCAAGCTGTCATTTAAACATGTATTTGGTAAGTGTAAAACCTACAGATAGGAATCTGCAAATATTTCAAAGCAAGCAAATTTCACAAACTTGACCTTTTCCCAGTGACTCACTCCAGGAATATTTCTGAATGGAAAATGGTGTGATCCTGTGGTCCGCTTGTGTTCATCCTCATCACTGCTACATTGGCAGTGGTCCAAACACCCAGGGTCCACCTGAACAGGCAGGGAACTGCCCCATAGGGCCTAGCGAGTAGCAGTCGGGACACGGAGCTGTAACCCTAGTCCCTGGAAAGTAGCAGGCTGAATAATTAAAGGAACAAATGTGTTTGCCAGAAGGTGCTGGGTTCTCATTCAGGTGCGGCTGGATGTTGGCTGGGCCGGATCCCTCCTTCTCAGATATTTCCACTTCACTGACACAGCTGCTGGTCATCTTTATTTTCCATTTGACTTGGAATACTTTGGGGAAGTTCCTGGCAATCCTTTCCATCTCTGGGATATGTAATGTAAGACACACGCTATAGTTTATAGTTTGGGAGAATGGATGCAGTAGGTAGTATTAGATGTGCTCAGAATGCCTACTTTTACTGGTCCCTCTATACTTTGCCCACATAGGGTGCTGAGGGCTTCTCTCAGTGGTATGTGATCGACAGTCCAGCTTGTGTGAGCTGTCAGCCTTGGTGACATTTAGCTCAGATTTGAAAGTTAAGGGTCCCCCAGCCTGCAAGTGACGTGGTGTTTGAACGTGCAGATAGATGGCCTCCTTGAATGGCAGAATGATAAAAACAAACATTTTTCCACACACTCCTCAATCCGGGTGGAAATGAGCTGCTTGGTGACGTGAACATATGACCCTGAAAAGCCGATAACAAATGTGAAAACATCTGGTTCAGTTGCTACAGATGCTTAAACATTTGTTTCAACAGTTTGCCTCTATGGTCATATTGCTAAGTTCTAATTATCGAGCAGCAGAATTTATCATTTGGGCCATTAACCACTGTTCAAAGTGAGACTGCTTAAATTATATCAGTCTGATAGACTGCAATTTATCTTTCCTTTTTTCAGCTAATGAACCAAGGGGCTTTTATATATTGTGAACATGCATGAGACAATAGGTGCACTAATTGCTGTTACCTTGGTAATCGCTGTGCCGCACACACTGCTCCCATGCCAGCACAGCACCCCTCTCTGGAGAGAGGCCAGGGAGTTGGACACAGTTTGTTTTTCTAACTTCTGGATGTTTGAGCTGATGCTGGGTCAGCAGCTCAGGTAAAGCTTGTGCTCTCACGCCTCACACATGCACACACACACATACGCAGACACCCACACACACAAACCGGCTCCAGCAGTTAATTGTCAAGAGGCTCTGGCAGAGACCTGCATCAGCAGGACTCCTGGCTGCCAGGTGACAGGGGTACCTGGGAAAAACATGGCAGAGAGCAGAGCTAGAGCCAATAGAAACAGCTGTCTGTCTCCTCGTACCCAGTGCAGTGGTAAGATTCACAGCCACTGATTTTGGGATTGTGGATGAACCCAAAGGTGGTTGAACATTATAAGGATATTGCCTGGAGGGATAAGTCAATGAACACATTAAAAACAGGTTTTTACAAAAGGTACTGAGCTGGGGATGGATGGTGCAGAGAGTTGGAAAAAGTGAAGCGATGGATAGTTGCAGTCAGAGTGCTCCGATTCCATTTGTATTCTGAAGCTACCACAAGGCATCAGATCTGAGCAGCTCTCACTGTGATCTGGCCTGCTAGGGGTGGCTTTCAACAGGCCCGTGCTCGTCACAACACTGCAATTAGTGACACCTGTTGGGGTGGAAAAGGAGCCTCACCAAAAATCATGTCTCGGCCCACTTCCCTGGTGCTCGCATTTTAATGAACATGCTAAAGTGTATGGGCATTCTGTCCCAAATGTCATAGGTCATGTTCATTTGTATTGCACTCTTTATTTACAGCTTTGAAATGAGCAGTTGCCCATTCTGGAAGGTTTTTATCCATTGTTGCATAATAAAGTACTTGTGTGAAGTGATTTATTTATGTTGAAATAAGCTTGGGAATATTCCGAGTTTTTTTTCTTTTCGGTTTCATAGAGCAGGACTAGCTAACACCTTCAGCCAGGCCAGCCTCTGCCAGCCCCCTCCCGTGGATTTGCTGCCCTCCAGCCGTTGTGTCCGTCTCCTCTGTCCCCCGCCATGAACAGCGCTCTCATGCCACACACATTGCCTTGGCACTTTCAGCTCTACAAGCTAGAAAAGATGGTCACTGTCACAGAGAGGCGGGGGGCTGGCTGATTCCTGGCTCAGAGATGCTGACAGAATAAGAGCAAAACAACAGTATATCAATGTTTTCAGCAGGGGTTGCTTGGAGACTTGGTGTGATGCGGATGTGGGTTAGGGGATAGCTGTGGGCTTGGGAGATGCTGGTACAGGTCCTGCCAGTCCGTGACTGATCCAAGCCTTCACCGGGCCCCTGTTCATGTTGGAAACCAGTTTGACCACCATCAACTTAACTTGTCATGATGTTCTTCAGGCTGCATTTCTAGGATGCAGTTTTTTGTTCTTTCTGTCGAGTTGGATACTCTTTCTGGCAGTTGCATTTGCTACATTATCTTCGTGTCATATTAATGAATCATTTGACATAAGTGTCTAAGTGATTTGAAGAGTACCATTAAAGATGTGAAAATGCACCTTTAAATTTAATGGACACTGTGCTGTGCTCTTTTCCTGGTTTATTTTGCCAGTTAGAGCTCAAATTAATCAGTTTAGAGATTATTTAAAAAATTCATTGTACAAACTGTCGGCAGAAGCTAAGCTCTTGTGAAGGTGCAGGCAGCTGACAGATGTTAGTTTCTATTGAGACAAACCACAGTTAAAGGGCAGAATGGCAGCAGTTTGGACTTAAGACAAAAAGCACAACGATCCACTAACAAGTTTCCCTTCATCATTTCCCACCTTGATCTTGTTGCTGTGTAGTAAGAGCCTCTCATGTCATTGGAATCTGAAGATTAAGAAAAATCACAGATTCCATTGGCTCAAAAAACCTGTTTACCTCTGTAAACCTTTGCAGATTGTTGTACAGGTATTTTTGTTAATTAATTATTCAGATTTTTTTTATCCCCTTTTTGTTTGGTGTCTGAGGATTGGAATTAGTTTCTCTATCAATCAGTCTGTCATCGCAGATATTGATGCAGAATGATTTAAAGATACTTCAAGGCTAGAACATCCAGCTAGCTTCCCAAATATAGCTTGATTTTTTTTTTTTTTTAATTAGTCTTGAATGTTACAGTTGGCAGTGGAATTCCATTATTAACCGATGACATGTGCTTAAGACATTTTAGTATCACTTGGCTTAAAGAGCAAAAACCTGTTTCTCCACACAATTAGGCGTTACTGACATAAGAACATTTTGACTTCTCAAATTTTATTTATTTTTTTTTTTTTTTGCCATTGCTTTTTTAGACAGACCTCAGCTGGTATTTTCGTGCACGTTCCTTGACTAACTGAGGCCATCAAGGCAAGGGAACCAAGCTTACAACCATAGAATCAAGTTCTCTGCTCATTCTTAGGCATGTGTTTACCAGGCGAGAAGCGCGTCTCTGTAGAATTGCATCAGGTCCTCAGTCTCTCCCTGGCAGAATGTTCATGGCCAAATAAGCTGAGGAAGTAGGCTGTGGAATGGAAAGCAAGCAAAAAAATGGTAAAGCTATGAAAAGGATTGGTATTATACATTACATAAGCAGAGTACAACAAGCAGCTTCCATTGTAGAATGGGCCTGGATTTAGCATCAATTTAAAACCTGAAATCAGTGGATGTGTGTCTACCTCCATAGGTAAGGTAATCGGCATTTGGGGTAGAACCAGTCTGGCTCGTGGGATCTAAAATGTCATCTTTGTGCTTTGTAGTCGGATGATAGAGTGTGTTATTGGAAATGTATTGGTTCCTGTAGTCAGCAAAAGTCTTGTGCAAGCGTGGCAGCAGTTCTTCATGAGGCTACAAAATGAATCATCATCTGTGTGGTGAGTCAGGTTTTTTTTTTTTTTTGCTTCCTTTGCGTCAGTGGGTGCCTGACCACCCACCTCTGCCATTAAAAGGTGAACCACTGAAAATGCACCCTCTCCTTCATTTAAATGAACAAAGAAATGTAGCAAGGTGAGACAAACTGTACGTATATGACGAGTCCGACTTAGATTCACAGGACCAGAAAGAAGTGTCATTGTTGGCCAGTATCATGACAAATGTGCTGCTGACTAAGCGAATCACATGACTACCAAAGTTTAGTGGGTGTGTAGACATCTGTGCTGGGTAGGGTTTGGGAATGCCCAATTACTTTGTGTTGTGGTCTGCAGAACAGTCAAGGCGGCTCTTTGACATCATCCCAACAATGATCATGCCACTGGGAAGCTTGAAGACTCGAACAGAAAATTAAACATTCTGGTGGCACGCTGTCTCTGTGTCCTTCATTGACTTGATGGCACCTAATAATAATAATAATTATATCTGACATCATCAGTCATTTCATCTTCTTCTCTTTGTGATTTCTGAGTCTGGGCTGGGGAGTTTTCTCTTTGTCTCGTTCATCCTTTCAATGGCCTGCTGTGTCACTGTAGGAATTTTACTGTCTTTCCTCCTTTCCGTGGTCTCTAGTGTGTTCAGGACTGTGGCTGACAGCGGGTGTTTTCCTGACACACAGAGTGCGGCTGCAGCCCCTAGCCCAGTGCTTGGGAACATCCCCCCGGGAGACGGCATGCCAGTGGGACCGGTTCCACCGGGATTCTTCCAGGTACGGAAGCCTACTCTTGGGACTCTGTGGGGGCGAAAGCCTGCATTCAGACACGTACATGCTGAGCAATGGGTAGTTCAGTTTTACTGGAAGGTTGCTGGTTCAAGTCCCAAGATGGTATTGAACACGGTGCTTAACCTAATTTTCTGTAAAATGTTCACCTATATAATTGGGGTAAAATGGTAAAGCTGTGGAGGCTGAGAATTCTGGTGAGAGACAATAATGTATAGAAATAAAGAATAATATGCAGTGCTGCATAAAGGAATCTGTACTCTGAGTCCTTATGTACATTCTGTCACATGTTTCGAGAAACAAACCATGCTGACAAATAAATGCAGCGATGGAATAATGGCTGTTACTAGCATTATTGTTATCGTGGTTGAGACATTGTTATTATTACATCCTTTGCTGCAGGCTCTGCCTTGTGGCAAAGCCATTTAAATTGAATTGCTACAAGTGTTGAGAGTTGAACTGGGGAGTGATTGGTAAATTTCCTGTTTGAGGTGCCCTACTCCAGTCTGGGAATGATAATCAATTGTTCATGAATGGGAGAAGTGTCAACCCCTTCCTTTGGTCACGTAACTCTGTCTGGCCCTAATATGGCTGTTTTTTCTGTTGACTGACCTTCCATCCCTCACTAAGGTTCAGTCAGTATGTGGTTACGTTTTTGCCCCTACCAGAATTGGTAAAATAGATACTTTTTTGCAGTTCTTCTAATTGGGCTCTGAGCTTTTCGTATTAATGCAAGCAATGATTTAACTTTAACCCAGGGGTATGATGAAAATGGAGCATCTTTTACAAAACCAGTTTAAATCTCTGTGTTCAGGTGAATTCTGTCTTCCCCTGGCTTTTCACACAGTGTGACGGAGCCAGGAAAGGAGGAAGTAAAGAGAATATTAAAGATGCACAGGCCAGCATTTTGTAAGGATGAAATATTAACAGGAAGCTCTCTGCTTCTTCAGTGGCGTTACAGTTGCACTGCATTTCCGGCGATCGCTGCTTAATGGCCATGAAATATGAATGATGTCTGAGGCCATGGCAGCAGTCACACTCTCCTGTGTGAGGTCAAAGCATTTTCTCAGCCCAGCTTGGAGACACTGCTGTGTTTTGTTGTGTTTTCCAACATGTATTTTTGCCAGTGAACACCAAAACCTGAGAATAATAGTTATCAATAGCACATCTATCTATCCATCCATCCTTCATTTTCCGTAAATGCTAATTCAATGCTGAGTCTTACTAAGCCTGACCCAGTGTGTTCTTGGTCCAAAAACATACATATGCAATGGTACCCTAAGGCTGTGTGTAAGTGAATGTGTGCGAGAGTACCCGTAAATTGACTCACAGACTTACAAGATCTACCTTTTCGTAAAATTCATACTTTCAATGGCACTAGATCACCATGTCCCAAACTGGATAAGTAGTTAGTGGAAGTAAATGTATTGGAATAATTTCTTTAAAAAGATAGCTCAGTGTGCGGTGTTTTTGAGGTAATGTCTGCTGAAAGTGACTTGATGTAGAGTTAGTGTGAAGGGCTCATTAGAATGAAAAGCCAAAAAGCCTGTCGATACAGGTCCCAGACAGGGCTTTCCACATAACGCTCCCCTGGAACACAGCGCACACAGCGTGTGATCACCACTCGGGCCCTGATGCCAGTGGGAGAACCTGGTGAGCTCTTTACCACATGACACCATGGGACAAAGCCTAGTCTGTCCTGGACCAGGAAGTTGATGCAACATTTATCCATCTCATTTGAATATAACAACGGGAGGGTCCAGTTTTGGGGATGTGTCAGGAGGAAATAGAAGGGGGAACAGGAATGCAGCACACTGAATGGGTTCCCTGCAAGCTCTCTTCTCCTTTAGACATGTCTTTGAGATGTTATAGATCAGATTGTTACATACTGGAATTCAGGGGATTAAAGGCAGATTACTTAAATGAAGAGCTAATAATTTAAGCAGATTTCTTCAACAAGATTGCAGGGTCCCTTTGATTCTGTCTGTAGATGTGGGGTGGGGGATAAACTCTTAGCTGGTGTAGATGGGATGGCACACATGTGGGCAGCCAGAGTTTCATCACTGCTGGGGATTCCTCTCCACACCCATGAACTGAAGGCTCTTATCTGTCCTTGATGATGGGCAAGCACGGGGCCCAGCTGGAATAAAGAAAAGGCTGGCCAGCCAATGCACTGGAGCGGCTGATCCATTATTTATATCAGAGTTGTTTCCTCCGGTCAGTGTCTGCAAGTGTGCTCCCCATCTCCAGCAAAGTATGTGTGTCTCTCTGGCTGTTTCGTTTTATTTTCAGGAGCACTGAGGCATGCTATATCACTGAGTTCATACCAGGATCACCTGGGACAGACTTGCTACCAGCTCTATCCGCTATACTCCCATAATTCCCTGCAGCAGCTGGGAGCCACTTGCCTCCTCATTTCTCACTCCTGTGTTAGCCCAGCGTGACAGCTACAGAGATATAATGGAGTCTCATGTCTCCAGGGTGGACACAGCACCTTGAATTAGTACAGTTGTGTGTGAAATTGTTTGTTATCTCTTCTGCCCTTTGCTTGGGTGACATGGCCCTTGATGCTGCTCGATGCTGTGAGTCCTAGGCTAGGTCGTTCACTAGCAGCCTCAGCTAACCAGGTCACCTGTCTGTCCCTGACAATCATGTCAGGTGCTGTCTTCACTGCTCTGTTTTTGGCTCTGTGTAAAATGAGGTTTAGGTCAGATTTTCAAGCCTCGAGATGAAGGTAAGTGACGTAATGTCTACAACATACGTCTTCATTTACGTGAAAGCAATAACCTTGAAGTAAAGAATAAAATATATACAGCATGTGAACCTTTCAGCAACTTGGACTTTTGACCATCAGCATCTCAATTTCCTGTGTGGCAGAGGAAAAAATAGAGACCAGGCTTTACGATAAGTCCTGGAAACTCTGTCTGCTCTGCTCCCCTTCTGAGGTATTTCAGTATATGTCTGTCCAGGTGCTGCTGTCTGCTGTTTATCGAGCTGTGCAATGCCTTGCTGCTCAGGCCAGTAAGCCTGATAAGGTGCCTGTCCTTCAGTAGGAGACCTTCATTTGCAAGCTTGCCTGATTTTTTTTTTTAATGTATTTGTGTCCGGGTCCATTGAGACAGGATGCCTTCGTCTCGGGGTTCACTTGGGGGAGGGGGGGTTTATCTAGTTGTAAACGTCACACATTAGTGGGTAAAAGAAATGGCAGGATTTCCACTGCACCTTCCATATTCTGATGAAGAACAGACTTATTTTGTGCTCAGGGATGATTTCTGACGGAAATCAGCAAAATCAGTGTAACATTGCCCTCTATTGGTGTGGCTTGTAAAAAAGCTGCTGGCTGTTTAGATCCAGGTTTTGCAGGTTTTCATGCTGAGGACATGTTGTTTAATCCCAACCAAAACTCCAGTTATTTCCCCGTATTAAGTGCATTGTGTGCATAGAATGACTTTGGCTGGCTGTGTATCTTGACTGGTATACAGATGCCATCTAACTTGAGACGATCATTTTGAAGACAGAATTCCCAAATGAAGCTCTCAATACAGTGTTGTTGGGTTGCCTTTATAATGTAATTAATGTGTTTATATGCTGCACAGATGTATCATAAAAAATAGCAAAGGTGTCAATAAAATAGCAAATTTCTTTTATTTAAGGCTACAAGATTTATTTTGCTTGCTAATATCTTGATATGTATGGACAGCTTTTTTATGTAATCTGTAAATGCCAAAATATGATGACTACTCAGTCACACTAAAGCTCTCTCTCTCAGTGTCAAAGTAAATGGATTTGCGCATACCACAGAGATTGTGTTCCACTGATTTTATGATATCAGGCAAATCAATTTCCTTATTCCGTCTCACATGGCAGCTACCTTTTTTTTCTTGCTTTTTTATGATTTCTCTCTGTGTGTGTATTTTTTTCATGGCATTGTTTTGGAATAAAACCCCAGATTTTGATATTAACTCATTACATTGTATGGCAATCCCTAATTGTTTCTCTCTCTCTTGCTCTCTCTCTCTCTCTCTCTCTCTCACTCTCCCTCTCTCTCATCTCAGTCTCTTCTCTCTCTTTGTCTCCCTTTTTCTCTCTCTCAATCTCTCTCGTTCGCTCTCTCTGTCTTTCTCTCACACCTACCACATGTCAAATTTATGCTTTTTTGTTACAAAGGCTTACATAACTAAGACACATGTGTCTTGAGATTTAACAAATTAACTGTAAATATCCTCCTGGATTATCATATTAATAACAGTGTCTTGCGGTGTTTCTTTTTGGGTGGGTCTTTTGCTAAATTGTCATGTGTCATAATAATCCGTATAGTGGTGGAGAATGAACTGTACTGAGCCTTAAAATAATGACACAATGACCTGAAAATATAGAATAGTAGAGCTTTGTGTGCTTGATGTTGTCATGGCTTCATGTGGTCCACAGGAGAGTCATACATTACAGAGAATACCCAGTGGTTATCTATCTAAACCTGATTATTTGTTGGTATTGCATATTTGATGAGATTATAACATAATTTAGTCAGAATATATACAGAAGTGCCCAAGTCTCTTCAAATGCTTAATAAAAACTGAAGAGGACTGTATATTTTTTCCTTTTTGGCTGGGCCTGGATTAATAAAAAAAAAGTGTGAAAGCCATAATGTTTATTTGCTGATATAAGACAGGTCTTGTGAAGTAACAGGTAGACAGCCTAATTTTACAAGAGGCTCATAGCTTTAAACTGAAGAATTATCCATAGGAGGAAATGAAACACATCCTGTTGTCCAGTGGCAGATGTAAAGGGTACTTCGATGATGGACATTGACAGAGTAGCACCTCTGAAGGAATTTGCCATTAGCACTGTGAATTTGAACGAGGATTCATGCTTATATAGAGGGAGCCTGTTTGCTTATGTGTTCCTTCCCTGTCTTTCCTAATGTTTTCCTCTCTTATTTATGCAGTGTGTCTGTACCGTTGTTATTTTGCAGTTGTCGGTTTCTAATTAGTGATATAGACATTTTTATGTTACTGCGACAGTAGTATGGCACAAAAAATGTGAAATGTCTGTTCACTGTTTTGTTTATGTTGCAGATCAATGTGTCAGGTCATTTGAGTTTTTTAGATGGTCCAAAATTCAGCTTAGAAAAGCTTTTATGATGGCATTTTCTGTCCCTCTCATGTTCAGTGCAGCATTTCCGTCCAGTGAAGACTTGACTCCTTCCCTTTGGGTGTGTGCGTGTGTGTCTGTGTGCTGGCAATGGTCTATTTTAGGCCAGGCGACTGTTTGGAAGCTCAGAGACAGGAAGCTTCCAGAGAAAAAGAAGAGGGAGGAAGCGTGAGTTCTAGGGGAAAGAGGGCATTAGGCTGATGTTGATAGCGATAGGTAAACCCTCATAGACTTTATGAACACACGGTTACACAAACCACCAGGAGCTTGACAAGCATGGACTTAAACACTCATATATTCCGTGCATGTACAGTTTTCCTAACATGGCGGTATGTTAATGCCGGAACCAAGAAAAAGGCATGGTCATAATGAGTCAGCAGAAACACATCATTTTCAGAGGAAAAATTTCTATTAATGGTGAAATGTTATCATTTGTTCAATGTATAGTTCTGCAAAGTACATGTACCGCGAAAATATACACACACACATATATATTATACATAGACCACAAAAACAATAGGTGCTAAATTCCTAGTGTTAATATTCCAGACAATCTTCATCGTCACTGGGTTCCCCAAATATCGAAATGCCATGTGCAAAGCATTATAGGCAAATACAGCCTGTCGGACATTAAAGTTGGCAATTCAGCTTTTATTGAGCAATATGTGTATTTAATGTAGTCCAGTCATTTAAAACTCTATTTGAATGAATCTGAAAGAAAACCGTACTTTGCTTAAAGGATGTTGAGTGTCAGAGATGGGAAACTGTATGATTTCACTGACATAGTAAAATTACAATAATGTAATGGGTTTTACATTTTAATGAGGTCTGTTTGGGTGCAGTTTGCACTTTTGATTAATGTTTGATTAATGTTTAATTAATCTATTTGATTTAATTAAACAATTTGAATAATTAACAGTCTAGGGCAGCTTCAATCCCTTGAATTTTTTGTGACTCTTTGTAAAAGAAGCTGATATGCATAGTTTTCTTCAATGAGTGTATAAACGTATTTATCGTTTTTCACTCAGCAGCCCTCCATTTGGTGATTAATGACTTGCTGTTGGTATGTCATTTTATACAAGGTATTGTGGAAAAAAAAAATGCAAACACAAATGCTGGTGATGAAATGCCTATCAGGTGTGAGTCTTTAGTATGCAGAAACAAGGCTTTGTATGGCTGGAGCCTTCTGGAATTTCTACCTCTGTATTTATAAGCCAGAAAAAAACACGTGGTTCATCCCTGTATCACTATGGTCAGGCCCTTCTTTGAAAGATACTTCTAAGGTCTCACTCCTGTATGCAGTCAGCCTCCAAACTGGATGAAATTATACATCAGGCTTGTGTGAAATGCTTGAGTGTCGTGCCATTGGCTTAAAGTACTCCCTGTACAGTTTGTCAACTATTCAGTGGAAGTGAAAGCATGGCATCACAGTACGTGTGGGAAACGGGATGCCTGTGAGGTTTTTGACAGAGGGTGTTAGACTGAAATACCTCAAAACAATTGATACTCAAGTAAGAAAGCCATGCGTGGGAGGGGTATTTTTTACACTGATATAGACCTGAAAACCTGTAAGACTTTGTTCTTGAGGTAGATAGGGAAGAAGAGATTCCACAATGCATTGCTCCTTGGCGTGGCATCCTTATGTTCCTCACCGATCAGATATGTTAAATGGGAGAATGGACTCCAGCACAGGCCTTCTTAACGAAGTGCCAGCTGCACTCCCCAGTCTGGCCTTCACGTCAAACGTTCCAAATGGCTCTGGAACGGTTCTTGGCCAGCGACGTTTGACATGTAGAAGCTGTCTCACAGCCAGTCCCTGTTCATTCTTTTACAGTATGTTTTCCTGTTCTGCTAGTGTGTGTGGGTGGATTGCATTTGTCTGAAGTGTGAACTTTAGCAAGACATCTGGCCACGTATGTGAACACATAAGTGTGTCAACCCAAGCACACTTAAGAACACACATATACACAGATCCACACAATTCAGTCTCTTTTCCTGTATATTCCTGACATATCCCCCATTTTGGTTTCAGGCTGTGGAAATCCCAGAGTGGCTTGTCTGTCATCTAGATGACTTTTCATGGCTTTTCAGCCAGTCTCTACTTCGAAGTACAGGCCTTTATTTAGCGACTCTGTCTCTATGACTAAAGGAGGAAATGGACCTGTTTTCAGCATTTTGTTTTGTTGCTCTTTTTTTTATATAAAGAAAGTCCTCCCTTCTAAATCAAAGCCACAGAGTGCTGGGTGGTGTTTCTTGCCTGAAAACCTGTGATCCCTGTCTAAGTCATTAAAATCTGACCTGGAAAGAGTTCCTTAAGGGTGGAAAAAAATACGCACTGTCAAGTTGTCTATTTTGTTTGGAAATCTGGGTCCCTTCCCTTTGATGCAGGGGTGGAAGAAGCAAGACTGCCAAAGTGCCTTTGCTACTTCAGGTGCACCAGTCCCTTGAAAGACAATCCATTTGACGAATTTGATCAGTGTGTGATAAACTACAGGGCGACCTTTGTGTTTGTGTTCAACAGGTTGTCCTTTAATTAGGAGCTTTTTCTTTCTTGTAGGTTTTGAAAGCAACAAAGTAGTAGAATAATTGGCCCGTGGCACTCCGTCATTTAGCTCTCTAGTTCCCACTTGGCATTCGCTCACCTTTTGATCCCATGGAGAGGAAATTTGTCTATAATGGCCAAAGATTTCATAATAACTCCAGAATAAAGTGGTCCATTCACCAGATCTGATCCTAATCATCCTTTCAAAGCCTGTACTTTCTTACAAGAAATCAATAAGAGAGATATTTGCGGGGAAATAAGTGGCTGCTGAGGGTGACAACAGAGACAACGAGAGGAGAGTAACGGCCATTTTAACTGAGGGGATAATTGCCTTCCCGTTTCCCTGAGGACCAGATCTAGATCCCAGAGGCTTAATAGGTTTCCCTGCAAGGCTGGGCCATTTGGATCCATCGGCGCCTGCCGGCGTGTGTAACATGTGGATCTCCTTTTCTCTCCATAGGGCCCCCCCGGTCCACAGCCATCACCCCACGCACCGCCTCCACCTCACAACCCCAGCAACCCCATGATGGGCCCGCACGCGCAGGTAATGCAGGATGTAGAAAGTGAGGCGCTTAGTGACCGCGTTACTTGGCGACGCACAGATATCTGGGGTTCAGCTCTTCATCTAATAGCCAGTCCGTGCAGTGGAAGTTCTTGCCGTGCCACTTCTCTACCGTCTCCCTTGCCATAAAAACTATCAGTTTCGGCTATTTTTTTAAAAAATTATTTTGTGGCTTAGTTGAGAGTTTCATCGAAAGCAACTGCAAGGGAATGACCAAGGAAAGATATGATAGTCCTCTCCCTGAGAATTCAGATGGCAGCCTGTAGGTTTTTCCTTAACATGTCTTCTTCCTTATTTATAGTGCACAGTGCCTTCCTCTTGATACAAGGTCTCGGCCAACATGGTCTCCTGAGTCTTCACTACACGTGCAGACTCCTTGTCCTTGGTTGCTCTTGTATAGCATAGAATTCATTATACAGGCTTACAGATTTACAATGTATGTAGTGACACCCAAATGTGTTGTAATACCTCAGTCTGAGAATAACTGGCATCTTGTGCTTTTGCTTGCAAAATAAAAAAAAAGGTGCTGTCTCCTGGATGTCATACATCTCGTTAGAAAGGAAGTAAGTCCAGCTGTGAAGAGAGAGAGTTACTGTTTCTTCTGCTTTTCTGCCCTTGTTCACCATAGCTGCTCTTTGGTATGCTACACTAAAGTGCAAGCTCCTTGGGACAGTGTCCCGTATCCATTCATAGGAGAATATGTATGTTTTTGCTGTTAATTTTCCTCTTTTTTTGACCCTTTCATTTCATTGTGTCTTTATAACTTTGTACATGTATGGCCATGCATGTTATCTTGATGGCTTGTAGCCAGAAGAAAGTTTGGTTGATGGTGCGGGGAGAGGAGTCACTTCATCTCTCGGTCAATATACTTGCATTTTCTTTCCAATGGTGTATATGCAGACATTCAGGTTTTAACAAAATGACATTGGGCCTGGTGATTCAGCAGCCTCTTCAACACTTTCTAGCCACAACTGTCTCTCCAGTTTCAGCCTTGCCTTTGACGTTGCTATGAAGGATAGAAAAATATATGCATGCTTCTGGCTTTTTTTGTGCACTTGGAAAAACATTAAAACAAGGAGTCCTGTGGCTACACTACAGCGTGTTGTTTTGCTCTGGTTGTAAAAGGGTCTAATTCCTAGGTGTCATGTTCTGCGGCTCTGATTGATTCTTTATGCACTCTGTGGCTATGCTGCTCTAAAAGGGAAATTGCAAGAAGGCAGCCTCTGTGGTTTGGGGTTTTGAATTGTGGTCATTTTGTGGTGAATGACTGCTTCTTTTCAGCATATGTGTCAGTGTGCCAATCAACCTTTAAGGAAGACTGACTTTGTTTTCACTTTGACAGAGCAATGATTTGTTCTGAAGAAAAAATGCCGTTTAAGCTGAGAATGCAGGAATCTCTCAGGATGCAGTTGAGTTTCGTTTTGCTTGGGTATTGATTTCAATGTCATGAATCATCCCTCCGCAAAAGTAAATGCTGGTCCTGTAAAATGATCAAACAAAATGAATAAGTGAAGCTTCAATGATAAATTGATTCAAAGTTAAAATAAGTACTTGTACAGAAGTTTAATCAATGTGTAAAGCACTTCCAGTTAATTTTAATGTTTCCAATGTGGAAGAACTGTGGGGAGGCGTGGTGGTTCAGTGATTAGCCCTGTTGCCTTGCTCCTCCAGGGTTGTGGATTCGAATCCTGCATCTCCTGTGTGCGCGGATTTTGCATGTTTGCCCCATGCTTTGCAGGTTTCCTCCGGGTACTCCGATTTCTTCATGCTGATTGGTATTTCTGAATTGCTTGTTGTTTGTGATGGGTTGGCCCTTCATCCAGGGTATTCCCAAACTTGTGCTTTAAGCTGCCTGGGATAGGCTCCAGCCCCCCCCCATGATCCTCCATAGGGTAAATGGTTTGGAAAATGGATGGAAATGGAAGAACTGTGGTTTATAAATGCTGTACTGCGTGCAACATATTTTTTTTCTCAGTGCATAAAAAGGTTACATTTTCAGGGAGTTTGAATTTTTTTTTTTCTCTTCTGATTGTGATATGGTCATTGAGTAATTTGATTTTAGTGTCGGTCTTCATTTTATTGTTAGTACTTAATGGCCACCCTATTGGGTACAGTCCATCGACGGCGAGCTTACTTCCATTGTCCTCATTAACTTGCCCATATTTAAATGTAATTATTCATGTGTTGTTTTGTCTCCACAGCCATTTATGTCACCTCGTTACCCTGGCGGCCCAAGACCTTCCCTCAGAATACCTAATCAGGTATGGATTCTTCTGTGTGCCCCAAGTACTACTGGGAAATGAATTTCCCAATAACCAGGAAGCAGTAGGCCTAGGACAATTTTTAATTATTTTTTAATCTCTTGTACCGGTTAAAATCAGTGTAAATTGCATACAGATGTAATTTTTAAGCGACTTTGAGTTAAGCTTTGCTGTCAAGATTTGGTTTCTTTTCTGTATGTTTTTTTGTACTTTACGTGTAGTAAAAGGTAAATTCAGACACATTTTTGTCTGAAAGAAATGTCAACAACCAGAGTTTCTTTAAATTATTTCTGGTGGCTTCCAGTGTGATTGACTGGGTTGCACTGTAGTCTCACATTGTCAAATTGGGTTTGAATGTTTTCCCCACCTGAGGGTTTCCTCCTATGCTCCAAAAACAGGCAAATATGTTAATAAAGGTCTTTGAATTGTGCTCCCATTGGGTGTGAGCTGGCACTCTATCCAGGGTGTCTCTTACCTTATGTCCTATGCCTTCTGGGATTGGTTCGAGGCTCATCATGACCCTGTACTGAATAAGCAGTTGCACGGATGGGTGGATGTGCTTCAGAAAATGACACATTGATTCAGTTTGTTTTTTAATAATTTACTTACTTGCTCACTGTTCCTTTACTGCAAATGTAAATTGTGATTTATGGTATTTCCCCCTTCGTTTGGTTTAAAGTAGGCCGTATTCCGATTTCTTACGGACTGAACAGCGTAACATAATACAGAGGTGTAAGTAAGCATTGTCTCTTCTATCCAGGGTATGGGTGGAGTTCCAGGGAACCAACCGCTACTGCCCAGTGGAATGGACCCTACAAGACAGCAAGGTCAGTAGTGACAGCATAAAGCCTTCTCAACTTTCGCCACATCCCCATCATACACTTAGTGTGGATCATCTTACTGTCCTTTTTGCATTAAGGATTTCAGTCAGTGTATTTGTTTATTTGGAATTAAAAGAATGCAGATGGATTACTGCTCAGTTGGACATTCAGGAGTACACTCATAACTCTGAAAGAAATATATGGAAAAGCGTGTCTTTAGACAATTTTTTAAATCCTACACTGGTGTGGATCAGAAATGTTTTGGACATAGCCAGTCTTATCTTCTTTTAGGCCATCCAAACATGGGCGGAGCTATGCAGAGGATGACTCCTCCCAGAGGCATGGTTCCTCTCGGTCCTCAGGTACTGCACAAATCATAGACTTGTCACTTTTTCATCCTGTCAGAAAGATTTTCAGTTGCCCCTTTTTAAAAAATTTTTTAAAATTTATCAGTCATGGAGGATCAAAGGTTTTCTTGATTTCAAAGCCGCCACCTGCAAGCATCTTTTGATTTCAACCAGTTTTTGGGCCTTTGGCCTATCCTCACATACTAGAGTTACGGCGGAGGAATGAGACCCCCCCTCAATGCTTTGGGTGGTCCAGGAATGCCTGGAATGAACATGTAAGTACACTTCCCTCATCAGATGTAAATGTTACACCCTGATTATTTCATTTAAAATGTGCATAATATCTTTCAGAACTCGACCCATTTGAAATCTAAATTGTGGCATTTGTTTATATATGTCTTCTTGTTGCACGTCCTTCTTTTTGACAATTTTTCCCAATTCTTCAAGCAAAAAATACATTGAGAGGGAAAATTCTTTCCTGAATTAAGTACCCGTATACTTCATGTATGACAGGAGTATTGTTATCATAGACATGGAGCTGGAAGCTTAGCCTTGGTCATTCCAGTATCCAGCCATCATTTTGGATAAAATGAACTAAACCAGGTGTTTGGTGCCTTTTAATTATTTAATTATGTTTAATTTTAACTGACAAGATATAATTTAGTTTTTAAGCAGACCACACATCAATCGACCCACTCATCCTTCTCCCTTGATCACAATACCTATTCCTAACTTCATGGTAGCAATTAAATTTGCTGTGCAAAATTAGGTAAAGTACAAAGAACACCATTGTCCAGTGATCCAAGCTCTACATCACATTGTATGATTTGTTAAATATTCAGTCAGTTGTCAGTTGTTGTGATTTTGCTTTTCATGAGGAGCCAGCCGTCAGTTCATGATTGGCAACGTTGTTGTGAGCTATTCCATAAATTCTCCCTAGTATGAAAATTCTTGATAGCATTTTTTGAAAGATTTAGATGCAGCATTTCAGTGGTCAAAGTAAGTTGTATGTTTCCACTGAAAATTTTACTTAAAATTTCTCAGAAGTGATATACCTCAAACATGTCTTTCTTGCATACAACCAGAATAATGTAATTACCTCATTTTCCTATTCTGCCTTGCAGCTGGCTGCTTCTCATGTGACTCAGTTCGTTAAGGAGGAGACAAACATTTGTGGCACATTGAGACTGACAAAAACATCACTCTGACATGTCAGATGTGAACATGTCTGCATCCCCTAAAGACTGACAGCCTTTAAGAAGTCAGACACGGGAATCTGCATGACACAATTAGTTACTTTGCATTCAGCCTGTTTGTCTCCCCCTTCCCAATATCTGAATGTCAGCAGAAAGCCCAAGACTGTGACATCCCACTTGTTGGGCCTGTCAAAGTAACCTCCTTTTGCATCCCTTAGGGGTCCCGGAGGCAGGCCCTGGCCAAACCCTCCTAACACCAACTCTGTAAGTACCTCCTGCAACTAAACTTTAAAATTATCTTCATCAAATTTCTACAATTGTCTCTTTCACCCTGAACCCTTCACCCATAGAAAGCATGCAAATAAATCTTTCCATGTTAAGAATTGATGTTGTTTTCCATTCTAATCATTCTTTTAAATGTGCCCCATCTAGGCTATTCCTCTTTTATGCAAAGTTTTATATGTTACGTCAGTTTTGTTTCACTTTTTTGTATGTTACTTTTCTCCCACAATAGTAAGTGACTCTTACCAAAAATCTCTGAAATGTGTTAAAAACTATGACTCTGTGAATTTCTGGATCTCCATCATGCAATGTACCTGTGTACAGCCTTCAAAGTAGCTTTCTTCCTCAACCTAGCCAGCAATAAACTGTAATTGTATATAGAGCCACACCACAGGGGGGCGCCACAAAGTTGTTTTTACACAGGTTGATTGTTTCAGCTTTTACAATAAATTCCTCGGGGAAAAATAAATGCTTGGGTCTGAGCTGTTTCTCTGTAATATGTCTCTGTGCAAGACATATTCACAATAAATGGCGTTGCTTTTAATAAAAGAATAATTTGGTTGTAAACCTTCAGCTTTCCTCAACTTCTCAGCTTATTCAGCTGTTGTGATTGAAGTTATTGTTTATTAAAAATGGGTAGCAAATAAGTGAAGGATTATGTTTAAGTCTGCCAGTCTGTCCCTCTTCATACTGAAGTGTAATGGTTTGTGTGTGTTCATTTGGTGTGTTTTTCTTATCTAGATCCCATATTCTTCAGCATCTCCAGGAAGTTACGCGGTAGGTGTCATCCATGTGCTGTTGTGCCAGTTAAGGGGTACGGGGGTTCAACATGCTACACCATCTCTAGCCAGGTTTGCCTGTCATTTCCAGGGCACTTCCTGTAGTGTTCAGGCCAGTGCAGTGTTCAAGATGGCTGCATTTAATGTTTACGCAGCCAAACAGGCCCCAGGCACATCATAAAATGTAATATAAGAAAGAGCAAATGAAATTGTGCATCATAAACAGAATATAAAGAGGTCGTGAAGGGAACCAGACTGCAGCCATATTGTAGATTTGGTCCGTTAACATGTTGATTGCGTCTATAGCTCAAAACGATACGAGGACTGCAATTTTAGTCAATCAACTGGGTTATTAAGGCAGCATATGATTAAGAGAGCGTACCCACTCTGTGCTGCATGTGCCTTCTTATTGACTTACCTTGGCCCACACAGGTAAAGGAGCACTACAGTTACTGCTGGCACAGACCAGGTTAGGCCATCAGCACCCTGTCCCGGCCTCCCTGCAGATCAATTACAAGTGCAAGCACAGTGGCGCGTTATTATTTCCTAAAACTGCTCTGCTGCAGGGGCTGCCCTAGGAAGCCACAGTCGAGTCAGCAGGAAGGTCTCTAATTTGATTTGGGATTCTCAGAGAGGTGGGCTGCTCTCTTGGCCTAGTGGAGTGCAGCATAATGCCAGAGACACAGCAGTAGGGCCTACAGACTGACTGGTGTTGG
This sequence comes from Gymnarchus niloticus, assembly GCA_009936485.2. NCBI lineage: Eukaryota > Metazoa > Chordata > Actinopteri > Osteoglossiformes > Gymnarchidae > Gymnarchus > Gymnarchus niloticus. Next base: position 19,045,602 of record JAACJT020000095.1, on the reverse strand, counting down.
AATGCTGGGCCCAGTTCAGTTCAACTGAATCTCCAGAAAGGTTTTACTCTCATTTTGTGCAACACTGAAATCGTCTTTAAGTAGCAACATAGAGAAAAATGCATTTGATTTTTATAAGCATAGCTGAATACTAACACAAAGAAATAATAGAACACATAATCAGATTTTTTTCTGGCAGGGAATTGGAAGACATGCGGTCATGTGAACCAAGACATGCTCCAGAATGAGGCTGGAGGGAAGGCTCTTAATGTGCTCTCAGACTGAGGTGGCCTGTCACACTCTTGAGTGCTGAGTGAAATGCTGTTATTCTCACCTCCTACCAGGGTCCACCAGGAGGAGGCGGCCCACCAGGAACTCCCATAATGCCCAGCCCAGCAGGTACATTTCAGCAGAATATAGTCCCATGCTTCCATGCGTGTGTGTGTGAGTGTGTACACACAGGTATTGGGGGGCATGGCACAGGTCAGTGAAGCAGCTTTCTTACTGCAAGCACGTGTACGTTTCAGCTGCTTTACCTACAGGGACCTCTGTTTAGATGTTCACCCGTTTTTGTATTCATAATGGTGCGTCCCCCTTTCTAACCTGGCTCCTCTCACCAAGTCTGCAATTTTTTGCCTATATACTATGTTCCTGCCATGTTTCAGCAACTGCAAAATATGTTATTATATGTTTCTTCTTGGTACACATTAACATTGGTAGCTATTCATAAATGTTTAGTGCTTTATTCATGTTTGGTTTTCTTTCAGACTCCACAAACTCTGGGGAAAACATGTACACTATGATCAATGCAGTACCCCCAGGATCAAACCGGTCAAATGTAAGTCATACTAAAATACATACAGTACTCTGTATAATCCACTGAAAAGTTTTTCAAAAGAATCATAAAATCAGTGTATAAACTTCAAGTTAGCCTTATTCAGTTGTACTTGGTTTTGAATCTAATAATATTTCACTTTGTCTCTGGCAAAAAGATGCACACAGTTTCAGTTTTATTTGTCATATGTATGTTAACACAGGGTCAACAGTAGAATGAAATGTGTTAGACTAGAGAGGAAAAACAAGTCACTCAGCATTGGTGTCCTACAGATTAACTTAGCAATTAGAAAAATAAATCAAATTGAAGGGTGATAAATAGGGAAAAAAGTGTGTACATATATCCATGGTACATATATATATATAATGGGTACATAGTACATACAGTATATACATGTATATGTACATATATGTATTGGGCTGTGTTGGCAATTGAGTTTCCAGATAAGACACAATGCTAACAGCCTAATGGTCACCTGCTCCTGAGAGTACAGTGGTATAATTCTCATGGGATCACTTAAAGTAGCCAATTAATAGAGGGCAGTGGGATCTTTCGTTAGATACCATCTGCAGTGGCTCTTCTTCAGGAACAGTTGGTACCGAGGTTCACCTGCAGTGGTCTTTTCTTCAGGGACAGTTGGTACCGAGGTTCACCTGCAGTGGTCT